>CM048750.1:131191048-131868548 GCA_026315105.1 Locusta migratoria | reverse complement strand
TCTAATTACAGGAATAGATGGAGTGGGGGGGGGGGGGGGTGGCAAAGAAACAGAAACAATAAATATGGTAACACACATTTTAATGAAAACAGAAAGTACAAACATGCTAATACACATATAAAACCTAAATGTGATGATGTATTTGTATCTGAATGTGATTATGGTAACTTAGACTTTGTGCATGATACTGAAAGCCATATCATTTTATCAGAATGTGACAATTGTTTTGTTGAGGTTAACTATAATGTTCATACTGACACAAGTGATTGTAAAATGTTACCTACTGAAAATGAAAATACATATGACATTTCTGATTTTGGAAGTAGTAGTTCTGATGATGTTGATAAGAAGTATGTTTACAGTAATGATGGGTCTGTGGAGTTATGTACAGAACAATGTAATGACAATGTTGACGTTGATGATGATGATAATATGCTTGGTAATGAGATTACTTTATATGATAATGATGAAAAATTTGTGGAAAATGGTAATGAAACTGACAGTATGTTGTATGTTGAAGATGTAAATGTTGAAAATAGGGAACTTAGTACTATTGATGAAGCATATAAAAATGTTTGTGATGGAATTGTTTAAGATAGTGAAGTTGCTGATCAAAGTATGTTGTGTCTTAAAAATAATACTGAAAAAGTAAACTTGAATGGTATTGTCTTAACTGAAATTGACCATAACTTACTTGATTTGACTTTTGTAAAGAAAACACTAAGGCAGAAGTTTAAAATTCACATATACTTTATATTGAAAAAACTAGAATTGAGCTGGGAAAAATTGTACCCAGAGTGGTGGAAACATTGGGAAGTAAAAAGAAATAGGCACACTATTGTTGGTATGGGATCTCTAATAACTGAAACACAATCCCAAGCAGGTTCTGGGATTATAATTGATTGTACTTGCTTTAAATTGGACTGTAAAGTTATTTCTGACCTTAGTTCATAAACTTTTAGTAAACTATTAGACATCTGTAGATTCATTTAAAGTGTTGGTAAATGTTTCATATGTAAGCTTGAAATATTCACTGACAGTAGGTCTAAACGCTTCAGTAAGCTAAGCTCCTTTTCATATTTTTCTATGCATTCTGTTTCTTGGTAAAAGTGTCTTACTACATACTATGCATCCAGATGTGCTTTCATATTCTCTGAAAACTATAAGAATGTTAATTGCTTAAACTGATTAGGTCTCTGTGACATTGTTTCTGAAGTACTTTGTGCAAAACAGTTTGAGAATTTTGATGACATAATCGAGTTGAATTGTACGCAATGAAAAATTTTGGATAAGATGATATTTCTCAAATCACACGTAATCTTGTTCAAGTAATATAAAAATTTTCTGATAGTATTTGCCATTGTCATAAATATCTTATAACAGCCATTAGTAGACTCTTTCATTTTAAGGAAAGTCTCGAATTGATTCAGCATCTGACTGTATCTCTTGTACTAAACTAAAATTGTTTCATAATCCAAATAATCTACAGATGCCATAGGCTATAGTTGTGAAATGTTTATTGTGTAAACAGATAGTAAGTTTTTGATGTGATGATGTCTTTGCTTTCCAATGTGCTTTATGTAAGATATCCTGGGAATCCTTAGTCACAATCAAAATTAATTGTCTGTAATATTATTCATTTGGTAAAACAGCATTTCATGTCACACAATCTCTTGTTTGACTAATCTGAAATGTTTGTATGTTACATGCTTCTGTATTAATGATTAATTTTTAACGAAATATTCAGATCTTGAATAAGTAATTTTTATGGTTGGATACTTTCATTTCATTTCATGGAACTTCATATTGGTTCCTATAAGCAAGCTGTATATTCATGTTTTACTAAATGTGGTGCAAATTGATTTCTTTAAGTAAGCTGTATCATTCATGATACACTAAATTTGTTATACAGACTGACATACACCATAATCATGAAATGTTTTTGAATTGTATGAGCAATAGATAATTTCAATTATTGTTAGATGCTTTCATGACATATTTCAAATTAATTGCTGAATTTTGTGTATGGGTTGTAATTTTCATACTGAGAACCGTCTTGTACAAAATTATTTATAAAGTAGGGGGTTAAATGATCTTTGTCTAAGAAATTTGATGGGGTACCTGTCATTTAAAAATTTGATTATGTTTACTTAACTGATCTGACACATTGTATGTAAACTATGACTATGACTCTCGTGTACCAAACTTGACTATGTATTTTGTGTCTTGATGATCAAAAGTTTTGATGTGGATAACTTCGACTCTGACGGTTGGGGTCTATTGTTGTTATTCATGGAGGTTAGTGAGATGAGACTTATCTTAAATACTACATTCATAAAATTATATGAAAGGATACTATGTTCATGAAATAATATGAATTTAATAATTTTTATAAGTGAATTTCCATGGTGAGCTCAACAGCTGTAGTTTTAAAGGTGGTGTCATACCCATCTGCTGACCTGTAGGTGTGCAGGCTGTGGATGTAAAATTTACAGCAGCATATTTTCTACAAATTTTTTAGGTGTTTGTGTGTGGTTCGCACAAGTGCCGAACTGGTAGGGTTCATGTTTATAAAACTTCTGGTCACACTTGTGATGTATCGTCTTATTATTTTGTGATGGCAGGCGAGCTAAGAGATTTTCGAGACCAATGTACAAACAAAGGTGATGTATGGAAAAATAATGGTTTTAGTATAATAGTAGCATTATTATTATATAAAAAAACTATTATAAGCTGTAATCCTAAGAATTTGACACTTTCAACTTCTTCTATTTCCTTGTTGCCATACTTTAGGCATATAATGGCAGGAAACCTTTTACAATACCTAAACTGCATATAGTGTGTTTTTTCAATGTTTAGTGACAGAGAATTGGCTAAGACCCATTTATTAATGCCCATGAAAATTTCAATAGCTGATCTTTCTAAGGCTACATTTGATTTACTATTTATTGCAAAATCTCTGTCATCTTCAAATAAAACAAACTTGGTATCCGATAATGATGTTGAAAGGTCATTGATATATACAAGGAAAAGCAGGGGGGATAAGACAGAGCCTTGGGGGGACCCCACATGTTATTAGTTCCCAATTTGATGAGGCCTGATAGATCAGTACACTTCTCTTTCCGATTGACATCCTTTGTTTCCTATTAGATATATACAATTTGAACCATTCTGCAGCACTTCCTGTTACACCGTAAAATTCTAATTTGCTCAAAAGTATATTGTGATTTACACAGTCAAATGCCTTTGGCAGGTCACAAAATATACCAGTGGCATGTAATTTATTGTCTAGTGAATTAAGTACATTCTCACTGTATGTGTAGATAGCCTTCTCAATATCAGAATCCTTTAGGAACCCAAATTGTGACACGGATAATAGTTTATTAGTGGTAAGGTGTTTAAGAAGACGACTGTACATTATCTTTTCTAAAATTTTTGAGAATGCAGGCAAAAGTGAAATCTCCTTTCTTATGTAATGGCTCAACTTTAGAATATTTCAACCATTCAGGAAATGTTACACTGATAAAAGAATGGTTACACAAGTAAGTTAAAATATCACTAAGCTCAGAAGCACACTTTTTGATCAAATTTGTTGATATATTATCATAGCCACTGGAATTTTTTGATTTTAAGGATTTTATGGCGGACATTACTTCTAGTGGTATTGTGTCATATTACTGTAGTTACTTGTAGTCACGGGTGTAAGATATTCCATTGCAGCAGTTGTTGACCCTGATAATCCATTATTTTTAATAATAGTTAAAAACTGCATGTTGAAAATTGCAGCATCACTGCACACATCTGTTATCCATGTGTCATCTACTCTTAATGCTATGTGCTCCTCTACATATCCAGTTCTACCAGTTTTCTCCTTTGCTATGTCCCATATTCTCTTTATTTTGTTGTTTGATAGGACTATCCTATTCTGATAATGCATTTGCTTTGATGTCAGTATTACTGTCTTCAATATCTTGCAGTATGTTTTGAAATGATCTAAAGCATTTACATCTGAACTCTTTCTAACTGATAAGCCAACAGAGCTTTAAAGTGATTTATAAACAAATTAAAGTTACCATTTGGTACTCTGTACACAGTTACCATTATAAATGATTTATAATGAAATTCTACTTCCATTGCACATGCTTCCATTTGCTGCTCTAAAAAAAATGAATGTCTATCTTATTAAATTTATAACAATTTCTAATGAAAGTAGCAACTCCTCCATTTCCACTTCACAAAAGTTGGAAGCTAACCTACATACTGGAATACTTAGCAAATTTATACAAGTGGTCACATGATGTTCAGAGAGGCAGATTATATCGACTAGGTTTGATGTCTCTGATTCATCAATACATATAAGTAGTTCATTTATTTTGCTTCTTAGCCCTCTAATATTTTGGTGCACTAAAGATAATTTGCATTTTACATTGACTGTTACAGAACTGGGTGGAGATACAATTTCTGATAATTGGTGATGCTTTTTAACCAACAGCTGTGTTTGCTGATCTGATATGTCAGAGTTATGCTGTTTAGTTGCTTTATTAAACTGCAGGTTTGTTTCAATGTTGACCTCTCTTAGAACTTGACTTCTTTTTATCCTGCCTATCCTAAAAAAGGAACTGCTCTGACACCTGTAACCATTGGTATTTTACCACTCTTGTCAGTGCCTCCCCCCTCCCCTTAAGTTTCCTGCTGTTAGCCCAGCCAGTTTTCCCTTCCCTTTCCTATTGAGATGTGGTCATGTCCAGTATAATCCCACTTACTGAGTGAATCAACAGGAACCACACTAATGTGTGACCCAACACCTGATCCAAGCAGCTGTTCCAACTCCAAATTAACTCTTCTAACAAAAGAGTTCAAATGAGATCAGTTGTGGTGCTCCAGAACAGACATGAACTCAACACTGGTATGCATTGATGGTGATGCAATCTTTGCCAGGTCACACTTTATGTTGAACCCCAGATCTCTGTCAATATTGTTCCCCCGACCACCCACAATAACCATGGTGTCCTCCTCGGTGAAATCTTTACACAGTGAACTTAAATCCTCTGTCACCTAACCCAGACCACCACTTGGTTTGAAGAAACTTGTGACCTGGTATTCTGTTCCTAGTTCATCCTGCAGGAGTTAGTCCACACCTCTGACATGCGAGCTACCTAACAACAAACTTTCTTCCTTTTTGCTGATTTCCCTACATTCTGATTCAAGTTCCTGTTGAAAGTTTGTTCATAATTTTAGAATACATTTCTGGAGAAACAGCGATCATTAATGAAATTATATTTTTAAAAAACAGTCTCAATTGCAAGAGAATTTTTATTGTTCTTAGGCAACCAGTCTAAGTCTGCTTGTGAGATCATCGTCAGGCAGACTGCAATACAGTAACAATACAAAAATTAAGAAGAATGTACAGAATACGTTATTGTGGCAATAAACAGTAAAATAATAACAATGTGAAAAGATATACCCTTGGCAGCAAATTGTGAGCAGGTCGGGAACCATTGGCTGCGGAAATCAACTGCGAAATACTGCAGTAACAGTCGAGTTTATATATGGCCAGCCCCCCCTCCCCCCACATGCGGCATTATGTTATTGAGAGTCAATCATTTATTTATTAATAATTTTGTTGTTGTTGTCTTAGAGGTTACAGTTATGATATATATTTACGCCCCATTTTGAAGATCATAACTATAGCCTCTAAGACAACAACAACAAAATTATTAATAATTACATGATTACTCTCAATAATGTAATGCCACTTTTTTTTGGGGGGGGGGGGAGGGCTGGCCATATATAAACTCTACTGTTACTGCAATATTCCTCAGTTGATTTCCACAGCCAATGGTTCCCGACCCGCCCACAATTGACTGTCATGGGCATAACTTTTCACATTGCCATTATTTTACTGTTTATTGCCATAATAATGTATTCTGTACAACCTTCTTAATATTTGTATCATTACTGTATTGCAGTCGGCCTGACCAAAGGGCTAACAAATAATAATATCTCAGAATCTTTAACTACGTTAGATGAGACGAGGTGTAACAATGGGGTACAACCAGTTGCTAGATCAGGATTATATGATGTCCTTTGACAGTTCTGTTGCCTACTTGCACATTATGCCCCATCTTCCTGTTTTAAGGTTGCATACTTTGCTTGCAATAGAAGGGCCGTTGGTGAGGTGGATTTGTGAAGAGTACCAGTCATGAAAACCGAGATGGTGCATGTATTTTTGCGGAGATGTGTGAACGGTGTCGGTGTGTTAGTGTGTGTGTCCAGTAGGTCACATGAGATAGCAGTGTCCAGGATGGCCACTTGTGGTGATACTCAGATACCTGTGTTTTGATGAGTGTCCGTGAGTGGAAGGAGCGGTGGTAGTGAGCTGCTGGGGGAAGATGGCCAACCTGAGCATGGCGTGTTCTCATCAGAATAATTCATAGCGGTTGCATGAAGATGGGATGGTGTGTGCGGAGTTGATAAGATAGCCGCAATGGGTGGCACAAGTGCTAGTGTGCCGTTACATGAAGATGTCTGCCCTGCAGGCAGGTGTTAACTCTTTGTAATGTTCAAAGCTGCTCTGGGGGCGTTGCAGAGTTACACAGTACACCAGAAACCTTTTGTTCGGTCATGATGTCACGTGTAGCCTTCAAAGAGCATTTAATGTCACTAACCTTTCCTTTAGAATCTGTTAAATTTCACCAGGGATCTTACAGAAAGGAGCTCGGCCTCAGTCATGTCTAATCACTCTGATAGCTCACTATTTTCAAGACAGAGATGGTGATCTTTCTCATGATCATTGAACCAATCACACATAACTGTATGTAGGCCTGCTGAGAAAGAAGAACATTTATGGAGTAAATTTACTTGTGCACAGACAGAAACTACCCCACAGACCTAGTCCACAAACTGATCTGTGCCATATCCCCACACACCCCAAATTCTGCCTCTACCACCAGTAACCAGCCACAAAAGAGCACTTCCCTTATCACCCAGTACTACCAGGACTCTAACAGGTTTTGATTTTTTGACCTCTTAACAAGAGCTTTCCCACCTTTTCTAATGTGGTATACCATCGCACTCCCAACCACTATCACATCCCTATGCCATCCCAAACTCTGGCCACAGCCACAGGTGGAAGACCCCACTCTAAGACCTGTCCAATCCATCCAGCACTTCCTATTCCTATGACGTATAGGTTTATCCTACCCAAAGGAGGCTGTACCACCTGTCAAAGCAGCCACGCAATTTACCAACTGTGCTGTAATCACTGGGCAGCGTTCACTATTGTTGTCGTCGTTGGGTGTTAAGAGGGGACTAAACTGCTGGATTATCACTCCCCTGTTCCCAGCTAAGAGTTCACACCCATAAAACAGCCATGTATGATATAGCACTCGACCAGTATATGCTGGAGACAGTGTCAGTCGATGGTAAAATGACTATTTCAAATGGAAGACACATTAATAGTTGACCAAAGACACAACAAACCTAAAATATTACAGCAGAAGAGTGGCTGGCTGATCACGAGGATAATACAGGATGAGCCAGCCACACTGCACACTCTTAAAATATCCAGTTAAGAACCAGACAATGGAGTAAGAGTTCTGGAGGGGCAGAGGGCCCAAGAAATCAGGCAAATGACCCCACCCCTAAATAGAACGGTAGAAGACAGCTGCGTGAATAAAACCTAAAACACAGTCAGTCATCAAGGCATCACCAGGCAAAAGACAGCTGCGTGAATAAAACCTAAAACACAGTCAGTCATCAAGGTATCACCAGGTAAAATTGATGGGAGCGCAGTTGGAAGATTAAAAAACGTTCAAGCTGGAGATTCCTGCCTGTGGTTGGTACCCGAAAAGGCACCGAACCTGTGACCACACCCGAGATGGGGTGGCGGGAGATTCGATTGTAGTGACATCTCTCCCAACAGTCCTGCTTACTCTGGCATATCAGCCTCCAAACTTGTGCCCGGAGCCATCTGAAAGCGATCAGGTGCTCTATACAAGGGTGGCGCCGGTGGCGCTGGAGTGCCCGATGACGTTCCCTGATGGCCTCAGCAATCTCTGGGGACCACCACAGGACCAATTTGCACCAAACGGAAGCAGCAGTGGGCGTAGCAGTTGCCTCAGTAGCGCAAACAATGGCCCTAGTGGTATGATGAGCAGCCTGATCAATGTCATCCAGGATCGGAGTATTGACTGTAGTAGCCAAGGTGTAAGCAAGCCAGTTAGCTCTACACAGAGATGAGACCAACAGGGCAAGAAATCTGGAGGTTGAAACTGGAGAAGAGAGATATGGATGGGGAAGTGGTCGCTACCACATAGGTCATCACAGACTCCCCAATTAAGCTGTGGTAGAAGGCTTGAGCTGCAGAGAGAAAGATCAATAGGTAAGTATGTGCCATGCACTACACTAAAATGTGTGGGGGTACCGGTATTGAGAAGGCAGCAGTCCAGCCGTGTTATTAGAGCTTCGATGTCCCTACCGCAGCCTGAGATGAGATCTGAGAGCCACCCCACAAGGGGTTGTGGGAATTGAAATCCCCCTAAAGTAGGAATGGCAGGGGAAGTTGTGTGATCAATTTCGCAAAGTCTGTAGGTGATACTGCCTCATCCGGAGAAAGGTAGATTGAGCAGATGGTAATGTCCTGTCATGTCTGGATTCTCACAGCCACTACCTCGAGCAGCATGTAAAGTGGCACTGGTGATCTGGGAACAGTGGCATGAATGTATAGACACCTTCAGATACCCTGTCGGACGCTGTGCGGTTTTTATAATAGCCCCTATACCCACGAAGGGCAGGAGTCCGCTGGGCAGGAAACCAGGCTTCCTGTAGGGCTACACAGAGAGAGGGGTAGTGACACAGTAACTGCTGTAGCTCAGCGAAGTGGCGGAATAAACCGCCACAGTTCCATTGCAGCACCACCCTATCTCCCAATTACAGGGCATATTTAAGGAGATGGTAGATGAGGGTCCATAGGACTATCTGCAGTCACTGAGTGAGGAGGCAGAGCCTCGACGTCCATTGTTTCAATGTCTCGGCAGTTGCCTAGTCTTCAGGAGATGCGAGGATTTCCACCACATCCTCAGAAGTAGACTTTTGTTGTGGTGGCATGGAAGCCACCTATGATTCTTTTGTTTTACAGTTTTTCTCTCTTTTCTTGCTGATTCTTAGGTTTCTCGGGCTGGAAGGGCTTGCCTGACTCATTCTCAGTGACTGAGGTTGCCCTTTTGGCTCTATGACCAGCTTTGGGAGGCACTTTGTGCCGCTTACTGGTGTCCACTGTGCCAATGGGAGAAACTGTGGGAGAAAGGGATTCTAGCGATCCCTTCCTCGCAAGAGGAGCCAGAGCAGGCTGTTGTGGCTCTGGCTCACGAGTGGGGACCATGTCCCTGTTGGTTGGGGGGTTTTTGCTTCATGGCAGGGGCTTTGGAAGCAACAGAGGGGGCAGATGGTGAACAGGTGGCAAACTAGTCTGCTGAAATGGTGTTGTGGCTGCTGCATAGGACGTTTTGATGCTGACCGTGTGGAGTTTTTCGTATTTCCAATTAGCCTCAGAATAAGACTGCCGATCCATGCTTTTGTATTGCATGATCTCCCTTTCTTTGTGCAGTACAGAGCAGCTGGGCGAGCAAGGTGGGTGCTGCTGTCCACAGTTGACACAGATGGTAGGAGGTGTACAAGGGAGGTCTGGGTGAGATACACGGCCACAGTCCTGACAGGTTAAGTTGGCGGTACACCTAGAGGACATGTGCCCAAACCTCCAGCATTTATAACAGTGCATATGGGGAGGAACGTAAGGCTTCACGTCACACAATAATTAATCATCACATTGAACTTCTCAGGCAATGAATTGCCCTCGAAGGCCAAGATGAAGGCACTGGTGGTGACCCTGTTGTCCTTCGGAACCCTATGGACTCGCCATGTAATGTGGACTCCTCGCCGCTCCAAGTTCTTGTGAAGTTCGTCATCCGACTGCAAAAGGAGGTCCCTATGAAAAATAATACCCTGTACCATGTTCAGGCTTTTGTGTGGGGTGATAGTAATGGGAACATCATCCAGCTTGTCACAGGCGAACAATGTCTGTGTCTGTCTACTTCTCTGAACTTGTCTTCCAAGTTCTCGACAAAAAAGACCATGAAGGTAATAACTGGAGACATTCTTGCTCACATGGAGTTTACCGTCAATTGTTCTTACTGAAAAACATTAGTGACAGTAATAGGGAAAAAAAGAATTAGCGGCGGTACATAAAATGAACACCACTACACATCTCATAAATAACAGATTCATCCTGTTCTAAGCTATTGAATGTTTTTAACTCATTGGGAAGCTAGTGAACATTTTATACCTCGAATTTCAAGTTAAACATTTTTTCGTACATTGCATAATCAAATGTTGTGATTGCAACCAAGAGACTGGGAGATTCTGCGACCAGCATGTCGGGTCGCGTAGTAACCGAGTTTCGGCAACTTACGACACTGCTACTCAAGTATCACCATGTGAACGGCACCATTTAACTACACATGCAAGGTCTCATGGTCACACAGTATCACAGTCGTTTGGAGACTTGAGTATCCACATGTGAACAGGGTCTTAGGTGTTCGAGTTTCAGTTGCCACCATTTGAAACTAAATATGACCACCAGTGAGGCATTCTAGTTGCGGTGCGGAACGAGTTGCAACCGTTTGTGACAGGAGTTTTTCAGATATCTGTCATTTACAGTGATTGGGTCACAAAATCCAACAACTGTGGGTCACATACTACACTCGTCACTATAAGTGATGTGTGTACATTAACATCCCATATTTTAGAGGGAGTCAGCATATGTAGCAAACTGCATGCATTACATTTAAATTGATGAAATTAACATGGATACAGATTCACAACTGCTATTGTAGTGAAGGCTTGGTATGTAAAAATACATACCTGTCTTCTTTCAATACCTACTTGTGAAGAAACAGAAGTGCTAAATGTTTTGCTCAAAATTACAGTTACTACTGAGTGACCTACTATAAAAAGCTTGCCCTGTGCAAATACCACATTAGCCACAAAGCTGCAGTATAACTCCAAATGAATGCTTGTGGAAACCTTTCATCAATGCAGGTTAGAGAGTAAACGAGTCAACTAGCGCTACAGGTGGTCAAAACACGAAACTCGAGAAATAGGTGTTTGAGTTGACGATTGCAGTTGCATCTGGCAGAGGCTGCGTATGCACAGTAGAGGTAGTAAGAAACTGGTGACTGGTAAATTTATTGCAACTTGAACGAACCTATTTTTGAAGAAATGCATCGAACCAAGTGTAAGGGAAGCAAATGTTTCTGATTAAAAGGAAATCAAGTACCAGGACTTTTGATGGGTTTTTGGGAAAAATACAAAAATTCCCTGAGATTCCCAAAACAAAAAAAATTCCCTGAGTTTTCCCGGTTTTTCAGGATGCTGGACACCCTGACTTTCCATTATTAAACATTTACATTTTCATTTATATAGATTTTTGTTTCTATCTGTTGCTTGTAAATTTGAACTTTTGATATCTGCATACAAGATGTGGGGAAATTTCTATGACTGCAGCATATGCATGCATAAACTGTCATGAGTATGTGAGAGCAGTAAAAATATTGTAATGTTTTAGAGCTGATCAAAGTTATAAACAAGTGGATTTCATTGCTGTTAACGTTATCATGTTGGTGGTAAGTGGCAACATTAAATGGCCAGCATTGATGGCAGTTTTATTGAATAGCAGCAATCAAGGAAAATGTATTGCATTAGTTTCATTTGAAATGGTTGTAAATTAACTTCTAACAAGAGTAAGTCCAGGTTGGAACTCAATGATATGATGTTGATAGTTTGTAAGTCACTGAAAAAGACATTTGGTGAGTCGCAACAGTCATTTGGAATGCAACAGATGCAGATGACAGTTGTATGTCTGTGAAATCCTCCTATTTCAATGTATGAATGACATATGTGTCTTTTTTTTTATGTAGACTGTGAACTAAACCTAAGTTGTTGAATGTTTTTCTGTGCATTTTGTGGCATGAGGAATGTCTTTGTGGTGAGCTGCAAACTGTCCTCATCATTTTGTAAATGAACTTCATCATACTTGCAAACAAAATGATATAAATCAGTTCTATAGAGTTAATACCCACCACATTTGATTTTGCAGACTTCTTTTCTGATTTCTTTTGCTGGGCACTTTTCGCTTCCTCTGCTTCCATTTCACTCATATCAAATAGTGATTTCTCCAAACCACATTTCTCTTTTGCAGTTTCACTATTAAAAGTGAATAACTGGCTTGCAACCCGTGTTAATGATTCTGGTAAAGAAATATGAGAATAATTGTAACAGATAAAATTTGCTGCACAGTAAGAGCTGTTTCACAAATGGCTAGCTAAACTTTACATAAATGTCTTATAATATAAAAATGCTCAAGTTGAAGACTTGAAAAGAGAAATATAAATGCTTAAAGTATTATCCTAGGCTAACAATAGAAGTAAAAATGAATGTAAAGGTAGCTTTCTACACTACAGTGCTTTGTAGTTACATATGTTTTCCTGGCATAATAATTCTTCTTTGTTTCTTAGGGTCTGTTACCGGTTCTTTAAATCAAGCAGACTCAATACATTGATGATCCAACTGTTCACCATCTTTAGGAGAAACTGCTGTGATTAATCCCTCTGACGACTAATGCCAAGGACAGAAATCACCATCCTATATTGGCCCATGTGTGGTGTATGGTGTATGTGCGAACTGCCTTAGGTAATGATCATAAACAGGACTTGTGGCACCACTATTGGTGGAGCTGTAGTGCCGCGATATATCACACTCACAGTTTGTCTTCCAATACCCTGGTTGGTTGCATAAAATAACAATGGTTTTACATGTCAGATTAAACCTGGTTCCACAACTTGCTAAGTGGAAAACCCTTGTCTCTGTTGATCAACAATGTAATTTTGTAAACACTGTTCCAAAAATTGCACTTACCATCTCATTAAACATCGTCCTATGTCCCTCATTTAAACAATGTTCTGCCACTGTTGATTTTTTGGGAGCCTCATGAGATGGTGACTTTCTACACATCTATCGTGAACGTGAACTGTGCAGATTGACATGCTGGTGAAACCTTCAGACACTCCTATACACAAATGGTTTTCTAAGTCCCAGGTCATCTTGACCAGATCCCAGAAGTGCCTTAATCTTTCCTAGTGGACGGAACACACTCTGGATATTAAATTTCCTTAGGATTCTGCCACTCTTAAAAGTTATTTCCCCCTGCATAAGGAATGAAAGCTACAGATCCATCCTCCACTTCACAAATTTCTAGGGATGGACCAAATTCCATAGCTTGAAGTAGAATCTGCTGCTTGGAGTATTCATTCTGCTTAAACAGAGAAGCCAAGTGTGTTAGTTCTGCCACTACATTGGAGTGATGCATGGCAGCTACTTGCATTCAGATATCAATTAGTATGTGTGCGTTTTTGGTGAACAATGTGTCCCACAGTGCCATCACATTTCTTGTAAACCATGACATCCAAGAAAGGAAGCTTCCAATTGCTTTCAACCTCCATATTGAAATTGCTATTCGGATGGAGGCAGTTGAAGTGGTCCATTCTCTGAATTGATTTCTACACGTTGACCTTCAAAACAAGAGGAGGATCACTGTCTTCATTACATTTTGTATGGTTCAAGGTCAAGTGTACTTTACTTACAATCTTTCACAGCTGTCTACAGTTTTATTCAAATTTTTAATAAATTTTGCACAATTCAACTTCAAAACGAGAGGAATATCACTGTATTCATATCATTTCATATGGTGTATTGTGTAAGGTACTTTCCTACAGTTTTACTCCAATTTTGAAGAAATGTTACATACTTGACTTTCAACACAAGAGGAAGATCATGATCTGTATCCCTTTCAGACCCAGGTTGTAGATGACTTGACATTAATATAGAGAGAGACATTTAAGACACAGAATACATACAGTAATTCATTTCAAAAAATAAAATAAATTTATTTACAAAAATTTTGTACCCACACAATTGTCTATTTTGGGCCTTTACTACAAATAATTTCACATGTCAAAACAATGATATCAACACCTTGTCAACAAGTCTTTCTTGCTGCCATTATAAGTGTACTGGAAGTTTGCCAACTGCTGGTACCACACAGTGTAGAAATAGGTAACTAAAACATGTTGCGCACATTACCACAGTCCATTCATGACTGTCTGATGCAGTGCGAAACTTCCTAGCATGTATCAGAAAGCAATAAAGCGAGCAAAACCAGAACCGCACAACTGTGCATGCAGGGCCTGAAAGGGATATAATGTTTCATATGATGCACATGGCAGAAGGTACCTTACAACAGTCTTTGACTCTGTTGACGAATTACAGTGAAAGTAAGCTCATTATCATATATTTTCTTGGAGAGGATTTTTATATATTGCAAGTCATTATGAGGGTCATTCAATAAGTGAAGAGACAAATTGGTTTGGAGAAAAAACTGTTTATTGCTACAAAACAATAATTTTTTGCATGATTCATACAAGATGCTAGAGTATATACTTAGTGGAATCTCACCTTCAATTAAAGAGCATTGTTCAACTAATATGGAACTTCCGAGCAGACTCACCATCTTGTAATGTATTTTTGAACTTATAAACAAAACAATATTGAGACATCAGCTGATCAGGGCTCATCCCAGTGATGCCAACTTGAAGCTAAAAGGGTACCCAACTCACCCTACCAACAGTTTTTCCCCCCCATACCTGTTTGTCTTTGGAACAAGAAGAGTATAGAATAAATAAATAAATACCTGAGCAATGCTAGGGTTTCAGCTAGTTAATTGAATAAATAAGATTTTGATCTGTGTGAACATTTTTCATGCCCCTTACATTTCATGATGTGGATCAGGATACTTCTCTACAATAGTGACCCGGTTGATACAAGTAATATCCAAGAATTCTGCTTCTGTTCCAACCAATACCTCGATGCTGACAGCTCCCTTTCACATCACCACCAACATCACAGTGCACGCCATGGAACTGGAGTGATACAAAGCCAACCTCTATGTTCATTACATGGCACCACAGTCACCAACATACTAAGCCCTAGTGGCAATACCTAAACCAACTCCTGGGCCATTTCGTCTTCTACTGACCACAGCACCTACCTGTACGAGGGCGACGCCTGCCCCCGGGGTACATAAGGACGGGAAACAATTTTCTTTGTAAATAACACACACTTCTCTCAGCTTGGTGGTCTGGCCGAGTCACGGGCCGTGTCGCGTGCCTGCTGCTGGAAGTTTCCACACGGCGCAGGTTCCCGACACATGCCTGTTGATTTGGCACTCCTGGGTGGCTTGGCTCTGCTGATGAGGGTATGCCACCCTTGGAGACTCTGCAGAACCCAGTCACCAACCAGAAGCTAGCTACGTGGTCACGTGAGGCACGCCCTGGCGCGACCTGAACAGCCACGTAAAGAACGGACGCTCTCTTACGCCACAGCCTCCAACCTGATCGGACATGCTCACTCGAGCCTGCTCCTACTTAGTTCATTCTAATATGTACCTCTAGGGACAGGTATTGACCTCCCCCCGAGTCCCCTTTAGTACCATGTAATAACTTTAGGCAATAAATGCCTTTTTTGATGCTAACTTAACTTTACGCCTACTCATTCAAACCTATGCCCACTACCCCACTCAACTATCCTGGCACATTCTACTGATCAAGCTTAAGGTCACAAAGATCATGCAATCTATGCCACTGGCTCACTTTTACTCCCCAAAAATGAACAAGACATTCTCGATTTGTGACACCATATAATCTTCAACAATATCTGTTGTCTTAGAAATGATACTGCTAAACTAGAGGTGCTCACTACTGCTCTGTGTGTCCTCAAAATAAAAAGGAAGTAGTAGGTGCCATGTTCACTATAAACAGAAGAGCTTGAATGCTGCCAAATCTTCATGAGATAGATGGGCATTGACAGCACCCTACAGCAATATGCTGTAGTCATGTGCTTCCTTATCCCATAAGTTGTCTGCTGCTCAATGGTGCCTGACAACAACTGTCAGAGAGCTCCTCACCATCTATGGAGCCAATAAATTAATGACACTGCTGCTACTGTATCTGCTACTTTCGTCTCCAGAGATTGCCCATCCCACTTCACAGTGGGATGTGGGCATCATTTTCATCTCATTTCTTTTGCATACTGACATACCTTTGTAGGACTAGCCTGTACTTGGCATTGAATTACCTCCCAGCTGCCAGTGAGATGGTGGAATGGAATGCCTCCACTGTGTCCTAAAGCCTACCCTCACCTGGCATAACAGTGCCTCTGGTAGTTCTCAGCCTCAATGTTGGACCTGCCTGAATTCATTAACAGCTTGCAAAACTGCATGGCACAGGTGTGCCACTGCATCACATTGCCATGTTGTGACTCTTCATTCATGACAACCTCACCTTGTGCAGTCATGTAATGCTGCACATAAACTTTTACTAGTTCCTAAGTAATTGAGTAGGACACCAAGATGTTCTACCCCAATCTTCATTACAATACTTTCTACATCCCACCTCCTGGCCCTCATCATCATACCACAGACACTTAGCAGCACTGCTGGCACCGTTGACAACACTGTCTCTACCATGGTGTAAATAAATAAAGAATAATGAAGGAATTCTTAAAGAGTCTCTCAGGAGTTTTTAAGCAGTCACTGCTTACATGAGTAAGGTACATAAAACTTCAAACAAGTAAGACAACAGCAATTTCATAAACAGTAGGCTTCAAAAAACTATTTTTTACATAAATATTAAACTTAAAAATACAAGAAAACCTTACCTCACTATCAAAACATTTCTTTGATGAATCTGAAGTTTGTAGCATAAACATTCCCTTGTGCAATGATATTGACTTTTAGAGCATAGTATGGAAAAGTACCAAATTAATTTGGCTACAAATTATATTTAACACTTTAAAAACTTGTTGTGAAGAATTGGGGTATGGTAGTTTCAGAAAATTAAGCAATGCGGAAGGAATAATATTAGGTAATGAGACAATAAAAGAATTAGATGAGTTTTGTTATTTGGGTAGTAAGATAATTTGTGATAACCAAAGTAAAGAACATATAAAAATGCAGAATGGCTATGGGAATAAAAGCGTTTCTGAAGAAGTGAAATTTTTTGACATCCAAAATTAGTTTAAATGTTAGGAAGTATTTTCTGAAAGCATTTGTCTGGAGTGTAGCTTTGTATGGGAGTGAAATGTGGATGATAGAGTTCAGATAAAAAGATGATAGAAGCTTTCAAAATGTGATGCTATAGATGAATGGTGAAGACTAGATGGGTAGATCATGTAACTAATGAGGAGGTGCTCAACAGAATTGGGGAGAAAAGAAGTTTCTGGTATATCCTGACTAAGGGAAGGGATAGGTTGGTAGGGCACATTCTGATACATCAAGTTATCATCAACTTAGCATTAGAAGGAAGTGTGTGGGTTAAAAATCGTAGAGGGAGACCAAGGGACAAATACAGTAAAAAGATTCGAAAGGATGTAGGTTGCAGTATGTGTTTTTGGATGAAGAAGCGGACTGAAGAACACAAGTATGTTAGTACATAACATTTTCCACAGCATTTTTCCTTTCTTTCTTTCTCTATTTTTTTAAAATAACAAATAAAAAAAGTAACACATTAAGTTCAACATGAGATAAGAGCATAAAATGATTTTCAGTTAGTTCTTTAGACACCCTTTTTTCTTAAGTTTGTTTCCCAGTTTCACTTATTTCCTACACTTTTTCCTGACCTGTTTTTAGAAATTGGTGGACTGATAAAAAAGTGCAATATCCATAGTATTCTCTGCACTCTCTGACCTCATCAGCAGATTTTTGTTAGCTTATTAACATTGGTTTCAAACATGATCTCTTCTTTAATGATTCCATTCTTCTTTCCATTTTCTCTTTCTTTCCAAACCACCCTCAGCATCCATGGCTTTTATTTTTTTATTTATTTTTAATATAGTGAGGACAGTTTACAACTCACCGCAAAGACGTGGCGAGGAGCTGCGACAGGCACATACAAAAGACACACACATACAACACATTCAGCTATCGGCCATGGCCTTCTTCAGAAAATAGAACACTCACACAATCACACAGGCACACAACACAGTCATACAACCATCACCTCTGACTGCCGCACTTCAAAGTGCGGCAGTCAGAGGTGATGGTTGTATGACTGTGTTGTGTGCCTTTGTGATTTTCTGTAGAAGGCCATGGCCGATAGCTGAATGTGTTGTATGTGTGTGTCTTTTGCATGTGCCTGTCGCAGCTCGTTGCCACGTCTTTGCGGTGAGTTGTAAACTGTCCTCACTATATTATTAATTCCAACCTGGACTTTCAATTATTATGTTTTTTATTTTTTTTGTCAAGACATAGCAAGTACCTGTTCTTAGTGTTATTTGCAGAAGATGTAAGCTTTTCTCACATTTACACTTTTAGTAAGCCACCTCAAAAACTTTTATTATTCTCAAAGAAATATAAGAATACGTTTTCTACCTGCAATGTTTCGTTTACTGGAATCCTCTTTCTATGAAGCCCTGCACATGTGATAATATTGATGGCATTTTCACCACATCCCATATTTTCATATTTTTTTCCTCAAACAAACACTTAAAAAATAATCCAGTTCAGAATTCTGGAACCTGGGATGAAAACTGGAAAAAGTGCTATTTGGATCAGATTCTATACTGCATGAGCAAGGTGTCATGTGTTTTCAACTAACTGTGGATCATCTCCAACAACTCATTTCCCTTTCCTTCCCATTTACATAACTGTGATAATCTGTGTGTGGTTAGTACTAATTAAGAGTGCCATAGAATAAGCATTAACACATTAAATATTTATTGCTAAGCAGATTTAACAATACTTTGTTCAAATAATGCCATAAGGATGTTAAATAAAAAAAACTGTCAAACTGTTTTAATGTCAAGCCCACTGGCTATATTGTATGCAAACTACATCACTCTATTCCAAAACAACAAATGAAACAATAGTATCCTGAGTGTCTTGAAACACCACTATTCTCAGAAGATATGCTTCTTGTCACCGAGGAAACATATAACTAGATATAATGAGTCACCTCAACATGCATAAACATGTATTGAAATAATAATAATAATAATACTGTAATAATAATAATAATGAACACACAAATAATCTGGAACATTGAAAGTATATAAATTCCAAAATAAATGATTTTTAGACTAGAGAGTGGAAAAGTTTTTCACACACAATTCTTATACTCTAATAATCATAGTATAGTTCAAGTGACAATTAGTCCGGAATAGAGGATAGGTAGCACCCACCATAAAGACAATTGCTGAGCCATAATCAGTCCCATCGAACAGACATTGACAGTATGTAAATTTTAAACTCCATCCAACAGGACTCGAGATGCTCACTGGGTACCCACCTCTGCCCCAAGGCTGATAAGGTATAGAGGGGAATGTGGTCAGCACCCCATGCTCCTGGCTGTTGTGGTTTTTGTGCCCAGAATCTCCACTTTTTAATCAAGTAGCTCCTATATTCACCTCACAATTACGGAGGGCACCCCCATGTGCCAACAGCACTCAGCAGACCCAGACAAAAAACCCACCCAAGTGCTAGCCAAGCCTGACAGTGCTGAAGTTTGGTGATGTATTGGGGATCAGACAATCACAGTCACACAACTTAAATTTTCAGCCATTGCCTTCATCAGAAAAAGGTACACAGACATTCACACAATCATTCAGACATAACATATGAACACCATCTCTCAGAGAGCCAATGAAGGGTTATGTTTGTTATTTGGTATATTGCTTGCACAGATTGAACAATGATGTATTTATTGTAATAAATTTAAGTTGTGTGAACATGATTGTCAATTCTGCATGCCTGTCTGCTGCTCAGTGATTGTCTTTATTTCATAATTAACAAAATTATCAATTATAATCAATAACATGAATTTAAACAAACATATTATTAAGGCAGGTAAGCCCCTTATCAAAATTCTGTCTTCAAAAATACATTATGTAATTATATTGGATTCTCTGCTTACCGCAGTATTGTCAGAAACAATTCATCTTTTTGTGGGCAATCAAAAAGTAATGTACATTATTTGTTCTCATTACTCCATATATTTGTTATGAAAACTCTTACATCTAATTGAATTATGTATGTTATTTGGTATATTGTTTGCACAGCTTGAACAACGATGTATTTATTGTAATAAAAGATCTGTAATTATGATCATCAAAATTACTGGTGTCAGCAAGTGTATATGTAGCCCACAGAATATCTCTGGTGGAGAGCAGAATGTTTTGAGACAAGGATACTGTCACTATGAAGTAATAAATAGTACTACTCAAAATTTTAGTATATTTGTTCTCCAATTTGAGGTCTTGATATTTTACGATCATGGTGCTCTTATGCAGGAATTCACTTTAAAAATCCAGGACAGCTCATCTACAGTAAAGAATCAAGAGGAAAGGTTAATTTGTACACTGATGTCATTAAGACCTAGTGTTGCAGACCGATCTCTTAATGGACTTTCAATTCAAGCTATATTTCTAAAGCACCTTTCATCATACATTTATTTTGTATCAAGATGTTTATCATTCCAAGAAAGACACTTCCAGTTGCTTCTCTATGTTAAGCTGCCATGAATTGCTATTATAATGCTCTCTGTAAGGAAGTCTGACAGTCAAATGACTATGTTTCTATGATGCTCTTGCAAAAGGCAAAATGCGAAACTTAAAAACTTGGCTGTCACCTACTGCCACACGAAACAGGCCAATGTGTAACTGGATAGAAGCCTTTCACCTACTAGTGATTTTATGTAGGACGAGAATTATCTTAGGTTTGCATTTAATTCTTTTACTTTTTTGGAATGTCAATAATGGAGGATCTATCTATATCAACTAAATCTATAACAACTCACCATAAAGTGGCTTGCTGAGTTGCTGACAGGTACAAAAGATAGACAATTACTTTACACAACTTAAATTTTTGGCCATGACCTTCATCAGAAAAAGAAACACATACATTCATACAATCACTCAGACAGCTATACACTTACAACCACCATGTCTGGCCACTCCAGCACAACAAGCATCTAAATTGTGAATGAGGTGTGTAGCAAAGGGGGAAGGATTCTGGGTGGGTGGGGATGGAAAGTTTGGCATTTGATGATGGATTGCAAAGGCTCTGATAAGTGGGATTTTGAATTGCAGCATTGAATACAGTGAAGGACAGGGGCAGGAAAGGATAAAGTGGAGTTGTAGAGGATTGTGGCGAGTGAGTGGGGGGATTTGAAATGATAAAAATAATAAGGAAAAATAAAAATAGAAAAATAAGAATAAAAATAAATAATTAATTAATTAATTAAGTGGATATTGTAAGGGGTGACACACAGTTGCACTGAAGACATGAAATGGAGAGATAAAGGATAATGAGTGGGAAAGGAGGGAGGAAATGTTAAGACATAGTTTGTAGGGAGGGCAGTTATCTTAAAGTGAGGCCAGGATGGTTGCAGGACCATAGAATGTGTTTAAGGGACAATTGCCATGTGTGCAGTGCAGAAGAGGTGGTGGTGGAGGGGAGGATCCAGATGGCTCAGGTAGTGAAGCAGCCATTGAAATCCAAAGTGCTGTGTTCAGCCACATGCTGTGCCACAGGGTGGTCTATCTTGCCCTTCCCCACAGTTTGGTGGTGGCCATTCGACCTGATGGACAGTTGGTTCATCACCATAGGTGGCCAGTGAAAAATGCAACAATTAATATGATTTCACCTAGAATTATTGTATGTTTCAGATAACTCCAGCATCAAACTCAGTTTTGACCTCAACAGGAACACTATTTCTGTCAACTGAATGGACATTTCCCCTTCTAAGGTGTCTAATCTATCTTTGTGAGCTTTACTTGTTGCACTCCATGCTCAAGGTCAGCCGTCTTCATCACTTATGCAACCTCTTATGTAATGAAGACTACTTCACATTCCAAGTGACAGGTATCAATGGAGCCGATGTGAACCAGAACTTACAAGTGACTTCATCTAGACATGGCCACTTATGCCATATTGGATGGGGTCTCCTGGCAGACATACCAAAAGTACATTGGGTTTGTCTTTGGTGTATGAAACAAAAAGGAGAAGCCATTTTTCAGTTAATTACAATTACTCTTGACTGATTTTTTCAATGAATAAATTACTGTTTTAAAGACATTATAGTTACTAAACTGCAGTAAGTTTAAAGTTTACTATTTCATGTACAAAATACTTTACCTCCTGGATAAAGGAGGGCTGTGACATCAAGGTATGCTATGAAATGAAAATTACGGTCAGAAGTTTTACTTTTTGATTTTCCAGATTTTCCAGATTTTCCAGAAGCACCAGCTTTCGGAGCACCTGTTATTTCTATTGGCCAACATTTGTATCTGAAAAAAAAAAGGTTAAGA
Organism: Locusta migratoria; assembly: GCA_026315105.1. Classification (NCBI taxonomy): domain Eukaryota; kingdom Metazoa; phylum Arthropoda; class Insecta; order Orthoptera; family Acrididae; genus Locusta; species Locusta migratoria. The sequence continues at coordinate 131,846,075 of CM048750.1, read as the reverse complement.
AATTGTTGGAAGTAATATTTAATTAAAAAGCAAAAATAAAAGTATAGGATGTGAACAATAAAAAATTAGGTAAGTTAACCACTCCCTTGCTGCTGATTGTCATTTGTAGTATAGAAATATCTAACAGCGTAACAGTACCTACTGGGCTATTGCACTTTCGTAATAGAATGCTCTCATGAATACAACCACAAAGATATTATATTCCCCCATTGTGAGGTTAGTTTTGTGTATGTCGTGCAGTCTAAATGTTATTCACTGTTTTCTGTTTGATGGTAAGGCACAACTTTTATACATAAAAGAGATGCCTATAACATAAAATTTGCAGGCTTCAGGTACAAGCTACAAAAGATGAACATTGAGCCGCTGATGACCACAAATAAAAGACACACAATTCTAAATTTTCTGTTGCGGCCTTCCTCAGAAATAGAACACTCATCCACACAATCACTCGGGCACACTCATCCATACATGTCAGCCATCTCTAGTCTGACTACATGGCATGTGGGTTTTAAGGGAGTGGGTGAGGAGTCATTCCAATCCACAACCATACCCTCCGGCTCCTACACATGTAACCGCCCCAGAGTACAACCTGCCCTTTGCATCCTCCCGCCACCACTTATTCCAGTCCTGTAACCCGGAAAGTGTACACGATTAGGGGCAGAGTCACTTGCGACAGCACCCATATGATTTACCAGCTGGCATGCCTGCATTGTGAAGCCTTCTATGTGGGAATGGCCAGCAACAAACTGTCCATTCACATGAATGGACACAGGCAGACAGTGTTTGTTGGTAATGAGGAACTCCCTGTGGCTAAGCATGCCTTGATGCATGGCCAGAACATCTTACAAGTACACCATCTGTGTTATATGGAAACTTCCCACTGACACCAACCTTTCAGAACTCTGGAGATGGGAACTTGCCCTTCAACATATTCTCTCTTCCCGTTGCCCACCTGGTCTCAACCGTCATTAGTTTGAAATTCCCGCCAACCATTCTACAACTTCTTTGCCTCCAATCTCTGAAAAGAGCCTCTGCCTTGATTGGCATCTCTGTCCAACCTCTTTGCATGGTGTGTGTGCGTGTATATGTGTGTGTGTTTGTTTACCTATCCTTCGCCCCCCCTCCCCCCCTAAGGTAAGTCTTTTCTCTCCCGGGACTGGAATGACTCCTCACCTACTCCCTTAAAACCCGCATCCTTTCCTTTTCCCTCTACTTTCCTGCTCTTTTTCTGAAGAAGCAACCTAAGGTTGTGACAGCTCAGCTTTGTGTGTGTGTGTGTGTGTGTGTGTGTGTGTGTGTTTTTATTTATGTGTGTGTCAACAAACCAGTGCCTTTCGCCTGGTAAGTCAAACAGGATTGTTTCCCTAACAAGAAGCACACAGTAGGGAAATGGGCATGAATCGGAAGGAAATGTAGGATGTGAGGGGGAGGGGGACTGTGGGGCACATAATGTAGGATGTTATGTTATCTGACGTTGAGGTTGGTACCTTTGATGTGGGAGGGTAGATTCCAGACAATAGGTTGGAGGTATTGATCAATGAGGGCAGAGATTCTTTCAGTGGGAGCACAATAACCAGATACAATTGGGCGTCCCGGATTGTTAGGTTTGTGGATTTTTAAGAAGCATGTAGAAGGTAGGTGTGTGGGGTGTCTTAGGAGTAAGGAGAGAGATGGATACAGGTGAGAGGTTCTGAGAAGGGCCAGAGGGTTTTATCAGGGATTGAAGGTCATGCTGGACTTTTGGAATGGGATCAACATGGTGGAGGGATCAAGACAATTGGCGGAGACCTTCAGCAACATCGTCACTATGATTTAACACTACAGTGGTGGAAGCTTTTTTTCTACAAGAAGGATGATTAGGTTGGGCTCTTTCTTGAGGTTGTGTAGGCCTCTGTTTTATTCTGCCAAAAGGTTGGCTTTCTTAGGAAGGGACTTAGGAAAGGATGGTGATGCCAGGTTGGAAGTGCGAAATTCCTGAAAGGTGACAAGGGGGTGGGTAGGTGGAAGTGGGGGTGGATCACAGTTGGATAATGGTATGAACTGGGAGAGGCAGGGTTCAACGACAGGATAAGGTTGGCTTTGGTTGGAGGGTTTGGTGGCAAAGTAGTGTTTCCAATGAATGGATTGGGAGAACGAGAGGAGGACTTTGAGAAGTCCAACATAATTAAATTTTGGTGTGGGACAGAAGGTGAGACCTTTGGTAAGCTCTGAAACTTCTGTGGGATTGGGGGTGTTACTGGATAGTTGGACCACAGTGTTCTGGGGTTGTTTCAGATGTGGATGTTGTTGGGTGTTGGTGGGGAGCTTGGGAAGATGAGATAATCAGAGAAGGTCAGCAAGGCAAGGTTTGGGTGCTATGAGTGGTTTACAGGGGGAGTACTGTGGGTAGGATTAGGATGGGATACTGATGCACCAAGGCAACAGAAGGATGTCAGCAGGCTGGTTAACTTGTGGAAGTGATGTTTGGAATGCTGCTCCAGTTGCTGGAGAGCAATGGAATCAGTTTAGGATACAGGATGTAGGTAGAGTGGATTGCAAATTAGAAGGATCTTGCGGAGGGAGCAGAGGTGTTTCAGGGATGCCTGTGCCATGGAGATGTGTTTTTGTAACACAAAGTTAGTGAGGTTTAAGGATTGTTGGAATCTGAAGAGGTGAAGGTCATTGTGAAAGGATGGAATTTTGATGGTTAGGCCACTGGAAGGGATTGTATGGTCCAGGCAGCCCTTAAGAAACAGGATGTGGGACTGGGTTTTTGCTAAGGACAGGGAAACTTTTCTGTACTGATGCAGAAAGATGGAGCACGGATCCACTGTGATAGTTATGGTGTAAGGAAACAGGAAGTGCTGGGAAATTGGCAGGAAAAGGTGTTATATGAGATGTGGGAAAGTTGGATCACCAAAAAAGTTGTGTGTAAACTCATAAAAGTGTTCAATGATAACCCTAAATAGGCGAAATAAGCCTAAACACACAACATAGGATACTAACAATTACGCACGAGTACGTAATAATGTGAACCGATATGAAGAATTGCCCACCACTATGTGTAGATGCAGTCTAACATGTAAAAAACTGCGCTCTAAAACTTCACAGAGGCAGGTAAGAATTTGCTAAATCCGCACAAACACATAAAGATGATTAAAAGATGAACACAGGAATAGAAAGGATGATGTAAATGGGAAAGGTTTGAATGTCTGTGTGCATTTAATTCGAAATTGGGTGGGGGTGGGGGGGGGTGATAATGTAGTGACACCAGTAAGTGCGGGAAAGATAATAATGTGGTAATAAACAATGTGATAATCAACAACAACAAAAAATTAAAAACAATAATAATATTTGCTGGGAAGAGTGGGGAAAAGTAAATGTGCACCAACAAGGAAAAAATGCTGTACCAACACTTGGCGCCTTGACTAGCCCCGTGTTATGAGCAGTCAGGACTGTTAAAATTACAATTGGGACAAAAGTACAGGAATCAAGAAAGAAATTTAATAGGTATAGCATGATAACAGAACAGTAACAAAGGAGAGGAATTGGGTTTGGGATGGAAGGAAAGCTGTTTGGCAAAATAACAACAATGAAAGGTCCAGTAAGGAACGTTAATAAAAATATGTAGATAGGGAATAACTCACTGTGAAGAAGAATGTTGAGCCGCCGACAGACACAAATAAAAAGACACACAAACACAATTATAAATTTTTGACTGCGGCCTTCCTCACAAATAGAACACTCATACACACATGTCAGCCATCTATGGCCACCCAACACAGTCTGAGTATATGGAAAGCGGAATGGATGGGAGGGGAAAAGGGAAGGAGTGGAGGAGGGAGAAGATGAAGAGGGAAGATAAGGCTGGGGATACAACATGAAAATTGGGGGTGTATAAACATAAAAAAAATTAAAAACAGGAAGCACACAGTAGGGAATGGGACATGAACCGGAAGGAATTGTAGGATGTGAGGAGGAGGGGGCCAGTGGGCCATGGAATGTAGGATGTCAGGTTATCTGAGGTTGAGGGCAGGATGATTGCAATACCGTAGGATGTGCCGTAAGCATATCTCCCATCTCCAATCTCTGCAGTTCAGAAAAGCTGGTGAAGGAGGGGAGGATCCAGATGGCTCGGGTGGTGAAGCATCTGCTCCACTGCATGCTGCACCACAGGATAGACCATACTGCTCTTGGCCACAGTTTGACAGTGGCCATGCATCCTGATGGAGAAGTGGTTAGTTTTCATTCCAATGTAAAATGCAGAGCAGCAATTGCAGCAGAATTGGTATATTACATGGCTGCTTTCACAGGTGGCCTGTTCTCTGATGGGGTAGGACAAGCCTGTGACGGGACTGGAATAGGAAGTGCTGGGTGGGTGGATTGGGCAAGTTTTGCATCAGGGTCTTCCACAGGGATATTTTACCTGTGATAAGGGGTTGAGATTAGGAGTGGCATAAACATGGACTAGGATGTTGTAGAGGTTGGATGGGTGACGGAACACCACTTTGGAGGATTAGGGGGGAGGGGGGGGGGCATTGGGAGGATCTTAGGTAGGATGTCTAATTTCAGGGCATGTTGACAGATAAAGCCCTGACATAGGATATGGTTCAGTTGTTCCAGTCCCTGATGGTAATGGGTGGCAAGGGGGTCACTCTTTTGTGGCTGGTTAGTTGGGTTGGAGAGAGGACTGTTTTTGTGTGCATATTGGTTAAGGGAATTCTCATCACTGCAGATACACCTTCGACGGGTGGCAAGAGTATATGGGAGGGATTTTTTGATGTGGAAAGGATGGCAGCTGTCAAAGCATAGGCACTGTTGAGAGTTGGTGGGTTTGATGTGGACAGATGTGTGGATGGGGTCGTCAGAGGGATGCAGATTAACATCCAGGAAGGTGACATGTCGAGTTGAAAAGTACCAAATGAAACTGATGGATGAGAAAGAGTTGAGATTGTTGAGGAATGAGGATAGGGTGTCATCGCCTTGAGTCCAGATCATGAAAATGACATCAATGAACCTGAACCAGACCAAGGGTTTGTGGATCTGGGAAGCTAGGAAGGTTTCCAGTAAACAGTCCATGAACAGGATGGTGTAGGAAGGTGCACTGGCAGTGCCGCAGATCTGTTTGTATACTTATCCCTCAAAGGAAAGGTAGTTGTTGGTTAGGATGTAGTTGGCAACGGCTATGAGGAAGGAGGTATTGGGCTTGGAGTCTGAAGGACATTGGGAAAGGTAGTGCTCAAGTGCAGCAAGATCCACCAACACCCCACAACATCCACAGATGAAAGAACCCCAGAACACTGTGGTGAACCTATCCAACAAAACCCCCAAGCCACAGAAGTTTCAGTGCTTACCAAAGATCTCACCTTCAGACCCACACCAAAATTTAATTATGTTGGACTTGTCCTCCTCTCACTCTCCCAATCCCTTCACTGGAAACACTACTTTGTCACCAATCCCTCCAACCAATGCGAACCTAATCCTGACATTGACTCCTGCCTCTCCCAATTCATACCGTATCCATCTCCACTCCCACTAACCATTCCCTTGTCACCTTTCAGGAATTCCTCACCTTTGTTTTGCTCTTGTTAATGTTCATATTACATGCTTCTTTCAACACACTGTCCATTCCGTTCAATTGCTTCTCCAGGTCCTTTGTTGTCTCTGCCAGAATTACAATGTCATCAGCAAAACACAAGGTTTTTATTTCTTCACCCTGGAGTGTAATTCCTTGCCAAATTCATCCTTGCTTTCCTTTATAGCTTGCTCAATGTACAAATTGAACAACATTGGATAAAGGCTACAACCCTGTCTTACACCCTTCCCAACCTCTGCATCCCTTTTGCCCTTCAACTCTGATAACTCCTGTCTCGTTTTTGTACAAGTTGTAAATCACCGTTCGTTCCCTATATTTTACTCTTGCTGGTTTCAAGATGTGAAAGAGTGTATTCCAAACAAAATTCTCAAAAGCTTTCTCCAAATCTACAAAACCTAGAAATGTAGGTTTGCCTTTCCTTAGTCTATCGTCTAAGACAAGCCGAAGGTGAGTATTGGCTCCCGTGTTCCTACATTTCTCCTGAATCCAAACTGGTCTTCCCCAAGGTTGGCTTCTACCAGCTTTTCCATCCTTCTGTAAATAATTCGTGTTAAAATTTCATTTTAGAGGACACATTTCTGTCATATGGAAGGAATGCAGTTGATTTGTAATTGGCACAAGTCTTCTCTGTGCATTGTTTCTTATTATTATAGTTATGATGAATGGTCTTCTTCATTTGGTGAGAAGTATAGGCATTCTCTTTGAAAACCTTCTCTAGGTGTTCTAATTCTGGGTGGTGGTTTTCATCATCTGAATTTACACACACCCTAAGTAATAAAAGTGCTGACAATACCATTAGTTTGTAGAGGGTGTGAGGGAAAGGCTGTGTACTGCACATCTAATTAAGGGTAATGTACCATCTTTTTCAATATTCATCATAAACAAGACTTGTCATGCAATGAATTTAAATGACAATATCGTTTCTTAAGTTCTTCTCTTCCATCAGACCATATAACTAAAGTATAATCTATGTACTGCCAGAAGACCATGGGATTTTAAAAAACAGACTTAAGTGCTTTCCTCAAAGTCCCTCCCCCCCCCCCCCCCTCCTCCAAGAAAGTGTGGAGCACAGTGGCGGTTGTAACACTACCAGTTTCCTAATTTTCATAATAATCGGTGATATTCATTTGTGCGCATTTCAACAATAATACTAAGAGTATGGGACAAGAGTTTAGTGCAGAAACTGAGTTTACAAAACTGACTTGCAAACCTTGTGCTAGCAAATCAATGTTATTCATTACTGAAGTTATGATTGTCTCGATGTATATATGCTGATTCTCACTGAAATAAAGTGTTCCAGGTTTTATAGAAACTAGTAATGAAAATGCCAGCAAATGAGTCAATTATTTTCATTGTAAAATTTTATTCATTTTAACAAAACTTGAACATGTGCCACCTTGGGCAAAAAACATAAGTAAAGAAAACTGTGATATATGTCTAGTGTGTATTTTGGTCACGTATATCTGATTGTTTACTCAATGCAGCATAATACGTCCTCTCCAAACACCACAACACCAGCAACTGAGAGTTGCAAATTTCTTTTATGAAATTGTAAAAAAACTGGTGTATTATCTTTGGGTTATTCACTAAACTAACGTATATAATTACCATATAAAATAATGAAATTATACGATAAGCAGGGCTATTTCAAATAAATGCTATGACATGAAAAGATGATGTTATAAACAAGCAGTGAAGTGAAGTATGTGTGTGAAAATGATCTATTTGGCAACTTGTCAAAATGTTATACTTAATATATTTTGTACATTCACTAATATTAATAAAAGTATAATTACATAAAATTAAGGGAGAAATATTCCAAAACAATAATGAAATCAGTATGCATCCGTCATTGTGTTGTAGTGAAATAATAGGTTTTGATAATTTCAATGTACCTGCTCAGATCACACAAGGTCCCGTTTTGTAACATTATGATTACTTTTGTATTTCACAAGCAATGTTCTGAGGTACTTGATAGATCAAAATATAGTGTCTGTAAAACTCATAACAAATAAAATAAGGTAAGGTTAGAATGCCACATTACTTTATAATGTAGTAATATACTAAGTAATAGCTGATCGATCACTTCTTAATACGGTATCAAACAGTTCAGTAAGCAGTTGAGGTCTTATGGGCTGTTATAATACTCTGCCACCACCTCCCCCCAACTCCTTCATGCAATAAATAGGATGGCAAAGGCTATATATTTCATGACTATTGCCAAATAAGTGTATTAATTATTGAGTTTGTATGTTGTGATTTGACCATTAATTAATTATATAAAGAATGTCAAAGAAAGTAAATTACACAAAACTGATTGATCCTAACTTAATAAGGTCTTGGTTCATTTTTATGCCAATTTAGGTGTGATTGTACGCAATTGCCCAACAGTCCCGAAAGATTAAGGACTGCTATGAATTAAAAACATAATATGCAGAATGACAACATCAAAGCAAAAATAATTAAGTACACTGAAATCATGATTTATAAAATCAAAAGTTCAGGAATATGACGGACATATATCTAGTATAATATATCTATATATAATGAGGTCCATCCTTCATGACATCCTTCCCACTTCACCGAGAGTGTCTCTGCCACCCACCTAACCTCTGTAACCTCCTAGTCCCTCCCTATGAAATCCCCAAACCGGCTCCCCTACCCTACAGCTCCTACCCATGTAACTGCCCCCGTTGTATAACCTGCCGTATGCACCCTTCCACCACCACTTACTCCAGTCATATAACCCGGAAGGTGTAAACGATCAAGGGCAGAGCCACTTGCGATAGCACCCACATGATTTATCGACTGACATGCCTGCTGTGAAGCGTTCTATGTGGGAATGACCAGCAACAAAATGTCCATTTGCATGAACGGTCACAGGCAGACAGTGTTTGTTGGTAATGAGGATCACCCTGTGGCTAAACATGCCTTGGTGCATGGCCAGCACATCTTGGCTCAGTGTTACACTGTCTGGATCATCTGGATAAAACCACCAACACCAATCTTTCAGAACTCCGGAGATGGGAACTTGCCCTTCAACATATTTTCTCTTCCCGTTGCCCACCTGGTCTCAACCTCCACTAAATTCAAATTCCCGCCCACATCTTTAACAACTTTGCCTCGGTTCTGTGGACAGATCCTCTTCCTCAAGTGGTATCTCTGTCCAACTTCTTTGCTTTCTACAAATGTCTGCCTGGGTGTGTTTGCGTTTGGATATGTGAGAGTGTGTGTATTTGTTTACCTTACTTTTTTCCCTTAAGGTAAGTCCTTCCACTCCTGGGATTGGAATGACTCCTTTTCCACTTACTTAAAACCCGTATCCTTTCTCCTCTCTTTCCTTCCTCTTTTCCTGAAGAAGCGACTAATGGTTGCGAAAGCATGAATGTTTGTGTGTGTTTTTATTTGTGTTTTTTTGTGTTTATCAGTGAACCTGTGCTTTGGGTAAGTAAAAACTCTTTATTTTTATACATATAGCTTTTCACTTCTTCCCATGTCTCTTTTTCCTCAGTTCCCCTTCATAAGGAGAGAAACCAGTTGACAAATGCTGTAAGCAATTCATCACATCCTCAATATTAGTAACACACTGGATGCAATTAACATGAGTTTGACTGCAGTATGTCTGATAGTCTCCCTATTTCCCCTCATATAACACTCCATAGGGTTACTTCCAGGATGATAAGCTGAAATTGGAATATGCTTAAATTGTTTATCTTCAATAAAACTTTTCCAAGGTCTCGAGATGAACTGTGACCCATTGTTGGTCAAAACATCTACAGGCTGTCTCACATTTGGAAAACATTCATTCCTTATTTATGCTATGGTTTGCTTACCGTTGGCTTTTCTTAAAGTATACAGTTTGATGAATTTTGAAAAAAAAAAAACAGCAACCATAACATATACCGGTATTTATCCATATCCTCCTCTAGTTTTGGGTAATGGACCAAAAATATTTCTAGCAACCAAATACAACTGCTTTTTAGGCAAGATATTTTGCATAAACCCCTTCCATGTTAGTTTGTAGACTTTTACTCTTTGACATCAGTCACAGGTAGCTAACTTTTATCTCCCTTTTCTAGCAATATTGTAAAAATATTAAGTTTTCTTGTATTTTCTGACTGCATTTTGTTGCACCACAGTGTCCAAAACTCTCATAAACATAATATATCAACACATGAACCATATCATTTGGCCAACACAACTTCCAAACATCAAGGTCAGGCCTTGGTCTCCTGAAAAGTACCCATTTGTGCAGCTTATAACATTGATCAATATGGACAATATGTTAGAATGATGTTAATTGTAGGTGGTGTCATGTAAGAAGGAACTTTCGCACAGAGAGACGGAGCGATGGGGGAATTGTCAAGGGGAGGAACTACAGCAAAGTGCCAGCAGTTGAGCCTGAGGAAGAAACATTGCGTAACTCGCAGCCAACCATATGCCTAAGGAATTAATATTATTTGCTGCCTATGCAGTAAAGGAGGGGAATGTGCAGAATGGCTGAAAACTGGAGTGCCTTCCTATATGACGTGGACTATAATAAAATTTTTAAAAAGGAAAATAATAATAATAATAATAATTACCACTTTAACTGCTGTAGTCATCAACACTGAACAGCTTTTCAAATATTCATGAGCATGATTACATCTACCAGGTGGAAAACTGATGCATGAAAACTGACCACTTTTAATGTACAATGAATTGAAATGGAAGTAACATTTAAATTTGGAAAATCATGACTGGTATTTATTGGAGTAGGAGACTTTTTAGATATTTTGGACCCCAACAACATTTTAAATTTATCTATTGATGTGGAAAGGGCTTCCAACTAGAATGTTGGGGACGTGTAAAAATTTTTTATATCCCACCTGAAGAGGCACCTATAATGGTGCAATACTGTTTGTGGACCATACTACAGCTAGTACAGCACAGACGACTTTTCATTTATTTAAAAAAAAAAAAAAAAAAAAAAAAAAAAAAAAAAATTAAAAGATTAAAAGTATTTTAAGACAATTTTTGAAAAAAATGTAACAAAAATACATTATCTAAGCCATTGTTTCGCTAACTACAAAATAACCTTTACTAACAATACACACAATTTATCCTCGAAACACATTATTTGATAATATATTTATTTTATGTGTGATCTGAGGCTTTCCTGGCATATGTGCTGGTTCCAAGGTTCTCAGGTGTCCAGTTGGATATGCTCGTCGAAGTTCCATGATATTTCAGCGAATAACCATCCAGCAATCATCAGTTAGTACTGATGGAATGATCTGTCTGCTCTCTGTCGCTGGTGCTTATACCAGATTATTTGCCCTTCACTGATGGCCAGCGGCATGCCAGCTGGGGGAGGCGGGGGGGGGGGGGGGGGGAAGCCACAGCAGCATCGGGTGGTGGAAGCACATTTAATTTTGTGTTTACCCCACTTCATATGTTTACATTTATTTGTGTGTGTTGAAAATCATTTATTTACTTAATGACAGTATACAAAAATTTGCTTTCTCTTGCATGAATTTCTTCCACGGGCTGGGTTGTAACCAATTGTTGACCTGATCTGGTTTGTGGGCCAGCAGTTGCTCCCACATGGAGAAAATTTTCCTTAAAGAGCCTTCTTACTAAGATCCAGGAACTGGTTTTAAATTATGACTCAACAAATATAACATTCTACATATCCAGTCCCAAGGGCTCATGTGTACAAAATTAGATCAACAACAGCATGTGCAAATGATTTCAAACAATCACTGTTCCTACACTTCATATGTGAAAGAGGAGGCCCTAATAATTGGAGCAATGGGTACTGTTACCTACCTTCACAGTCAGTTGCAGAATACAGATGTAGAAATACACCACCAATTTCAAGTTTTTTACTACTGGATATCTTTTATTGGACTGTTAATATTTTTTCGTAAGTTATATACAGTATATGTGGTGTTTGTTCTTTTAATCATGTAAGCGGAACACCCAAGTTCAAATTCTGGCTGGATACTTTTCATTCTCTCCTATAGTTTCTGAACAAAAGCTGGCATTGTTTGTACCAGTATACTATATGGGACCTTCTGCTCTTTTTCATGGCTCCTTTTTTTCCTTTCACTCCTCCAAAAGAAGGTCTTTCTCAACTTTAACATTTGAATGACTTACCCAACTTTAACATTCCAAAATAAACATTACTTCTCCCCAAAGTAGCAACTAAGAATTATGAAAGCTAGGAAGAGTTTTCTTTACTTTTCAGTGTCCATCAACAATACTGGAACCTCACCTACTGAGGGTAAGTAATGGGCTTTTTAAGTGTGTTCTCCTTTTGATACTGGTAATGTAACTGCACTCACTTTGTTAAATTATTAAAAATTGTGATAACTCCAGGTTTATTTAGCCAGCATCGTTTCACTGCATACCATTCTACACATGGAGCATCATTATCTTGAATTTTAGAGACATCAATTGGCGGATCTGACTTCACATCTTCCAAGTTCCGATTTAAGCTGCAACAAAGAATATGCAGTGAATATTAGTTAGGATTTTGAGGTCTTAATTCATTTCAAGTTAATATCATATATAATCCATCAGTACCTGTATTTTGAGAGATTTGCTCTTCCTTCAAGAAATGAAAAGTCAGACCATTTTCTGAAATACTCAGGTTCATACGAGTGACTATACATGCCATTATCAAAATATATTGGCTGAAGATTCTGAAATGTTTAAAAGAGATAATTTATGGCATAATCATTCATAATACAGAAAAATTACTGCATTGCAGGGCATATATAAGGTAGTGGTGGTGTGGGGAAAGCAGGGTTGCTCCCTTTCTCAAAATACTGAATATGAAGGAAAAATAGCTACATTTTTTATAATTTGATGTCAACAATTGAAAATCTTAATGTCAGTAAAGTAAAAGCGGTTTCAGTGTAAATTATAGCCTCTGAAGATGAACAGCAGAAGTGATACAAAATATCATGGGGTTACTTAAAATTACTTATCTTTACATTAAAATATACACTATATTCACTACTGCTGCAAAGTAAATTGATTAATGGACTGCCTTACAGAAAATAAGAGAGAAGAAGATGAAAATAAGAAAAGATTAGGCTAGATGTTGAAGAAACTTTGTACACTTACATCCCATCATCTAGTATGTAAATCAATCACAGTAGGAATTCCCTTTGACATGCCAGTTAAGTATATATGAGCCATGATTAGTATCAGATGTTGCATGATCACAGTGAAGGAAACAGACATGCTGCATATTTGTGTGAGGTAGTGTTGTTGGCTCATGAAACCATTTGATAGGGGCCTCAGTGGAAACCAACATCTGCCTGACTTATTAATCATGCAAGATCCAGATTCATTAAGGCATTTGTATGAGACACAGTCCCGTGTTGGTCTGTCTGGAAACACATGATGGCAGGCATGCTTGTAATCATGATTCCAGTCAACTACACCTGAACTCCACAAGGAATAATCACAAGTTTGTGCACATAGTACATCATAATCCTATTCATCTGCTCCTGCCATATGAGAAAAAGTGAACTCTCTGGAACTTTGAATATCAGCCTTGTGATTTTACATGATCTTCAGGAGTTGAACTAACTATGCTATAATGGCCAAACAACATGTATTAAGCTATGGATGGCTATGTTAAAGAAATATGGCTCAATGTAGTCTTAGGGTTGATTCATACATGGCTGCTTTCATGCCCAGCAACTACAGAAGCTGCAAATAGTACCTTTTACCTATAATCCTACAGTCAAACACTCTATAAGCAGGCAAACATTTGTAAAATAATAATTATAATAATAATGCCAAATAACTCAGTGGAATAGTGTTTATTCAAACACATGCTTTGATCTATCAGAAGTGTTCCATAAACAAAAGTAAAAAATAGAAATAAACTTATCAGAACAGATGTGTTACCTGAACTAATAGAATGGAAACGAAATCCCAACTAAGTAATTGTCAATGATGCTCAGACACTATATTTTGTGATCATGCAACACGAAATAATCATCAACTCCAAATAGTTCAAATGTTAGTCTGATGAATAACATATCAACAGTTGTAAAATTTCATGTATAATCACATCACTGTTTAGTTACATTCCATAATTGCATCTGAAAGAGTTCTTAAAAATGGCACTCATTAGCCCTTACCAAATATAAGATCCCAACAAAGTAGTTGTTTCCCAACACATATTTTCACTGTTGCAAATGAATCACTTCAGACTGGTTCTCTTTTTCCAAGTATTCCTACAGCCCCATGCACCTCTACTTACAAACAGTCCAAGTATTTTACTTGACCACAGCAGTTTTCTACCCTAGGCACTCTCTCATTGGCAAATTACCATCTCCTCCAAGATAGCAGAATTATTAAAATAAAAGACTTTCTTTGACTTACCTTTGACCATTTCCACACTGACTTAATGCTGATAATATTAACAACAATGGAAAGTCCACAAGGAATGTTAATAATGATATTTAGATAGGGAACAATTCACTGTAAAGACAAACGTTGAGCCACCAACAGACACAAATAAAAGGCACACAAACACACACAATTCTAAATTTTCAGCCACGGCCTTCCCCAGAAAGAGAACACTCATCCACACAATCACTCAGGCACACTCATCCACAAACGTCAGCCATCTCTCACCACCCAACACAGTCTGACTTTATGACAAACGGAAGGGATGGGAGGGGGGAGGGGGGAGGGGGAAGGAGCGGAGGAAGGGGGGAAGTATAGAGGGAAGATAAGGGTGGGGATACAACAAGCAGAGGCGATATCAGGCGGGAAATGACATGCAGTATGAAAAAGAGGATATGTGTGTGTGTGTGTGTGTGTGTGTGTGTGTGTGTGTGTGTGTGTGTGTGTGTATGTGTGCGTGTGTAGTTGCGTTCAAATGGAAACAGGCTTGACTTCGAAGGCAGGGTTGCAGACTGAACACAACACTTATACTGAAAGCAGGTTTATTGCGTACTGAAACGTACACGTAGCACTGACTGCCTCTTGGGCAGAGTGCTCCACTATTGATACACAGACAGAATGTACCAGAAATTAGATGAATAGTGAACATAACAAACATGTAGAAATTACAAGTGAACATAAGAAACATGTAGAACATTCTGGAAATGATAATTACAAAGAAATAAATTTTTGCTGGTGACCGGGATTGAACCAACGACCTTCAGCACAGCAATAGGTGACGCTATCCCTTGCACCACACTAGCAGTCAGTTAACATGGGGTCTCACAGCATTGCTCGCTCTCCTGAAAAAACAGCGACCCACTGTTAGGTTCCCTTTGGAGCCATCTGCAATGTTCTGGATCTTGACCTTGTTATGGGTCCTCTGTATGGCAGTTCTGGAGAAACCTTTCCTTCTACACAATTATCCATTAAAGACATTCCTGTCATGGCTTCATCAGTATCATTACTTTCCTTAGAGTCCTTGAACAAGAAGCTATTTTTGCGTACCTGCTCTTCAGGATCGTAGTAAGGCTTCATGCGGAAAACGTGAACAATGTCTCTTCGTTTTTGTCGTTTCGATGATGACAGCTCATAATCCTCAACTTCGTGTGTAAAGTCTGACAGGTGGCATATGACACGATACAGACCAAAGTATCGCTTCAATAACTTTTCTGATAGTCCAACTTACTGTACAGGGGTAAAAATGCATACCAGATCTCCTGGACTGTACACAATAGGTCAGTGCTTGTTGTTATACTGCTGACAGTCCTTCTCCTGGGCATTCAGTGTCTGTACGCAAGCCAGCTGTCTTGCTTCTCTGACCCTGGTGATGAGCTGTTTCACATAGTCAGCCTGAGTGTCGTCCAGTTCGAACAGGAACAGCATATCCTCTGTCGTCTCAGCTTTACGGCCATGGAGCTGGAAAAACGTCGTGAAGCCTGTGGTGTCTTGTCTTGCGGTATTATAAGCAAATGTCATGACTGCCAGTATTGTATCCCAATCCTTCAGTTCAACATCGAAAGCATATCTGTTAACGTCTTGTTAAAGCGTTTTGTAAGACCATTTATATGAGAATGGTATGCAGTTGTCATTCTGTGGACAATTTCGCACCTTAAATTACCTTTGATACTAATTTTGACTGGAATACTGTTCCATGATCAGATATCATCACACATGGTGGTCCATGCTCCAAAACAATGTCTTCTAAAAGGAATTTTTAAATCTCTTGAGCTTCTGCAGTTGGTACAGGTTTGGTGACAGGGTAGCGTGTGAGGTAGTCAATGCAGACTATTATCCATCTGTTACCAGTTGTTGACTTTGGGAACCTCCATAAAAGATCAATCCCAACTCGATGTAATGGAGCTGCTGCAGGTGGTATCGGTACAAGATGCCCAGGAGGTAATTGCGGCAGATGCTTCTGTTGCTGACAGTGTTTACAGTGACTCACATAGTGCTTGACAGATCGGTAGACACCTTTCCAGTAATACCTGCATCTGATTCTGTCTAGGGTCTTCACGAATCTCAGATGACTGGTTATTGGAGCATTGTGGAAATACTTGAGAATAACTGGCTGGAGATGAGCTGGAACAACCAGTAGCCATTTGGGGCCCAGTGGATCATAGTTGCTCTTATACAATGTCCCATTTATAAGTTGGAAATCTCCATTGGTCGGTTCTCCTTTCTCCAAGGCCTCTATGGTTTTTAATAGTGCTGTTCAGCTGCAACGTCACCTAATTCAGAGAGGGATGAAATTTCATTCATGCTGTTGTGTTCCACTAATGGATTTCTCTAAAGGCAGTCAGCATCCTTGTGTTTGCACCCATTCTTGAATACCACTGTGATGTAGTACTCTTGGAGTCTTAGTGCCCATCTTGCTAATTGACCTGATGGGTCCTTCAAGCTAGTCAGCCAACACAAAGAATGGTGGTCCGACACGACGGTGAATGGATTGCCGAATAAATACTGCCGGAACTCACTGATAGCCCAAATAACTGCACGACATTCTTTCTCAGTTGTAGAGTAGTTTATCTTGGACTTTGAGAGTACTCTTGATGCATAGGCTATCACCTTTTCAGCACCTTGCTGAACTTGTACAGCACTGCACCAATCCCATAACCACTGGCGTCAGTGTGAAGTTCAGAGCCCCATTCTCTTCGTACAAGGCTAGAACTGGAGCGGACATTAGAGCCTCCTTAAGTGCCCAGAAAGATCTTTCTTTTCTCTCATCCCAGTAAAACTTGACGTCTCCCTGCAGAAGTTCTTGCAATGGACGTGCCGTGTTAAAAAATCCTTTTATGAAACGTCGGTAGTGTGAACATAGAGAAAACTTCTCACATCATGAATACGCTGAGGAGTTGGAAATTCTATGACTGCCCTACTTTATCCGGATTAGGACGGACATCATCTCTGTTGACTAGGTGCCCCAGATTTTTATCTCTTTTGCGACGAAGAGGCTCTTCTTTGAACTGAGACCTGCAGCCTGAACACACTTCAACAGAGTTGACAGGTGACTCAGATGTTCTTCAACTGTTTAAAAAAAAAAAAAAAAAAAAAAAAAAAACGACAATGTCATCTAAATAGAAAAGATACGTCGTCCACTTAAGGTGTCAAAGCAAGTTGTCTTCTTCCTGTCAGCTTCGTCAACATCGATTTGCCAGTAACCGTTTTGCAAGTCCATGGTTGAGAAGTATGTAGCTCCTTTTAAGCAGTCTGAAGTACTGTCAATGCGTGGCAGTGGGTAGACATCTTTCTTTGTGATTTTGTTCAGCCGCCGATAGTCGACACAAAATTGCTATATGCCATCCTTCTTCTTTACGAGGACAACCGGAGACGACCAAGGACTCTCCGAATGTTCAATAATGTCATCGTGCAACATCTTCTTCACTTCCTCCCAAATTATCCATCTTTGAGCTGGTGAGACTCTATATGAACGCTGGCTAATTGGTGGATGATTTCCAGTATTGATACGGTGCCTTATTGTGGGTCATTTCATCTGACTTTTCCCCTGCTGAGTTGTGAATGCACCAGAAAATTGGCATAGTACAGCTAACACCCACTGGTGTTGTTCCTTGGTCAGTCCGGTTCCAACTGGCAGTTCCACGGTTGTTTCCTCCAGCGTGTTGTCTGTACTAGCAGCAGAGCATAGATCTTCATTGATGATGTTGATCTCACCATCCTGGATTGGTTCAGCTGTCCCAATACACATTCCCTTGGGGATAAGTTGTGACTGCTCGTGACAATTAGTGATCCAAATCTCTCCTCAACCACCGGTAATGATTATGATAGCCACTGGTATGTAAATTTCTTTGGTGAGCCTGATAAACTTTTTACTATCAATACCCTTCATCAGGTGAGTGATTTTGTCGGCCTCAGTCATATTCGGATTAACTATGTTGCACAGGGCCAAAACATTCTGTATGTACAACTGTGTCGGCTCACGTCATTGGGCCCGGTTCTTGTTCTTCTGCCAAGCGGATTTGTCGATGGTGGTTTCCAAACATCTTCTTAAATTCCATCTGGAACGTTTCCCAGTCATTCAGCTTCTCTTCATTGTTTTCAAACCATTGCTGGGCAGTTCCATCCAGGTAAAAATAAACGTTGGCCAAGCACACTGTATGATCCCACCTCTTATACTTACCGACTTGGTCGAACCCTTTTAGCCATTTGTTGGGGTCCTGTCCAGTGTCTCCAGAAAACACTGACGGGTGTCTGATGTGCAACTGGCTTACTGTTGGTTTCATGTCCATGGTTCTTCTGATGATATGGACTTTCG
Source organism: Locusta migratoria (assembly GCA_026315105.1). Lineage (NCBI taxonomy): Eukaryota > Metazoa > Arthropoda > Insecta > Orthoptera > Acrididae > Locusta > Locusta migratoria. The sequence goes on along the minus strand of CM048750.1, from coordinate 131,827,770 downwards.
GAAGGAAGTACTTGTAATATCCCTTATATTCCGGTTCTAGTCCGTGTAAGCGATGGCTTTCACTTTGCCTAATCAGAGCCACAGTGATGCAGCTGTTGCACAGGATACCCGGCACCTCCAGCAAACAATGTCACGTTGAAATGGAAGCAGGTTTGACTATGAAGGCAGGGTTGTTGACTGAACACAGCACTTATACTGAAAGCAGTTTTATGATGAACTGAAACGTACATGCAGAAATGACTGCCTCTCGGGCAGAGTGCTCTTCTATTTATACACAGACAGAATGTACCAGAAGAATATTTAACATAACAAACATGTAGAAATTACAAGTGAACTTAAGAAACATGTAGAACATTCTGGAAATGATAATTACAAAGAAATAAATCTTTGATAGTGGACGGGATTGAACCGGCAACCTTCAACGTGACAATCGGTGACACTATCCCTTGCACCATGGCGGCAGTCGGTTAACATGGGCTCTCATGGCAATATATATATATATATAGAAGGAGACTTTTCTGGTGGGAAAAATAAGTATAAAAATGAAGATTGTTTAACTTACCCAAAGCACAGGTTCGCCGATAAACACACACACACACACACACACACACACACACAAACATTCAAGTTTTTGCAACCGTTGGACACTTCCTCAGGAAAAGAGGAAGGAAGGAGAGGAGAAAGGGAAGGATATGGGTTTTAAGGAAGTGGAAAAGGAGTCATTCCAATCCCAAGAGTGGAAGGTCTTACCTTAAGGGAATAAAAGTAAGGTAAACAATTACACACACACTCACTCATCTCAACACACAAACACACCTAGGCAGACATTTGTAGAAAGCAAGAAGTTGAACAGAGATACCACTTGAGGCAGAAGATCTGTCCACAGCACCGAGGCAAAGATGTTAAATATGGTTCTGTCTTCCGTCACAGCGAGACCCACCCGCTCTTCCTCAAACTCACCCTCTTCAAACCTTCCAGGAATTCCTTACTTCCAACCTTGCCTCTCAGTCTTTCCTGAGAAAACTTAATCCTACTCCCAACATTACCGCAGCTGAATCGCGAGCTATCCATGATCTGAAGGCTGACCATTCCATTGTCATCCTCCCAGCCGACAAGGGATCCACAACCATGGTACTTGATCAGCTGAGGGACTGCGTCAGCTTTCAGACTACACTACCTACAAAGTTTGTCAAGATAATCCCATCCCTGATGTCCAGGCAGAGCTTTAAGGAATCCTCAAAGCCTTAGGCCCCCTACAAAACCTTTCACCTGACTTCATTAACCTCATGACCCCACCGACACCCCGCACCCCCACCTTCTGCCTACTTCCCAAGATCCACGAACCCAAATAAAATCACACAAAAACACACACACACAAGCTTTCACAACCATTGGTCGCTTCTTCAGGATAAGAGGAAGAAAGGGAAGGAGAAAGGGAAGGATGTGGGTTTTAAGGAAGTGGAAAAGGAGTCATTCCAATCCCAGGAGTGGAAGGAATTACCTTAGGGGAAGAAAAGGAAGGTAAACAAATACACACACTCTCACATATCCAAACGCAAACAAATATGAAACGAAAATTATAGAGGGAAATTTTCCTGGTGGGATAAACAAAAATAAAAAATAGAAAAGAAAAGAGATGACTTACCAAAAGAACCGGCTCGTCGATAGAAACGAATAAAATCACACACAAACACACATACAAGCTTTCGCCACCACTGGCAGCTTCTTCAGGAAAAAGAGGAAAAAAGGGGAGGAGAAAGGGAAGGATATGGGTTTTAAGGAAGTGGAAAAGGAGTCATTCCAATCCCAGGAGTGGAAGGACTTACCTTAGGGGAAAAAAAGGAAGGTAAACAAATACACACACACTCAGACATATCAAAACGCAAACACACCGAGACAGACATTTGTAAAAATACTGAGGTGCGAAGAAGCAGTGCTCGAGGGTTGAGCACACCGAAAGGACTCAGTGCCCGAATATGTGGCACGAGGGGGTGTTTGGCTACTCGAAGCCAGAGTTGCCGGAGAAGGATGTCCATGGTGTTTTTGGAGCGGCTGATGATGTCATAAGGGCCAGTATAAGGAGGCATGAGAGGGACCTTAATGGCATTATCGCGGAGAAAAACATGCTCACACTTGTCTAGCTCATGGGGCACATACACATGCAGATGAGTGTGCTCTGCCAGAGGGGGCGGCCGAATGTTCTTGCAATGTGTGTGTACCTGATCTACCAGAAAAGGGAGCTCAGAGGGCGTGGCTGGTGGGGAGGGAGAAACCAGCTTGCCAGGGGGCACAAGAGGTTGTCCATAAACAAACTCCATCACCGAGCCCTTAAGATCTTCTTTATAAGCTGAGCATAGGCCGAGAAGCACCCAAGGTAATGCCTCAGTCCACAAGGGGCCCTGACATCGAAGTGGTTTTTAAGGTGCAATGCCAGCATTCGACTATTCCATTACGTTGGGGGTGATAAGCTGCAGTGTGTATTTTTGTGATACCGCAAAGGGTGCATGATTCAGAAAACGTGGCCGATTCAAATTGCTGACCCTGGTTGATTGTGCAGAACACAGGGAAGCCAAAGCGGGAGACCCAAGCGTCCATAATGGCGCGTGAAACGATGTCTGAAATAATGTTCGGTATGGGTAAAGCTTTAGCCCAGCGAGTAGTCCTGTCGATAGCTGTGAGCAGATAGCGGAACCCTTCAGACTGTTGGAGTGCACTAACCAAATCTACATGGATATGTTGGAATCGGCCCAATGGTTGCGAAAATTTACCCAGAGGTGGGGAAGTATGGCGAGAGACTTTGTTTTGATGGCAAGGAACACACACACAAGCCCATGAATGGCAATCATGGCGCATGTCTCTCCAGACACAGGGCATGTTGATACCTTAACACCTGGGTGAGCCAAACCATGAAGTTTCTCAAACACAAGACGTTTTAACCCTTTGGTATGAAGGTGCGAAGTGTGCCTGTAGAACTGTCACACCAGACTTCACAAGCTTCACAAGAAACCCCTAGAAAGGTTATCTTCATGGGTCGAAGAGAAGAAGATTGGTCTGATAACAGCTGTAAAGTGTCTGGGTTGGCCGATTGTAGCCTGGCTAAGTCCGACAAGTCTATCACACTAAATACTGTGCCGACGCAGGATAGGAAATTGGCCACAACATTATCTGCCCCTTTTATGTACCGAATGTTGTTCGTAAACTGCAGTATGTAATCAATGTGATGAAAACAGGGATTTTAATAGCCGACATCAAGGGTTTGTGGTCCATCAGAACGTAGAAGTCCCTACCCTCCAAATCAGTTCTGAAATGCTTGATGGCCTCATAGATAGCAAGCAGCTCCCCTATCAAAGGCCAAGTTAAGTTTCTTAGAAAAGAACTGAAGCGGAGTGGTGACGTCATTATATGTCTGACTGAGCACGCCACTGACAGCATGGGTCGTAATAAACAGCGTGGCATCAGAACACAGGTAAGCAATGGTAACAGCCGACGCAAGTAGCTGTTTCAACTCGTTAAAGGCCTTCTCCATAATAGGCATCCAAGGAATAGCACAATTACCTGATGTGTTAGGGCCGGCAAGAGCTTCAGTGAGCGGGGCCTGAATGTCCAAAACAGAAGGCAGTTGCTTGCAGTCATAATTAATGGTCCCCAAAAAGCGACATAAATCTTTAAATGTCTGAGGCCTAGGCATATCAAGTACTGTCTTATTTTTGTCTGTAGGTACAGTGAGGCCATCTGCTGACACCACATAACTGAGGAACACAACCGACGGCTGATGAAGTTGAGTCTTTTTGTTATTAAGTTCGATGCCGGCAGACTGTAAGATGTCAGTAACCAATCTGACACACTCTACACTTATTCTTTAGTGGGAGCAAACACAATGATGTCATCCATGTAGACGAAACAAAAATCAAACTTCAACAGTCTTATTTATCCATCTTTGCCACGTCTGGGGTACATTTTTCAACCCAAAAGGCATAAACTTATAATGAAGGAGCCCGAAAGGTGTAGTGATGGCAGTTTTCTCTATGTCTTCAGGGATCTGGTGAAATGGCCGTTTCCTGGCTAACACCGAAAAATATTTTGCACCTGCTAACGTGTGATTAAAATCAGCAATGTACAGTACAGGGTATTTGTCAATGATGGTACGAGCATTACGTTTCGTATAGTCCCCAACAACACGGTAAGTACCATCTTTCTTAAGAACAAAATGAATAGGGCTCACCCAACAGCTGAAAGAAGGCTCGATAATTCCCTTATTTTGGAGATCGGCTAATTGTTCTTTCACGATCTGCATAAACTCTGGTTTCTACCTACGAGGACAGAGCGAAATCGGCAGGCCATCCATTAAGCAGAGTTGGTGTTGTGTTCTGTCTGTAACTATGGCAACACGATGCGGAGTACAGCAGTCTAATGTCTGTCACATGTCACAGGTGGTGGCCGTCGAGCAAAACATATGCGGTCACGCGGGTACAGGTGTGCCAACTGCCAGCCGCCGAAGTGTCAACATGCAGTCGGGGCAGAGTCAGGTTGGTAAGCTTGCACTTAGTACCTAGGCATAACCACAGGTGCCGCTGAAGGCAATGACTGGTGAGAAATAACAGCTGATGTGGAAATGTCAAAAACACCAACAGACTTAGGCAAAAGTTCCAAAGGTGAACACGAAATATGAGCACTCGGATGTTTACAGTCACTGTTCAGAGGAGTATGAGAGCAAGAAGATGTGTTTGGGTGCTAGCAAGGAGATCTACAGTGTCTTGCTTCAGCCCTGAAACGATAGTGAAAGTAGCACCACTGCTGACACAAGGGTAAACCAGTAGTAGTTTCCTCAGAGAGGGGTGGTGGATCGCTGCTTGACGGACTAGCGAAGGAGCCCGTTGCCAAAGGTGGTGGGCGAGGAGCAGGCAAAGCTGACGTTATTCTTCTAACCAGGAGCAGATGTGGTAGTATCTTGCTTGCAGCCATGGCTGCGACCACACACAGCAGGTGTTTCCTTCTTGAGGAGCCTGGGTTGAACATTAGGAGATCTCTGTCACCACCACACAACTGGTAAGCTGCGTAAACTTTGTCTGCAGATTCCAGTGTTTGGTCGAGCAGCGGAGAAGGGGCCTGGGACAAGGTCAAACAGATGTGGATCAGTAATTTGTCCATCCAGATGGTCAGCAGTGCATCATCGGAAAACAAGGATGGAGAAGCGATTGATCGTAAACATCTCCACAGCCCTGAAGGCATCTTCTTGCCCATCAATTCTTCATGAAGGATCTTCCTGACAGCGTCGGTGTTTGTGCAACCCAAGCAGTGTAGAATAATAGCCTTAGCATGGTCATACCGGTGTGTGCGAGAAGGCTGGCCGACAAGGTCACATATCAGCTCATCAAATTCGAACAGATGTGACATAACACATTGGAACTTGGTCGCATCATCATCGAACCCACAATGCTCAAAAATGTCTTCAGCCACTTTAAACCACATATCAGCTCATTGGAGTTTGAATGGTGACAGCTTGGGCAGATGGGCAAGCATGCGAAAGTTACTTGCTGCATCAACCGGGTTGATATCTTGCAGATGCAGCTGAAAATCCAGTCTGGGAGCAGGAAGAGAGGAGTACGCCGATGGAGCAACAGGCTGTGGCGTAGCGAGAGTGTGTGATGTGCATAGCATCGCAGGGCATGGGACCTGTTATTGTGGTGGGAGCACATGTTGAACACCCGGTGAGTCAGCAACAGGCCGAGGTGAGCCGCAGGAAATGTCCAAAACAACACTGTCCTGAGGCGCCGGATATTGGCTGTGAGCATAGTTCGTGGAATTATTCAAGGCATTATGTGAAGGAGCACTCGATGCAACCTATAAGCCTTGCACATAGCCATCACTGGGTGCGGAGGGGTACATCCGAGGCATATTTGAAATTAAACTGCCAACTGGGGCACGTGAAAACTGATTATGAAAGTTAATGTTCACATGCTCCTGATTAACGGAATGCAGGGATAGAGTTGATGCACTTCTGACAGGCACCGAATTTGATGATTTGGACAAGTTGGGGCTCGTGAATCCAGAATCAGTGTGCAGGCCGTGCTGTGGCGGTAGGGCTGATGCACAGCCAAATTGAGACTGAATCGAGTACATCTGATGATTCTCACCCAAGGTAAAGTTGTGCTGGTCCATTGCGGGGACTCCAGGCACTGGTTGTAACGATGAAACAGCCGATGGCAGCAGATAGCGTGGATCCATGGTTGCAGTGCAGCCGGCCTCGCGATGTGGACGAAACGCGAAATACCGACACGGAAGGCATTAAACTTTCGAAATGAACTTGTTCATGACAAAAATTGAAACAAAATTGGGGTCACCAATGAGGGGACAAGTGAAGTTCAGTTATGAATGTGGTATCCATACTTAATACATTTATTACTCTATATCAGTACAGATGATGTTAACACTTCAGATACAAGAGACCGACTGCCGGAAGTTCCAGTCGGTCCCTCAAAGATAACATAACGTGGCTATTGATCATGGGATTGATGTCACATATTTATCTACTAAATGCTAATTGTTTTTATAAAGTTCAATAATGAAGGCAATTCAAGGTAATTGTAACAAATGTATAAACACAGGACGCGCAGGGCGTATCAAGTTAGTTAGTTGGTCGGTTAGTTTCTTAGTTAGTTGTTGGAGTAATCATTGGAGTTGTTGCTGCTGTTATTGCTAGTGCACCAATAAATGTGGACAATTTATAAAAATTAAATCTAGTTGACTTTTGAGTTACGCACCCTACTTCAAATTAAAAATAAAGAACAAAAAGTATTTAGGCTAAAATAAGCAGTTTTCATTCTATGAAACAAAGTAGAATTTAACTCTCCTAAACCAGGATGGGGGGGGGGGGGGGTAAACTAGAAATTTAGCTTGAACTTCAATGCAAGAAGCTTACAACAGAACCACAATGAAATCCTGTCACATAATTTGGTAGAGAATCCCAAGAAATTCAGATCATATGTAAAGTATACTAGCAGTAAAACACAATGAATACCTTCTTTACATGATAGAAATGATGATTCTACTGATGACACTTCTGCTAAAGCAGAATTGCTTAACACAGCTTTTTGAAATTTCTTCACTAGAGCAGACGAAGCAAATACTCCAGAATTCGTATCGAGGACAGCTTCCAGCATGTGTAATTTAAAAGTAGATACCCCCAGAGTATTACAACAACTTAAATCACTTAACAAAAGTACATCTATGTCCCGACTGCATATAAATTAGATTCCTTTCAGAATATGCTAACTATCATATACAACTGCTCGCTCAGTGAACGTTCCATACCTAAAGACTTGAAAGTTGCACAGGTCACTCCAATATTCAAAAAAGGCAATAGCCCACATATTTATAGGCCTATATCATGGACATCAGTTTGTAGCAGGATTTTAGAACACATACTTTCCTCAAATATTATGAACTACCTCAAAGAGAATGACATATTGTCCCATAGTCAACACGAATTGAGATAGTATTGTTCCTGTGAAATGCAGCTAGCTCTTTACTCCCATGATGTGATGAGAGCTATCGGAAAACAATGTCAAATATATCCCATATTTCTAGATTTCTAGAACGCTTTTGACACTGTAACTGACAAGTGTGTTCTAATCAAATTGCGTGCTTATGAAATATCACTATAGTTGAAACTTCCTGGCAGATTAAAATTGTGTGCCGGAACCGGAACTCGAACCTGGGACCTTTGTCTTTCGCGGGCAAGCGCTCTACCACTGAGCTATCTGGACATGACTCACGGTCACATCCCACAATTTCAATTCTGCCAGTACCTTGCCTCCTACTTTCCAAACTTCACAGAAGTTCTCCTGCAGGTTCGATTTTACAATGTCCTGTTAAGAGGCATCTGGCCACAAACTATTTGTTCACTGGCAGTTATTTTTACTGAAGCATTATCTTCCAATATAGTCTCAACAGAGGTGTATTTTAAAGTTAAAGTGACAAATAGCAAAAAGGAATTACATTCAGTTCTTTGAAAGTGATTCTGAAAATAGCGATGATGGTCAAATTACGATACACAGAAGGAGACCTAAAGTAATGATAAGAAGAACAAACTATTTTGAAACGATGGAAAATCAATTATTTTTAAAGGGATTCTGCTTGACAAAATCAACCGTTTACCTACTCCATGGTTTTGCATGTGATCAAATTCGATATAAAACACAAATGATAATTTTTGTTCTGTAATAATAGTTCTTTACAGATCTTCTAAATTATTCCTTAAAATATGAGAGAATACTCAATGAAACTAAAGACAGTGCATTGTATTTCCATTTCAGGATTCAGGCTGCGTCCCCTGTGAATCATCTACTTCTCACCTTGTGATTTTACGCTCTAGGAACCATGCTAATTGCACTTTGTGATTTCATAGGTGTTAGCACAGCCACTGCTTCCCAAAACAGTGAACACACAGATTGCCATAACAGAACAGAGTGTTGATATTTGTACTTGTATATATTTTATTAAAACAATTAAGTGCAGCAATAACTTGTTACAAAATAAAGAATATTATTCATTGTCCTCTTTTTTTTTTTTTTTTTTTTTTTTTTTTTTCCTCCATAATTTCATTTTTCTTTTAATATGACTTTTTCTTTTCCACTCATGTCTTTCCCTTTACCACCGATGTCTCTCTTTAGTGCACTTTTCTTCCTCTGTATAAAACAATTCTAGTATGTTAAGCATCCTTATTACAATTTTCAATTTTCCTTTTCTTGGGACTCTCCTTAAGAGTTCAGGAGTTGTAACAGATTTGAGATGTGCAGGTGATCAGAATGACCACATGTTTCTCTATTGTGCTCATCATTTCAATGGCAATTTGTTTCGGTTAGAGACTCATTACTGACCTCAGTGAGGCTGCATGTTTTTGTAGCCTCACCGGACGTTTCTTTCTCAGTATCTGAGAGTAAAATACAAATTTAGCTAACCAGTTCATTAACACATTTCGAAGTTTTGAGTATAAAAACAATATTTTCGCTATAAAAGATGAAATATGGCATTTTAATGTATTTACTGAAAAATGATATTTCAGGAAGCGTTTTTAATCAGTTCATCACAATGAAAGTCGGAGCAAATCGTGCCACTACAACTGGATAAAATTTTACTTCCCATTTGGAGGCCTTGCGTGTTATGTTGGCACTATCAATAATACGGGAGATAGCTTTGCCTTGACTAGTTGCTGGATGTACCCCCGCTCAGTAAAAGTGATTGCCCTCGTAAAACGAAAATTTTATGACAAAATGTGTGTGTTTTCATGAGATTGTGTAATGACAATGTCACATTACTGATGATATTCAGCATGTTGCCAACATTATCACATAAGGCTGCCGGACCGCGAAGTATAATTTAATCCTTTGCCGTGTTCTGTGTGTGAGTTACTGCCGTCTGTTTCACGAACAGTTACCACTGGCACGAAACTTGCAATAAACAGTGGCAGTGCTAGTAAAAAAAAAATGATGGCGTCTCTATCATATGGGTTATCCAGTTCAAAAGCAGTAGTGTTTCTGTATTCTTGTCATGCTTTGTGGCTCGTCTACTACCCCTCCTGATACAAGAAATGCTTTCTTTTCATCCGCTTATTTGTTTTTAACCATTTTCTTCATGTTTTCATAATTGTCCCTTACATATTTTACAGGTTTTTTGGTCCGCTCACAGCTTCAAACAGTTCACCCTCTTCATGACATATTTTGCTTTTCTGCTCCTATGTTACAGAATCGATTTTCTTATTTTCAATGATATGACACATCTCCTGTATAATTTTAAGTAGAATCTCTTCTTAGCCCGCCATATCCCCTGTTTACTATTTGCCATCGTTTAAACAGCGTACGAGATGAATTTCCTTCACAAAACTTTCAAAACATTGAAAACGACCCATAAACAATATTACGTTTGCCACAGAAATGTTTACCAACTGCTTCAAATGCTGTACTCATTTTTTAACTATCAGTAAAACTTAACCGTTTGACAGTAAGAACCAAAGGGAATTTACTATAAGTTTACTCTGACCGTAATATCTACTGGCAGTCAATTCTTACTCTGACGTTACTGGACATTGTAACAACGGGCCTTAGTTTGCGTTTGGTGCGCTAAGAATTTTCGGGCCTCCATTACACTAAAGCCTATGGCTCGCCCTGTCTTTTGTTAGGCTCGGCTCCTTTCTGTTGCCCTCCATGGCACTGTTAAAACCGAATTAGATCACCTGACAGCTGAGGGTAGTTTGCTCCCTGTCACAGGTAGCAAGTGGGCCTCACCTCCAATTGTCATGCGCAAGCCCTCAGGGGTTCTACGATTATGTGGTGACTTTAAGACAACTGTGAATTCCCACTCCATCATTGATTCTTTCCAGATGCCTCATCCAGTGGAATTGATAGACCTGTTGTTGGGGGGCCAGTATTTTTCAAAGATAGATTTGGCAGAGGCGTATCTGCAGTTGCCTTTGGATGACAAATCCAAGCAGATGCTGGTAATTTCTACACCTTTCAGCCTGTTCCAGTGTCAATGGTTGCCATTCGGGGTGGCCAGTACCCCCGCAATCTTTTAGTGTGTTTGGAGCAGTTGTTAGTACTGGTAGCCTTTTGTGGGAACTACATGGATGATATTGTGGTGATGGGGCCAACAGCTGCTGACCATATCACCAACCTCGACTCATTGTTTTCCATCTTGGAGGCAGTTGGCCTTTATAAATCTTTCTTCTTCCAACTGTACTTATGCTACGAGACCTCCCAGTCAGGAGTGCACCCCATGGCCAATTATGTCTGTACGGTTGCAGATCTTCCCCGTCCTTCTTCTGTTAAAGGATTCAGGTGTTCATTGGCAAGGTTGCCTATTATCACAGCTTTCTCCCACAGGCAGCCAGTGGCGCACCCGTTGCACCAAATGCTGTGTAAGGGCATCACTTTCTGCTGGTCTACAACTTGTGAGCGAGCTGTTTAAGAACTTAAAGCGGTCCTTATTGCGGCTCCCTGCCTTGCTACATGTACCCTGGTGGTCCCATTAGTGGTGGCGATGGGCGCCTCCCAGGACAGTGTAGGGGTGGAGCTGGTGCTTCAGTTCCCGGATTGGTTGGAATGCCCAATGTCATTTGCATCTAAAACACTTACAGAAACACAGCGCCAATATTCCCATGTGGACAAGGAGGCCATCGTATTTGCTCTTGAAAATTCTATGTTTATCTCTATGGATCCAAGTTTATCCTACACATGGACCACCGCCTGTTTTCGGTTCTTCCGGACAATGTGGCCCATCATTTCCAATTCTGAGCCTTATACCTATCCTATTTTCATTATGAGATACAGTACCGGTCGATGTCTCATCAGGCCAAGGCCGATGCCCTATCTCGCCACCCAATAGGCCCCAACCCAGTTTTTGATGCAGAAGAACTTTTCTGGTTTGTGGTTGATGAGTCAGCAGTGGAAAGAGCCATGGTTTTTCTTATCATTAGTTCATGGATCACAGAGGCTATGGCTGCTGAACCTGTCATCCTTAGACAGGTGCAGAAGGGCAGGTCAAGCGTCCTCCAGGTAGGGTGTCAGATTCTTCCCACAATTATTTTGCAATTCGCCACTGCCTTAGTACCTAAGAGGGTATTCTACTTCTATCCACAGAAGAAAGCTCCCACCGAGTAGTACTTCCAGTGTCATTGTGATGCCAAATTGTAGATCTTCTACATCGAGAGCACTGGGGCATCTCCCACACAAAGATGCTCACCCATTGGCATGTATATTAGCTGGGCATAGATGGGGACATAGCTTGCCTCATAGCAGGGTGCTCTTCTTGTGCTCCTCAACAAGTAACTGCTTGCTCATCTCTCTCTCCATAGCCCACTCCACCTGCAACTTGAGAGCAACTCCTTGTCATTTTTGCAAGACCATTCTTGGACAGCTATTGGCTTGTAGTCCTTGACGCATACTCAAACTTTCCATTCATTGTTCATCTGGCCTTCATGTCTGCAGACATTACTATGCATTAACTGTTGAAGATATTTATTATCAAAGGTCTCTTGGATGCCTTGGTGACTGATAATGGGCTCCAATTTACTTTGCAATATTTTTGAGACTTTTGTTTTACACATAGGATTCACAACGTCCTCACCCCACCTTTTCACCCACAGTCCAATTAGGCAGCAGAAAGATTTCTATGAACTTTAAAGGATGAAATGCATAAGTACGTGCTGCATCTTTTGGTGGTGGATGCCCTCCTTCGGTTCCTGTCATTATACTAGTCCACCCCGGCCTATCCGCATAGCCCTTCCGAGCTTCTTCATGGCCACCCTCATTGGACACTGTTGTCCCTCTTGCATCTGGGCTCTCCCATGCCTCCTCCCATTCCTTCAACTCGTTTCGCCCCAGATTTGGCTGTCTGAGCTCAAGATTAAGACCGCCAACCTGGTTGGGTCCAAGCTGTGGTCATTCGGGGTCATGGCCATCATCTCTGTGAGGTCCATTCTTTCACTGGTATCCTCATCCACCGCCACAACCAGCTATGGGTCTACCATCCTTCTTCCTTGCCTACAAACCATCCCCCCTTTTCCGCATTCCCCCCCTCTTTCTGTAGTGCTGCCAGGGAAGGTTTCTCTCCCAGGTTCAGTCCTGTAGTCATTAGTCAGTCAAGGAGGTATAGTCCTGCTGCAGTCAGCAGCCAGGGCCCACTTCCCCATTGTAGCTCCGGCAGCCAAGGAATGGACCGCTCCAGTCGCCAACAATGGAGGGACATCACTGCCTGCTGACACAGACCTGGAGTTTTTGATGGAGGTGATGCCAGAGAAGGCGATGGAGGATCAGCTACCATCGCCTGTGATGGGAGCGGCCAGATGTCGCTCGTGGGGGCAGACTCCTTGTCGTGCTACATGTTTCCGCCCTTAAGAGGTGGTTCTAGATAGGGAGCTGGTGGAGCCCCGTGATGATAAGATGGAAGTGGAGCTGTCCCAGCAGCCTAAATTCTTCACTGCTATTACAAATTCTGCCCCCCTCCCCCTCCCAAGGGAGGAGGGATGTCATGACCTAGCAAGCCATTCAGATCGCATGTGCCAGTATCATGCGTCATCGATGTGCACTGGCCCAGCCACGATATTTCGTGGCCTGTCCATGGGAGGTCACAGCCGTCAATGACAACTGAGAAACCAGTGCCTTCTGCCAGTGGTGTGCCGTCAAACGGCCAGCAGAGACAAGCCATTGGCATTCAGTCTGCATATTCTGAGGAGTGAATAAAGTGTATGTTCCAAGCGATGTTTACATTAACCCCAGTTTTCAGCTACAAACAGTATTTGTCTTTGCTATTAACTGTTTCCTGTGTTACTTCATTTAACCTATACTTTCTTCTTCTGAGAGAATTTGTAGTATTAAAGACTTTTATTCCATGAAATTACGTTTTGTTAAGCCTAGATGGCTCTACCCCTTAGCAATTAAGTAGCCTCTTTCCAGAATTTTTCGGTAGCAGTTGAAGTTTCAATCCAAATAATTACCTTCACTTCCAAATATTATGAAGCCATCTTCTTTACTAAAATGTTAAGTTTTCAGTACACATCTTCTATTCTTTATATTTAAAATCAGTTTAAACTAGCTCGTAATTGTGTGTACACCATTTAAAGTAAATGCAGATAAGGCAATATTACACATAAGATAACAAAGAAGGTACACAATAATATTAATATTGGCCATCATAAATTTTTGACACTCACCTCTGAGAATGTTGGAAAAGCTATAGCTGCCTTATAATTAATATTTTCTGTCATTTCTGGTAATAGATTATGGAGAGATTCAACTGTTACATGTAGAATATTTTGCAATTTCCTTTTCGCGGCTGGCAACAGGGGTTCACATACTTCTACAGAGACTAGTATACGTGGCAAGTTGGGCCAAGTAATTACCTCCTGACCAACCACTTTCTTATCTTGTTCCAGCAACAAACATTCATTTAATGTTCTCTCTCCTAAAAAGTGAAAATTAATTGAAGTTGCTGTAAAGTATCATATTTATTAAGTCTGTGATGACAACTGTAAACTGAAATAAATTCAGTTCTATAGTATGGCTTCCTATAAAAACAAAAGGCAGTAGCAATTTAAAAAAGTGAAGTTAGCTATATTCAACATGCACACACTTCTCCATTTGTTAATCTTTACATTTATTGTTTTATCCAACAGAGTCTTCATATTGAATTTATTTCAAATAATTTTGCAATTTATTACTGATATTATTATATATATATATATATATATATATATATATATATATATATATATATATATATATATATATAAATTGCTCTTCGTTAGTCTCGCGAAAACTCGAGAACGCCTGGACCGATTTGGCTAATTTTAGTCTTGAAATATTCGTGTAAGTGCAGAGAAGGTTTAAATGGTGATAAAATATGGAAACGTTGTCCGGCAAAAAGGAAAATCAGGAAAAAATGGAACAGCTTTTTCCAGTGAGCTATCACTACCATTCGTCGAATTGTGATAAAATTTTGTACATTTCATGTTGAAAGCAAGAGGAAGGTATGCATCAACTACAAATTTGGAAACTAGGAAAATTTAGAAAAAAACGAAATCAATTTTTTTCTAAGAATAAACATCAATTGCCACATGGTTCAAGAGCATCACTTGAGTATGGTTTGACAGGACAAGTATTGTAAGAAATAAATTTCTTGGAAAATCTTCCGGGAAATTGGAAAATTTGAAAAAAACTAAAAGTGGGTTTTTCTATGTGTTCTTGATTGAATTCAGCAGTATAACTGACTATGGACAGAGGTAATTGTTTTTTGTTTTCTTGATTATGGTCTTGGAAAAGTTTTCATTAAGAAAAATAGGGAAAATTAAGAAGGAAAGTTGCAAAATTTGAACGAAGTTCCTTTTTCAATGTGTTTCTAAATGTACTCAACACTACTACAAGTTGAGATCTGTTCATCCAATTGTGATAAAATTTTGGATCTTTTGACGTTCAACGAAAGATGAACATTCTTATGAACTAAAAATTGGGGAAAGTTACCCAGAAAATCTGAATATTCACGAGAAACTGAAAGAGCTTTTACCAATGGGATATCAATATCATTCATCTGATTGTGATGAAATTTTGCATATTTGATGTTCAAAGCATGAGTAACATTCTTATGGTATAAAAATCCAGAAAATTTTCCCAGAAAATTGTAAAATTCAGAAAAAAATAAAAAGATTTTTTTATGAAATAAAAATACCATACATCTGATTGGAATAAAATTTTGCACATTCGACGTTCAAAGCGAGAGGAAAGTTTGAATGAAGTTTGCAATATTTGGCCAGAAAATAGGAAAATTTTAGGAATACTGACAGGTACTTCTGTTGTTCTGCCGTTCTATCCACTTTTTACAAAAGGGACAATGTATTTTTCAAAGTTAATTATAACTTCTGAAAAATAGTTAAGAATTCAAAGAGTAAATAGCTTTTCAAGAGAGTAATTATTGTTCGATATTTTGCTTTATATACTTCAAATTAAAAAAATCTTAAATTACACACTTACTAAAGAATTTTATATGGTACTTCAGCACTCAAGCTATCTCCACAGCAGATTTCATCACAATAGATGCAGTGGTTTATGTGACGATATATAGCCATATCGGTTCAGCCGTTATTAAGTTTTAGTGAGACTAATGAACAGCAATTCATTTTCATCTCTGACTGTTCATACACGGGTTCAGATCGTATAAGCGAACTTTACTCTTTCAAAGTATATTTCCGAATGCACCCAACACAACAACCAAGTCTTTATTTTACATATTTCAAATCTAAATTTTCCTCGCAATTTTTCCATATTTTATCACTGTTGAAACCTTCCCTGAACTTCCACGAATGTGACATGAACATTATCCTGGAGATGTGTGCGTGATTTGCCCACTCTTTCCGCCCACTATCAAGCCATTACTTAGACTATCTGATGATGCCTTTATAAAGCTACTTGGTCTAAAATACATATGATTTAAATTAATATGGTTTATATTAAGAGGTAAGTGATACGATGTTCACTGGGTCATCTAGTCTACAATAAATCAGAAACTTTAAATGAGTGGTCTCAAATCCACGCCGTGTCGAGCAGAAAGTGCATTCAGTAATTCAGTTCTTTATATTGGTTATAGATGCAGCTTTACATCTTCCTGATGTTCAAATTATGACACACTACCTCTTTTGCACAATACAATACAGCACAAACATTAGATAGCATATTAACAACATTTTTTGAGAAGGATAGGTTGTTACTCACCACAGAGATGTCCCAATGAGCTGCAGATGACCAAGTTCTTTCCTCCACCCAGTCAAGATCGAATCCCACTGCCCTCAAATCATACAGCAACTCATTGGGATGCTTCTGTAGTAAGAAGCAACCTATCCTCAAAAATATTGTTGAATCCTTCCTGGAATTTCCATTGTTAGTTAACAAATTAAACATTTTTCCCAAGATGCACAATCTCCCATAGATTTAACCCATTACAATCTCCTCCGTTTTGTGTAAAAAATTAGCCCTCAAATTTGGACTGAAATAAAGTCACTGAATAGAACTGTATAAACTGCACAATTCAAACTGAACTGACAGTAATTTTTTTTCTGGGAACTTTTCTGTTTTCTAATTTTATTATTCATGACTTCACTGAATTTTATGTTCACAGGAGTACAATTTTCACTTCAACATTCAACAGACTTTTAGTCCTATTCCGAGAGGTATCATTTCACATCATGAGCAAGGATGGAAGGTGTGGCAAGGGGAGGGGGTATTTAAAGTCCATAAGTAAACTTGCTCACCTTTACAATAGATCCACATTTTTACACTTCAGGGGACTTAATAAAAATGGTGTAAAATGTGGGAAAATGTGAAATGTGCGAAATAATGTTTTAAATGGTACAATATACTTACTGGATTACTCTTGCATTTTCATAGTTTATTATTTGATATATATGTACATAATAGGTATCAAAATATGCGCAAGGAAGTTTATATATAATGCAATAAACATTGTCGAAATTTTTTACAATTGTAAGTGCCAGGCAGAACTGGTAACTATATAGAAAGTAGAAATTTTTAACATAATTTCATTCATCATAATAGACTTTTGTCGACAAGCCCTTAGCTGGCATTCATTATTTACCTAGTGAAACTGCACAAGTTCTGTATTTCGATATTTCAAACGATGATGTTTGAGAATTTATTTGTGTTCTCAAGTGCAAATATATGTATAAATATTTTTGTGACATTTGCAGTGTCGGCATCTCATACTATAATCGCATTTTTGAGGTTATAATATACTGCGCTACCTTCAGTGTGCAGAATAACATACACAAGCAAACAAACAGTCTCACTGTTTATAAAACTTCAAAAATACTACTTAGATAAATATTTGCATTTCACAGTAAGCATGGAAAACTACCTGTTGTGTAAACAAAGCTGACAATCAGCATGGTGGCTCATGGGGCGCCGTATCGTGAGTCAGCTAGTCATGTACTGCAAACAACAAAATGCGAAATATACATTTGAATAAATGCAAAGTGTCAAAGAAACTTGTCTGCGTAACATTTATAAACACCATACTTGAAGGCGAAAGCCATGCCAGGGTCAATTTATGTCAATCAATTCAATTTTTTCTTCACAAACATGATTTCAAAAAGCATAAAATGCAAGAAAAGTGTAAATATATTAACACAAAAATGGGGGCGAATTAACATTGTGAACATAGGAAATTTGACGGGACTGACAAAAAATGGTGTAAATGGCAGGAAAACATAAAATCCGGGAATGTAAAAGTGGGATTTACTGCATTTACATGCTATAATACCCCATTGCTGCATAAAACTATTAAAAGCACTGGGGAAAATAACTATATAACAACTCACTATAAAGAGCCTCAATGAGCGTCTCGAAGGCATGAAAATAAATAATCACATTAACACAACTTAAATTTTCAGCCATGGACTTCATCAGAAAAACACACATACACACACACACACACACACACACACACACATTATATATGCTTTCAAGGTGCAACTTCTTTGCCTTTTACAAATGTCTGTCTAGGTGTGTTTGCGTTTTGATATGTCTGAGTGTGTGTGTATTTGTTTACCTTCCTTTTTTTCCCCTAAGGTAAGTCCTTCCACTCCTGGGATTGGAATGGCTCCTTTTCCACTTCCTTAAAACCCGTATCCTTCCCTTTCTCCTCTCCTTCCTTCCTCTTTTTCCCAAAGAAGCCACCAGTGGTGGCGAAAGCTCGAATGTTTGTGTGTTTTTGTGTGTGTTTCATGTTTCTGTCGACGAGCCTGTACTTTAGGTAAGTCAAATATCTTTATTTTATACCTATTTTTCCCACCTGGAAAGTCTCCTTCCAAATAATATATATATATAAAGTCTACTTACCAGGTGCAGGATCACAGGCAGTGATAATAACAAATACACGCACACACACACACACACACACACACACACACACACAAACGCTAGCTTTCGCGGCCTAGCTGCTTCGTCAGGCAGAAGGGAAGGAGAGGGAAAAGGAAATGATGTTGTAAACGAATCTGCTCCAGTCCTGAATCCCTGAACCAATACACCAATAACCTGATAACAGCTTTCACATCTCGCAGCTATCCTCCTGATCTGGTACAGAAACAAATTGCCAGAGCCACTTCCACATCCCCCCAAATTCAGAACTTTCAACAGAAGCCCAGAAGTGCCCCTCTTGTCACCGGATATTTTCCGGGATCGGAGCGGACTCTGAATGTAGCTCCCCAGCAAGGATACGACTTCCTTAAATCCTTCCTAGAGTGTCTTTCCGCCGCCCACCTAAACTCCTAGTCCATCCCTATGAAATCCCCAAACCACCTTCCCTACCTTCTGGCTCCTACCCTTGTAACTGCCCCTGTTGTAAAACCTGTCCTATGCACCCTTCCATCACCACTTACTCCAGTCCCGTAACCCTGAGGGTGTACACAACAAGGGCAGAGCCACTGGCGACAGCACCCACGTGATTTACCAACTGACATGCCTGCACTGTGAAGCGTTCTATGTGGGGATGACCAGCAACAAACTGTCCATTTGCATGTATGGTCACAGGCAGACAGTGTTTGTTGGTAATGAGGATCACCCTGTGGCTAAACACAGCTTGGGGCACGACCAGCACATCTTGGCACAGTTTTACACCGTCCGGGTTATCTGGATACTTCCCACCGACACCAATCCTTCAGAACTCCGGAGATGGGAACTAGCCCTTCAGCACATTCTCTCTTCCCGTTGCCCACCTGGTCTCAACCTCCGCTAAATTCGAATTCCCACCCACCATCTAAACATCTTTGCCTCGGTTCTCTGGACAGAGCCTCTGCCTCAAGTGGCATCTCTGTCTAACTTCTTAACTTCTTTGCTTTTTACAGTATGTCTGCCTAAGTGTACTTGCGTCTGTGTACTTGCTGCCAATGGCAACAGAAAAGAATGCACCAACAGCACATTGTGAATATACATCCCTGCCTACACCACTTGAAGCATCACTGTCACCAGTGGAGTCATCACAACCAGCACTAGAAGATGAAACAGCTGAGGCAACACCATCACTAGTCAGGACAGAAGTTCCAACAGCAACAGTAGCTGCATTGTTACCAAAAGGAAGAAAGAAAACTCCAGCACAGGAAGAAATAAGTGTTATGGGTAAGTGGAAAACAGTGCCTCCTCTCTGACTAAATGATTTTTTAGTGGAACGCAGCAAGGTGAAGAGGCCCATGAAATAAGCAGTGTAAATGTTACCAGGATCTCTAGTCCAAATGTTCATTCTAAAGTAAAAGACCATTTTGATCTTAAAATTTGCTATTAGAATATTCAAGGGCTAAAAGATAAAGAATTCATTGTAAACACTTTTGGGTTGAATAATAACATTGATATTTTTTGTCTGAGTGAACACTGGGCTGGAGATAGTGAACTTTCTGTAGTTAAATTTGATAACTATAATCTAGCAAATAATTACAGTAGAAAATTGTATATTCGAGGTGGTGTGGCAATCTACATTAACCTGTCACTCAGTTGTTTGAAGTTGGATCTAGATTATTTATGTGACGAAAAGAATTTTGAGGTTATTGGAATAGTTATTGACAATTTTAGGTTAATAGTAATATGCTTGTACCGGTCACCTAAGGGTATCACTAGTGTATTTCTAGAAAAACTGGACATGCTGCTAGAGATATTTAGTGAGAAAAAGTGGTCACATTATGATGTAGTAATAGGTGGTGACCTGAATGCAGATTTTGATGTAACAACAACCAAACATAGTGTCACTGAACTCAAAAATATTTTAAGACAGTACAATTTACACTTTATCAACAGTAGAGCCACAAGAGCTGAAGCTTGTCTTGATAATATATTTGTAAATTTTGAAACTACAGAATCATCATGTGAAGTAACAGTATTCCCATTCTCTGATCATGATCCTGTATCTTTGAATTATGCCAATAGATTTTGTGCTGATAAGAGTAATATTGAAATGTATGTCCCAAAGGTGGTGATCACCAGACCTGTCACAGATGACAAAATTGTCAGATTTTGTCAGTCCCTTACAAACAGAGATTGGTTTGGTCAATACAGTGTCATACATTATAGTTTATGTAATGATTTGCCACCAAAGCTAATATTTGAAAGGATTTTTAAAGCATTTATAACACAATTTAATGGCTGTATTCCCACAAAGAAATGTAAAATAACTAACAAAGACCATAGCAGTAAGGGTAAAAATAAGCAAAATCCATGGTACCCCATACAACTAAGAAATCTTAAAAACCAAGTTATGCTCTTGCACAATATATATAAAAATCTGAAGACTGACCATGCCAGATCAGCCTATGTTAAAACTAGAAATGAGTATAAAAAAGCAATTGCAGAAGCCAAGAAAGCACACAATTTCAGTACCATTCAGAATTCCACCAATTAGTGTAAAGCTGCATGGAAACTAATTAACAGTGTAGCTAAACATGAAAGAAACAAGATAATTAATGTAAGTCCCCAGAAATTCAATGATTTTTTTATTAAATCTGTACAAGAAGTAGGAAATGCAATCATCAAACCTAATATAACCTCATCACAGATCCTTTCAGAAAATATCTCTAAACCACCAGCAAATACAAGTATGTTTTCCTTTTCTGAGGTGTCTCCTAGTCATGTCCTAAGAATAGTAAAACAGCTTAAATCACCTGACAGTGTAGATATATATGACATTTCTTGCACTATTTTAAGGAAAGTAATAGATAGTATTGTGTACCCTTTAACATACTGTGTAAACAAGTGTATAACTGAAGGATATTTTCCGGATGAGCTGAAAGTATCCAGAGTAGTTCTGATATACAAAAAAGGAGATGTTGACTCCCCATCTAGTCACAGACCAATTTCCATAGTCCCAGCTCTTTCTAAAGTATTTGAATGTGTAATCTATCAACAATTATGTGCTAATTTTGAAAATGCAGAAATAATTAGCAAGTCACAGTATGGTTTTAGAAAAAACCTGTCAACTCTTGACGCTATAGACTCAGTAGTCAAATACCTTCATCAATTTCTGGAGAATAAGGGCTTTGCTCAGGTCACCTTTTGTGACTTAAGTAAAGCATTCGACTGTGTAGAGCATAAAGCACTCTTAGAAAAAAATGGAATTATATGGCATTAGAGGTAACAGTCTTAAATTATTAGAATCATACCTACAGAACTGAAAGCAGGTAGTTTGTGTCGGAAAAGAAATGTCCAGTATGCAACATGTAAAGATAGGTGTTCCACAAGGATCTGTATTAGGCCCATTTCTGTTCCTAATTATGATCAATGATCTGCCATCAGTTATCAAGTCTCCTACCGTTTTATACGCAGACGATACAACTTTTCTCCACTGTAGCAATGAGTTCAGTAACCTCAAAACCTGTGTTGCACAGACAACGGAACAAGCATCCTATTGGTTTAAGGCAAATGGCTTCCTACTTAATAATGACAAAACACAACAAATGGTTTTTAGTTTAAAAGACAAGCTTCCCTCAGACGATCCAACCTACGTTAAGTTTTTGGGTGTATATTTGGATAATAAATTGTCTTGGGCTCAACATATAGAATATATAAGTGTTAAGTTATCAAGAACTGACAGTTCTACAGTATGTCTGCCTAAGTGTACTTGTGTCTGTGTAAATGTGTGGGTGTATGTGCATTTATTTACCTTCCATTTTTTCCCCCAAGGTAAGTCTTTCCTGTCCCGGGATTGGAATGGCTCCTTACCCCCTTCCTTAAATCCCTCATCATTTCCTTTTCCCTCTCCTTCCCTTCTGCCTGATGAAGCAGCTAGGCTGCGAAAGCTAGCATTTTTGAGTGTGTGTGTGTCTGTGTGTTTATTTGTTGCTATTACTGCCTGTGCCCCTTCGCCTGGTAAGTGTTCTTCATCTATTTTTTACGTATATTTTTTTCCTGTTAGGAATTTTTCCTCTATATATATATATAAATAAAAATAGAAAAGAGATGACTTACCAAAAGGACCGGCTCGTCGAGAGAAACAAATAAAATCACACACAAACACACATACAAGCTTTCGCCACCACTGGCAGCTTCTTCAGGAATATATATATATATATATATATATATCTTTGTCTCCTATAAGCAAAATTGTTTCTCTTGAATTTCAATTGTATATAATATATGTATGACTTAGTCTATTGCTGTTATGGCTGAATGACAATAAAATTATTATTATTATTATTGTGTAAATGTGTGTGTGTGTGTGTGTGTGTGTGTGTGTGTATTTGTTTACCATCCTTTTTATCCCCAAGGTAAGTCTTTCCTGTCCCGGGATTGGAATGACTCCTTACCCACTCTCTTAAAACCCTCATCATTTCCTTTTCCCTCTCCTTCCCTTCTGCCTGACGAAGCAGCTAGGCTGCAAAAGCTAGCGTTTGTGTGTGTGTGTGTGTGTGTGTGTGTGTGTGTGTGTTTATTTGTTACTATCACTGCCTGTGCTCCTTCGCCTGGTAAGTAGACTTCATCAATTTACATATATTTTTGCTGTTACGAATATTTTCCTCTGACAATTGTACACACACAGCCACCATGTCTGACTACTCCATTACCATTACTGGCAAGCAACCAAATAATTTGGGCATGGCATCAATCTTAAGGATTTACATGTCTAATTGAAATGCTGATCTGTTTGTTTACATTTGAAAACAGAGGACCAACAATACAGGGTATATATTGTGGTGGAAATAGTCCCCTAGACACTATCGACAACTTTGGTGCAATGTGTTTCATCTGTAACTATGTTCTTTGGACAAGCTGTTTTTTTTTTTTTTGTCGCCATCCCCAAAACCTGTATGTGCTAGTCAATGGTGTTAGAATAAAGTTTGTCATTATCATATCTGTTGGTTTCTCTAGGGCTACAACCCCTATAAAACCCATAATGGTGACATCAATGACTTCATTCTGCCCCATAAGTATGTATTTTGTGTTTTTCGTGCCACCTGCACTGTTTTTTTCTGTTTTTTGACAAGTTGTGAAGTAGCGGCTTCCCGCCACAATGACTTTGGCAGTGTGACCCATACCGAGCTACTTCCTGGCACCGCAAACATTCACAGCCTTGCCTCATCTACAGAACAGATAGAATTATCAATCTTTTATGCCTCTCCAACTCGCCCTGCAATTTTTAAAGATCTTTTCAACTCAGATATGTGCAACAGTGGACATTGCATCACTATCTGGTTAGACACTCTGCCACCTGCCACAGCTCAGCAGCCATCTTGCTCACTCGGAGCAGTGGTGTC
Source organism: Locusta migratoria (assembly GCA_026315105.1). Taxonomy (NCBI): domain Eukaryota; kingdom Metazoa; phylum Arthropoda; class Insecta; order Orthoptera; family Acrididae; genus Locusta; species Locusta migratoria. The sequence continues at coordinate 131,803,976 of CM048750.1, read as the reverse complement.
TCTGGCAGCTCCTGCGGTAGCAGTCACAACCTCCCTACCACTTCACGCCTCCCACAGCCAAAACAACAACAGCCAGGGTCGTCAACCATGCTGTGCCTCAGGTGTCACTGCTGTGGCAGTTTCTCCTATCATAACAGTGTGTGTACGGTATATCGCCCCAAATTTGTGACTGGATACGGGATTTCCTGTCAGAGAGGACACAGGTCGTAGTAATCGATAGTAAGGCATCGACTAAAACAGAGGTGATATCAGGCGTTCCACAGGGTAGTGTTATTGGTCCTCTGCTGTTCCTTATTTACATAAACGATTTAGGCGAAAATCTAAGTAGCTCTCTTACGTTGTTTGCAGATGACGTCATCATATACTGTCATCATTTGAAGATCAAAACCTACTACAGAATGATCTAAATAAGATATCACTATGGTGTAAAAATTGGCAATTGAGTCTAAATAATGAGAAGTGTGAAGTCGTCCACATGAGTATGAAAAGTAATCCATTAAACTTTGTTTACAAGATAAATCAATCAAAAGTGAAGGCCTTAAACTCCACAAAATACCTAGGAATTGCTATTACTTCAGAATTAACCTGCAAAGAACACATAGATAATGTCGTGGGAAAAGCAAACCAAAGACTGTGTATTATTTGCAGAACCCTTAAAAGATGGAGCAGAACTACTAAAGAGGCTGCATACACTACACTTGTCCATCCTTTTTTGGAGTATTGTTGCCCAGTGTGGGATCCTTATCAGGTAGGTTTGAAGGAGGACATCAAAAGAGTCCAGAGAAGAGCCGCTTGTTTCTTATTGTCACGATACAGGGGAGATAGCGCTATAGAAACAATACAGGATCTGGGATGGGAATCATTACAACAACAGTGTTTATCACTGCGGCGTGGGATACTTTTGAAACTACAATCGCCAACATTCTCCTCTGAATGTGAAAATATACTGTTGGCTCCCACTTGCATAGGTAGAAATGATCATCAGAATAAAATACGAGAAATCGGAGCTCAAATGGAGAGATTCAGGTGTTCTTTCTTCCTGCGCGCTATTTGAGAATGGAATGGGAGATAAAAAGTATAACGGTGGTTCGATGAACCCTCTGCCAGGCACTTAAATGTGATTTGCAGTGTGTCCCATGTAGATTTAGATGTAAACATTTCTTCCACTCAGCCCCCTGTAGACTTGCATGAACCCACTTTTAATTCTGATGTTCTCTCCACTGATACAATTTTTCAGCAGTGCATTTTGGTTGTTACCAATGAGACTGTACACAGACTATGACCAGCAGATGACATTCCTGTTATTAGCAAACCACGGTGTCTGTGTCCTGAACAGTTTTTGGTGGTACAAGCACAGTTATCTGAGCTGCTCGATTCTGGCGTTATCGAACCTTCATAAGGAATTGCTCTTCTCCCATTCACTTGGCTAAGAAAAAGGTGATGGCTCTTGGCAGATATGTAAGGACTATCAGAAGCTCAACACCAAGACCATCATGGGCAGATACCTAATTCAGAATGTCACAGATTTCACCCATGCACTTGCAGTGGTGAAAGCTTTTTTCTGTCGTGGACTGTAAACGATCATACCATCAAATTCTGATGACTCCGGAAGATGTTGGAAAAACTGACATCATGACTCTGACACGTTTATATCATTACTGCTTCATGCTCTTTGGACTTAAGAACACCACCAGAGGTGCTCTTTCCACTTAAATTCTGTATTGTTTACTTAGACAACATATTGACTTTTAGTGCTTCTGTCCAAGAAAACAAACAGGTCCTGCAGATCCTATGTGACACTCTAGCTATGGCCGGCATCGAGTTAAATCACGGCAAGAACCAATGCTGTGCTCAGCCAGTTCCTCGGTGGTGTAACTACGCCCCTACAGTTTTTTTCTGAAAAACTTAACAATGCTCAAAAAAAAGTATTTGTCCATTGATCGTGAACTCTTGGCCATTTACGAAGCAATCAAACACTTTCATTCTGGAGTTGAAGGCTGCCCTTTTCACATACTCACAGACCACAAACCTCTCGCGGCTGCAATTCAGAACCTCCTGGCCGATCCCCCTCCTTGCTGATTCTGTTAACTTGAATTCATCTGTCAATTCACTACAGACGTTAGGTATATTAATGGTGTGGACAACATTGTGGCTGACTTTCTGTCTTGGGTTGACACCATGTCCTCTCTAATTGACCTCTCCAACCTCGCTATCTTGCAGCCGTCGATGATTACTTAATGCAACTTGTTTACGATCCTGATTCCTCTCTCCACCTCATCCACACCTCATTTCCCGGTGTCGCAGGTGATATCAGGCATGATGACTTGGGAGGCAAACTTCATCCCCTGATACCTAGGCCCCTGCAATGTGAAATCTTCCAGAGACAACATGGTCTGTCTCATCCCATTATTCGAGCCTGCACCAAACTAGTATCTGAATGCTTTGTCTGGCAGGATATGAAGCGTGACTGCCAAACTTGGGCACACATGTGCCTACCTTGTCAAAATCTCTCACATATATATTTCCCCTCCTTTGGGCCCCTTTCCTGTCCTGGCAGCCAGATTCCAACAAGTCCACATTTATCGAATCGCCCCACTGCCTTCTGCCAACAGGTTTTGTTACACCCTCTCTGCCATTGACCACACCAGTCATTAGGTGGAGGCCAGCCCCCTCCCCAACATAACGGCAACGGCAGAAACAGTAGTTAGTAATCATGAATTGCACACTTCAGCTGCCCCTTGGTCTAAACCTTGGACCAAGGCAGGCAATTCTAATCAGCCCTATTCTCCAACATCTGCCACCTCCATGGCATCAAACACATCCAAACCACCACCTACCATCTGCAAAGCAATGATTTGGTAGAGCGGTGGCACAGGACACTAAAAACCACCCTCTGGTACTATAACTCTCTGTGGATGGAGGCCCCTCCCCTGGCACTTCTCAACCTTTGAGCCACTTATAAGGAGGACCTATATGGCTCGCTCACCGATTTCAGCTACAAACAACCTCTTGTTGTAAAGGGGGAGCTCATTAACCCTTTTCCCTCCAGATCTGAGTGAACTGTCTACTCTCATTGACAGGATCCAATTGTCCAATTTCATTGCACTAACATAAATCTCCCCCCCTTCCCCAGCTAGTCAAATTCCCCTTGCATTACAAGGGGACAACTGTGAATTTATCATACTCCACGATGACACAGTGTACCCTCCTCTCAGCCCTCCATACTCCAGCCCACATCGTGTTCTCAAAGAGTCAGCCAACACATTCACCTTTCTGGTGAACGGCAAGCTGTCAACATATTCTGTCAACCGCATTAAACTGGCTTATGTCAAGCCTGCCACACCTCCATGGGATGATGTTACAGCCCCTCTGCTAAACCTGCACAAGGCCTCCCCCCCCTCTTCACAACACTTTCTCTCCTCACAACTCAAGCAATTCGCCATCCCACTCTTCTCCTTCACCCAAAGGTTCCCCACCATCCCCATCCTTCCCCTTTCATGGCTTCCAGCAGCTACCCCTCCTCTCTGTCCCTGTAGCGGAATTTGACTTTCTGGCTCCCCCTCCACTTGCCACAGAATTATGACTCACGTTGCTACCTTGTCTGCATGGCCACAAGCAGTTCCCCACCTCCTAATCAAACAAAGTGTGAACATCTCAAGCGTTTCAACCCCCCTACTCCCACTTGCAGCAGATGTGGACATCTGTCATTTTTCTCCAAACCTTGGCACACCCTCCCACTCACCTCCTTGACCGATGAGTTCAACCCTGTGTCACAGACTTCTCCGTCTCCGGCCCCACCACCTGCCATCTTCACACTCCATCGAGCCTTCTACCATTCCACAGTGGAGCTCACCATTATATGCCCTACTATACCTGCAACTGCCATCTGTGGTTGTCACTTCTTCACTCCCCGTCGCAGAACGAGTACTGCATACTATGGGAGGGGGGGGGGGGGGCTGTATGGCAGCAACATTTGTTGAGACACTATCGACCATCTTGGTGCAATGTGTTGCATCTGTAACTATTTTCTTTGGGTGACCTGCTTCTTGGCTGCCATATCCAAAATCTGTATACAGTCTGTATGTGCTAGTCAATGGTGTTAGAATCGCATTTGTCATTATCATATCTGGTGATTTCTCTGGCACTACAACCCCTCTAAATCCTATAATGTACGAATGTTTACAGTATTACAGGGCACAAAATAAATTTTTTGAGGAATTTTTTTCACCCTTAAGTAGTTCCTTTTGTGACTTATTAACATTTCTGATAACTTTTATTTTGTTTCAGAAGGAAAAAGTATGTGGTTTCCTTGCCAAGTGCCATAAAGGAAACATACTGGCTTATTTATAAGTTATAATAAATTCATGGAACTGCAGACATGTTCCAAAGTAGAAACTTCAAAAATTTGGCTAAGAGAGAGCTCGAATATCTGGCGAAAGCAGCCTCACAGTCCCTAACAAGGTGCCCTCAATGGCTCGATTATAACTATTTGCAATAGAAAAGGGATAGTTATAGCATATATAGTGTCATTTACTTAATTATATTGACTGGTCAAAATTTTATAACGAACACAATATAGCAATAAACATACATTAAACATCATTCTGATTTCTCACCTTCAGAATCAATCTCATTACTTCATAATGAACGTCAGTTGTCTCTTGGTACAAGAGGAAACAAGTAGTCTGATGCTCCCACTTCACTGAACTCCCAATCATTATTAGTTTTTCAGTTACCTTTTTGTATCCATAATACTGTGGTGGCCTCTCGACCCTTCACATTGATAGCAAATAGTGTACAAACATCTTTCCATCTGGCATCTTTGGGAGCCAGTCTCACTGAGCACTACTGGCCATGTTTGAATTAGTCTTGTAATAACTTCTGTTGTGTTAAGAATAATATTGTACATGCACAGATACATGTGGTCTCATTGGAGCTCAAACCTCACACTTAACCCCACTGGTGATCCCAAAGCTAAGTGCACTATCATATCACGTGCATTGTGCAGCGGCATCCTTTTTTTGTGTGTGAATTTTGCCACGAAATGCGAGAGTCATTGTCTCGCTGTCCACTATAATGACTATGCTGGTGCGCCATCCACCAGGACTTCATGCTTTACCAATTTCATCGCCTCACATACAGTGCTTTCCCGTTTCTTCTAATGCTTCAAATTTTCATTCTCAGAATGAATGCTCACAAGACATGTTCACCACACTGAGTGTTCAGTATACCACCAGAATGTTAACGGAATCTGCTTGTGTTTTCTAGTATTTCTTCTGCACACAGTCCACACAGAACACTCAGATTTTGCAGAACATGAACTTATCAAAACTGCAAAAACTTGAATTTCAAAACAGCAACTGTTCCACCAAGTGTGTTTGTGTATCCTTCTGCTGGACACATGCTCTACCAATGAGGTGTAGTTTCGTCTAATCAGTTGAACTTTTCTGGTACTTCTGAACTAGATCTCTTCTGAAGCCCCCCCCCCCCCCACAACTCATTCATCAACAGCTCGGTTAATTATGGACAATTTGATCACACTTTAGGTTAGTGGCATAGCGAGGATTTCTGCCACCAGGAGCCGGCCCTCATTTAGCACCCAGCCCCCCCCCCCCCCACACCATATTTTAGGGGACTGATCAACAACAAAAATTGAAATTTTGGCAATATGAACCTATATTGTTTCAGGGTTTATCAAAATAAAAGAGGGATGCTATAATTTATTTTCCCTAAATAATTTTTGTTTCTTATATTTTTTTGTCATTCTGAACAAATCCTATATGATAATTATTTGTATGACTTATACATCAGTGGTGTCTGTAACAGCAAACAAAAGGAAGTTTAAGATAGTTTCAACTAAAAAGAACTATTGCACTGAGAAGTAAATACTTTGTAACATAAAATTTATGAGCCTGCGGAGCTTTCACAGCAATAAGTTTTGGTATTCTGATAAGTTGGCTGAATACTTTCATGTATATTATGCGTATAAATTTTCTTGTCTCAGCTTGTAAGCTTACCGGTTCCAGATCTTTTTTTACACATTATCGAATCAACTAAGACAACAGACCCATTAGGCACATAGTTCATTTTTCTGGATTGACAGTAGATCTTTCGTGGGCATCCATGTGTTAGTTTGTGGAGTTAATGGTTTTGCAGTTTAATATTCATTCTTCAACTCCAGTAGGACTATTCGACCGTTATACTAATGAGAATGGGCAGGTAGCTAATTGACAGAACATTGGCCTTCCTGGTTAAGATGCCAAAGCCTTTACTTTTTTTATTTTTTTATCATGAGCATATGTTTCTTGCTTTAGTTATTTTTTGTTATCCAATTATATTGGTTGTACTTTTGCAGTAATCTCTTTAGTAAATAACTAATTACAGTTTGTCAATTTAATATCTAAAAGTAATCTTCTTTGGAATGTAATATTTATTTGACCACCCATAACAAATAATAAACATATTGCTGGGTACTTTTCATCTGACGTCCAAAATACATCCATTTTCAATATTATTACTATGGACACATGTCTGTCTGATTAAATATTACACTATTATTAAATATAATATTCAAAAAACCTAAAAGCATACAACTGCACAATTTTTACTGAATTAATATTTTAAGAATTACCTGCAAGATGTCTAAAAAATAAAAAACGAATTGATTCCTGTGGGACTTGAATGTGTGCCTGTTTCGTTCTAAACCTTCAGCCTATCCACTCACCCAAAGAAACATTTGTGAGCAGTGGTTCGTTGCAGTGCATATACCCACTTGGAATTTTTATACCTCAGCCGTTTCTATGTGCTCAAATAATATTGTCCAAAATAAATGATAGGTGAGTTAAAGTGCAATGAATCTCAACATATACTGTATCTTAACTATTGTATTGCTTGTGTTTGATGATGTAAACAGCTAGCTGAAACTGCACAGGCCACTGGAGTTGGCAACACTCACACATTTGAGCTTGGGCATGCACAATGCTCTGTATTTGGACTTTTATTATTCGAGCTGGGTAATTTTTTTGTCCCCCATTGTACATTTTTCGTATATGTATTTGCATGCCATGGTGGTGCACACAGCTGATCCATGTCGGAGGTTGGAGTCCTCCCTTGGGCGTGTGTTGTGTGTGTGTGTGTGTGTGTGTGTGTGTGTGTGTATGTGTGTGTGTTGTTCATAGGATAAGTTAGTTTAAGTATTTTGTAAGTTTAGGGACTGATGACCATGCCAGTTACGTCCCATAGTTTTACAAATATTTGAATTTGTATTTGCGAAATAAAATTCTGGAAACCTCCTACTTGTTTTTTTACCAAAATTGACTAAATAACTGATATGACCTTGGTGAAGACTCCCTGAAAATATATTCCTTTTTACAGATTATTTAGGCGCAGGAGTGAATATTAAAGTGAACCAACTTCAACATCATTGACTTATTTAGGAGTAGGAAGTATTTTACAGAGCACAATTAAAAATATCAGGGGAGGTTACAAATGTCTGAATGCAACATAATAAACACAACTTTTAATTTCATGACAGAATGTGTCTATGTAGTCTTGTTTATAAGAAGTATACTTGATATCATCAAGTAAGACACAGCTTGGTTGCTCCCTGCTGCCCCCAAGTATGTGCCGCCCGGGTCCATGGCCCCCCCGGTATCCCCCACGCTATGCCACTGCTTCAGGTGCACTTTTTCCTGTCCATGCAGCCGGCCTGGACAATGCAAGCATTGTGTCGGCTAGTCTTGTACAATGTACACCACAGAGTGTTTTCAATGATTCTCTGATCAGGACTGCTCATTCAGTCAGTAGTGATATTCACTCCAATTTTCCTCAAGGTGCTGATGTGTACCGTGTACTACCTGCATCACATGATGCATCTGCCTCGTCGCAAGTTCAACAATTGCTCCCACTTTATCACACAGGAACATTCTCAGCCACACTCACTGGTGCATCTGTCCACTTTCATAGCACATACCAGTGCCTCAACTGTGCCAGGCGATCACATCGTCTCACCTCTTCCTGCCATGACTCATACACCTGTCTTCAGAGGCTCCGCAGGGGATGACAACCCCGTCAATTTCTCTCATGATGCCTCAACATGTCTGCATCAAACCCTTGGCTGATGTTCTGGAGGCACCACTGTTGCTGCCACCTGGGAGCCTTCCCAAGCTGCTGCCTTTCTCCATTGAGGCTCCTACAACGTAGTTCGCTGTCACCAAGCAGAAATTTGACCACAACTCGCTTGATGATTCAGCTTGCTACTTATGCCTTATCACATACATCCATGAACATGTCAACTTGATCTGTGACCTAGTGACCCCTTCCCCATTGACTAATCGATATACCATCGCCACATGAACTATCCTCAAGAGGGTTACTCGCAACCATGAAGACACTACAAAACACATCATCCACGAGGAACACCAGAATGAGAAGAAACTGTCACAGCTTTGGTGCCGCCTCTGTCTCCTTGTCAATGAATATGATACGCTAGACTCCACCCTCGTGGCTGTTTGGTCCAGCAAACATCCACTCACAGTCCAGACTGCTCTCACATACAACATTCTCCGACCTCTGAGTGAACACATCCATACCGCAGACAGGGTGTACGACCGCTATCTTCTGCGAGGCACGACAACTATATCTTTCATCCACAAGCCAGTGGGGGAACTCACGCCAAAAGGAATCACAGGCAGGAAAACAGGCATCGATGCCATCTTGAATGCAGATCGTGTGACAGCTTCACCGTCTCTGCCACACACACCAGCACTACCTGATGGCAACTCCTCTGACACCGATGACGAACCATCTCCACTTTCTGAAAGAGCAGGCTCCTTATTATTCTTACTGTTACTACATTGGAGACACAGTAAAGAAATTTCATTCGCTGTGTCTCCACCCAAATGCCAAGTGCAGGACAGTTTAGGCACCGCCTCCTACCCTGACACACACAGGTGTCTACTTGTGTTTCATTTTGTTTGTGACATTTCTCCATTATGCAGTTATCTGTACCTAAGTGACTGTGTCTTGAACACACACTTTCTTAATGACACTGGTACTGCTGTATCTCTACTACCTACTTTGATGGCAACTGGCCCTCTCCTCCCTCACAGTGCTACACTTCATGCTGTCAACGCCACTCAGGTGCTGTGTGCAGGTTCAATTACTTTTACTACTTTGCTTGTGACTAAAGTGTAAACTCTTGTGGAAATTTTTGGAAGAGGATGTGCCGGAACTGATTGCTGGCATCAATCTTTTATCTCACCATAAACTTTTCCCCAATGTTGTGCAACATTTGGTGTTCCACCACCCGTCAAATACCAACTTTCATTGTGCTCCATAATGCCTGGACTCTTTCTCTGCTTGCTCACTGACTGTCTGTGAGTGTTTTCAGATGATCAAAAAGTTCGACAATCTTTTCTGAAATTTGTGTCATGAACATGAATAAGTGTGCCATAAAAAGGAAGACATAGTCCATGAGTGCTTCGATACCATTAGTCAGAGTCACTCTTGTCAAAGTGGTTGAAAGAACGTGAACATGTTCTCTGTCTGCATAGCGAAAATGAAGACATCACCCACTGACTCATAGACACTGAGCCACATCTGGCGTCTGCTCTGCACTAACTGCTCTCTCTGCACTCACGTCTGAAGGATTACTGCTCCAAGGTTACCTTCGAAAGTGTTTCCAGTGTCATTGCACCCTCGCCACTCGTACACAGATGTTTGTAAACAAAACTTGGGTGCCATGTCGACGCCTTGACCTGACATTCTGACTGCATTGTTTTCCACTCTGGTGGTCACTTCTAGTGTTTCCTCTTCCACTCGCTATTCACGATTGTCTCTTGTTTCATCCATTCCTGCTCCACTGTGAGAGCTGTGTGCTACTGAACACATACGCCATCACCTGTACACAGCCACCCCAGGGACTTTCACCCAACGTCATCTTGCTCCAGTGGATCTGGGGGCTTACCCAGATGAACACGTGGACAGAACGGTAACTATCCTGGTGCCTCAGCACACTTCGGCTGCCACGAGTGTTGCCGATCCCCCCTCCTCTTCTCATGCTCCATGTGAGTCATGCCATGCTGCCCACCTCCCAGCGCCTCCACACTCCATCACATCAAATGGCGACCACACATAAGCTTTCCACTGTCTCCCATGGTGTCTCAGCAGTCACAAACAGCATGGTACATAAAGTCCATCTTATTGATGGGCTTCCCATAGCAAACTGCACTGTCTTTGCATGGATAAAATGATTTCCATAAGGGAACAAATTGCAGAACATCTGAAATCAGGTGTCACTGAACTCTCGCTCAGCCACTGGTCGTCACTCATTCATTTAGTGCTCAAGCAAGATGGCTCTTTGGGCTTGTGCGGGGATTACCACAGGCTCAATGCCCGAACCCTCATGGACAATTATCCTATTTCAAACATTGCAGATTTCACTGCAAGCATGCTTACCACCAGATTCCTATGGTTCCTAAGGACATTGGAAACACTGCTATTACTACTCCCATAGTTTTATTTTGCTACCAGTTCATGCCGTTCAGCCTAAGAAATGCCACTCAAACTTGGCAACGTTTTACCAATAAGATTCTTTATCCCCTAAAGGTTTGCCTTGCATAACTCAATGACATATTAATGTTCAGTGATTCTATTGAGGAGAACAAGAAACATTTACAAATCCTTCTTGAGACTTTGCATCGAACTAAATGACAGCAAACATCAATTACATCAACACTCAAAGCATTTGCTTGATTTCACAGTTTCAGCCAATGGAATACACCTCACTCCCCCCTCCCTCCCCCCCCCCAAAGAAAATTGAGTTAGTCAGAAACCTACCACTTCCTTCAACCTTCAAAGAATCACGTCACTTTCTTGGAACCATTAACTACATTTATGCAGCTGAGATTCAAGCCCCGCTCACTGCCCTGCACCCATCAAATGACTGTTGCAGGGTGTTTGCTTTCAAAATTATAATGCTATACACATAAGTGACCATCTGTCTGATGGAACATAAAATGGGATTCATATGGAAAAGCTATGTGTATCTGAGGAGTTGGCATATTTATTCCAGTCTTTGTCACTGATGAGTAGCAGATAGCATGAATGCACAAATCACTCACCTGCTGTGGAGGTCTGTTATCAGCAATAATTACTAAACAGTAATTGAGGAGACACTGTTGGTAGCCCATTGGTTCATCTGAGCAGTCACCTGCTCAACAGTTGCATGTCTATTCACCTATACACATCTCTACAAGGGTGAGTTTTGTGGTGAGTCGCAAACTAACTTCACTGTATTGTTGAATTTCAACTTGAATATTCCATTGTTAGATAGTAAACTACTAAGTTTACCCATATAATATGTGAAATGGAACTGAAGTAGGTTTGTGGTAAGTATGTGAACTTACCTAAGAAAATGGGCAGAAGATCTAAATTAGATCTGCCATAGGATGAGACTTTTACTTCCTTTGCACCCTTCTTTGGTGAATCCTTAACTGATGGCTTTTGTGGGGAATCCAGAACTGTAACTGCAATGTGGAACTATGTTTTAGTTTGATGCTTGAGATTAATGTTCTTAATCAACAGATTGACAATGGTGTTCAGTCATAATAATATCTATAATAAATTCATAATTTACTGGAATTAAAGAAAAATTCATGCACAAAATAATTTGAATGTTAAACTCACATAGTATAGGATTTGATACTATCTCATCAACTCCACCTGGTTTTGTTGGAAAAACCTTTAGCTCTACACTGAAGTTTATTTTTGTAGAACCTTCTGGATTGCAGGAAAACATATCTGATTCACCAATTGTTTGTTGCAAATGGTCAACTTGAATTTTAATTTCTGTAGGACTTGGCTTTCCAGCCTGAAATACAAATCATGCATGTCATATTTAGCTTTCATCAGAGCTTGTCCTTACCATCCATAAGCGAAAAACTGAATGGATGACACTGGTTTACTATTGTCTCTCATATTGATGCCAATTCATTTGATTACCAAAACACAAATGCAAGGGTTACTCAACAAATAATGCCCCAGTTTTAACACTTATTAAGTTAAACATAAACAATTAGGTGTTTTATATTTTTTTTTCTGCATATGTGGGAAGTTTCAAACAATTATGATAGATTACAAAGCCACAGTAGACCATCAAAATGTTATCTGTGGTATGATTGATACCACACTGGGTGCATAATGCAGATTATCATAAGAGGCATAAATTAGCAACCAATTTCTCCAAGTACCTGCTGCCTGACAGATATGTCATTTTGGCATGATACTGCAAGTGCTATGCACAGTGCCAATAACTGGCTACTGCAAGAAGCCTTCAGTGTTCCTAAGCACTGGTCAATGTCTAAAGTCATCCTAGTTGCTGGTGCATTTATGAGTACAATTGCATACCGATCTCTGTCCTCCATTTTAACTGCAGACTGTAACTCTTAGATTTCAAGCTAGACTCAGTAAATAACCAGTTAACCAACAGTACTCAGCTACAATTTAGTTTATTTTTGGTCATTCTTTGGATTGCTGTATAAAGTTATGTATTATTTTAATCCTTCTACCAGTATGTGTCTTTGAATCTCTGATTTCTACCTCAGAAGCAAACTCAGTTCTGAAGAGACACTTCAGCATCTACACAAAACATTCATTACAACCAACACGCTAAATTTGAATTATTTATGGGTTTCATGAGGGGTCAGAGCCCCAATAAGAACCACATATACTTTAGTTCATTTTATTACCAAACTAAACAAAGTCCAATACAAAACAGAGAGAGAATGTGGCTGGCGGGTTTAGGGAAGCTGAAACCCCTAAGATCTTGTTACAAAGACATCTTTCATGTTTGATTTGGTCAATTCGGCAGTAGAGTGGTCGCCACACAGCCCCTCCTCCCGCAGTATAGAGCTCATCTTGCGAGGGCGGGGGAGGGGAGGGGGGTCCAAGGTGTAGGGTAACAGAGGTGTTGGGAACTGAGTCACTGATAGCTCAACTGTGTCCGTTGACAGGACACTACGTTGGCAGCTATAAGTTGTGGGAGCACTGACGATGAAGTCATCGAGATGTCAAGGTCGTCGGATGGTGTGGGCTGGGCGTGTCTGCAAGTTGGTGGAGCCCACAGGGGCAATGACGAGCACCTCGGAAGATGGAAACAGGAAGGCATGGATCACGTGTGACATTACAGTGTCAGGCAGCAGTAAGTGTCAGAGAAGCTGCCACTCGTTAGTGGAGGGGAGTGAGGTGTCAGAGGAAGATGGACAGAAGATGAAAACTGCGTGGTCACAGAGGATGATAGAGATGTCTGTAGCAAGCAGAGGGGAGGTTGGGAATGACAAACTCAAGGTACAGGAAATGGGGAAGAGGAGAAGGGGAGAATCCATGAAAGGGTGACGAGGACAAAGGCGAATAGAGTGAGAGGGAAGGAGTACCTATCAGAGGGGGAGAGAGAGAGTGACGTGTGAGGAGGAGGGCAGGGGAGAAGAGTGTGATGGAGGAGGGGAATGACAAACTCAAGGTACAGGGAATGGGGAAGATGAGAAGGGGAGAATCCATGAAAGGGTGACGAGGACAAAGGCGAATAGAGTGAGGGGGAAGGAGTACCTATCAGAGGGAGAGAGAGAGCGACGTGTGAGGAGGGGGGCAGGGGAGAAGAGTGTGATGGAGGAGGGGAGAAGATGATTCAACAAAGGCAGGTTTGATGCGACTTATAAAAGATGGTGGTGGGAGAGTTGTTGAGGGATATGATGAAGGTGTTATCACCCCTCTTCAGGAGGCGCTGAGGGCCTGAGTATGGAGGATGTAGAGGGGGACAGATGTTGTCTTCGGAGAGGAATACATACGAACATGTTGTGAGGGCAGAAGGGACGCGAGGAGCAGGAGGGAAGTTACCAGTCAGGGACGGGAGTGAAAGTTTGGAACAGTACAGTTGGATGCAATCTACAAAGGAAGGGAGTTCAGTAGAGGGGGGAGGAGGGGAAGGGTGGATGAATTTCAGCCACTGCTCCTTTGAGGTATGTAGTGCACAGGCCACTGAGGAGCAGTAAAGGCAGCACCTCTAATCACAGGGTGGTGTGACACATTAAGGCTGCCTTAAGGGTCCAATGCTAGTGCTCGAGTAGTCTATTGCCTTGGGGGTGATAAGCAGTTGTGTGAATATGCTTGATGCCAAGCAGGTTGCAAAGGTTTTTAAAGAAGAAGGACTCGAATTGGCGACCCAGGTCGGTTGTTAAGACAGGACAGCTAAATCGAGAGATCCAAAACTGGACGAACACGCATGCAACCATTTCTGCTGTGATGCAGGTGGGAAAAAAAAGAGACAACTAGATCTATGTGAACATGTTGGAAACAGCCGAGTGGGATGGGGAAAGAGCCGAAGGGAGGGACAAGCGAATTTGAACGTTAGCTTTCTGGGAGGGAATACAGGTGTAAGACCAGGCTTTGTGATCACACTTAATGTCTTGCTAGATGAATCAGTCTGTGACCAACTTAGTGGAGGCTTTAACTCGTTGGGGAGCAAGGTTGTGTAGTTTGTGGAAGATTTCTTGTTGTAGGCAGCAAGGAATGTAAGGGCAGAGTGTGCCTGTGGTTTCATTGCACCAAACCTCATCTGATATGCCAGAGAAGGTGGTGAGGATAGGTCCAAAAGAAGACGAAGAATCTTGAATCAGTTGCATGGTGACATCATCAGCCACTTGCAATGCAGTGAGATGAGAGAGGTCCAACAGACAATAAATTGCAACAAATTGACCATGACATTGTCCACACCCTTGATTTAGTGGATGTCAGTGGTGAATTCAGAAATGTAGTCAAAACAGCAGAACCACTACAGGGAAGGGTCTGCTGGAGGATTAGAGGTAGCAGCTGCAAGAGGTTTATAGTCTGTGAGAACGTAGGAAGAACGGCCGTCAATGGCAGAAGGAAGTGTCTGATGGCCTCATAGATGGCCAGCAGTTCTTGATCGAAGGCTGATTACTTTTTCTGAGCATTATTGAGTTTATTTGAGAAAAATTGCAGAGGAGAAGTGATTGTTGAGGGATTGGCTGAGGACTGCACACATGGCAGTGTCACTTGCATCAGTCGTTATGAATAGTTCACCATCTGGATGAGGGTGAGCATTGCTGACAGAAAAAGTGAGCAGGTCTTTAAGGGCCAAGAATACTGAAAACATATCATCCATCCAAGGGACAGGCCAATCACCTGAGGTATGTTTGCCAGCAAGATCATCTGTAAGCGGGGCCAACAGCTCAGCAGCTCCCAGCAACTGTTGTTGATAGTAATTAATGGTGCCAAGGAAACAACATAATTCTTTGAAAGTTGTGGGAGAGGGAGAGGGGAAGATACCATCAGGGAAAACCGTGAAGTCGAGGGAAAGCACTGACTTTTGGTGCATTTGGTATTTGTTGTCATTCAGTTCTATGACAGCTGCAGCAATGGTGTCAAGAAGGATTTGGAAATATTTCTTATGCTCCTTGACCTAGTTACTGAATATTAACATGTCATCAACGTATGCAAAATTAAACTTCAAGGGAAATAAAATCTCATTGATAAATCTCTGCCAAGTCTGGGTGGCAGTTTTGAGGCCAAAAGGCAGTAATCGGTAGTGAAACAAACCTATGGGAGAAGTGATAGCAATCTTTTCAGTGTCTTCAGATGCTATAGGGATTTGGCGGTAAGCACGTTTGCAGTCCACTACCGAAAAGACTTTTGTGCCTGCCAGAGTCTGTGTAAATTTAGCAATGTTTGGAATCAGATAATTGTCCATTATAGTAGAAACATTAAGATGGTGGTAATCTCCACACATATGCCAAGAACCATCCTGCTTGGGCACAAAATGAATGGGAGATAACCAGCTGCCAGCTGACTTTAAAAGTTCTGAAATTTGTTCTTTGACAGGTGGTAATTTCTCTGCACAATTATTAGTTACATTTGGAATTTCCTGTCAGAGACACTGCTTTCAAAATGTTGAATCAGATGGATCCCTGTATTAGTTCACACCACTACAATACAATGCAACTTTGGCTGTACATTTATAGGAAAGCATAGGAAGTGTTTGTGTAATAATTTAAACTCTTGTATACTTAAAGTTGTGCTCAAAATGCATTCCATGAATGCTTATAACAGACCACAAGATTCAAAGAAGGGCTGTTTCATAAGATCTGATGGAGAGATCTTTGTCATATATCATTCAACCTTGGTGTATAACTTCGAGCTTGGATACAAAGGGCAGTTAATGGAATGTCATCATTTGCAATTACAAAAAGGGGAAAAATTCAAGGTATCTCCCACTGTGGATTGAGCAATAATGACAGACTGTTGGGATAGTGAATGTGTTGTTCTTGTGGTTGTATTGTCAAAAAGGTCTGCCCTTAACTCAGTAGCATGTGTGAAGATAATTCTGAGATGTGCCACACACTTGTGTCAGAACCTGAGAACACATCATCAAATAGTGCTTGACATTATTAAGCTTAATTCATGAAATGAAAACATGGGTATGAGCATAGGTCATTGTCTAAATTTAACTACTTTGTAAGCAGCAAATAGAGTTGGCAACACATCTGCTATAGTCTTTGGAGAACTATGGCTTTCATTCTAATATCAGTCCCGGTGACTTGTCATAATGAGTTTTCAGTGCCTCGATACATGTGATGTTTTAGTTTTTGACATAAGCTCTTTAAATCGTTTGTTTTATAATTTCATTATATGAGGTACATTCAAGTTATTAACACCTTAATTTTTTTCCCTCATCAATGGTTACTGATAGAAGCAATTAGTTTGTTTTAAAATGCATGTGACTCATTCTGACTGCAGGATCAATATGGCAGTACTGTATTTATGATTTGAGGATTCTAGATGCTGATGGAAAGTGGCACAGTTTTTAATGTTTAAGGAAATAAATGTGGTTACAAGTTGGCTCATACTACTGAAATGGATTTGGTCTTATGTCAAGATGTCAATGGAGAGGAGATTCAACACAGTATAGTTCCGGATCTGTTTTACCAGTAATCGTAAGCTTGAGGACCAGGTGTTGTTGGTAGTGGACATCTCTTCTAGGAGAAACCTAATGCTGTCCTATTTTTTGTGGAGAAAATGTCATGGTATATGGCATACATTTCATTTGGATGACCTTCTTGAAAACAGATATTGTTGTTGTTGTTGTTTGGTTGTTTAAGGGGGACAAAACTACAATGGTCATCAGTCCCTCATTCCATCTCTAAGCATCAAAAGTAAAGCCATGGATGTGAAAGAAATACGCCCAGAGATTAAGGTTGCAAAGTGGGAGAGGAGTCCCACTGAGTCCATAAAACATCATCAAAAATGACAAGATACAAAACGAAAAGAGACGATCACACAGAGACACCTTACAATGAAGGAGCCGATGTCTGTTGTTGACCAACCATAAGAATAAAAAAGGAAAAGTCAACCACTTGGCAACACAAAGAAATCTCCAGTTAGAGAGAATAAAACATAAAACAGATATCATTGCTTATTTACAGTATTAAATGTGTGTGTGTGCGAGAAGTGTGGCACAAGTTCTAATCAAGAATTAAATTCGCTTTGTTTAGCTTGTTCTAGAGACGAAGGATTGATTTGCCCTACAATGGATAGTATTGCCAAATACATTTCTTCCATCAGGAACAATTATTACCTTCAACTTGATCTGCTATAGTGGAAACTTTCCTGGTGGGATAAACAAATATAAAAAATAGAAAACGGATGACTTACCCAAAGGACAGGCTCGTCGACAGACACAAATAAAATCACACACAAACACACATACAAGCTTTCGCAACCGTTGATCGCTTCTTCAGGCAGAGTAGGGAAGGAGAGGGAAAAGGAAAGGATGAGGGTTTTAAGGGAGTGGGTAAGGAGTCATTCCAATCCCAGGAGAGGAAAGACTTACTTACCTAGGGGGAAAAAAAAGAAGGTAAACAAACACACACACAAACACACCAAGGGGACATTTGTAGAAAGCAAATAAGTTGGACAGAGATACCACCTCAGGCAGAGGCTCTGTCCAGAGAACCAAGGCAAAGATGTTAAAGATGGAAGGCAGGAATTTTAATTTAGAGGAGGTTGAGACCAGGTGGGCAATGGGAAGAGAGAATAAGCTGAAGGGCAAGTTTCCATCTCCGGAGTTCTGAAGGATCGGTGTCGGTGGGAAGTATCCAGATAACTGTGATGGTTTAACACTGTGCCCAAATGTGTTGGCCATGCACCAAGACATGTTTAGCCACAGGGTGATCCTCATTACCAACAAACACTGTTTGCCTGTGACCGTTCATACGAATGGACAGTTTGTTGCTGGTCATTCCCACATAGAACACTTCACAGTGCAGGCATGTCAGTTGGTAAATCATGTGGGTGCTATCGCAAGTGGCTCTGCCCTTGATCATGCACACCTTCCGGGTTACAGGACTGGAATAAGTGGTGATGGAAGGGTGCATAGGACAGGTTTTACAACGGGGGCAGTTACAAGGGTAGGAGCCAGAAGGTAGGGAAGGTGGTTTGGGGATTTTATAGGGATGGACTAGGAAGTTACGAAGGTTAGGTGGGCGACAGAAAGACACTCTTGGTGGAGTGGGAAGGATGTCATTAAGCTTGGATCTCATTTCGGGGCAGGATTTAAGGAAGTCGTATCCTTGCTGGAGAGCCACATTCAGAATCCACTCCAGTCCCGGAAAGTATCCAGTGACAAGAGGGGAACTTCTGGGGTTCTGAAGGTTCTAAATTTGGGGGGATGAGGATGTGGCTCTGGTAATTTGCTTCTGTACCAGATCAGGAGGATAGCTGTGGGATGTGAAAGCTGTTATTAGGTTATTGGTGTACTGGTTCAGAGATTCGGGACTGGAGCAGACTCGTTTGCTACGAAGATCTAAGCTGTAGGGAAGGGAACGGAATGGATGGCAGCTGTCATAATGGAGGTTTGATGTGGACGGATGTGGGAAGTTGGCTGTTGGCAGATGGAGGTTGACATCGGGGAAAGTGGCATGGGATTTGCAATAGGACCAGGTGAATTTGATGGGACCAAAGGAGTTGAGGTTGAAGAGGAAATTATGGAGTTCTTCTTCACTGTGAGTTCAGATCATGATGTAATCAATAAATCTATACCAAACTATATATATATATATATATATATATATATATATATATATATATATATATATATATATATATATATATTGTTGAAATGAGATAGAATGGCTGGCCAGTACTTACCATTGTGCTGTACCACCGATAGTAACACAAAATGAAAAAACAGAAAAAAAAGGGGACAAAGGGACAAGCTTTCGGAACAGAGTTCCTTCGTCAGGTGGGAGAGAAGGGAAGAATAAAGGATGGGAAAAGAAGGGAAAGGTGGTTCACGACCTAGGTCATGAAGGTGGTGTTTCAGGAGTGTGCACTCCCGAAACACCACCTTCATGACCTAGGTCGTGAACCACCTTTCCCTTCTGTTCCCATCCTTTATTCTTCCCTTCTCTCCCACCTGACGAAGGAACTATATATATATATATATATATATAGGGAAAGGAGTATGAATTGGAAAGAAATGTAGGATGTGAGGGGGGAGGAGACATTGGGGCATGTAATGTAGAATGTTAGGTTATCTGAGGTTGAGGCCAGGATGGTTGCGGGTCCGTTGGATGTGTTGTAGGAATAACTCTCATCTCTAAAGTTCAGAAAAGATGCTGGAGGAGGAGCGGATCCAGATTGCTCAGGTGGTGTTCAGCTGTTAAAAGTCCAAGGTGTTGTGCTCCGCTGCATGCCGCACCACAGGATAGTCCATATTGCTCTTGGCCAGAGTTTGACTGTGGCCATTCTTCTTGAT
This sequence comes from Locusta migratoria, assembly GCA_026315105.1. Classification (NCBI taxonomy): domain Eukaryota; kingdom Metazoa; phylum Arthropoda; class Insecta; order Orthoptera; family Acrididae; genus Locusta; species Locusta migratoria. The sequence goes on along the minus strand of CM048750.1, from coordinate 131,784,145 downwards.
GGAGAGCCGGTTAGTTGACATTCCAATGTAGAATGTAGAGCAGTGATTGCAGCAAATTTTGTATATTACATGGCTGCTTTCACAGGTGGCCCTGCCTCTGATGGGGTAGGACAAGCCTTTGATGGGACTGGAATAGGAAGTGCAGGGTGGGTGGATTGGGCACTCCTGTGGTAAGGGGTTGGGATTAGGAATGGCATAGAGTTGGACTAGGATGTTGTGGAGGTTGGGTGTGCGATGGAATGCCACTTTAGGGGGAGTTGGGAGGATCTTAGGTAGGATGTCTCTCATATCAGGGTATGTTGACAGATAAAGCCCTGACATAGCCTATGGTTCAGTTGTTCCAGTCCAGAATCGTACTGGGTGACAAGGGGAGCACTCCTTTTTGACTGGTTAGTAGGGTTGGAGGGAGGACTGTTGGTGTGAGAAAATATGGCACGGGAAATCTGTTTATGGATTAGGTCTGGTGGGTAATTTCTGTTTGTAAAGGCTTTCCCACCCTTATCTGCCATCTTCCCTCTCCACTTCCCCCTCCTTCCCCCTCCGCGCCTTCGGTGGCTGACGTGTGTGGATGAGTGTGCCTGAGATATTGTGTGGGTGAGTATTCTCTGTCTGAGGAAGGCCGCGGCCAAAAATTTAGAATTTTGTGTCTTGTATTTGTGTCTGTCAGTGGCTCAACATTAGTCTTTATGGTGAGTTGTTCCCTATCTACATATTATTATGAACAAAAAATTTTGTGATCATGGTGGCCCTGCACTCAAAGGGTGGGAACAAAACTGAAGTAATGACAATAACAACCATTGAAATTTTAATAATAACAGAGGTAAGTCTCATGGTAATGAAAAGAGGCACACTTTTAGTGGAAACAACAGAAATCACAATGACCACAAAGAGTAGAACAACCATAACAGGCCATGGGTATGTGACAGGAGAAATGACGATTACCAACCAAGGAACGATACTTCTTCAATTAAACAAGTGAGCATCTCATTGGGGGCCTGTCAGTTTGGGACAAAAATAGAAACCAGTACATAAATCAGGCCAACACAAAGCGGAGTAGACAGAAGTATAGTAACAAGACAGTGGCAAATAAGAGCTGTACTTATGTGAGAAATGGTAACAGCATTGATGACGGAAGTCACAGGATAAATGAGTTGAGGTTTAACAAATAATTTTGGAACACTATTAGACAAGCTCCCACCAATACTAATAAGGAACATGTGTTTGATGAAACTAACTTAGAATATGTATAAAAAATAGAAATCGAATAACTTACCCAAAACACAGGCTCATAGATAGGAACAAAAACACAAATAAAAACACACACAAACATTCAAGGTTTTGCAACCGTTGGCTGCTTCATCAGCAAAAAAAAAAAAAAAAAAAAAAAAAAAAAAAAAAAAAAAAAAAAAAAAGGAAGGAAGGAAGGAGGGGAAAAAGGGAAGGATACAGGTTTTAAGGGAGTGGAAGAGTACAGTGTAAGACTGTGCCAAGATGTGCTGGCCGTGCACACAGGCATGTTTAGCCACAGGGTGATCCTCATTACCAACAAACACTGACTGCCTGTGACCATTCATGCAAATGGACAGTTTGTCGCTGATCATTCCCACATAGAACGCTTCACAGTGCACGCATGTCAGTTGGAAAATCGCGTGGGTGCTACCGCAAGTGGCTCTGCCCTTGATCGTGTACACCTTTCGGGTTACAGGACTGGAGTAAATGGTGGTGGAAGGGTGCATAGGACAGGTTTTACAATGGGGGCAGTTACATGGGAAGGAGGGGGGTTAGGGAAGGTGGTTTGGGGATTTCATAGGGAGGACTAGAAGGTTACGAAGGTTAGGTTAGCGGCAGAAAGACACTCTTGGTGGAGTGAGAAGGATGTTATGAAGGATGGATCTCATTTCAGAACAGGATTTAAGGAACTCGTATCACTGGTGGAAGGCCACATTCAGAGTCCGATCCAGTCCAGGAAAGTATCTGGTGACAAGAGGGGCACTTCTGGGGTAGGTTCTGGGTTTGGGGGAATGAGGAAGTGGCCTGGTAATTTGCTTCTATACCTGATCACCCTGTGGCTAAACATGCCTTGGTGCACAGCCAACACATCTTCGAACAGTGTTACACCGCCCAGGTTATCTGGCTACTTCTCAACGACACCAGTATTTCAGAACTCCGGAGATGGGAACTTGCCCTTCAGCATACACTCTCTTCCCGTTGCCCACCTGGTCTCAACCTCCACTATACTGAAATTCCCGTCCATCATTCTTTAACATCTTTGCCTCGGTTCTCTGGATGGAGCCTCTGCCTCAACTGTTATCTTTGTCCAACTTCTTTGCTTTCTACAAATGTCCCCTTGGTGTGTTTGTGTGTGTATGTGTGTGCTTGTTTACCTTTTCTTTTCCCCCCTAAGGTAAGTCCTTCCACTCCCGGGATTGAAATGACTCCTCTTCCACTCCCTTAAAGCCTGCATCCTTTCCTTTTTCCCCACCTTCTTTCCTCTTTTCCTGATGAAGCGGCCAATGGTTGCGAAAACGTGAATGTTTGTGTGTGTTTTTATTTGTGTTTTTGTGTCTATCTACGAGCCTGTGCTTTGGGTAAGTCATTCGATTTCTATTTTTTTATCCCACCAGGAAAGTTTCCTTCTATAATATTCGTTTCATCAATTTGAATCTAACTTAGAACATAATTTAGTCGCAAATCTTCAAGACCAAGTTTGCTCCAACAAAAGCCACTATAGACTGTAAAAGTAGCGCTGATAATACTGGATTGTATAATTGAAGGGTCTAGTGAGAGAGGGCGCTATGCCACATTACTTGAAATATTGAGCTTTGTCCATTTTCAGTATTCTCTTGTCATCTTGTGTCTATCCTGTTAACTAGAATCACATGGCATGGCTCCAGTTCTTCTGGAGCAGTTGTTGTAAGTTCTTGAATGGAACCTTGTGTTCATTTTGAGTGAGAGGAGGAGCTGTGCCACTTACTTGTAGATTTCCCTGCTTGTTAGTGTGCATGAGTAGCTAACCATAGGGGATGTGGGGCAGTGATGGTTGCCTATCCTCCAGGTGTCAATCCTCAGACTATTGATAATTTTGGCATGAAAGGATTAAATTATGTGCTTACAATGTCATCTATTGCTACTATGAATTTTTCTTCTGCCATGCATTTTCCCCCTTCACCAACAATATTCCATTGCAATAGCATTCTGATGGTTGGTGTTATTTTCACAGCATTTTGAAATAAGTGGAAACTATAGTTAATTAAAGCCTACAAGGTCGTAATCATGGTTATTTACATTAAAATTGATATTGTTTCTTTTGCATAACAATAAGTTAAGACAAAAAAGTGACCCCTTTATTGCAAAAATAATGCCTTAATACAGAGCTTAAGAAAACTCAGTTTATCTCCATTTCGCCGCAGAGTGGCATAGCTCCCTCTCTCACTAGACCCCTCAATTTCTTGCACAATGATGATGTTTTAGATGTAAGTTGTTCAAATGATGTGTGTGCTAATGTATCTGAAAAGTCTGAGTCTCATGCAAGTAATGTTAGTGAACATGTTACTATGAGTGAAGTTTCTAATAATGTTGAGGTCTGTAGTGCTACTACTAGCAATGTTTTGCATATAATGGGGTCATGTTATTAATGGTGATGATGGGGTGTTAGGAAATTATGATACATTTGTAAAAAAATGATTATTTTGATTTATTTAATGGCACAGAGGAAAATTAGTTGGTATGATTTATTTAAATGTAAAAGAGGATATTAATGATGAGTGTGACAAAGCAGACAATGTTAGGGACACTAGCAGCAGCATGCGTGGATTCCTGCACAGAATTGTGACTCATGAGGAGATTGAGGTTGAAAATAGTGATGTTTCAGAGAAACAACACTAAACAATGACTTGTCTGTGTGTATACTTTTTTTTTTTTTTTTAATTGAAGAGAAAAAAATTGAGTGCCTGAAACTCTTCATTCAATCTGAATAATTTACACTATGAGATCTAGATTTGAACCTATTATTTAGTTTATAATTTCATGAACTGTGCTCTGCAATGAATTTCGGAGCACACCTAGGACCTAAATGGCTAAATATACCATAATTACACAAAAGGTAAAAGTGAAGTAAACTCTCAGTTTGACAATAAGGCATGTAAGCAATATAACATGTATTAGTAGCAGGAAACTCACAGCTCATTATTGATCATATTGGTCTGTGTGTTCATTACTTCTGTAAGAACTGTTATGTAGTGTGTTTTATTAACAACAAAACACAATACAAGTCAAAGTTACTACTGAAATTGAGGTGTATAATACTGGCTGATAGCTGCAAACCAGTAGTCTGTATATACTTACAATCGGTGTAACAAATATCTCTTTGACTTCAATTTTTATAGTTTTTTCTTCATGTACAATTTCAGGTTTCTCAGGAGCTTCAGGTATCTTAATAATTGACGATATTACTGATGGTTTCTTACGACTGAGTGCAGGTTTGCTTGGTTTGGATGTAGTCTGTAAAAGAGGTAATGGCTCTCAAAATAAGAAATTATGTATTACAGTTTTAAAAGTACATTTTTACAAAACTAGTGAAATCTAATGTCACTTTTCCAGATCTTGTATTTGTGAGCTATTGTAGTTCTTAATCAGTAGTCTAAGAAACGGAAGACAAAGTAGAGCTAAAAGATAAGACACTGCAAGAAAAATTTGACAGAATAGATCTGAGCCAGATTTGAGTCAAAACAAGGCCTCTAGTGTAGATAATATTATGTCTGAGCTGCTGATAATATTAGGAGAGCCAATCTTGAAGAAATTGTTCTACCTGGCATACAAGATGTATGAGGCAGGGGAAATATGTGCTGACTGCAGAAAAATATAGCAATTCCAGTTCTAAACAAAACAAGTGCAAACACATGTGAAAATAACAGAACTATCAGTTTAATAAGTCATGGATGCAAAATACTAACATAAATTATTTACAGACAAATGGAAAAACAGTGTAATCTGACATTGGGGAAGATCAGTTTGGATTTAGGAGAAATGTAGGAACATTTACGACTTACCTTAGAACATCAGTCAAGGAATAGCAAACCTATGTTTTAGCAAAATGGAGAAAGCTTTTGACAATGTTGACTGGAATACACTCTTTCAAATCCTCAACGTGTCAGGGTAAAATATAGGGAGTGAAGAGTTATAATCACATTGTACAAAACCATACAGCAATTATTAGGGTCAAAGGGCATGAAAGGATCACAGTGGTCGGAAAGGGAGTAAGACAGTGTAGAAGCCTTTCCCCAATGTTGTTCAATCTGTACATCAGGCAAGCTGTGAAGGAATTCTAGGAGAGATTTGGAGTGGGAATTAAAGTTCAGGGAGAAGAAATAAAAACTTTACTGTTTCCCAATGACACAGTAATTCTGTCAGAGACATTAAAAGACCTGGAGGAGCAATTGAAGGAATGGACAATGTCTTGAAAGGAGGGTATAAGATGAACATTAACAAGATCAAAATAAGGGAAATGCAATGTAGTCAGGAAACCAGGTGATGCTGAAGGAATTAGATTAGGTAATGAGGTAATAAAAGTAGTAGATGAGTTTTGTTATTTGGGTAGCAAGATAACTTCTGATGAATGAAGCAAAGAAGATATAAAATGCAAAAATGGCTATGGAAAGAAAAGTGTTTCTGAGGAAGCGAAATTTGTTGACATCCAACATTAATTTAAATGTAAGTCCTTTCTGAAAGCATTTGTCTGGAGTGTAGCATTGTGTGAGAGTGTAACATGGAGGATAAGGAGTTCAGACGAAAAGATGAAACAAGCTTTTGAAATGTGGTGCTGCAGATGAATGTTTAAGATAAGATGGTTATTGGGATTCCCTTTCATTCCTTGTTGAGTAAAGGCATTACACAGTAGTTTTCCCATGAGAAGCCAAGAAAGGACACTTCCCCATAAAAATGAAGATAATTTACTGCACTTTTAATCTATACAAATAAAAATGAATTGCCAAATGTGTTGGTAAGCATAAAACTTGAGAATGGTTTGATCAATTTGGCTAATTTGTTCTAACATTTCTGTTAAAGCAGAAGGAAGGTTGTTATGGGAAGAAACAACATAAAAATTACAAGGAATATAATAAAAAAACACTTTTACTTTTAGACCCATGCTGCCTATAAGACACTGGTGCAGCAATTTGGGTCGAAGAGCAAGTTGGTGTCAGTCTGTATGATGTCTTCTTATTGAGTGTGACTGTTGAAAGTTTCGTGTTAATATTGTGTTACAAAAAATCGTTTGCTAACTGAAATATTACATGTGATATATAAAGCAAAGTGTGAATGTAGTATACAGCTGATTAAATCTTCTCGGGCTTCCATCCAGGTAGCCGCAATAAATTTCCACGACGTTTAGATGAGAGTCATTCTCATCATCTTCTGGCGAAGTGTCGATGACGGGCAGGTATGACCAATATAAAGCCAAGCAGCAGCCGTCTCTCCCCTCCCACCCCCACGGAGGAGGTAGAACAAGATGGATGCCTCCCATTTTTTGGACGTCTTTATAAGAAGAAAAACGGATGGCACTCTGGGACATTCTGTGTACAGAAAGAAGACTCACACCGATCTGTATCTCCATGCACCCAGCTACAATCATCCAGCACAGCAGTACACCGTTCTTACCAACATATTTCACAGAGCTTGTACCATCTGTGACGAAGATAGCCTCCCAGCTGAGCTACAACAGCTCAAACAGGTGTTTTGTTCAAATGGTTACAGTGAAGTGCAGATAAGATGTGCAATGAAGAAAAAGAATAACAATGCCACCGGCAAAGAGGAGGAAGAGGAAGTGTAACTCGCCTTTATACCCTATATCAGGCCTCCCTCCGCCCAAAATGCGCAAATCCTGAGGAAAAACAACATCAAGGCAGTCTTCCGACCACCACCAAAAATGAAAGAGTTACTTGGCTCATTGAAAGACAAACTGCATCTACAAATGCCTGGTGTGTACAATATCCCCTGCAAGTGTGGCCTTCAGTACATTGGGTAAACACAGGTATGCATCTCGCAGCCCTGCCAAGAGCACATCAGATGCGTACGTCTGGGCCATAAGGACAAGTCGGCTGTAGCTGAACACAGCCTCTGTGAGAAACACACCTTCAATTTTGAGAAAACAAAGATGCTCTGCTGAGCAAATGGTTACTGGGAGAGGATAATCAAAGAATCGGTGGAAATAAGGCTACACAATAATCTTGTCAAAAGAAATGAGGACTACCAGTTGAGTTCAGCATTGGAACCTACATCCATACACCGAGACTGTGCCCAGCAGTTGACTCTACGAGATTCTGGACGAGACTGAAGATACCGTAAGCCCAGCTAACGGTGCACAGCAGAGGCACTCCCCCACCACCAGCCACTCCGCCGGGTGGAGGGGAGGGGAGAGACAGCCACCGCTCAGCTATATATAGGGCACGCCTGCCTGTTATCGACACTTCGCCAGAAGATGATGAGAATGACTCTCATCGAAACGTCACAGAATTTTCGCAGCTACCTGGATGAAAGCTCGAGAAGATTTCATCATAAAGCAGAGTGTTTGCGTGTATGTGTTGCACACAAATCTGCAGTTTTGTTCCAATCTCTATGAAAATTTGGTATGTTTATGCTTCAATCCATGAGGGTAGTCACCGTAAGCATAAGAATCACATACAACACACAGTTTACGAGATATGACGTCATAAACAATGAGATGCATGAAAAACTGCTGAATTAACGACAATGCTGCTCATTTTCTCCTAAACCACTAAACCGATTTCAACCAAATGAGGTAAACACATTCTTTGCGTGAGATAACAATTACTGTAGGAGTAAGAACCACATATGATACATGGTTCAGGAGATATAACATCATATGCAATATGAGTTGCAAGAAACTGTCACATAATGCGAGGAGACTGTATAAATACACTATATGAGAATGACAGTATTTAGCAACTTGCATAATCTTAAGAAATGGCCATCAGCAAAATTTCATGGATTTGTAAGGAACAACCTATAAAGAAACAGAGATATTATAAGCCATATAGAGATCATAGACTACACTGTGCAAAAATCCAAACTATTTGCTCAGTTTGGTTAGGTTACAGGAAGTGTGAAATATTAAAATTTTGATACTTGTACTGTAGGGTAGTTGCAGCATGACAATACTTCTGATATTTAGAGGTCTATTAAAGATTTTTAGGTTAAGAGGTATCCAAAAAAGTGAACGACCAACAAATTCTGAGATATCAGCTCCTGAAAGTAGCCACTGTTCTAGTAAGAGGTCACAGCCTCAGCCAATAGCAGCAAAGAACGCTTATTGCTCAACCTTATCTGTTTTACGGACCTTGGGTAAGACAAGGGTTTGCCTTTGAGTAAAATGTGGAACCCTGTATTGTTTGACATAAAAAAACGGTCTCACTTTAGACCTGCTGAATAGTGATCTATCGTTTACACCGACTTCTACCACTGGTGGCACTGAAACATTGTGGGCAGAACTGTCCATTCTTGCACACGCGCCCTCGGCCTTCCGCGGCCTATTTAGGGGCCTTTGCTCGCAGCTTGTACTCAGTCTCGGCGAGTCGGTGTACCAGCACTGTCACCCGAGGATGGCAGCCAGGTGGTCTGCCAAAATATTGTGTCCAGATGATGTATTTACCCGGCAGGAAACCTGAGAAGAATATTATTGTACTGGGCCATAGCTTGTTGTTTCTTGGAGTTGTCATAGATCGGTGCTTTCCGTAATGGCTGGCTGAAATTTCATGGGACAAAACTAATCTGCTACAAATAACATAGGCAATGTAGGATTGCAATTCACTGACACTTTAATTCATTATTAGTGTCCAACGGTCTCCATTCATGGCCAGTGTACAATTGTCACTAATTACAATCACTACAACCCGGTATGTACATTCCACATGTCAATAATTTTTACATAATTTATTTTGAACCAATTTGAAACAACAGTATCAACTGCATGCTGCTACCTGGGCACTCACTTAAAAGAAAAGAAAAGTTCTTAAAAGTCATGAAATTATGGCTTTGATGTAATGGGCAAGTCCTACGTGGTCTAAGACACTATGTCACAGGCTATGTGACCACACCCACTGGAAGGTTCAAGTCCTCCCTTGGACATGCATGTGTGTATTGGCCTTGGCATAACTCAGTTTAAAATAGTTTGTAAGTGCAGGGACTGATGACCTTAGCAGTTTGGACCCTCAGGTTTACAAACAGTTCAACATTTTGGAATGGGTAGGACTAATGCCTTATACACTTGCAGAGTGTTTTCTTATGGATGTGTACTTGTGAAAAAATTCTCATGTTTTTGATATTGCTAGAAATTACTGGGGGGAATTGTCATTCTGAATGCAATGTGTGTATTACCTACACTAATTACTTTAGTGTATATGGAAATTAGCTTTCATACTCTTTCACTGAAGGATGGGTAATAATCATAGTGAATTTATAATGGGATGTGGGAATTGCAGTTACTGTTATTCACCAGTTTGCTCACACTGAATTTGTGTTGTTCCTCTTATCCTTAACTATAGGGCCTATCTTTATGAATTTCTATGTGAGTCTGTTTTATGAAGATATATTCCGATTAAGATAAAATGTGTGCATGGCAGTGATGTCATTTAATAGAAGTTCCACTTTGTATTTAAATAGACATTATTGTATTACCATTGTGCATTTACTATAATTTAAATGAAACTGGTTCCAAACAAATTTTTATGAATGAAGACATACCACACACAACACTTTAAAAGTCTGCATTCCAGACTCCATACTCTTTACAAATTACGACTAATGGGTGGATATACATGTAAAAATGATAAGTATATGACCATCTCAGGTCATTTCATTGATGCAAACTGCAGTCTTAATTTACTAAAATTTCAAGTTTGGAAGTGATGCACTTAATTAGTAAATCTAATTTAAACCATTTGTGTGTGAGCACTTAATTTCTTTTTTTAAATTTTTTCCCCTTTATAGATACTTTCAATCACAAGGGGGGGGGGGGGCAATAATAGCAGCAGCATGCAAGCTGCTCTTCAGACATGGGTTTTAACACAAATTATTGACAAGAATGTACATAAGCAATAAAACAAGATAACAGGAGAACGATAAAGAAAACAAATAGAAACAGTAATTGGAGTAAAAACCATATTGGGGAATAAAATCTTAGACAGGAACCACACAAAATTAAAAAATATTAGTATGGACACATGGTAAGGACAATTTGAAATAGAGAATAAAAACAAGATGACAAAAGCATATAGATAAAATGAATACTGTAAATGAGATTTAAAATATACAAATTTGAAATGTAGACAGCGATAACACGCAGTTAAAAAGACACTGGCAGCTTAGGCTTTCTCATGATCAAGTGTCACACTGGACATGACATTAAAATTGCACTGGCGCCACTTCATTGCACTGTAGCTATGGGGGAGGAAGGTACTGAGTGAGATGACTGCCAGGAAGCAAGGGTGAGATATCAGGACACAGGATGGAGCTGATTCACTGAGAGGGGTAGGTGGTGGAAGTTCCCCTGGGAAAGGATGTGCTGATTGTAATGTTACCTCTGATCTGCTCTAATAAAAATATTTAATAGTTAAGGATCCCATGCTTGATTTATTGTCAAGCCAAAAAGATTGTAGCATTTGAGTTAAGCACAAAGTACAAGGAACATCATAGATCTTAGTTTGTTGGTCTCATTGTCTGTAATTATACGGCAGACATCTTGCTTCAAACACAAAGCCTACATCAGCTGCTACTCAAAAGAAAACAGACATGCCTTACAGTACCATGCTCAAACCAGGACTGACCATGAATGACTGCCACTTAAAAGTCAACACAGTGTTATAGAACTCCCAAAATGAGGAGTAACATCTTTGAAATTTGAGACTGAATATTATAAATAATTTCTTAATTAGTATGGTTTAAACAAAGTTGTTCAAAAATGAGCTGGAGACTTGCCATTAATGTTGCGAGTACATGTTTAAATAAAGTCCCTTAAAACATATAAAGGCACTGTGGTGTTCATTTACATTTAGGAAAATGGTGAATTAACAAATATTTACATGAATTAGAGTAAATATTCAGTGACTTCAGAAATAACAAAGTGTTTTTAAGCTAGTAAGTAATAGGTTTCATTTTTTGATGTGTAACATTGGCTATCCAAAAAGGCAATAATTATTCCATTTTAGTACATTTCAAAATAGAAAGTCCAGGTTGGAATTGAACAATATAATAAGGATAGTTTACAACTCACCATAAAGATGTATGGCATGCTGTGTGAGAGAGAAATACAACACTTTAGCTATCACCCATTAACGTTCTTCAGAATGAGAGCATTCACACAATCACTCAGGCGTACTTCCCAGTCACACAACGGTCATCTCTGACTGCCGTCTGACATTTATGCTGTAAGTATTTAGATTATTAAAAAGAAGTTGTACACATTAAAATCAGGGATCGAATTCTTCTATGTACAAGATTGTTCTTCTGTAACACTATTAGGTGTAATGCAGGTGGTGGTATGCATTGATAGTGGTGCAGCAATGTACCAGGGTCGAAGAGGAGAGGGTAGACTACAGGATTAAGGGAGCTTGTGAATAGTATATAAAGTATGGAAGTGTTTGAGGGAAAGGACAATGCGCAGTAAGGCTATGAAATCGTAGAGGATCCATATGAGGGAAGGGAGGTGGAATTGGTAGGTGAGGCAGAACACATGATGATTGAGAATTTGGATAGCTTTGTCGTATTTTGAAGGAGGCGGGGGCAGAGATCAAAGACAATTCCTCGACCCCCCCCCCTTCCCCATTAGTGCCTCAATCTACCTAGCACTTGAATGAATATCTGAGAGCAGGCAAATTCCCCACAGTGTGGAAGAAAGGGAGCATTGTGGTCACCAAAAAAAGGAGCCGATAAGGACCCGGCCCTGGCCAAGATATCATGGGCAAGCTGCTTGAAGGACTAGTGGCTGACAGGCTCTCAGCACACAGAACCCTGTGCAGCATGGGCAACAGGCAGTTTAGCTTTTAGATGGGGTGCTCTGCACCGATGCAGTTGGCAGGCGAGGTCTGTGCTTCAGTGCCACACAGGTAAGTGGCCAGGATTATGATGGACATCAGTGGTGCCTTTTGTGAAGACCGAGAAGTCTGGGTGTCAACCCCCAGAGGACACTTCGGGAAATGGATCACGAAGGGGTGTCCTCAGGGCTCTGTCCTCAGGCCACTCTTTTGGGACCTGAACTTGGAGCCAATCATCTGCCTGAAACAGGCATGGTACCTTGTCATTATCACTGATGAGAAGTGGAATTTCATAGCCCACGTAGACACGGTTGCTGAAATAGCCCTAGTAGCAATACACAACTTGGCGGGGATCGGGCATATGAGATTCCATCTCCCGCCTGACCTCATATGTCTGTATCACAACAGCATTCTCGCATCCATCGTGGGCTATGGATCTCTAGTCAGGGTCCATAGGCTCATGAGAGTGGTGCCCGCCGTATCTGTCAGACAGGTGCAGCGTAACATCCTACTCCACTCTGTCAGAGCTTACCGAACAACACCGGGAGGAGCACTCCTGGTCTTGATGGGGCTATGCCCCCTTGACATCAAGATCAGAGAACAAGCAGCTTGGAAATTGGTAAAAAGGGTAAAAAAGACATAGTGGAGGCCATAATAGGAGGCAGAATGGAGAGCAAATCTGTCATCAGATGAAAAGGGTTGGAGCTATGGCAGGAGATGTGGAACACCAATGACACCAGTAGGAGAACTCACCAGCTTCTGCCCAGCATACAAGAAAGGCTCTCTATGAGCTATTTTCAACCAACAAGAGGCTTACTGCACTTTCTGACTGGACATGGACTATACCCGACATATCATTGCCGGTTTGGATACAGGTGTCACCTGCATGTGAATGTGGAGCCAGGAAAGGCAATCCAGAACATGTCATTTTGAGTGCTCCATCTTCGACAACGTAGCTCGAGAATTATGAGAACAACTGCCCAGCACCATCATTTACGAACTGTTAAGATCTGAAGACACCTTCAATGTCCTCGACAAACTCGCTGATGCGATCTCGAAGACAAGACTACATCAGACACATTTAAGTGACCAACACACCAATTAGGACACCAATACCAAATAAGACACTCAACCAAGACAACACACCAATTCAGACATGACACCGATTTTGATAACCACCGATTAACATTGCCAGGTCTCACCATGCCGCCGGAGGGCAGGCTGGTCGCCATCACTAGCTGATATCCGCTGTTCTCTGGATCTGGGGGCATACCTGCCACCACCAATTTGTCCTTAGATGTAGCTTAGAGAGTACGTAGTTTTTGATTAACCAAAAAATGGGGGAATTAGGAGTTGGGGGACTGCAGAGACAGTAATGAGTCTTGCGCCGCCCAGTTCCAGGGGCATGCTCAGCAGGATTAGCTCAGGGAGCTGACCGTCATCACCATCAGGATTGTAACCTACTGGCACACATGTAACGCTGCAGTAGTAGTTTAAGTTGCTAATTTTCGATAGTAAAATACAGTAATTACTAGTGGGTTAAACAAAAGAAATTGAACTGTAAAAAACTGCGTTTCTTAATGTAGCATGATAAAACCCTTTGTAAATCTCCGAAATTAGGTTGTATTGTAGAAGATGAAATAAAGATTTTTTTAAAAAAATGAAAAAAACAAACTGCTCGTCTGCGGACCAATGTTTATTAGGACTTTTTTTCTTCTTTTATCGTGTACTTTCATCCGTGTATGTTTGCGCCATCCTTTCTGATTCGACCCTGTATACATTCAGCATTATTGAAGATGCATTAGCTGTTTTACGAAAACTATAAGAGACTTCTTCTAAATGCTGTTCCAACTATTTTCACTGGATACCGGACCTATCAAAGAGGTACCGGTATAATAGGTAAAAAAAAATTAGTGATAATTATGATTTAAACAAATATATCTCTTAAATGTTTTAAAAATACCGTAAATCATGCGAATTTAGAGATGACATTATATTTTTATTTATATGTACCGTCAATGTATTCTGTGGAAAACAAAATATAACAACAAAATTTAAAATTTACATATTAATTTGCTTCGAACAATGTTTACAATACCAATTTTGCGTTGAACAAAATAAAAATCAACATAGTACGCCACGCGGAATGGTTGCGTGGTCTAAGGAGCCATGCTACCGACTGGGCAGCCGTTCCCGTCGGAGGTTTGAGTCCTCCGTCGGGCATGGGGTGCGTGTTGTCCTTAGTCTAAGTAAAAAGAAAAAAAAAATGTTCAAATGTTTATAAAGTTATGGGACCTAACTGCAGTGGTCATCGGTCCCTAAACTAACAGACTACTTCAACTAACTTATCCTAAGGACAAAACACACACATACACACACACATCTATGTTTGAGGCAGGATTCGAGCCACTGACGGCAAAATAAAACTTGATCGTAACGAACTATTCAATAGATTTTATTCTATTTCTTGCAAGTTGTCATCGATGTTGGTGCTGGCATGCAACAAACTCTACCGAAGCAAGCGAGAGTCATTTATTTTCAGACAAGGTTTCTTCAACCGCTAAGCACTTATAGGCCCTATACTGTCGCTTGAAACCGGATTTTCCATCTTAGTCCACACATCGATCGTGGGTCGAAGCGTCGATCTATAATAATTCTATTTGCAACACATTTTAGTTTCCTAATATTCCACAGCATATACCCGGAGAATTGTATTTTTGTTCACGAGGCATGTCATAAGGAATGAGCTGCACAGAAACGAAATTACAGGCGGAAATGCGCTAAAGACACAAATGAAAGGGTCAGAGTGTGGGACAGAAGGCGATGGATAAATATTTATCTGGGCAACGTTGGGTACATAGGGTGGTACAAAAATATTCATACGCTGTACTTCGGTTGCTCATTGGAAAGAACCACCACAGGACGTGCCATTCTCAATCATTATTAGCTCTTTCGTATATGATCTTTTAATAATGGGTACCGGTAACAACTTAGTCTTCATCGCCGTATAACTTCAACTTTGTTCGTTTTATTTTCATTGTAGCTATTGAGACGACTCGTACTTATGTGCCAACTTCCTAATTTTTCAAGTAACAGAACATAAGAGAATAAATGTTCCTATCTGCAGTCTTGAAAGAGGAAACGTCTAACGTATGAGTAGCGTGCATGCACAATGCTACTTGTACTGTACATGAGAAGTACCTACCTATCACATCCGAAGTTACAAGAAATTCAGACACGCCTCTTTTTCCGTAGTTAAGGAAAGCATAAAAGTGCTTCTGATCAATCTAGACTCCCGGCCAACTGCCAAAACGCAACAGTACCTACAATGGTACAAGACAACAATTGGCAAATATAGAATTCATACTGAGCTGCCAAATTAAGACAACTGCACTCTCAAACAACAAAGGAAGAATAGAGCTTAGAGCTTTCACAAACTCCCTTCCCCTTCCCTCTCTCACCATGTGCAACAGGGGTGGCAGCGTTGCTAACTTGTCGGATTCCCGGTCATACTTGACGGAATTTCAAGTTGTATGACAGATAAAATTTAGCTTCGACGGTTGGCGGATTTTATGACGGTATTATAAGAAATTTACCTTTTTTGACGGATATAGCTCATTTAATGTAATTTTGAAAAAAATATCTTTGTAAAAGCTATCACGGATGCAAATTTTTCTGTGCCTGCTTGTCTGCTGAAAATCTGCCAGATTCGCCCATGCGCAGAAAATGAGTTGGATTGCGGTAGCCATCACGTGACGTGTGTGTTTGTGGTGGGCTTTTAGATTATTTCGAAGCCACTGCAGATCCCAACTTGAGATCAGATACTTGGATAACACTTCTTCTTTATTAGGAATGTCAGTATTTTAATTATTCCTTTAGACTCACCTTCGCCAGCAGAAGCGCAAAAGAAATGTAATTGGTTGACATGTGGAACTTATAATTGATGTTTATTCCAGATGTCCTGCGAATCCAAGTCTGATGTAGTGGCGAACGACGAGGAGTTTGAAGTGATACATCGTGCTAAAAGACAGAAAACTATTTCGAGCATGTGCCGCAGTATAGCGAAGCGACACAAAATTCTTAAAACATTTTCGTGTACAGCGTTATGTGGCAGAGGAGCGGTCTGAAAAATTCAGGAATTCTATTACATTTATCAAGCAGAAGGAATTGGGAAATTGCTAGCACTGCAGCAAATTCTGAAGTTTTTATCGTTTGCTGGCCATGAAGCGGCAAGTTTTAGAGACCTGACAGGCAGGTTCAGTATCAGTATTAGTTCCTTGCACCGTGTCATAGAGTGATCTACTTCGTTAGTAATTAAGGGATCAGTGTTATAAAGTGGCCATCTGACGAAGAAAATCGAGGCCAGTTTCAGAAGAAATGAGATTCCAGGTGCGATTGGGATTAACCTACCACTATATGTATATAAAATAGAAAACGGATGACTTACCCAAAGGACCGGCTCGTCGATAGACGCAAATAAAATCACACACAAACACACATACAAGCTTTCGCAACCGTTGGTCGCTTCGTCAGGAAAAGAGGAAGAAAGGAGAGGAGAAAGGGAAGGATATGGGTTTTAAGGAAGTGAAAAAGGAGCCGTTCCAATCCCAGGAGTGGAAGGACTTATCTTAGGGGAAAAAAGGAAGGTAAACAAATACGCACACACTCACACATATCCAAACGCAAACACACCTAGACAGATATAGACGAATTAAGCTAGCACCCCCAGCATAAAAAAACTAAAAACCATTTATACCATAATTTTGTGCTAATTTGTTGCTCTATTCAAAAATTTAGTGCTCGAAATTTAAGAGTGTGGTGCTAGCTTAATATTGACTATAGTTTGAATTATGTGCTTTTAAGATATCCAGGTTCCAAATTTTGTGCTCGACGGGAAATGTCAAATTTCGCTCTTCATTTACGCAAAGCGCGAAACAAGAGCAAAATACATTAACGGAATTTGTTGCTCCTAGTTTAACAATAGCAAGCTGTAGTTTGAATTATGTTCTTTTAAGCTATCCAGATCCCGAATTTTGTGTTCAACGGGAAATTCAAATTCTCAGACTTTACTTCATTTACGCAACGCTCGAGACAAGAGTAAAGTACATTCACGGAATTTGTTGCTGCAAATGTAACAGTGCCGTTGGGGGTATCATTCGCGAAGATAAGAAACTTATTAATCTTTCATAATCTCAAATTTGTGTTCGATTGTATTTGTGTGAGTCCAATTCGTTTATTGCAGTGCGCTTTGTAATGGCGATAAGAAACACATGCGCTTCACAGAAGTGTATGCATCAGAATAGCGTTATGTCGTCCCCTTTTAAGGTTCATTCTCAGTGTTAGAATTAGGATAGTGTTCTTGGTACTATGTGCTTTTAAATCATCATCCGATAGTTGATGTTTTGAGTTAATGAGAAGCGCACAAGTTATTTACTGAAATAAGTTTCCTCCAGTGCTTTAGTTATAAGGCGGACTGCAAAGGAAACATTTGTTTATGTTTAAAATATATTGTATTATTTATGTTGTGTGCATACGGATTGTTTGTTTTCCGTAAAATTGAATTTGGTATGGTTCATGTTTAATGGTCTTGTAATAATGCGAACAACGTTAGGATGGTACGTATGCAAACTGCAATATGTCTTAATAAGCCGGCCGCGGTGGCCAAGGAGACAGGCGCTCCAGTCACGGTCTGCACGGCCACTACGGTCGGGGGTTCGAATCCCCTCTCGGACATGGATATTTGTGCCGTCCTTAGTCTTAGTTCATAAGTAGTTTGTAAGTTTAGGGACTGATGACCCCGTAGTTAAGTCCCATAGACTTTACAAACCTTTGAACATGTTTTGTTAATAAACTTTAATTGACATTGAAATCTTAGGTAAGTTACTACGAGGCTTTTCCGTTGTTAGTTTTTGGATGGTTTATGGGGTTTTAGACGGCTGCGCCTGGTTAGTATAGAGCATAGTAATTTTAGGCCCTTCTATGGCCTGGTTGTTTCTCATTGGTATTGAAGTAGGTAACTACCAGGGCCGTACTATAAAGTAATGTAGAGATGAGGCTCCACAGGGCAATATCGTAAGAGGGACTGCATAAGCTGCAAAATCAGAATACAGTTTGAAGCATTGAATAATGAGAAATATTTATGATAAAGACGGTAGTGTTCATATTATAAATCGTATAAACACTTTTCTTTAAATCACAGTTTGAGGTTATTGGGAAACATATATTTAACACTGAAGAAACCAGTCGGAGAGAATGTGGACTTTGATATGTACTGTTCATCAAACTTGCGACAGTAGCGGAGCTATTGTTTAGAGGATGTCAGATGTCTCTCATTGCTGAAAACATTGCGTTTAAAAATGACATTATCTCTCAAAAAATTGCTTAAAATGAAATAAATAAAATCGGTATTAGTGGCCGTGAGCCGCGTCGGCTACCCGACAACTCGCTTGCCGAGTGTTAACGGGTCGCATGTAACTCTTGTATCGAACTGGAAAAAATGTATCGTACGGTCCTGGATCTTACTTCAAGGAATCCGTGTGTCTAGTGTCGTTTTTTTTTTTTCCCCTTAACTTTCGCTGAGTGCATTTTCACTGCAGTGCGAGGTTTCTTCGTGAAAATGTACCTAGTTGTATGCAGTTTTCAAAATTTCGTTAACGAGAGCGGAGGTGAAAAGTGCCAACGAGGAAAACGTTCTAGCAGACGAAAGCGACGGTGGAAATTGTACTAATCGGTAAGATACATTTCTATTATAATTTTATAAGATTATTTCCCTTAACATGCATCATGAAGATAATATTAAAAATCCATTAAAATATTAAAATAGTTTTATTTTTGTTGATGCATGATTTGTTAGATTTTCTTCTGCAAGTGAAGCAATATTTGAGATATTTTTTTTTTTTTTTTTTTTTTTTGCAACCTGAGCTCTTTTCATATTGTTTAGTTGTATTCAGTGATATTAATATTAGCATTAATAACATTTGGATGAAGTTCCGAAGGAGATATGTCTCTGATATTTATTCAGTCTTTGTATAGCAACCTATTTGGATGGCTGATAAGGAAAAGTATGATGAAATTGGGAGCGGGGGGCTTTTCTTTCGATTTTCGCAATATTTCCGAAAATAAACTACGCAGTTATGCGAAGCTTGGTATAAAATCAGAGACAGGTCTTCCTCAGAACCCTATAAAACATCCAAAAACTGACAACGGAAAAGCCTCGTAGCAACTTACCTAAGGTTACATTGTCAATTAAAGTTTATAAACACATATTGCATTTTGCATACGTACTATCGTAACGTTGTTCGCATTATTATTACAAGGCAATTAAACATGAACCGTACCAAATTCAATTTTACTGAAAACAATCTGTATGCACACAACATAAATAATACAATATATTTTAAAGCTAAAAAATGTTTCCTTTGCCGTCCGCCTTATAACTAAAGCACACGGAGGAAACCTATTTAAGAAAATAACTTGTGCGCTTCTCATTAACTCAAAAAATCAACAGTTGGATGCGGATTTAAAATCACATAGTACCAAGAACACTATTCTAATTCTGACATTGAGAATGATCCTTAAAAGGGGACGACGTAACGCTATTCTGATGCATACACTTCGATTTTATTTATTTCGTTTTAAGCAATTTTTTGAGAGATAATATCATTTTCAAATGTAATGTTTTCAGCAATGAGAGATATCTGACTCCTCTAAACAATAGCTCCGCTACAGCCGCAAGGTTGATGAACTGTCACATATCAATTTACAGTTGCGTCCACATTCTCTCCGACATGTCTTCTTCAGTGTTAAATATATGTTTCCCAATAACCTCAAACTGTGATTTAAAGAAAAGTGTTTATACAATTTATAATATGATCACTACCGTCTTTATCATAAATATTTCTCATTATTCAATGCTTCAAAGTGTATTCTGGTTTTGCAGCTTATGCCGTCCCTCTTACGATATTGCCCTGTGGAGCCTCATCTCTACATTATTTTATAGTACGGCCCTGGTAGTTACCTACTTCAATACCAATCAGAAACAACAAGGCCATAGAAGGGCCTAAAATCGCAATGCTCTGTACTAACCAGGCGCAGCCGTCTAAAACTCCATAAACCATCCAAAAACTAACAACGCAAAAGCCTCGTAGTAACTTAACAAAGATTTCAATGTCAATTAAAGTTTATTAACACATATTGCATTTTGCATACGTACCATACTAACGTTGTTCGCATTATTATTACAAGGCAATTAAACATGAACCGTACCAAATTCAATTTTACTGAAAACAATATGTATGCACACAACATAAAGAATACAATATATTTTAAAACTAAACAAATGTTTCCTTTGCCGTCCGCCTTATAACTAAAGCACACGGAGAAAACATATTTAAGAAAATAACTTGTCCACTACTCATTAACTCAAAAAGTCAATAATTGGATACGGATTTAAAATCACATAATGAACCTAACAAGGGGACGTAACGCAACACATGCGTACACTTCTGTGAAACGCACGTGTTTCTTACCCCCATAACAAAGCGCATGCAATAAACGAACTGGACTCACACAAATGCAACCGAACACAAATTTGACCTGAAGAGATTATGAAAGATTAATAGGTTTCTTATTTTCGAGAATGATACCCCCAACGGCACTGTTACATTTCCAGCAACAAATTCCATTAACGTACTTTACTCTTGTCTCGAGCGTTGTGTAAATGAAGTCCGAAATTCGACATTTTCCGTCGAGCAATCAATTCGGGACCTGGATGTCTTAAAAGCACATAATTCAAACTACAGTTTGGTATTGTTAAACTGGGAGTAACAGATTCCATTGAGGTACTTTACTCTTGATCCCGTGGCGCGAAAATACTTAAACTTGCTAATATTTACATAAATAATGCAGCTGGAAGGTTGGAGTTTGGGTCATTTAAGAGCACAAAATTCTCACGTGGTTGAAATTCCGAAATTTTGTTTGGAAATGTGATTTTCAGAGGCTGGGGTGCTAGCTTAATATTAAGCTAGCACCATACTTTTAAATTTTGATTTCCGGCAAATCGTGTCGAGTACAAAATTTTTGGATAGAGCAACAAATTAGCACAAAATTATGGTATAAATGGTTTTTAGATTCTTATGGTGGGGGTGCTAGCTTAATTCGTATATATAAATGACAGAAACAGGGGAAAATAAAACAGTTGAGGAGGAATGGGTAAAATTGAGAGATGAAATAGTGAAGCCAGCAGAGGACAAAATAGGTAGGAAGGCAAGACCTACAAAGAATCCTTGGATATCACAGGAGATACTAAATTTAATCGATGAAAGGAGAAAGTATAAAAATGCAGTAAATGAAACAGGCAAAATGGAGTACAGACGACTAAGAAATGAGATTGACAGGAAGTGCAAAATGGCTAAGCAGGAATGGCTAGAAGGCAAATGCAAGGATGTAGAAGAATGTATAAATAGGGGAAAAATAGATACAGCCTACAGAAAAATAAAAGAAACCTTTGGAGATAAGAAAAACAGCTCTATGAATATCAAGGACACTGATGGAAAACCAGTTCTCAGCAAAGAAGGGAAAGCTGAAAGGTGGAAAGAGTATATAGAGGGGCTCTACAAAGGAGACACTATTGTAGGAAGGGAAGAGGACGTAGATGATGATGATGAAATAGGAGATACTATACTGAGAGATGAATTTGACAGAGCACTGAAAGACCTAAGTCGAAACAAGGCCCCTGGGGTAGATGATATCCCGTCAGAGCTACTGAAGTCTCTGGGAGAACCAGCCATGACAAAATTGTTTCACATTGTGTGTAAGATGTATGAGACAGGTGAAGTACCCTCAGACTTTAAGAAAAATGTTATAATCCCCATTCCAAAGAAAGCGGGTGCAGACAGGTGTGAAAACTACAGAACCATCAGTTTGATAAGTCATGGTTGCAAAATATTAACACGAATTATATACAGAAGGATGGAAAAGCTGGTAGAAGCCGACCTCGGGGAAGATCAGTTTGGGTTCAGGAGAAATGTAGGAACACGGGAGGCAATACTCACTTTACGGCTTATCCTAGAAGATAGATTAAGAAAAGGCAAACCTACATTTCTAGCTTTTGTAGATTTGGAGAAGGCTTTTGACAATGTTGATTGGAATAAACTCTTTAAAGTTCTGAAGCAAGCAGGAGTAAAATCTAGGGAGCGTAAGGTTATTTACAACTTGTACAAAAACCAGACAGCGGTTGTCAGAGTTGAAGGGCATGAAAGGGATGCAGTGGTTGGAAAGGGAGTAAGACAGGGTTGTAGCCTTTCCCCAATGTTGTTCAATTTGTACATTGAGCAAGTCATAAAGGAAAGCAAGGAGAAATTTGGAGAAGGAATTAAAGTTCAGGGTGAAGAATTAAAAACATTGCGTTTTGCCGACGACATAGTGATTCTGTCAGATACAGCAAAGGACCTGGAAGAGCAATTGAACGGAATGGACAGTGTGCTGAAAGGTGCATATAAGATGAACATTAACAAGAGTAAAACTAGGGTAATGGAGTGCAGTGTAAGAAAATCAGGTGATGCTGAAGGAATTAGATTAGGTAACGAAACAATAAAGGAGGTAGATGAGTTTTGTTACTTGGGCAGTAAAATAACAAATGATGGTCGCAGTACAGATGATATAAAATGCAGAATGGCAATGGGTAGAAAGGCGTTTTTGAAAAAGAGAAATTTGTTAACATCGAATATTGATTTAAGCCTAAGGAAGTCCTTTCTGAAGGCATTTGTATGGAGTGTTGCCTTGTATGGGAGTGAAACATGGACGATAAGCAGTGTGGACAGAAAGAGGATAGAGGCTTTTGAAATGTGGTGCTACAGAAGAATGCTGAAGATTAGGTGGGTGGATCGCGTAACTAATTAGGAGGTATTGAACCGAATTGGGGAGAAAAGAAATTTCTGGCATACCTTGACTAAAAGAAGGGATAGATTGGTAGGACACATTCTTAGACATCAAGGAATTGTGAATTTAGCGTTGGAGGGAAGTGTGTGGGGTAAAAATCGCAGAGGGAGACCAAGAGACGCGTATAGTAAGCAGATTCAAGTGGATGTGGGTTGTCGTTCTTACGAGGAGATGAAAAGGCTTGCTCAGGATAGAGTAGGGTGGAGAGCTGCATCAAACCAGTCTCCGGACTGAAGACCATAATAATAATAATAAAATGCCTGTCCACATACAGGTTGAATTTTCTAGTATACAATTTATAATAGTAATACATAGGCCATACATATAGCGGTAGGTTAATCCCAATCACACCTGGAATCTCATTTCTCCTGAAATTGGCCTCGATTTTCTTCGTCAGATGGCCACTTTATAACACTGATCTCTTAATTACTAACAAAGTAGGTCACTCTATGACACGGTGCAAGGAACTAATACTGATACTGAACCTGCCTGTCAGGTCTCTAAAACTTGCCGCTTCATGGCCAGCAAACGATAAAAACTTCAGAATTTGCTGCAGTGGTAGCAATTTCCCAATTCCTCCTGCTTGATAAATGTAATAGAATTCCTGAATTCTTCAGATCGCTCCTCTGCCACATAACGCTGTACACGAAAATGTTTTAGGAATTTTGTGTCGCTTCGCTGTGCTGCGGCACAACATGCTCGAAATAGTTTTCTGTCTTTTAGCACGATGTATCACTTCAAACTCCTCGTCGTTTGACACTACATCAGACTTGGATTCGCTGGACATCTGGAATAAACATCAATTATAAGTTCCACATTTCAACCAATTACATTTCTTTTGCGCTTCTACTGGCGAAGGTGAGTTTAAGGGATTAATTGAAATACTGACATTCCTGATAAAGAAGAAGTGTTATCTAAATATCTGATCTCAAGTTGGGATCTGCAGTGGCTTCGAAATAATCTAAAAGCCCTCCACAAACACGTCACGTGATGGCTACTCCAATCCAACTCATTTTCTGCGCATGGGCGAATCTGGCAGCTTGTCTGGGTAACATCTGGCTTCTTGTTGCAACTGCTGGAACAGCAAACAGCCACATTCCAAGTAGCCAGAAGCGCGGGTAGGCGCTGCTGGAACACCATTTCACCGTTGCGCATGCGCGTCAAACAGTCTGGCAGCTGCTGAAACGAACCTTAGGATGGCATATGGCTCTAATTTGTTTGGATGCAAAGATACGACTCATCAATAAAATAATATATATTACGTTTAGTTTAGTATACATTTTATCTTTATATATGAAAGAAAACGGGAACTATCTAATGGGTCCCAAGTTAAAAAAAAAAAAAAAAAAAAAAAAAAAAAAAAAAAAAAAAAAAAAAAAAAAAAAAAAAGAAAAAAAAAAAAACTACAATAATTCGTGTAATGAATATGAATGTTCGACTGAAAACTTTGCCAACAAAGAGAGGTACCGGGGCGTCTAAGTTGAAATTGATGCTTATTTGAGCTTTGGCTTCTTACTTGTTGTCGGGACACTTTGTCTCGAATGTCCTATGTGTGGCCTTCGTGAGGCCTAGGCAAGGGCCACACACTACTTTCACCACAGTACATCTTGCCAATTAAAAAAAAAATAATCGCCCAGGTAACCACCACGTAACCGTCAGTGACAATGAACAAGTATTTTTGAATTCCAGCCAGAAAGACGCTCCACAATCTGTTTATCGTATCGCGCGAGGCTTGCTTAGTGCGTAACGAAGGCCACCGTGTCATATGTTTACTACTGCTACCAACTTCAGCGATCTACTAACTTTAGTACTACAGTAGGGCGGCAAACTTGTAAGTGACACAGACAAATATATTTTTTAACGAGTCATGTTCCCATCCTCTGTTTACAAGAAGCAACCTTACCTTCGTTCCACTACTGTAAATGCACACTGATATCACGTTGTGATCTTTAAGTGTAATTTTGCCAAAGTAGTGTTACAAAGAAGCTATGGATGTGTAGCATGTGTTGCCTGTATGATTGCTCATATTCGTCAGCTCTGCAACTTCACTACGGTAATTTGGTTTTCCAGAGACCAATGTGCAGGTGCTAAAACAAATGTAGAGGAGACCAGGTTAATGGTGCCACCCCAGGCAATCGGGCCACACCAGTTTTATGACGAACGGTTGGCAGTACGAAGATGCTTGCCAGTGTTCTATCTCCGTTACTCAACACAGAACTAATTCCTGTGGTCGCCATCCTTGATTGTTGAGAGGTATTAATCGTGTGAAAGAAATCGTTAGTTTCGACGTCTTGGATCTAATTTTCGAGCCTGTATTTTATTGAAATAAGTACCTCTATAGGCTGTCACTCATATTAACGTAATCTGTAGATATTTAGCTTCAATTTCGTGTCTCTAACCTGTTTAGCAAAATCTTAGGCTTTAAACTAACGTTCTTAGTCATATTTTTCAACTGGGACAATGACGTCATGGTGGAGAATTCAGGCGAAATGAAGTGTAATACAGATGCATACATTTTGTGAAATGGGCACTTGCAGAATGTAGAGAATGTAGTAGTTTTGAAGTGCCTATATTATTTCTGATTTTTGCGGTGTCTTAATTAAGCCTAGATTATAAAATATATTTTTATTCCAATTTTACATCGACAAGTACTTGAAGCCTTCTAAATGTCTAATAGAGAAGAGTGATAAATATAAATTACAAAACACTTATTCATCGTCTTTATCCTTGATTTTAAAATGTATGGCGTCATTACCCCGGAATCCAGGGTAATGGCGCCAGTGCATATACTTTCACAATATATTTTTTAACAAAATAATAATAATAATAATAATAAAAACAAAAAAAACTTAACAAACTCAACAAGATTATGATAAAGTAGTATTAGCTGGTGAAGCTGTAATATTATTCTGTACGAAAAAGACTTTTAATTACGTAATTCCCGTAAGGTGGCGTCATTCCTCTGGTATCCCCCATTGTCTTAAGACTTCCGATTTTTTCGACTGCTGACATCGAATGACTTGAACCAGATGTGGTTCAGCGATTACTTTTGCTCTGAAAATTGAGCTTATTCTGTATGTAATGTTCAAATAATTTACGGGAACATACAGATGTTTCACGAAAGACGCCTGCCAGGCGTCCACGGACCGCGAGGTACGGCTCCCGGACGCCGCCACCGCCTCCGCCTGCCACGGCAGCACCCGATTCTCGGACTCTGTTGTACCGCGGGCGCATACGCTGAGTTAAAGTCTAAAAAACATTGTCATTTGCGTAACCTAAGTTTACGTTTATTTACAGTAGATGTTCAAAATAATGTCCCTTTATCGAAAGAGCGGCCTGACATCTCTTGAACACATATGCGAACACTCGACGAATTTCGTCTGCCGAAATCTGGGAAATGACTAGTCGAATCTTTTTTCACGGAACAATAAATTCTGACAGGTATGTGAACAATATACTGCATCCATTTTTTCAAGTACTTTCACCCAACGAAAATCTCTACAGTTATTTCATGCAGGACAATGCAAGACCACACATTGCCAATACTTCTATGGCAGCAATACAAAGTGTTTTTGATGATAGGATAGTTGACTGGCCTCCTCGTTCTCCAGATATAAATTCCTGTGACTTTTATCTTTGGGGAATGTTAAAAAAAGATAAGGTGTATGCAAGCTATCCCCATACACTCGAAGAGTTGGAAGACAGGATTCGACTAGTCATTTCCCAGATTTCGGCAGCCGAAATTCGTCGAGTGTTCGCAAATGTGTTCAAGAGGTGTCAGGCCGCTCTTTCCATAGAAGGACATCATTTTTAACATCTACTGTAAATAAAGGTAAGCTTAGGTTACTCAGATGGCAATGTTTTTTAGATTGTAACTCAGTGTATGAGCCCGCGGCACAATAGAGTCCGAGAATCGGCCGATGCCGTGGCCGGCGGATGCCATACCGCGCGATCCGCGGACGCCTGACAGGCGTCTTTTGTGAGACACCCTATAGTTGGGCAACGTCTTCGACAACAGCCAGTATTTCGGCAGGTGAATACCCATCATTTTCAAGGTATACCAGAAAAGACTGCTCTTCATGTCTACAGTATTTTTCAACAACACTTCATTCTTTTATCAACTATTCACAAAATTTTCGGAATTCATAGAAAAAATCGCAAGTTTGTTTTATGGGGGGCACAGCTTTGGTGCCTGTCAACTGTGCGAGGGCACCTCAATATAGCTCTGGCTCTGAACCCCCTCCAGAGGAAGAATTTATCTACACCCCTGCAAGTTTTAAAATACATTATAATTTTTTCTTTATTTTGCAAGAAAATACAGGTATATCTAATTCTGACGGATTTTTGGATTTTGGTCTGGCGGAAAAAAATATCATGTGTTGGCAACATGGAGGGGCGGCAAACCTGCTACTGCGTTGCTTCCCAGCTGATGTGTCTCTTTGCGCGATGGCACGTACCTTACACCGTCCCAGCAAAAACCGATATTCCACAAAGAAAATGAAATGACTTTAACCCTGGTACATTACATTCACTGACAGGTCCGCTATACAGGTGTACGCCAAAAAAATAACGGACTTTTAAAATGTTTACGTCTTTTTCATTTCAAAGCGATATAATAAACACTGAAGTCAAACTTAGGGAGAAAAAAAGAACAGACAGAAAAAATTACAGCATTGAAGACAAAAAGCACACTCTTTTCTTTGATGGACCAAACAAATAAATTTCTTACAAATAACACATTTAACTGTGAATTTTCGATCTCAAGCCCTCGGACAGAAATTTGGAATCTCTTGGCCTTCTTCTTCCTTTGGCAGATCCAAAATACAGCTCATTGTTTTACAGAGTTCTCTTCTTGGTTTCCCCAAACGTCGTAACATGTGTGGTTGCATCATATCTACAGCCCACAGATGCAGCCAGGATATGATTTCTGGAGGGGTTTTCAGTGAATGGACATTATAATAACGTGTACTCTTAATAGAACTGCAAACAGCATTAATACGGTATGTATTAGCCTATATTTTATTCCGAAGGACTGTATACTAGAGAGTCTCCATGATATTGAAACAAAATTATTAAACTACGTATTCTTCAAAATAGGAACAAGGTAAATTATATCATGAAGATAGGCAAATGCGGATTGAAACATGGATGGCAATCAGAAAGGCAGTGCATGAAGATTTCAATAACTAATGAAGCATTATCAATGAAGAATTCCTATTTCAAATTTTTGCAGTATACTTGAATTGCCAACGACAAAAAATAAATATAGTCTTTCACTAGACAGGAACCTTCATTAGTTTACACAGGAACATCAAGAAACATTGTTGTCTGAAACTGTAATATATGCCTGACGTAATTACTAATAGAGGTGCTGAAAAACAACTCAAATCTGTAAAGCACAATGAAGATCCATGGCTCGGCAGGGTCATTGACAGTTTCTACACGGTATCTCCGTCCGATTTTGTCCCCTTCGTTACCATAATTTAACGTGCTCACTTCGAGCAAGGAGTTTTTCCTATTCATTGGAAATAGGCAAGTCACACTCATCTATAAGAAGCAGACAAATTGAAAGCAGACACCTGGGGATAAAACTAAGTAAACTGCTTATTACTTCAGTAGTAACAACTATAACCGTTTATACATTTAACCCAACGAGAAAACAAAACGGCCAGTTTCTCCACGCACAAAAAGTTTACAGTTAACTTTGCTGCACGCACCTCTACGCAAGAAAATATACCGATGGCCATGCATATCTTCCTTCGGGGCTCCAAAAAATATGAGAGTCGCATCTAGACTGTATGCAGCATGTGTTAACGGCTTCCCAGCCGTGGCAAAATGTAGGCGAGCTTTATCCTAGTACAGAATAATGACATTTTTGTTAGCTTTGTCAACATTAGTAATGTATAATTTCTTAGTTTAAAATAAGTATAAATATACTATACGTGATACCATAATTATAGGTGTAAAGATCTTAGTCCTGAAATTTCTTAGAACGATTATGCTACACTGGGGCACACCTGTACCCCAAACGTCAATTATCATAAAAAGCAAAAACACTGTTGACGCTTTGTAGGGCACACCCATACTGAATTGTTCAGTCATGAAACTACGGCAAAGCACAGGGCTTCAGTGCTATCTGGTCGCCATTAGCTTCACATTTTGGAAGCAATGGATTACTGATGTACCCCTAGTAGCATCCCAGGGATAAAGCTTTCTTTTATGAGTACGGAAGTAGTTTCGGGCGTTTCTCTCCCATAATAATGATAATGCGACTATAGAAACTGTAGCTAACAAAAATGCTGAACCCACTTTGGTAAAAAATGGTTCATATACAAGCCATCTATGTTTGCATCTCACATCAAACTAATTTGAATTAGGCAGTAACGACCTCCACTATGAACATATTAACTTTGTTGTATCTTTTTTTTTTTTTTTTTTTTTTTTCGAAATAATGCAAGAAATTCCAATGTTATGCTATTTAAACGCATAATAATGTGCAAAAAAATAAGAGAACATCTCGTGTTTGTGTCGGAACCACGGGATCAGAGCCAAATACCGATCTGAAATCCAGCTCTATGCGCAGGCCTCTGGTCTTACGTAATCGCCGGCCGCAGTGGCCGAGCGGTCTGCGGCGTGACAGTCACGGTGTGCACGGCCGCTGCGGTTGGGGGTTCGAATCCCCCCTCGGGCATGGATGTTTCTGCCGTCTTTAGTGTAAGCTAGTTAATAAGTAGTTTGTAAGCTTAGGGACTGATGATCCCGTAGTTAAGTCCCATAAGCTCTACAAACATTTGAACATTTACGCAATCATTCCAATTCGCTTTGCTGCGGAGTGCGTGGTTGCTCGCCGTCGGAGATTCGGGTCCTCTGTCGGGCATGGGTGTGTGTGTTGTCCTTAGCGTAAGTTAGTTTAACCCGTCCCAGGGACCCAAACGAAATTTCTTTTCTCCAGCTCTGTGATGTGTGTCTTAGCACTGACTTGCCTATTGGCTGCCAACCCACAACATTATTGCGGGCGTTTCTTTGTTATTATTGTTTCTACAAACGTGATCGGGTCCCGAGGACTCAGGTGTACGTTTACTGAAAGCTTTTTTCGTGACATCATTTTCAGTACTTTGGTTTATGGCACAACGCTTCAGAAAAGTGAACAAGGAAGATATTACAGATAATCTGAATGAACCAATGGCCTATGGCTGTCTTCTACACTAGGCTAGATATAGCAGGTATTAATGCTTTTGTTTTGTACCACGGAAATGAGATACTGATGTTGGGACCCGCCAATAATCCCTCATTCAACTAGGGACGCAACTCATATGCGATTATATGAAAAGAAGGTTGGATTCACCATGTTTAGAAAAGATGTTAGTAATTCCATTTCTGATATTTTGGGCATGACTCCCTTCAAGGCATCATGAACATTTCAAGCTCACAGTGAAGCTTGTGCTACTCAAGAAAGGTAGCAAAGAAAGATAGCAAAGTATCCCGTGAGTGTGCCGATATCGAACACCATTGTGTTTGGAATGTTCCACTGTTTTATGCCCAAATTGATTCGATAGTTTGGATGAATAAAATAACTGAAATAGGTGCAGAATAATTGAAAACTAAAATTTTGTCGTAGTTCCTGCTATTGTGTACTACTTTCATAAATCATGTAGTGCGGCTGAAAATGTCAAACTTTTTTTTTTATTTATTTTATTTTATTTTTTTTTTTCCAAAAAGTTAAGCCTGCAGAAATTTGTATATTGCTTTTGAACTTTTCTTCTTGTTTACAGTTGTGAAGCATAGTATATTTTGTGTTTAAATGCGAAATTTCAGTTGTGTTCCTTGTTATTTGTAACTGACTAGTAGGACTTTGGAAATGTATGTTTTTCACATACAATATTCACTCTTTTTGTAACGTCTTTAAGGTATGACCATAAATGAATAGTAGGATTTAAATTTCATCCGTTTCATCCAAAACAGACTCGAACCTTATATGGGTCCTGAGGGAGGACCCTTGTGTACCTTATGCATTACAATTTTTAGGTATACCAGCTACGGTTTTAAGTTGTTTGTAAGCCTAGGGACTAATAACCTTACCAGTTAGATTTACAAACTTTTGAACAATTCGTACGTAATCTCGTAGTCAACGACCAGGCAGGGGGTTAGATAAATTATTCTTCGCAGGGGGGGGGGGGGGGGGGGGGCAGTTGTCAAATTCAAGGGTTTTGAGATCAGTATCTAAAATATATGCACTTAAACTGTCAAGCCATTTCAAACAGAAATGGAACAGAGGTTGCATCGTGAACGACTGAAAAGGTCTTTGTCGGCATTTTCGCTCAGAACAATAGACAAGGCCTTTAAATCTTCTTGCCGCGGTTGAGTAGCCGAGCGGTCTAAGGCGCCTCGCTGAGGAGCGCGCGGTTTCTTGCCTTTGGAGGTTCGAGTCTTCCCTGGGGCATGGGTGTGTTTGTTGTCCCTAGGTTTAATTTAAGTAGTTTGTAAGCTACGGACTGATGACCACGCAGTTTGGTCCGATACATTTACAAGCATTTAAATCTTCTTACTTATCACTGTTGACAACTTTTTAGCAACGCTTTTTCTCTCTCAGTGTTGCTTTCAAAGTTCAAGACGTCAATGAAAATGATTTCTGTCAATTCAGTAAGCAGACACTTCTTACTTTTATACGGAATGATCAACTCCTTGTTGATAAAACTCCTGAGTAAAGATTGTTACGTTGTGTTAGGTAACCTGTAAGTTTCGTAAAACGTGTCGAGACATTAGAAGGGCTAGACTGACGTAAACTGTATGCATAGTTTTCGATACAAAGATAGGAAAATAAAGAATATCGTCTTCTTTGGATAATACACCTTGTGCCTATGAAAAGTAAAAGCTCGCGTCAATCCCTATATGTCAACTGTCTAATACAGGAAACAGGGCTCACTCAATTGTACTTTACTAACGCCACGTGAGTGAAGTCAAGTATGATTTATCATTTTAATCATTAAAAAAATCCGCATCTTTGGCAATGACGTTGACCCCGTGATAGATAAAGAGAGGGACGTTAATTATTAAAACTTTCGACCAACGAAATTTCACTGTGATCACCAAAACAACTTCATTTTCACTGGGAATCCCAGTTTAGGTTGTAGCGACTAGTAATCATCATTTGCTGTGTGTTGCTACGGTCGGGGGTTCGAATCCCCCCTCGGGCATGGATATTTGTGCCGTCCTTAGTGTTAGCTAGTTCATAAGTAGTTTGTAAGTTTAGGGACTGATGACCCCGTAGTTAAGTCCCATAAGCTATACAAATAATTTGAATTTGACTGCTGTGTGTTGTCGTCGTGTTTATATGGTGGAATCGCACGCCGCCGCATATGTTGTTGCAACAGTAAGACTCTTAATTCTTTCCGAATTTGTCATGAAGTCACCAAAGACATATGCGCCCATTTTCAATTTTTCACCTCTAGCAGTACTGCTCATGTGAAAAATACCGAGTAGCACCGTGTTTCTGAACCCACGTTAAACTGTAGGTCCCCCTATAACTGGCTGGGTAAGTCAGTTCCAAGGTCGGAGGAAGGCAACGGCATACCACCTCCAAACAGGACCATGCCTAGTAAAGCACTGTGGTGTTCAAACCAATCTTCGGATTGTTGACTGCTTTACCTTTTTTTTTAATTAAACAAAGCTATAAGGGACGCTTTAAAAAATATAAAGGCCACAGGTGGTGATGCGGCTGTTATTTATTGACGCGTTTCGACCTCGTCATCGTCAGAAGTTGCAATTTTTTACAATCATCAGTTAGCATAGTGTTACAAATAGAGGAATATTATAAGAGATAGACACAATACACCGTAGGGGCCTACATACAATGAAATAAGTACTTACCTAAAACGTGGGGTAAAGTTTCGTACGATTGTAACACGTCATGGGTCTACTGAACTGTACTAAAGCAAAATAGCAGACATCACTATGCAAGTAAACGAAAGGTGTCGCCAGGTGACAGCACTGTACATCGTAAGGATTGTAAAAGTACAGGTAGGTACGATATAAAAACCATAAAAGTAACAAACTAAGTTGCCATAAGCACTAAGGAATTTTTTAAAGGCAGGATGGAGTGGTACGAAATGTTATTAAAAGCAAATTCCGATATTAAAGGCATACATCTATAACGGTGACCAGTGGCACGACAAAGATGGGAGGGTGGGAGATAGGAAGGCATTCAAATGGACACAAACTAGTGAAGTACGTCAGTAATATAAAATGGCCGCGTCGGATTAGCCGCGCGTACTGGAGCGCTGTATTGCGGTTCGCGCGGCCGTCCGCCGTCGGGGGTTCGATTCCCCCCTCGGGCATGGGTATTTGTGTTGTCCTTAGTTTAGTTTACTTTAGGTTAATTAGTTTGTAAGCTAGGGACTAATAACCAAGCTGCTGAGTCTCATAAGAAAAAAAAAAAATTGCAGTGACCCTAAGGATGTCATAATAAAAAGTACCTACAAAAGAGTGATGTTCAGATTAATTCATGTGCAATTTTCACGTAGCGGATTAAGATTGGGTTTAAAAATATCTACGTTGCAGTAGTAGGCTCACAAAAGATTTAAAGTCCTTAGAGGCATTTATGTATGACGGTGAGACAGCGGGAGATAGGTCGGCATAGAAATAGGCACAAACTAGTGAACCAAGTCAGTCAATATAAAATGCAATGACTCTAAGGCTTTCATGATAGAAATGCCTACGTTACACTAATAGGCTTACAAAAATGATGTTCAGATGATACCATGTACAACTGTCGCTAAGTGAATTAAAGTTCGATAAAAAGCCTACGTGGCATTAGCAGGCTCACGAAAGATTAAAGTTCTTCTGAACGCTTGCATTGATAGAACACAAGTTTAAACAAAAGTGTTAAACATAAAACCGTATTCTTTGTTTCTCTGACGCTCCATGAGAGCTACAAGATGATTATACATTAACGTAAAACGCCTCTCTTTTGCACTGAATGTTGTACGATCGATCATCGTTCTTCCATATAAATTTCTACGGATTCAGCAATGAATAATATCGCGTAGGCATTACCACCGATTAGACGATGTTTGATTTGGTCGTAAGTCAGTTAGACCATCAATATTCCTCGAAAATTCAAGACATCAGAACCCCGCCGCCGACGGAAGACTCTTACAAGAAGTTGACAACAGCGCTTATTCGAAAGTAGGCGTTTCAAAGGAGGAACGCATA
This sequence comes from Locusta migratoria, assembly GCA_026315105.1. NCBI lineage: Eukaryota > Metazoa > Arthropoda > Insecta > Orthoptera > Acrididae > Locusta > Locusta migratoria. The sequence continues at coordinate 131,749,952 of CM048750.1, read as the reverse complement.
CGGCAAGTGCTCACACAAGATGATTTCGGTAATCGCAAGCCGTCTAAGGTCAGTTCTTGTTACTGATACCAATTATTGAAGTAGATAATACGGGCCGGCCGCGGTGGCCGAGGGGGCTGAGGCGCGTCAGTCACGGTCTGCACGGCCACTACGGCCGGGGGTTCGAATCCCCCCTCGGGCATGGATATTTGTGCCTTCCTTAGTGTTAGCTAGTTCATAAGTAGTTCGTAAGTTTAGGGACTGATGACCCAGTAGTTAAGTCCCATAAGCTATACAAACATTTGAACATTTGAAATAATACGGGTAGCTGGTATCGGTAACTAGAATTAGACTACATAGGCATTACTAGTTACCGATACTAAACATTCCTGTGAAAAATACGATGAGCTGTTATCTGTAACTTTAATTGAGGTATAAAGGTCAATTCTACGACAGCGGCAGCGTTTTGTACTGATACTGGCAACGACCATTAAATGCTGTTTGAAAACCAGTCAAATAAAAGGAAATGAAATAAATACTTAATACTGTCCTGTGAACCTGGCAGGACTGGCACTTCTGGAAGAAACACTGAAAAATGTAAAGAGCATAGGACCATCAGTCTAATTTCTCATGCAGCTAAAGTGTTGCTGAGAGTGTTGAATATAAGGCTATATGGCAAGATGGATGGAGGGATTGCAGAGGAACAGTTCGGATTTAAAAGACGAAAAGGTACAAGAGATGCTATTGGCCTGTTAAGAACTATAGGGGAAAAATATGTGGAAAAAGGCAGATACATCTTTGCTGTTTTCGTAGACTTAGAAAAGGCTTTTGACAGAGTTCAGTGGAAGAAGCTGATGGATATTTCGTAGAGGAAGGGAGTAGATTGGAAAGAGAGACGAATTATACAAAATCTATATTTACACCAGAAAGTGAGGATAGGAATTGGAAATGAAATATCAGAAGGAAACAGTATTGGGCGAGGGGTTAGACAATGTTGTTGCATTTCCCCATTGTTGTTTAACGTATACCTTGAAGAGGTTATTGCGAAAGGATTAGATGGGAAAAGGGAAATACGTGTTCGTGGAAAGATAATAGAACGCATAAGATTTGCTGATGACATGGTATTCGAGGCAGAAAGTGAGCGAACAGCGAACAACATGCTGAAAGATCTATATGATGCTTGTGTGGAATATGAGATGAAAATAATCACAGCAAAAACAAAGAGTATGGTCATCAGTACAAGACACAGACTGGCCAATATTAAAATAGGACAAACTACCATTAGCCAAGTAAGTGCATTTAAATATCTTGGAAGCACAATAACCGAAGACTTCAGATGCCACCAGGAGGTAAAAAAGTCGAATTGCCATAGCGAAGGAGTCATTCAACAGAAAGAAGCGACTATTATGTGGCAAATTAGATATGGGTCTAAGGAAAAGTCTTGGCAAATGTTTCGTCTGGAGTGTGGCACTATATGATGAAGAAACATGGACGCTAAGATGTAAAAAAAAAAAAAAAAAAATAAAAAAAAAAAAATAAATAAATAAAAATAAAAATAAAAAAACGCACTGACGTTTTACGGTCCACTTTAGATTTGTAGTTTTTGCAAACATTTTGGGCCCAAATAATAATCTAAACAATAAAAAATTAATTAATAAGAGTGTCTGAAACCCTTTTAGGAAAAGAAATTGGGTAGTGGCGAGTTGCGAACCACTGATCTTCAGCATCACAGTCCAAAGGATTCCCCACTACACTACGACTAACAGTTCGAATTTGCGTTTTTTAATCTCATACTAATGATGGCCGTTGTTAACTGATGCTAATATGGCATTTGTAGACCCTAGATTTATCGTACGAAGAACGACGTGTTTTTGTTAATTCTTCAGTGCGCCATTGCTTTGAAATGACAACGTGTAAGTTACACTAAGAAAATCATCAAGATGGCGTATGCCAGAGAGAAGTCTGGGCGATGAATGTCACGTGACATCTGCGTACGGCTGGTGTTCGTTAATTCAGTGGAGGGTGTCAAAACTCCGTTATTTTTGCAAATATCTCTCAAACGATACGAGATATGAAAAAAAACCATAAGGAAGCAAAGTTGTAGAGAATTTCCCCTCTACAAATTAGGTTATTCAATTTTAGTGTCAGATGAACGGTTCGTTTTCAATTACAATTATATTACAAACCGCTTTTTTGGGTATTACTACCGTATTTCATGTCCGAAAAATTTGAAAAAGGGAGGTTCTGGTCTCTGGCGGCCTGCAATTATGTCTGTAAAATTTGGTGCTGATCGGTTCGTCTTAAAAACAGGGAACACGTTACGGACAGACAGACAGACATCCTAAAATCGCCGTTATTTTTGCATATATCTCTGAAACGATACGAGATATGTAAAAACATACGAGAGCATGTTGTAGAGATTTTCTCCTCTACAAATTCGGTTATTCAATTTTCGTGTCAGATGATTGGTTAAGCCGTTATTTTCATGTAAATTTCGAGTTGTCAAAAGACGATCTCAAAGGGCCACTTTTAGTGATACTACCGTAACCTAAAGTGGGCGAATATTAGAAGCAATTGAGATGTGGATGTGGAGGAGAATGGAGAGGATAAGCTAGATAGAAAGAGCGAGTAACGAAATAGTGTTGGAAATGTTTGGGGAGAGAAGATGTCTGCTGAAGGTTATAAGAGAAAGGAAAAAGAACTGATTGAGACATTCGTTGAGAAGGGAGTGCATACTAACAGATGTCTTGAAAGGACTGGTTTGCGGGAAAAGACTGAGAGGTAGAAGGCGATAAAAGATGACAAATGACATAAAGGAAAGGGGAAAATATGCGGATCTGAAGAGGACGGCAGAAGACCGGACAGCGTGGAGAACTATCATGTGAAAACCTGCTTTTTGGCAGAACACTGATGATGATGCCTGCTCTGGCTTTGACTGGTTCTTGTATGTACCCTAGTCCGGTCAGTAAAATTACTCAAGCATGTAAAGCGAACGGTTTGTTCCAACGTTAGCACACTACGCCGCGGTAAGTATAATTTTAACCACTTCTATAGCAGTAATTCATATTATTTGAAGGACCGACACAGATTTTATGATTTATGGGAATGTGGTTAGGTAGAAAAATGAAAGCACATCATAATTTTACATCAAAATACAGTTACACCGCGTGATGTAACTATGAAATCCAAAGAAATATATTGACTTAGCTACAACAATATTATCTGCGTCTTGAAATAATCACAAATATAAAACATCCTGGCGGATTAAAACTGCGCTGTGTCAGCTGTGCTATCGGGCACACTGCACGGTCCATCTTTACAGCTCTACTTCCGCAAGTACCTCGCCTCCACTTTCCAAACTTCAGTTCTCCTGCCATACTGGCAGGACTAGCTCTCTGGAAGAAAGGATATAGTGGAGACATTCCTTAGCCTAGGGGATGTTTCCGGAATGATTTTTTCACTCTGTAGCGAAGTGTGCGCTGATATGAAATTTTCTGGTGGATTAAAACTGTGTGCCGGAACCAGGATTCAAACCTGGAACATTTGCCTTTCTCAGGCAAGGTAATGGCGGAAGTAAAGCTGTGAGATCGGACCGTGAAACGTGCCGGGATAGTGTACACTCCGCTGCAGAGTGGACATATCATTCTAATCAGTAATATAATCGGCGGCGGATACAGAGACATAACATATAACGAATGTAGTCAAACGTGACGGGTGGTATCGGACATTAGAATTGACTCGCCTTCTCAGTACCTCAGGCATTTGCGAAGCAAGGTAGATGCCGGTATGGTTCCCAACGACTTATTACGCACAGTTTGGAGCAACAGTCTGCCGCCACAAGTTAAAGCGATTATTGCCTCCCAAACGGAGATGTGTCTAGACGCTGTAGCTGAACTCGCGGTTCGCTGCGCCGTGTCAGAAGCCGGGTGCAGCGCCTACGGTCGCGCGCAGCTATAAACGGTTCATTAGCTGCCAAGGTGAACGTTCTTTGTAATCAGTTCAGTGAACTAATGTCTCGACAAAGTGCCAGCAAAACCAGAAGACTTTATCGACGCAGATCCAGAAGTACATCTTCGAAAGACACTTCGTCCTCTGATTCTGACCGCGGCGGATTAGCCGCGCGTACTGAAGCGCCGTGTTGCGCTGCGCGCAGCCGTCCGCCGTCGGGGGTTCGAATCCCCCCTCGGGCATGGATGTTTGTGTCGTCTTTAGTATAAGATAGTTCATAAGTAGTTTGTAAGTTTAGGGACTGATGACCCCGTAGTTAAGTCCCTTAAGCTTTACAAACATTTGAACATTTCTGATTCTGAACAGTCATATGCTGGTACTAGTGGTGGATTTTCACATTTGCCGCCGCTAAATTATTCAAATTTTTGTCAATGAAAATGTAGCTGTCACTAGCATCCTAATTACACAACCTTTAGCCGGCCGCGGTAGCCGAGGGTACTGAGGCGCTTCAGTCACGGTCTGCACGGCCACTACGATCGGGGGTTCGAATCCCCCCTCGGGCATGGATATTTGTGCCGTCCTTAGTTGTAGCTAGTTCATAAGTAGTTTGTAAGTTTAGAGACTGATAAACCCGTAGTTAAGTCCCATAAGCTCTACAAACATTTGAACATTTTGAACACAACCTTTTTCCCGTAATTAGTATGTCTTCGAACTAGTGGATAAAAGGGTCAATTCCAAAATTATTTTTACAACCCATGCTGCTGATAATGAGTGGGAAGGCATGCCTTGCCGCGGTGGAGTAGCCGAGCGGACTAAAGCGTCTCGCTGCGGAGCGCACGGTTGCTCGCCGTGGATGTTCGAGTCCTCCCTGGGGCATGGGTGTGTGTGTTTGTCAATGTTCAAATATTTGTAGAGTCTATGGGACTTAACTACGTGGTCATCAGTCCCTAAACTTACAAACTACTTATGAACTACTCACAACTAAGGACGGCACAAATATCCATGCCCGAGGGGGGATTCGAACCCCCGACTGTAGTGGCCGTGCAGACTGTGTGTTTGTCCTTAGGTTAGTTTACCTAGGTTTAAGTAGTTTATAAGCTACGGACTGATGACCATGCAGTTTGGTCCGATAGATTTACAAACATTTGACTTTTTTTTTTTTTTTTTTTTTTTTTTTTTTTTTTTTTTTTTTTTTTTTTTTTTTTGAAGGCATGTCTTAATACTTCTTGCACAATAATGTACTTTCGCTAAACGTAATTAAATATCTTTTATTACACTTACATTTTAAAAATTTTGACCCCACATTTGCCACTCCTAAAATCTGCCGCCCTAGGCTTCAGCCTACTGGTAAATCTACCACTGGCTGGTACCATTGGAAATTTGGTGAAAGGGCACATACTTGTACGAGCCCTTGCTCGTTCCCAAACGCCAGCGTCGGTTGACATTAGGTGCAGCCGACTGCCAAACAGGGTCACAGAGTCTGTTTATTAGCGATAGGAAATCTGGATTAAAATGTCTGATGGGCACACACTACGCTTTGAGTATATTACCACGAACTGCCGTATATCGTTGCCGCCCTCCGACCGCATTATGTTTGTCTGCCGCTAATAATTCAACTATATCAAGGTATGGAACACTGCATATGGAGCTGGCCTTTCCTGCACTCGCTCATGCGCAAAACTCTGACCAAGAGCTCCAGGTATTTCTGAGGGATGACGAGACGGCATTTCGAATGCAGTTCATTAGCGTTGCCAGCATAGATGTTACATTGTACAATGATGTCTCTACTGGAAGATCAAGACCATTCCCCTCTGCTCAGTTTCGCAGACAAGCCTTCGACAACTTTCATGGTTGTTCCCATCCCTTTCCGCTTGATATCAAAGTGTTTTGTCTGGTCAGAAATGCAGAAGAAATAATTATTACGTATATACGAGCGCGTCCAGAAAGTAAGTTCCGTTTGGTAATAAAATGAAATTGTACACAGATACAGAAGAAATTTTCATTGCACAAAATTCTACAACTCTTAAACTTCTTTTCCACATAACTGCCGAAATTTTTCAGGCATTTGTCATAGCGTGGCACCAGGTTTCGTATACCTTCTTCATAGAAATCTGCCGCCGGTGTCTTCAACCAGTGGGAAACATCAGTGATCGTGAAATTTGGGGGAAGTCCATAGCGAGAGCACTAATCGTAAACCTACGGTTTTCCTGGATCTTGTCATCAATCGCGTGAACCAGTTCTTCTGTAACCAAAGGTGGACTCCCACTTCGTTCTTCATCGTGCACATCACTACGCCCGACATTGAACTGTCGGACCCATCTTCTGACCATCGAATCACTCATCGCATTTGGTCCGTAAACATAGCAAATTTGCCGATAAATTTCACTTTGTTTCACTTTCCTCGCATTCACAAACCGAATCACCGACGTGATTTCACAGGCGGCGGGATTTTTAATCAACGCCGACATTTCAATCAAGCACAACAAAGCGTACGTAACTGACAGCGATCTCCAAATGGCGCACGTTATTCTCCTTGATACACATCGTCTACAACGCACGAGCGGAACTGTAATCGCAGCGCTGCAGCGGAGTTGAATTGAAACGGAACTTACTTTCTGGACGCGCTTCGTATTCAAACTTGCAAAGGATTTTTTCACTCCGCCCTTTTACAGTTAAAGTTATCAAAGCTAGTAGCACCATATCAGTGCGATAACACAATCGTAAGAAAGTATATACAAAAAGGCAGGGGGTCTACAAAGGGCTGAAAAACTTGGCAAGGGGTCTACAAGTAAAAAAAAAAGTTTTGGAACCCCTGATCTATACCATACCAACGCAGTAAAGTGTCTGGTCACGTATATGCTCCAGTAGCAAATTTCTAGACATCGCCTCACGTTCTGCACTCTTGGCGTAGTGGGCCCACTAAATCCATAAAATGGGCAGTGTTACTTACTATCGTAGACCAGTGGCGTACCCAGGGAGGGGGGTCAGTCGGTCTGCAGTCCCCTCCCCCTAGACCCTCCTGAAGCCGCCGCCCCCCCCCCCCCCCCGCAGATCTTGCTGCAGCCTTCCCTAGAGAGAGAGAGAGAGAGAAAGGGACGGGGAGAAAAAAAGAAAGGGATCAATCCTCCCAATAGGAATATATGAGTAAAGGCCAGCACCACTTTTTTCCCCACTAGATTACCGGAGCAGTATCATTGGACAGTATTTCGGCAGAAACACTAGCCTCTGCATTTGTGTCCTCATGGCAGTCGAGATTTGGATGCCCCAATGCATGTAACAATAGACCGAAGCAGAAAATTTGAATCTAGAGATTCCCCAAGTTTTCACGTTGCTGTGTTTAGTCCATTACAAAACCACAAGTTACAGTCCTGCAAGCAGTGGTTTAATAGAACGATGGCACCGATCGCTGAAGGCTGCTCTAATGTGCCATGACAGAAACTAGACAACTGCGCTACCGTTCCTGTTACTGAGTCTACGGAACGCCTACAAACCTGACATAAACCCTTCCTCGGCAGAACTAGTTTTCGGCGAAGTGTTACGCCTTCCGGGTGAATTTGCTGTCACTGATTCTCTTCAGTCCACCAGGCAACATCCACCAGATTTACTCCGATAAGGTGATACCACAGTCTAACATGTACAGTCACGATACTTCCTCATATTTTTGTTATACACAGCGACAGCAGCGCTCCAAGCGGACGGCAACCAACATTTCTGAATACGATTTTGGAGTAATGGGAATAATATCGTTTATATTGATTTTAACATACCATTTACATTAGGGAAGGTACGTAGTGCCATAAAATAGGGAATAACTTAAAAATAGCCCCAAATTGGTCTTTCTTAGGTTTCCTAAGATCCCTGACAAGGTACAAAATAGTGCATTACAGGATAGTTTATTTACATCAGATAAACTACATACTTCTATTGAATAATTTCATTTTCAATTCAAAATAAAAAATGGCTAGGAAACACCTGAAGACCTTCCATTTTGCAGAAAGACGTCGCGTTTCTACTCAGGAATCAGTCGAATGAGTGAGTGTTGAACGTAGGAAACGTAATAGAATGCAATAACTACACTATTTAAACCAGCCACAAGTGTAGCTGAAGGAAAAAGTCACAGACGTGGCAGTAAAACCGCAAAACAATCAAACTGTTTTTCAACAAAAAAGAATCTATTCCACAATTGTTGCTATAGCTGAAACACGAACGGAAATAATATTCAAATCATTGGCTACAGTAATTGCACTCAAAAGAAAATGCACGTATAAGAAAGCGGATTGAGTTGTAAATAGTGCGAATCTTAGACTCCACACCGAATAGATACGCGTCAAAAAATTACCTATCATAGTAAGAACAGACCATTATAGAAATTTCTGTTTCTCTTATGTTTATATTCTATTTACTTTCAGCGGAATAAGATGCCAAGATACACGTGTTCATAAGTATTAGTTCATGACGAAGTTGGTCTTTATATCCTCAATCAGTTAAATTCGACTGTTCTTACAGTAATTTACTTATGAGGAACGTCTCTTGATATTTTACTAATGCTTGTAACGCAAAAATGATACTATTTCGTTAATTACGTACAAAAATAATTCTAATAAACATCAATCCTTCGGCGGCTTGCCCACCGATAGGGGCGTTACAGGTAGTGTCGTTGCAACTGTCAGTTAGTAACAACTTTTACAGCAGTGCGTGATGCGACTGTTAGATCTTAGCCTGCAAATAATACAAAGCCTACTCACTAGGAATAAACTCTTGTCGCCGCTCTCGTTGAAACAGCAGCCGCTAGAGGCGCCACATAACAACCACACGCGCGAAACTTGACTGAAGTGCGTTCTGCTACAGTGTGTTGTAATGCACAATGTGCATCCCAAAAGAGTGTAACTTACTGTATTTACATGAAAATTCACAACTGTTTAAGTGTTTGTGGAAAATGGTATATTGTGTGCCATTTTGCAATCAGGGATCCCGAAATAAAGTTCCTGGAGTTAGTTTTCACGCATTCCCGAGTAACGAATCCACGAGACAACTATGGATAAAAACAATAAGTAGACAAGGTATGTGCATTTCTAAGTGATCAGTGCTGGTATACTTTATTTTATTGTTGCCTAAATATTTCATTTTTATCTCTTACGTAGGTGATACAAAGCAGCCCAGTGAGTATTCTGTGGTATGCAGTAACCATTTTCTTACCTCAGACTATAAATCCGGCCTGAAGATAAAGAAATTGACTCCTGATGCAGTTCCCAGTGTTTTCGAAATGTATCCGCCAAGCAAACGAATTAAGATTCAGATAAAAGAACCGAGAAGAGAAATTGAAAGATGTGGGACAAAATCTTTGAAACAGAAGATCGACAAAATCGCTACAGACACCTCAAATGTAAGCGAAGAAGTCTGCCAAGAAAGCCATATTTCACAACCTCATAATAAAGATGCCATAGTACAAACAAAGTTAAATAGGCGAAGTATATCATTTAGAAATAGAAGACTGAAAACTGTAAAGATTTCGTCAGAGTGCTAAACAACAGGTACGGGAATTAAGAAAAGAACAGAAAAAACTGAAAAAAATTAGGGAATTGAATTGTTGCTAATTACAACCTTAATAAAATTCAAAGCGCAAGCGTAGATAGAAACATCAAAGCAGCGTTCTTATTGGAGCAATTACGGGTTTTCTCCCAGAAAAAACCTCGGTGGATTGATTCGACAATTAGATATTGTGTTCTGTGGTAAAGCAAGTCGCAGTCAGGTTGTGAATTTGTGAGAAATGCCCATATATTAAGCTTGCCATCAAAATCTACTTTAAAGAGATATGTTGGCAGTGATAATAACAAGAAACAATCGATGTTATCATTGTTCAATAAAGACAGTAACACGAACTTCAATATTTGTTCTCGCCATCAGTGACCAAAATGAACCGATGTGATATATGGATATATTTTTTAAGCCTTATTTCCTATTCGGTTCCATAAGAATCTACACGGAATGAGGTTGGCATGTGGCGCCAACAGCGGAATAAGTGTGAACTACAGAACATCAGAGGTAAGCTCCCAGTGAGTAGGCTTTGGCTAGAAGCCAATAAAAAAAAAAAAAAAAAAAAAAAAAAAGAGTAGGCTTTGTATTATTTGGAGGCTAAGGTTAGATTATGGTGATATAGCTCCTTGTTGATGTGCAGTTGTTGGTAGCGAAAGGCAGCCAATCAGAAATGTCATTGAGAGAGCCACTGAAAATGCGTCTTTCAATTTCGTTTTGTAAACAACGCAATTGTGCATCTAAATGTTTTGAATCTAAATTAATAACATATTTATTGATATAAGCCAATGTTTTTGCCGAGTTGTGCTGTAAATATGCGAACACAAAACTATTTTTGTAGCAGAATAGTGACACATTCGTACGACACAGCTCAATGGTTTTTATCGATTATCAGTGTACATTCATTGCTCCAACTGTCACTATGGCTACAAAATATCACCAGATAAGTAAAATTATATCGAGAACCAGTCACTACGCGGGTGTAATAAAATGTTACCTACCATCCTGGCGGCATCGCGTGATTATGTTGGCAACATTAGCAACATGGTAGAACATCTTTGCCAAGATGTTAATATTCTTAGAAATCCACATCGAATGACATGATTAGTGTTTCGTAAAGACCATGAGATAAATAATTAATGCTTTTCCTGCTCTATGGTTGACAGGTTCTTGTATATACCCTTGTTTGCTTGGTAAAAATAATTGCCCTCGTAAAACGAAGATTTCAGGGCCAAGCATTTGCGTTATCACGTGATTGGCTAATTTAACCGATACTTTTGTAATTAATGAAAGTTGAGTGCAATTCATTGGCCAATAATATAGATTTCTTAACTTCTAAAATACTTTGCAGTCAAAGAAGCAACGCAGAGGAAAAAAAGTCACATCAATGCAGGGTACTGACTGGTTCTCGATGTACATTTCTGATCTTCCGTAGCGATTTGAGAGACGTAAATCAGAAACCAGTGACTACATGGGTGTCACGTTTATTTTTTACGTTACTTTTAAACCTAATTCCACAAAGTAAACAGTCTCAAAAACTGCACTTCGGACAACAACTATAATATTTCGTTTCCTATAATGAAAAATTATATATTGCATGAATTTACATATAACATAATGCCATGACGACATTTAAATTACACGCCATATTCCTTTTCACAGCTCTTTCAACTTGCTCTCAACGACACTTGATTGGCTGTCTTTGTTACGAACATCTGAAGCTCAACAAATAGCTCTAGTTTCGGCTGAACTGGTATTTAACCTTCCAGTGAGGCTGTATATTGTATTTATCCAAAATGCTGTCGGCTAATTTAGACTATACATACGTCTTAATTTATTAGCCTATGTACTCCAACGACGATAGACGTGGAAATCGGCTTTGTTGGAGCCGAAACCGGTGGAAGCAATTACAAAAATAAAATTAAAAACAAAAAAAATGTAACGGGTGCGTCTGGTTTGGTCACAAATTACTACAATACATAAGAGAAAATGACCGAAGGAACATGTAACTAAGTAGGAAACTAACTATTAATCTCATAAATATGAAAGTTTGAGTAAGATACGAACAGCGAATATCTTAAAGAAGTAATGGATAGTGTTGATAGTTTTCCTACTGATGAGTCATGCGAAACTGTATCGACTTGCCATATAGAGAAAGTATTATTAAGGCAAAGGGCTTTACATATCTACACAGTAAACATGGGTATAGTGTACAGTTTGTAATCCCGTAAACATTTTTGATATTGATACTTTGTTACTGTGGCCTTTATTTAACAAGAAACAAGGTATTATATACCGGTATCGCACTTACTAATCCTTTTAATTTTAATACAACAAACGACGCGTTTTAGACACCGGTAAAGAGTACAGTTACGCTTGCACTCACACATCAATGCATGCTCGAGTCAAACAATATGATTGCAGGGTGTAACGTAGACCTATTACTTGGGCCCCCAATCTACACAACCGTATACATGGTTTGAAAAAGTGGATCCGACACCAGGACACCTCTCCTTGTTTGGGAAAGTCGTAGGAATTTCTGGGGAATTTAGAGTCAACATTTCCCTCTGCTCTAGACGTTTTTGGTGATTTCACAAATAAGTTTTACAGAAATTCCAGTTTTTTGTGTGTCATAAAGCTGAAGCTTGGTTTTATTGGCTGAGGGGAGGAGGTGACTATTTTTCATCTCTTACTCGAGGTATTAAGAGACATTGTTCATTGCTTTTCCTGTCTCATCTCCGGAAAGTACTATGTCTTGACCTGCGAAGAGAGGAAAGTGCATCTGGCGCTGCCTTTGATGGGCCCGAATCCGCTTTGCCTTTTCTTTTTTCTTTATGGGACTAAACTGCGAGGTCATCAACACCTGTAAATCATTATGAGAGATTTATGTTTTCTTCGAATCTTAACACGGTGCGAAGAACATTTCACAAAGGCTACATGAGCAATGTTCTGGATTAAAATGCTGAGATTTGCAGCTACCAGACACAAAATGTAAATGGGCCGAAGTCGAACGACTTGATCGATCCACGAGGGTCACTTTGTTCCTCTCTTAATAAATGGAGTTTGCATTAAACACGAAAATATAAGATACAGATAAGTTCACATTTGTGACTATGGTAAAATTTTAATCACGGTAGTAGCAGCGTAATGTGCTGATGTTGACAATAACCACTGAATGCTCTCGAGAACCCAATCAAGTCGAATTAGGGGAACTTTGTCTTGACCATGAAATAAATAATTAATGCTCTTCCTGCTCTGTGGTTTCCAGGATCTTTTAATAACTCTTAGTAAACTACAAGCAATTATCCTCGAAAAGCGAACGTTTCGTTGACAACATTAGCATATGATGACGCAGCTGCCGTTAAGTAAAATTTAACCCAAATTTCAGTTTCTGTCTTATCAGAGAGAACCACAACTAGACGCGATGTATGTTGCAGTAACTACAAGATGTTTACAGTGTACATTTGTCTACTGAAGTTCGAAATTTGCTGAATTTCTTAATGAAGGTTATAGGCCTCTTGTAGTTTAGTGCGAGATTGTTTAGAATGGGTAATTTCAGCATTAACTTATTTTGAGTATGAATACGAGTAGTTTTAAATCCACATCGTAGTATCTTATCAGGGGGCATGGCAGTGCCTCCGCCAAGTCGAGCGCACGACCGTACCATCTTTTTCTCAAAGCAGTAGAGAGCACTTTCGACCCCCATGTCTCGCAGTTGTGGGTAAAGCTAGAAGCTTGAATTTTCGGTTGCCAAGAGTATCTACTATAACTAACAAGATTTTCAAATTATACTATTCTACATCTTATAGTTTCCGAAATATTAGCATTAAAAATCACTAATTCTGTCACTCACTGACTCACAGATAACTAAAATTCTACGGTACTTCTAGCAGACACACAAACGTCAAATTTTTCATTGAGATAGTTTAGCCTGTAATGGAAGGAAAAATTCAAACATCTGTAAAAATTAATTCCGTTCTAGAAAACATTTTCGCTTGATAGAATAACATCTGCAGACTTGCCATTTTGAGTGTTGGGTTGTTGGTAGTCTTGTGGTAACGCATTGGGTTCGCGTGTGGAAGATCGCGTGATCGATTTCTTGATCTGTAATTTTTTTTTTACATTATATTGTAACGCATCCGCCACCTTTCTACTAAGTGAAGAGTAGTCAGAAATGACATCAGGTACCTGATTAGAGAATGAAGAGTAATTAATGAGATATATCTTAAATTGCTGAAAATGGAAACAGTACCAATGACATCTACATTCTAGCTTGATTTCAGTTATAAATGAGAAAACTGTTGCTCGTAATGTCGAAAATTCCGTCACATGACGTGGGACTAAAATGTTAGACCGGGAGCAAAAATGTTAACCACGGTGGAGTAGCCGAGCGGTCTAAAGCGCCTCGCTGCGGATCGCGCGGTTGCTCGCCGTGGAGGTTTGAGTCCTCCCTGAGGCATGGGTGTGTGTGTTGCCATTAGGTTAGTTTACTTAGGTTTAAGTAGTTTGTAAGCTACGGACTGATGAACACGCAGTTTGGTCCGATATATTTACAGACATTTGAACATTTGAGCAAAAACGTTAGATGATGGTTTCAAACCACAACACGGCATCGATATGGAGACGCCATTGATCTGGGAGACGCGCTGTTATCTATGGTCTGGGCCATAGAGTGGAAACTCTCTGAAGTAATTATGCGTTTCGTCTTCTCTAGGAGATGCTGTTTTTGCTCATGTTATCAACATTAAACTAGGATTGTCACGTGATATCATTGTATTAATACGCGAACTTTAAAATTGATATGTCGATTTTCTACGATAATTTTATCAGGAGGCCAATGAAATTTATATAATTCGAAAGATGGTTTGCTGTAGATGTGCACAACACAATAATCATTAGTGTACATAGCCGTTGATAGTGGTAAAAAAGGAGTATATGTTTTCAAAGCTATAGTTCGGATCACGATTTAAAATCTCCAACTTTAATGAAAAGTGAACGGCAAAAATTGAAGTGCTACCAACAACGGCCCTAGGGATGATCGATATTATAAAACATCGATGGTAACATCAATGTTCAGTTCAAATAAATCGATGTGCGGTGAACATCGAAATGAAAACGTCCGGGAATATCAGTGTTTTAGGTGCCGAAACAAATACGTCTCGACAGAACCGAAGACACGTATTACTAGACTGGCACTACAGAATACAGCCTTATTGGTCTTCCTGTCGCTTTAATCAATGTATCAACAATTATTTGTGTACGGATATAACAGTCGTAATAAATAGAGATAAACTGATAAAATTTCGCCACAGTTAGATTTTTGACGTAAAGGCTAAATTTTACTTACGGCGATGGCGTAGTGTGCAGATGTTGGCAACGAAATGTTCGCTTTATGAGGGATACGTACAAAAACCTGTCAACTACAGAGCAGGAACAGAATTAATTATTTACTTCATGGTGAACACGAAAGATTATTCCCCTAATTCTACGTGATTGGTATCCGAAGTGTTTCATTCGTCAGTCGCTGCCAACTACCGCACACCATGCCACCACTACCGTAAGTAAAATTCTATTGTATACTAGGCAAACTTGATAATATTTGTGTTGTACTAATTCACTAATCCGGAAGTTCTGTGTATTATGAAGTTCATAAACTGATGCGAAATACAACACTAACTTGTTGATAATTGTATACTGATCCACCAAAGCTGCCAATACTATACATGATGAAAGGATCGCACAATAACAATGTAATCGATTTTCCGGACTTTCCAATTACTGTTACATAAAACCAAACCAAACGAAACCAAACCAAAGAGACAGGGAATGGATTTTAAGAAAATCCGTCGCTGATGTACAAAAAAATTTACAGAAAAGGACTACCTACAAAAATAAATGATATTCCATCAAAAACATAAAATGTATAAAAATGCAAGTCTCTTGACTTCCACCAGAAAAAGGCGTGAGACCTTATGGGAAACCAAGTAGGTTATTTTAAATAGTGTTCATGAAACCACTTATTCAACACCTTGTCATAATTTTTTAACTACTTAGTTATCTACCATCATATGTAGTGACTATATAAAAATTATACATCTTTATTTCTACATTAAATATGACTTGGCAATCACATGGTAACGTAAACTAATATTTAAAATACTTTACGCAGATGTTAGGTATTTCATTCCTATGTAATTACATTTGGATACATAATGGAATATAAATTATTTTTATATGTCGATGTGTTATTGCCCAATCATTATATGTATTCTGCTGTCATTATATTATGGTGAGATTGTGGAGTTATTATATGTATTGTAGAACTAAAGATGTATTATACTAATATAATCGCTATAAATGTTGGTAGACAACAAGTAAGTGGTAGATAACAAATGCGTGGTTCTATGAGCACCAACTAAAATAACCGACTTGGTTTCCCATGACAAAATATGGTAATAGTTAAAAAACCTTTATGCAGATGTGAGTGTACTTCATTCTTATGTGATTATCTTCGGTTACATAATAGAATATAAATTATTGTTATGTAATTACGACGATGTGCAAATGCCAGATGATTATATTTATTCTTATGTTTTTACATTATGGTGCGATTGCGAAATCATTACATTTATTATAGAAATAAAGGGTTACATTTTACGACGCTTCTCGCTGGGCTCCAGTGCTTATGTTGGCAACAGATAAACAATGAAGTGTAGAATTGTGTTAATATTTTTCACCAGCTACAGAGTAAATGTTATTGCTGCTCGTTTCATTCGCAGCACAATTAATACTGTACCTGCTCTATGGTTGACAGGTTCTTGTATGTACCCTTGTCCGTTCAGAAGAAAATAATTTTCGTTTTAATTGAAACATTTATTGGTCGTCCGAGTTGCCAACACAACCACTGCAGCCCGGCGAGAAGAGTGGTACAATTTAAGCAAATAAAGATTTATAATTTTGATACAGTCACTACAGATCTTGGTAGATAACTAATTAGATAAAAAATTATGACAAGGTGTTGTATAGGTGGTTCCATGAACTTTAACTAAAATAACCGACTTGGTTTCCCATAAGATCTCACGACTTTTATGGTGGAAGGAATTCGTTGCGAGACTTGCATTTTTTGGTACATTGTATGTTTTTGATGGGATTAACATTACACATTAAAAGGACCCAAGTTTCTCCAGTGATTACAGATGTGCCCCATCAGTTTGCTGTATCCATAGACTTCATTTAGAACTCTAGCCGCTAGACTGTAATGGTTAATTCACGTTTAACTTATTGCTAGTGAGTTTCATCTGTTCCCCAGTAAAATATTAATAGTGACTACCATGCTGGCCAAGCAAAAAGTATGACCATATTATAATTAAGGCTCTTCGATGCTATGATTTTAGTTACAAGAACATTCAGGGCTCAATTTACTTACAGCTTTCGACATGATTTCCGCTTCTTTTTTCTGTCTAATTGCAAATAAGCGAGTTGACTATAACACACCGTCTTCGTTTGTCAAGTTATCCAGCGAGTTTATAACAAGTTAAACAGTGAGTGGCGTTCAGCTATTGTCACCATAGAGTAGATTGTTAAGTGCGAACACGACGAAGCGGCAGACATAAAGCTGATCTAATCACATGTTCATAACAAAAAATAATAAAATTTGGCTCTTACAGCATCTTTAAAATTTTCCTCACATTTCTATTTCTATTTTTGTGTGAATTTTCTATCTTCCAGAATAATAATAACTTTCATATATTATGAGAGCCCCCAAGACTTGATGCAATGCACGTATGAACAGTAAGTTCAGTGTAGTCATTTTCACGGACGAAAATGCAATCAATCTCGAAGAAAAAGTAGTTGAATTATAATACACACCTTGAATTTATTATCAGAATGTTGTCAGGTTAACATTTGATTAATAGCTCTCAGAACAAAAGCGAATAAAACATTGATTAAAAACAGTGTTTACACTCTAGAGTAGCCAAGATCGAGTTGTCGCCTGCCCATTCTAGTCGCTACTTAATTTTCACGAGTAGCTGCTGGCTGATTTAGTCCAGCCTTTTCATATTTACCGTCATAAAGTTACTAAATTACAGTCATGTTAAGATTTTGGTGTTAATAATCCTGGTGCTTGCCTGTATTTGTATCAAGTATGGATTGTAAACATCTGTCACACATAATGTCTTGTATCATTCGTTCAGTTATTTAACATGGTATAGGACTGCCAAGCGGGACTAAGCCGTGTAGTCTAAAGCATCATCCAGCGAACCTGAAAGCGAAACTAACGACCTTGTGCCAAGTACCGGCTGAGGAAGATACTATGCACTGAAAACCGTAATCAGTATGTTAAAAATCAAGCTGTCACTATAGACTAAGAAATAAAAATATTGATCGTATAGCAAGGAAGTACCAACTGACAGTGTAGCTAGAATATGTAATGTTTTAGTAAATAACTTTCTGAGCTTTCTAAACTGGATGTCGCGACACCGAGAGGGGTCACGAAATGGCAGCAAGGTTGTCGCAAGACTAGTGAATTCATACGCTAAAACAAGTTAAAAGTTCCCAAAAAAAGCATCCTCCTTTTCGTTCAGTGTGAACTGTACTTAGAAATGAACAGCAACAATTAATATTTCTTTGAATTATAATTTCTTGCAATGGAATCTTCTAAATCAATTTTAGTAAAAGGATGTATTGTAAAGCTGTATAAGTTGGAAAGCGGCGTCCCATTGGAAAAAAAAGTTTGAAAAGCGCAATAATAATAAGTGGGCTGGAACAAGGGTAGATAGGAGAGAGAGAAACGGTCGACCATGATTTCTGATGGACTTTTAACGACATGCGGGGCGGCGCGGTACGACCCCAGAAAAGGGAACACGGGCTCTTCCAGCGGGTGACGGCACAGCAGTTTATCGAGTTGGGTCTTGAATGTTCGCACAAACCATTCTGCTTGGCCGTTACACGCCGGGTGTAACGGGGTGGTATGGACAAGTGATCCCATTGATAGCACTCAAGGAGCACTGCATCCGGCCAAGAAAAATACTGGCGTGTTAGTGCTGTCTGGCGTGATTGGCACATGGTGTAGGCAGACACAAAGTGGGCAATGTCTTTATATAACCCACACCAATAAAGGTGTCAGCGTATCAGTTGTTTGGTGAAGAAGATTCCCCTATGGACGGCGTGGAGGAGGTTGAGGACACGGTGATGCAACGCTTGCGGTATGACCAGTTGGAGAACGTCCAAGTCACTATGCATGAGGATGCCGCCACTGTGGACGAAAAGACTGTGCCTGTGTTCCCAAGAGTACTGGATTGCCATATCGCAGATGCTACGACGGCTGTCTAGTCAGCCTGCAATGATTTGGCGGTGGAGAACATGCAGTGTTGGATCCTTTGAGCTGACATGCCAGACTGCGTCGGCATCTAACGAAAGGGCATCCAGAGCCACGCCCATGTCCGGTTCGACATGGAAGCATTTCAGAGATGAGGTGTTAAACTCCAACAGGAAGCCAGGAGTAGAAATAGGCGTTCAAGTTCGAAGTTGAACGTTGCCAGGAAGAGGCCCGCACTGTAGTAGGCACACTGTCCTTGTGGGCATGGCGGCTCCTGGTGAAATAAAGAAGCCAGTGGTTTGTCGTCGGTCTGTAGTGTGAAATGACGAGCATAAACGTAACCGTAACATTTAGTTAGGGCTAGGGATGGGCTATGAGCGCTCTCGAGAAAGGCGCGACGCTAAGGCAATTACTCGAGAAATTCTCGAGTACGCTCGAGAAGTTGTCGACAGTGCTGCTCTACAACGAAATTTTGCGAGAATTCAGTCGTAATCGTTGTCTTTCGTACTTGCAAGGAAGAAACGGAATTATTTATATTATTAGTAGTAGGAGTAGGAAGTTCCACAGAAGACAAAAATCATGGGATTATTGTTAAAACACATATCTTACATGAAGCAAGAACTTCATTGTTACCAAAAACCAATATCCATCCGCATGTATTTGTACAGCACTTAATCTTTATCCTACGGATGATAGGAACATTGTACAACCCATCCCAGTGCTGCATAAATAAAATGGGTTTGAAGCGTTGTCAGAATGGAAGCCGGAGCGATGAAGGCTTGTGGGCGCCCTAGGAAAGGGTGGCTGAATGGCAAATAAAAGATAGGATGCAAGTTAAGTATTTGGTATATTCTGAAACGGGTTACATATTGGGACTCGCCCTGAGGTTGGATGCAATGAATGAATGCCTGTCTAAGTTAGAGGATTAGAAAATGGGAAAGGTTAAGGTAATGGTTCACAAAGTTGGTGGCTGATGCCGAACAGCCGCTAGGCGGGAGCGGACGGCATGAGGCCGTTCGCCCCGCACAGACGCTGAGCCTCTGGAGTGCGTCTGTTCTGTAAGAGAACTCATACTGAAGAGAGCGAAGGAACTGATTCTCGCACCTCTGAGTCCTGCAGCAGTAGCACACGTGATCAAACGTGGGTGTCTGCTATTGGCTCCACGGTTGCATGGAAACGTCAGTAGTTTCGGCATGGACGCCAGAAGGGTGGCGTGATTTTAGAAT
Source organism: Locusta migratoria (assembly GCA_026315105.1). NCBI lineage: Eukaryota > Metazoa > Arthropoda > Insecta > Orthoptera > Acrididae > Locusta > Locusta migratoria. The sequence continues at coordinate 131,729,948 of CM048750.1, read as the reverse complement.
CAGCATTCAATAATGGTTCTGGCCAGCTCTGTCCTGCAAGGTGGACAGGCTTGGTCACGTTGTCAAGGCGTACGTCGCGGCGGAAGAACACTTGTAAAACTTAGGCGAAGTTTTGAAATAAAATTTTGGAATATTTCCCTAACCTATTTTAGACTGGCTGTTCATCCTGTACATATTTATACTTACATAAAAAATGCTACAACATGGTACACCCAAAAAGTCCTCACAACATTTACTAACTGTGGAAAAAAAATCGGTAGAGCTTACAGAATTAGCCAGCGTTACGTACCTAATCTTCCGTCCTTATTTCAGCTTAAAGCTCTCGTACTTTACCGACAGCCATCACAATTTACAACTAGAATACTAATTGCTGGTTGTTATGTCCATTCCGTTCAAAAGTTGGGATGATAATTTTTATGCATTTTGGATGTTATGGCAGCCAAAATAATTTTTTTTTTCCGATACTCGCGGACTGTTTCAGGCACTATAGAACATTTTTACCGAATTTCCTTTTAATGTAGTTTGAATGGATAACATACATAATAGCTCGGTATTTCGTCTGATTTGTATTAATATAAGAATGCACTTTTGTATCAGTGAACTTATCTGTTTGATTATTAGATATGTATAATTTTAAATGTCTTACCCCGCCTGTTGCATTTTTTACTACACTACGGAACTTGGCAACAGATCTCTCCATCCTCTGTAAAACACTGCCAGCCGGTTGACTGATTTTCTTGTATTAAACGCTCACATTTGAATGATAATCACTGCGAGCTTGTCGCGGCGCACTGCCCCAGTCAACCGCCTCGTCGCACAGCGGCACCCGCCGCAGGGCTGCTTCTCGCGAGCTTCTCGAGAACCGCTCGAGCGCCGGCAGCTCGAGAAATTCTCGGTGCTCTCGAGTCGCTGCGACTCGCAGTCCCATCCCTGGTTAGGGCAAAGACCAGCACCAAAGCGGGCGAGGGAGGGAGTGAGGGCAAGGAAGGTGGTGTCGTCATCATACTGAAAGAGATGGACAGGAGGCTGGAGTCGTGGCATATTTGGTGAATAAATAAGGTACTGTGGTGGCGAGAGGATGGAGCCCTAGGGCACCCTGGCGGAGGAATAGAACAAACAGGAGTCATAATTGTTGCCAGTGACGTAAGAGGCGTGGTAGGAGAGAAAGGGAGTGATGAAATTGATATAGTTAATGGGAAGGATCTAGGTCTGGAGCTTGAAAAGGAGGCCAAAATGCCATACTCAGTCGTAGGCCTTCTAGATGCCAAGGGATACAAAGATGGTGGCATGACAGGAATTCAACTGGCTGGAGAGGAGGGTCGTATAACTTTTTCTTTATTAGTTATTGAAATGCCCTGTTGGATAGGCCGGTAGCAGCCTCATGCGCTGCTCTTCAGTACAATGAAGATTTGGATGCTTGATGGGTGGATGCCCATGAATATTTGTGTTTGTCATTTGGAGAAATAGGTAAAAACACTAGAAAATAAATGCAGAACTTAAAATATAAAAAGGCTATAAAAGTTGGTGGATGTAAAACAATGAAATGACGGTGGCAAAAACATACATATTCAGAGTTAAAATTGCCACAGTGGCCAAAAAACACTGACATAACAAACGGCGACAATATCTGAGGCACTTTATAAAACATACAGCAGCATCCCGCCCCGTCGCCTCTGGCAGAGGCATCAGTTCGTCTCCTTGCTTAGGGGCGACACCGCTCCCCTCCAGAAACTCACACACCTCGAGAGCAACGTCACCTGTGATGTTGTCCTCGGCTCTCCCAATCTCCTGGCCACCTCCCCCTCCATATCTCTCAGCAATTGAAAACGTCTGGTCAATGGTGGCCGATCACTGGCTCGTCACAAAACGTTAGTCACTACTCTTGATGAACTGTGGTATCGTGTTGAAGTTGCATGACCATCTGTACCTGTCCATTCCATCCAAGCTCTGTTTGACTCAATGCCCAGGCGTATCAAGGCCGTTATTACGGCCAGAGGTGATTGTTCTGGGTACTGATTTCTCAGGATCTATGCACCCAAATTGCGTGAAAATGCAATCACATGTCAGTTCTAGTATAATATATTTGTCAAAAGAATACTCTTTTATCATCTGCATTTCTTCTTGATGTAGCAAGGGTAAAAATTCATTGTCCTGTAGCTAACTACAAACATTTGAGCATGGAGGAATTGACCGTCTTGTCTCACAGTGGACTGAATGTATTAACAGCTGTGGTGATTACTACTGAAATAATGATCAATGTCTATCATATATTAAAATGTCTGTCATATATGACGTCAGTCAGCAATATTTCTTGAGGCACCTAAGCAAACGACTCTAGGTTCATATATAAAAAACAGTTTAGAGTGCAATGATTTTATTTTACTGAACTAGTTTCGGTCCTTTTTTTCGACCATCTTCAGGCATAGTAACTCCGTTGATGTCGTGGATCTGGGCAGGTACCTGGGAACTTTCCAATGTGTCACGACATCAATGGAGTTACAATTCCTGAATATGGTACAAAAAAGGACCGAAACTAGTTGAGTAAAATAAAATCATTGCACTCTAGACTGTTTTTTATATATAAATTTAAATAAGTGTGCTGTTATCCCAAAAAGTGAATAAAAATAATTCCAAAAATATATGACTAGGTTCAAATGTTTGCAACCGTATTGCACCGAACTGCTTTGGTCATCAGTCCCTAGGCTTACAGACTACTCAAAGTAAATTAAACTAACCTAAGGATAGCACACACAAACCAATACCCCAGGGAGGACTTCAAGGCGCCTTAGAACGCTCGGTCACTCCACCTCGGTGACTCTAGCTTCCTCTCTAGTTATATATATATATATATATATATATATATATATATATATATATATATATATATATATAATTTTTTTGTCATTACCAGCTTACACATACCGCAAAAATTCTAGCGCTTCTCCGATCAATCTTCACGCACTACCTTTCTTATTGAAATTCGTGTTTCGATCCGAATTTACTTATCTATATTCTTCCTATTTTGGAGAATAGGTAGATTCTTTAGAATTTTACTAATTTTGTATCTATATCTGTATATCTGTATCTATATCTGTATATCAAGCTAATTATTGAATTTATCAATCTATGACTTATTTTTACACTTTTCATAATTTAACCAATTGTACTAAGAAAACAATTCTACAAGAAATGAAATGAGTAGGCTCGCATTAATTTGTAAGTGGAAGCGGAACAACGTGGTGGAAATGGAGTATATATAATCACCCCGTAATATAATTAAGCAGCTTCTATCTTACTGGACTAGAGAAAGGTCTTTACAGTTTAATTAATATGAGACTATGTGTAAAAATTGAACTAATATGACACGATTGTTGTTCATAAGATACCACTCGGTGACGCCGCTGACCTGCTAAGCAGTGGGTCGCCGCATACGAACAATCGGCCCAAAGCAGTAACTACAGCAGTAGCATCAAAGCTGGTCGCGGCGGCATTAAAAACCGCTCACAGTTAACAGCAGCACACGTTCTCAGTGGCGACATCACGTTGTCGACCCATTGTCACGTTCACTTGTGCTTGGCAAATTATAGTTACGTTGTGATGTATTACATGTGTATTATTTCAAATTTTCGACGCTGTCCTGTTCTCCCCCCCCCCCCTTTTTTAAAAGTTGAAAACAATAAAAAATAATAAAATTAAAAAAATCTTTGTGAGGTGCTGGGGTGCTGGCTGGTGGGGGGGGGGGGCTTCCGCCCCATTAGCCCCCTCCTCCCCCCCCCCCGTAGCTGCGACACTGGATGGCTCGAACCTCCGACGGGAGCGACCACGCAGCAGCGTTCTGTTTCAGTACTAATATTACAGCATCTTACACTTGTCACCAATGTAAGAAAAATAGAAGCAAAAACTACCGCTGCGATCTTACGGAAACGGAGTTCAGGATCGTGCGGAAGAGCGGGAGTAGTTTTTTAACAACGGATATATCTCGGTAAATGTAGCTCAGGAATTGCTGTTACGACTTCCGACAAAGTTGCTGGGAATTTTTGCCACTTGGGTCGTTAAGTTGTCCACGCGTCGAGGCGACAGCGGTTAAGATGTTCCGGAGAAACGGGAAGCAAGAAATTTCCGCGTGCACATTAGCTTAAGGCGCTTCGCAGGCAGCTGCTAATGCGATTTCCCAACGTATACGCAGCTGTCCAAAGCCCTTAATCCTTCACAGAGTGTTTCCCATTTTCTCTGGTCGTCTGGAAGCAGCGCGCACGCTAATCTCTGCTCCGAGTAGTGCCTCCTATAAGCTGCCCTCATTAAAGCGGAGATTGTGTTCCTCCTTCTTACCAACACTAAAAGGAAATACCAGATGCTAATCCTTTTATCTGTTTTCAAGGATCTGAATCAACATTAGCTAGTCGATATTCGTCAGTAACATACCATCTTCAGTGATATACTTTTCAAATGAATTCTGTATCTCTTCCAAAAAAGGAGAAAGCTAAAGGGTGATTCTATTTAAATAAGATACACTGTTAAAAAATGGTAACCTACCTTATACAGATATTGGTTACAATTGTAAATTGGGTGTGATACAGTATAATATTTAGCTGTCTCAACCCTTTAGACACCATTGTAGCACTTGAAGTAGTCTCCCTTCTCTTTTGTCTACTATTATTAATATTATGAACAGCGCTCGCTTCATAGCCGTTAGAAATGGCAATGCAATCTATCATATGCAACTCACACTTGAAGGCTGCGCTGGACAGTGGTACACCGTGTAACCTATGTAAGAAAGAACGAAACGCTGCCATTTTATGCTGCCATGGATGTTTTGAAAATCTATGAATAACCAAATCGGATGTTCTTGGTCTCCGATAAATGTAAATGAAAGACTCCGCCTGCAACATTTATGACATATCAAGGAATGGTAGCGTTCTGTTCACACTCTGTTCAATGGTGAACCGAATATTCGCGTTTCGGTTATTAAGCTCAACTAGGAATACATTACGTTCTTGGTGTGAGCCATTATAAAGTAAAAAAATGTCGTCAACTTAACGTCACCACAATACAATATTTAAAAAAATCTTTGAGAGCTTTCATAACACGAAACTCTAAATCAGACATATAAATATTTGCTAGAGAAAAAGATAGGGGGGAACCCATAGCCAACCCTGTTTCTGAACGTAATATTTGTCACCAAACAAGAAGTATTTAAAACTTAAAACAGTTCTCAGGATTTGGAGCATGTCGTCTGTCTCATCCTGCGGCCTGCCACTATTTCTCCTAAGGATTTCATTTTAAAACATTTAAGAGTGTCTGCCCCCACCCCCCAACCCATTACATCAGTGGTTTCCTCGATGTAAAGCACATGTATACGAGTGTCCCCAGGTAATAAACGATAACCTTAGGAGAAATAGTGGCAGGCCGCAGGATTAGATAGGAGTGTTGAATATCCATGTATGTGATGAATTTAAATACAGATCGCACAGGGAAGTCAATGCAACACACGCAATAGAAGTTTCTGGTGCCTCGAAGCTATTAATTATGCAGTTATTTGTTTAAAAAGCAATGAAGAATATTCAGAAGAATGGTGAGTTCGATACATCATATGCCACTTTACTAGCATTGTATAGTGGCTGTATTTTCAATGCTATAGGTTTTGATGTTTGTGGGAGTAGGGAGTACACTTTTTTCTGGCTTTTCATTGTCCAAAGACATAGAGGACGCTAATGATCGGGACTAACTTCGGAGAAAACATTGACCTGCAGTACAGCATCAGATATTAATTTGGTTTCGCGATTTAGAGAAACAGATAAGTCTGGAAGGTAGTACAGGATATTCAACAGGTTTCACGCCGGTCAAAACAAAAGCTTACAGAATGTACAAATGTTTGCAAAGCTTATGGGACTTAACTGCGGGGTCATCATTCGCTAAACTTACAAACTACCTTACACTAAAGACGGCACAAACATCCAAGGGGGGATTTGAACTCTCGACGCGGGAGGCTTCGCGATCCTCAACGTAGCGCTCCAGACCGCTCCAGACCGCTCGGCTACTCTCGCGCAGCAAAGCTTACATATCTTGTCTATTTCTAACTTTGATCAATTGGGTGCAGGAGTTCTTACATCCCTCTTTCCCTCCAGTGAAATTCGCTGTGACATTAGCCAATGAACGACGACCTGGAAATAGACGTCAAAACGACATTCACTTGTTCGTGACATGTCTCAAACGCCATCTTCATTTGCAGGAATATCGCACAGTTTTGCTTTTATAACTGACAGTAAACCGGTTCAGGGCAACAGCGCATTAAAGATGAACTACAAAATCATCTCTAGTTCAATTTATTAAAACTGAATGTCAATAAAATAATATGAACATTGAAAAACGAATCAGTGAGAATGACATTATATATAATAGAAAAATTGGAACTACCGTCAAGTTCTCGTAGCGGAGTGGTGGACTACTAAAGAAGAGGTATTGTGTTCGAAACTCGTCCTTATAATTTTTTTATCTTATTGTTTGCTACACATTGTAGGAGTTACTTATCCACAACACTTTGTGAGATGTTCTTATTAATATGATAGTAGTACGTTAGCCAGTACGCTATGTTACTTGTAAGTGATGTCTCAGGAGTTAGTAACATCGATTTGGTGATTTACGTATGATTGGAAAGCGGACAATGAAATGGCTGCTGCAAGTGGTACGACTAGCAATGTCACTTACGTTCTTCGTTCTCACAAATATTTGACCTTTTTCCAAATATGTTGCCATTTTCGAGAATATGGTTAGAGACAAACCTTTGGGAATGTTTAAATTGCTGTTAAGTGAAATGAGTAACAATGTCATTTACACTAATCGCTGGTGAGACTGATTTGACTGATGTCTCGTGATTTCGGACTGTATGGAAAGGCTGATATTTCTTGTTTCGCCCAATATTTTGCTGCTAAGTTTAGAATATGTAACAATTTCGGAGTTTGTACACGTATATTTATTTGTCACCAGTATTTGATAGTTTATTTCTGAATATGTCATGATTATAGAGCGTGTGGTTAACTAAGATTCTAACCGGATAACTGCGATTTCGTTTGCAAGTGTATACAAAATACTCATAACAGCGATGTCTGCTGGCATCTCTACATCCGTACTGCATGACGTTTTAGAACTTTGCCTAATGCTAACAGGCAGTATCTCTGGGAAATTCTTTTACTTGAGATATAAGCGCACGTGTAGGATGCACTCAGTCCAGCGGCCGTTATTTTGGTATTGTGAGCATTGCCGAGTGGGTCACAGGGAACCGAACCCTTACTGAGTTCCAGTTATTTAATGTTCACCGTGATGCGCATATTGGTAATGGTTTGAGAGCAATAGGTAATATTGTGATTACATCTCTGTTATATAAATTTGTGATAAACTTTTGTCATTTTTATTGCTTGACTCCCCATTTTACTGTTAGCTTGTTGTATGAAGTGAAAAGGCTCGGACAATAACATTTTTTATGTTAAATTGTGTATAAAACTGAACATTGGCCTACTGCTCAGTAATAAAGTTACTTTGGGCAAGGATATTGTGTTGGCAAATTATGTATTAACCGAAACATTGGCCTACTGTTCATTTTGAAAGCTAAATTTGGGCCAGAACATTTTTGGGTTACATTGTGTATAAATATAAACATTGGCCAACTGTTCTGTATGAAAGTTGAATTTGGGCCAGGACATTTTCATGTTACATTGTGTATCCACCCAAACATTGGCCTACTGTTCAGTGTGAAAGCTAAATTTGGGCCAGTACACTTTTCTGTTAAATTGTATATAATTATAAACAGTGGCTTACCGTTCAATTGGAGAGCTAAATTTGTGACAGGTAATTTTTCTGTTTTATTATGTATAAACCTAAACATAGATACACTGCTCAGTGTGAAATTAAATTTGGCCACAACATTCTTCTGTTAACGTCATGTATAAACCTAAACATAGGCCTAGTATTCAGTGGCAAATTTAAATTTGGGCCAGAACATTTTTCTGTTAAGTTGTGTATGAACCGAAACATTGGCCTACTGTTCAGTGTGAAAGTTAAATTTGGGCCAGAACATTTTTCTGTTGCATTCTGTGTAAAACTAAACACTGGCTTACTGTTCAGTGACAAAGTTAATTTGGGCCAGAAGATTTTTCTGTTAAGTTATGTATAAACTGATACATTGGCGAACTGTTCAGCTTGAAAGTTAAATTTGGACAAGAACGTTTTTCTGTTACATTGTGTGTAAACCTAAACATGGGTCTACTGTTTAGTGGCAAAGTTAAATTTCGGCCAGGACATTTTTCTCTTACATTTTGTATAAACCGAAAAAATTGGCCTACTGGTTCACTGTGAAACTTCAATTTGGGCCAGGACATTTTTATGTAACATTGTGTATAAAAATAAACATTGGCGTACTGTTCAGTGTGAAAGTTAAATTTGGGCCAGAACATGTTTCTGTTATGTTATATATAAACCGAGACATTGGTTTACTGTTCAGTGTGAAAGCTAAATTTGGGCCAGAACATTTTTCTGTTACAATGTGTATAAATCTAAACATTGGCTTACTGTTCAGTATGAAAGTTAAATTTGGGCTAGGACATTTTTCTGTTTTATTATGTATAAACCCCGAACTTGGCCTACTGTTCAGTGTGAAAGTTAAATTTGGGGTAGAACATTTTCCTGTTACATTATGTAAAACCTGAACATTGGCCTACTGTTCAGTGGCAAAGTTAAATTTGGGCCAGAACATTTTTCTGTTACATTGTGTATAAACCAAAACATTTACCTACTGTTCTGTGTGAAGCTTAAATTTGGGCCAGAACATTTTTCTTTTACATTGTGTATAAACCTGTAAATTGGCCTAGTGTTCAATGTGAAAGTTAAATTTGTGCTAGAACATTCTTTTGTTTCATGTGTTTAAATGTAAATGTTGATGTACTGTTCAATGTGAAAGTTAAATTTTCGCTAGAACATCTTGCTCTTAAATTGCGTCTAAACCAAATCGCTTGCCCAACGTTCGAGACCTAGTCATTCCATGCTTTAAATTCAAATATTTGAAACTGCTGTTATCTCTGTTTGGAGGAATTATTATACTTTAATTGAATTTTCTCTTTTAGAGAACCGCTGGCTTACTATTTAAAGTCTGTAAGTATTTGTTGCTAAATATCGCCCCCCCCCATGTTTTTTCCTTTACTTTAATCATATCTTGGTTAATAAAATGTGATTCTAAGATAGCAAATTGTTGAGTTACTGGCCTAAGTCATTGCACATGTTATTTTTCTCTCCACCCAATTTTGCACATCATAGGTACACTACAAGCCCCTATGTATCGTCCCACAAAGTGTACGATATAGTCACGTACGTATCACTTAACTGGGGTTCGTGAGCACAACGTTACAATAATTCCAGCTGGTACAAATTTAATTAATCAAACGGTTCCTCCAGCGTTACTTGAAAATAACACGCAAATTCCAGTATTGATACAGTAGGATATATACTGTGGCAAGCACTTTAGAGTTGTTTGCATGGAATAAATGTATATGTGAAGATGTAGACGTCTAATATCGTGTTGAGATTTATTCATATTGTAACGGTATATTATATTTTCGGGGAAAATGTAATTAACTGAATTTCTAGTGGATGTACAAGCTCATGTGTTGCAGACACGATTCAACAGTATAACACATGTGTTAACTTTGATAAATTATCTTCATATACAGAGATTGATATTTCACGTAACTATTGAAATGAAGTAAAAGTTCATTAGACAAATTTATTTTGACAATCCAATTCCATACATTTGGCTGACAGGAAAACTTAAAATTTTAAGCACAAATTACACAGCAGCCTGATAAGGAGGGTAATGCCAAAATTCACTTGTTAAATATTTTCATATGACTTAGTTTCGAATCACCAGCTATATAACAGCTTATATTTTTCGCATTATTAGTGTTGTTTCTTTTTTGGGTTTAAGGTTTAATTTTGATCCTTAAGACATTTGTTTGCTTTCGTCAAGTTGATTTAAAGTCTGTAATTGGTTATTCATCTGTTGCTTGTAAGTAAGTGAAACACCATTTTCATATTTTATACTTCTTCGTCATTGATATTCTTCTGCAGAACTTTCTTCAGAGGAAAGAATAACTTTAACACTTGAAACACTGACTTATTATAAGCGTTACACTTTCCTGTAGAGACCGTCCATTACATTTGTTAGTTGCCCATAAGTAAGTGCCACACCATTTTCATATTTTATACGTCTTCGTCATTTATATTCTTCTAGAGAACTTTCTTCAGTGGAAAGCATCACATTAATTATCACTTGAAACACTGACGGTATTATCAGCGTTTCACAGTTCCGTAGGGAAAGCGTCCTTTATTTTTGTTAGTCTCTCCAAATATCAAGATTAAACTGCATGTGTTAGCCGAGAAAAGTCACAGAGCCAACCCACATTGGCCACGGAGAACTGGTGAACAGCGACTATCGAACTGTTTCATTCCTCTTCCTCTCAATATCATCCTCGGCAGCGGTAGTGACAGATCCAGCGGTATGTTGAAATGAGACAAATATACTCTTGCTTGGAACCCGTGAACAGAGTCCTCAAAAACTTAAATTTCTCTCTGGCTGCGTCAGTGACAGAACCGTAGCTATGCCGAAACGTATTGTAATCGTTGATAAAATGAATGTTGAGTGTAACTTGAATCAAAGTAAATGATAATATAGGAGCAGTGAACAGGGGCCACCAAACTGTGAAATTCCTCTCTGGCTCAATGTCTTTCTGGCTGCGCCAGTGACAGAACCGTAGCTATGCCGAAACTTATTATAATAATTGATAAAGTGAATGCTGAGTGTCACTTGAAAAAAGTAAATGATACTACTGAAGGTGAACAGAAACTTCCAAATTTGTCTTTGGCTCGATGTCATTGAGTGACAGAGCCGTCGCAGATGCCGAAAGGAGTGATTGGGGCGCAGGCGGCGAGTGGTGCGGCCGCTGGTCCGGCGTTCACCTGGTGGAGAGTCGGTAGCCGCGGCGGCCCGCAGGCTGGACGATGACCTTGGCGGCGCGGCGCGCAGCCCAGCAGCGGCGGCAGCCACGTCTGCGGCGAGAGGGGGGCGGAGCAGCTGCGAGGGCGGGGGCGGGGGCCGCGCCGTCCTGCGCAACGACACCAGAGACCACGCTACAGCGCTGCCGCCTCCACTGGTCCTCAACGTGAAACTTTAGCCAGGTACAACTCCAGTGTGTGGGCTACAGAAAGGTCTAGCTCAGATGAACAGTGAATATTACTACAGCCTCGAAGCATGTTGTTTAGAGCAATATGAGGGGCTACTGTTTCAAGAATATGTGTCCACAAAAGTGGGATGAAAATAGCTAACTGGCAATGCTCCAGTGTATACCAGAAGGTTAACTATGTGATCAAATGTATCCAGACACCTGGCTGGAAATGATTCACACGTCCGTGGCGTCCTTGATCGTTAATGCTGGAATTCAATGTGGTGTTGGCTGGCCGTTAGCCTTAATGACAGCTTCCACTCTCTTAGATACTGGAAGGTTTTTTTGGGGAATGGCAGCCTATTCGTTACGGAATGCTGCATTGAGGAGAGGTATCGATGTTGGTCGGTGGTCGGTGAAGCATGGCACGAAGTCGGCGTTCCAAAACATCCCAAAGGTGTTCTATAGGTTTCAATTCAAGCCTCTGAGCAGGCCAGTCTACTATTGTCATGAAACCACTCCGCCGCAGGCCGTGCATTAAGAACAGGTGCTCGATCGTGTCGAAAGATGCAATCGCCATTCCTGAATTGTTCAACAGTGGAAAGGAAGAAATGGCTTAAAACATATATGGTGGTCTGTGTTGTGATAGTGCCACGCAAAACAAAGGGTGGAAGCTATCTCCAAGTATTCGACAACACCGTAATACCACTGCCTCCGAATTTTGCTGTTGCCACTACACACACTGGCAGATGACGTTCACCCGGCATTCGCCATACCCACACCATTCCATTAGATCGACACGTCGTGTACCGAGATTCGCCGCTCCACACAACTTTTTCCACTGTTCAGTCATCCAATGTTAATTGTCCCTACACTAAGCGAGGACTCGTTTGGCACTCACCTGAGTGATGTGTGGCTTACGGGGAGCCGCTTTCGTACTGTATGAGTCCCTTCATATTTGCACTTCACTTCCCCATCAGAAACAGTGGACCTTCCATGGAGCGCCCCATTCTGCCGTCTCACGATGTCTTATGACCACTGAGGTCGCTGATATGGAGTTCATGGCGGTAGGTGGCAGCAAAATGCTCCTAATATGAAAAACGTATGTTTGTGGGGGGTGTCCGCATACTTTGATCATATAGTGTGTGTAGCAAACTGTAATGCACAGGGTGGAGTCACACGCCCAGCACAACACTCAGTTTGAGAGACGGGACTGTTGTATCCACAATTCCTCGAATCACTTTTTTAAGATCCTAGGGGTGAATGAAGGTACTAGATTTCTATTACAATAACGTAGTCGTCTCCCAAACAAGCTGCACCTGTGATAAACCTGAGTCTGAACAGCAGCTGACTCCACACCGTACATAATTTGGAAATTGGGAATTCACTGCCAAACTATCCAAGGAGCCTGCACGTACTTGCCCTCCCTGGTAACCACAATGATATCATACCTTAGAAGTGATTCGCTCCTCATGCTGCGAGTCCCCAATGGAAGGACGCTCCCCAGTGCTGACGTCCTGAGAAGCAGCTGACGTCAGGGACATCTGGGGTTCGGCTGCCTTCGGCTGCTGCTGACTCGGGGCGAGCCGGAACTGAAGGCGTACGACTCGATAGTCCTGTGGGAGTTCCGTTATCATCGTCACGTCTCCTTTTACTTATTTAATGCAAGTATTTTATTTCTTTCCCTTTATTTGACTGAAGTCATAGGTAGTCACATTTGCAACGATGTCTACTTTGTTTCTACAGTCTTAGTGCTATGTCAGGTAACCAAAAGGTACTATCAGTTCAACATTATTTAGTTGAAGAGACATATAATCACAACAATATCTTCTGAATTATACGTAACTGAGAGACATCAGAGAGACATCATTACTAGATTTTTCGTGCTTCGCAATAAAATACAGGGAACACTATTGTAATGAGCAAAGTATTCCACCACTGCGTACATTAGGTATCATCTTAAGCGGATAGCTAGCATTGTTGCAGCTAATCTCGTTCGTGAAAGCGTGAAATCATAGTCCTGCTATTCACTCACTACGTTTGTGTATCGCACCTTGGCGAGGAAATAGAAATGTTGAATATCCATGCATGTCATGAGTGTAAATTCAGATCGTACAGGGAAGCCAATGCAACACACGCATTAGAATGTTATGGTGCCCAGAAGCTATTAATCATGGAGAGGTCGATACAGTTATTTGTTCAAAAACCAATGAAGAATATCCTGAAGTATAATGAGTTCGGTACACCATATGGCACTTCACTAGCATCATATAATGTCTATTTTACAGGCGAAAGGAATTTGCTAATTGGTTGTGATGTCTGTGGTAGTAGGTAGTTCACTCTTTTCTGATTACATTGTCCAAAGACAAAGAGGACGCCAATGATCGGGAATAACTTCAAAGTATACCTACAGTAAAGTATGACCTACAGTACAGAATCGGACATCAATGCAAGTTTCGCGATGTAGGAAAGCAGCTAAGTCTGGAAGGTAGTACAGGATATTCAGCAGTTAATCTCATGATAATGGGTGCATTGCTTTAAACAGTTTGTTGGGTGACTCCTAGGCTAGCTTGATGTAGAATGTAGCGATCTGGGTTATCTGAGTAACGTCTTCAAGGTTGTTACCCGACTAGGAGACTGTAGAAACGACCAAGGTTGTTATTTGTGGGCCTGGACCATTTATTAATTTATGTGAAAAAAATTTCTATCGTAATTAATATCTCAATTCTATTACAATTACAAGTAATGAAGACAAATAACCCTTACTGTGAGTTAAAGGGTGGTTGTTTAGTTGCCGTCATTGGATCTAAACAGAGAAGTCATCATTTCGTACATATCGTAAATCATCTGACCAACAATCACTTTGAACTGTGCTAGTTTGTAACAATGGAAAAATCAGGTGTGCCTTGCATTGTAATGTAATAGTTGTTGACAAGTATATGTAGAATCTGATATCTCCTAACAAAGAATGTTAGCTTCTGCATATCACTCGGCGTTGCTCACCTGGGGATCGAAGAGCGTGGGGTCTTCGTCATCATCAGCTACAGCCACGACGCGGTACTCCTCAAAGAAGTCTGGCTCCCGCCGACAAGGCAGACAAAAAAAGCCGAGCGCCCGACGAAACATCGTCTAAAACGGAAACACAACATCAAGATTGTCCTCAGCTCAAAAATCAGTCTAAGAGATGGCAGCGATTTAAATGTGGACTTGTAAATGATCCCGAGAATAAGTGTTAGCACTTTGTTCACGCCTCATCACCATACGCAGCTGAAATCTGGAGCTCACAAATAGAAAGTACGACTGATGAATGGTGTGTACGAGTTATACTTTTACTGTAAAATTTGTAAGACCGAAGTCGAAGTTCAGGCAAAGTTAATTCCAGTACTGTAGTAATGGCGACTAGAATAGAAAAAAAAAATCAGCTTTTTACTATAATACTCGTACACACCATATGCAACATTTGAGTTTGTTAGATTCCTTTGTTTGCCATCAAATGTTGTACAATCGACATGTGGTAAGGAAACGCAATGCAGTGTAAAAGACAACCCCTGTGTTACTATTTGCTACCTTACTTTTTTTTTCTTCTTCTCAAAGTAAGTAATTCGACATGGTAACTGATACCACATGGACCATGAATCTTTCGCGTTGTTCGTTACGAATGTTGTGGATTACCTGAAAGCGCGCCCAGATTTCCTGTCGGTCTTGCAGACCACACAATATGTCGTTTCATCTGCTCCCATACATTCTGCTGAGCATGGTACTTAACGTACACTTTGAGAGCACGTTTGTTTGTACGGAATACATATGGATGTGCGTTATCCTATTAGAAAATCATATCGCCTTGTCGTTCAATCTACGGCATAACTGAAGACCATGATACCACCCATGACGAAAAATCTGTATACGGGATAATGTCTTAATAAGGATGTATGGCAGATAATAAAAAATCTGTGGTTATCCTCCAGATTACAATAACAGAATGTACCATGGAACACAGATTTTAGGAAAAAAATTCGCGCCTTCGACGCTCACTTGAGAAAGGAGAACCCTCTGTTAAGCCATGCCTCACCAACAGAGTGAAGCTACCGATCACTTTTTAAACACAGAATCTTAATCTATAATCTATGTTTTGCTTGTAAACAAACTGTTGTTTTTAAATCAGCCACCACATAATTACGCCACCTACAAACACGCACGCACACACACTGCATTCCGATGCCACGGGTCAAAGCCGACGGGCGGTATCCCCGTCTTCAGATGAGCCCCTGAATCAATGATTGTTTCGATGCAGCGCGTACTGTTTAGTGTTCCCTCGACAGTCACCAGAGGAGAACGGCCAGTGCAGGACATGGCTCCCCACATCACGACGCCGGGAGTCTGCCTCACGAGCCGTTGTCGTATACACTCAAGATTTTCGCGTTGCCCTGCGTGACGCCACACAGGCATATGACCGTAATTAGCATCGTGACGGAAGCGACTCTTATCACTGAAGAGGAGAAGTCTCCATTCATCATGCCATAAGTGCCTATCGCAACACGACTGGAGGCGAACTGACGGATGTTGGAGCGCAAGAGGAAGACACCCATGATCGTCTTACACCGACCTTTTTCCTCCGATTCAAGTGTTCAAATGTTTGTTAAGCTTAAGGAAACTAACTGCGTGGTCATCATTCCATAAACTTACAAACTACTTAAAAACTACTTTATACTAAAAACAGCACAAACATCTATGACCGAGGGGGGGATTCCAACCCTCGACGGGTAACGGCCTCGCGCATCGCAGCACAGCGCCACGAGGCGCTTGGCCACTCCACTGCGTCTCTCCTCTGGTGATCGTCGAGGGAACGCTGATCAGTGCACGATACACTGAAACCAGTCTTGCTACCTTTCATGCACCAACAAGACGATATTCTTTTTCAACAGGACAGTGCAAGTGCACCTGTAATTCCGTAGTACCAAACGCGCTCTTCGAGATGTACGGTGACTACACTGACCAGCACGAACCCGAGATATGCCCCCCGTTGAGCGTGCTTGAGACAAGACGAAACTTCATCTTGCGCTCTTCGCACGACTGGCACGAAGTCTGGCCCAACTGAGGCAGCCGGCGGAAACTTCACGGCGGGCCATTCCGCAAGACTGCATTCGCCACCTCTATGATCGTCTCCTTGGAAGAACTGCAGCTTACATTGCTGCAGTAGGAGGGTATACACGGTACCAGCGTCGACATTGTGCACGGTCTGGTGACTCTGATCACATACGTACGGCTCTCTCTGCGTGATGGTGTGTTGTTTACATCCTCAAGCATGCGTCAATAACATTTCCCTCTGCTGGTTCGACGAATACATGGTGTTCTTTCTTCACTTTCCAAGAGAGAAGATGTGCCCAATCAAGGCGATTCGCGAAATCATCGTCGGCTAGACAATACTAATTGACAATCAATAACCATATTAAAAAATTATAATACACTGCCTTAAATTATCGCTTGAAAAAGAGAAATTGTTTGAATTTGGAAGCTTTTTCGTCGAGTGCGTCTCTTTGCACGAAAACTTGAGGTTACACAAATGAGCGCACCAACTGATACGTCAATTGTTGGGCAGATGTTTTCGTTACCCAAGAAGACATTTCCCAGGTGGCACCTCTACCACGGATTTTCCTCTTCATGCAGAGTAAACGAGTGAATAAAGGAAAAGACCCACCATCGTTTGATTACGAATTTCAGAACATTCTGAAGAAAAAGAAATTATTTCATCCTCCATTCAAAAAGACGGTGAAATGTCACTCGGAAAAAGTTAATAGGGCGTACAAATTCGTGCATCTATAAAAATGTCGATGCAATAATCATGCAACTACACTGGTCAAAACAATTACGAGAACAACCCCCTCCTAGTAATGGTACAGTCGGCCAAGGGGAATGCCACACTAGCGATGGATACTGCAGATTACGACGAAAGGATGGAAGATCTTCTATGGGAACCCATCTATAAGAAGCTTAAGGGGGATCCGATGGCCAAGATAATAAACAGACGCAAGCACTGCTTAAGCAAACCAGAATGGACTTTGACACGGTCAGAAGACTCAACATGCAAGATCCACAGGCACCAAAAATATGTGGGGTTGCGAAGATCCAGCGAGAGTATTTCCACTTAAGGCCTGTTGTCAGCCGTATAGACTGACCGACTTGCAATAGAACTAGTATCGAAGCTCCGATATCTCGTGGAGCACATAGTCCGCACACTTCTGGCTACGATATGTAGACGTTAATCAGCAGCACAACAAAATCCAATTCACCATGGAGATAGAAAAGAAAGGAGCGTTCTCTTTTCTCGACTCCAGCTGTGGCAATTTTAATCTGCCAGGAAGTTTCATATCAGCGCACTCTCCGATGCAGAGGGAAAGTTTCATTCTGGAAACATCCCTTAGGCTGTGGCTAAGCCATGTCCCCACCATATCCTATCTTCCAGGAGTACTAGTCTTGCAAGGCTCGCAGGAGAGCATCAATGAAGTTTGGAAAGAACCATAAAATTCTGCAACACCTCAGAAAATTCACCACATCACCTCATACCATCATAAGGCCATGATGCCTTTGATATAAACTACAAGCACTACCCGCCAAGCGATAACTTAGGTAAATACCTATCAACTGATTTGCCGCAAGGTACTCATGTATCTTTTCTTTAATCAATCAATTCATCATAACCAAATCTGAGACAGAAGGCAGGAAGTGTCTTGGGACCTTCAGAGAAAATAAGGGCTAGAGTCCATCATGATGACATCCGGCAGTAAGTGTTGATACCCAGAAGAAGGCCGCTTGCAATAGTGGCCGTAACGTCGGTGAAATGTGATACATTGATGATGTGGCCCAATGCCCGGAACAGTTTTAATTACAATTGCGGGATCGTTTGAGATATATAAGTAATGACGTATTGTCATTATCAGAATGAACTAACATGGGTCGTCTTTCTGTCGATTATACGGAGTTGGAGATAACAACTATACGGCAAACGAGGTAGTGGGAATAACAGAAAGTTGCGCAGAGTATATTGGTGTTGGCTTCTGTTTACTCTGCCAAACGAATTACACAACCAATCGGGTTCAGACAGTGTAGCGAGCAGGTAGCGCAATGCAACAACAACGCGACTTACCAGAAGCTATGAGAAGGAGAGCCATAGGAAGGTTTAAAAGCAGAACAAACAGTCCGAAATCACCTCGGAGACGTGGAATGTATGCACGGAGGCCTATGGTGTGTGTTCCTCTAAAACCATGACACCATTTATCACGCAGAAACGGGATTGAGGAACATCAGGATTGGAGTTATAGCAACTATCGCCGGATTCTGTTCACCGATAAATCAAGATTTTGTGATCAGCCGCACAATCATCGTTCTCTCATCTGGAGAGAATGTGGAACTCTGAACAATCTTGCTTATGTTCAGGAAACATCACCATATCATGGTGGTGGACGAATTAGTGTGGACAGAAGTCACTATTGGCGGAAGTACGAACCTCTATGTCGTTCAGAATGGCGCTTTGACTGCTCAGAGCTCTAGAGACGAGATCCTTCGATCTTTTGTTGTGCCCTACGCTGGTGCCATACGAGATGGGTTCCTTTTGGTGAATGAACACGTTTGCTCCCACAGAGCTGCACTGGTGGACAACTTGTTTGAAGCTGACGGAACTGAACGAATAGAGTGACCATCTTGTTCATAGGACTTAAACAGGATCGAGCATGTCTGAGATGCACTTAGCAGACGCTTTGCAGATAGACAAGCACCTCACATAGCGGTTGCAGTGTTAAATATTGCCCTCATAGAAAAATGGCCAAATATGAATCAAGATCTGATTGACAACCTGATACCTCCCATGCCACACAGGTGTACAACTGTACTGGCTGTTCGAAGCGATCACACACCGTGTGCAACGAAGATTTTTTCACTATCACGGTAGCGCCATGCTGCCTCGTTCTACGTAAACTTCATGAAAACCTCAATTAAATACCTGAGACAGCAAAATATTGTGCACAAATTTGAATTGTAACCAATATCTGAATAAAGTACGTTACCATACGTATATTTCGTATATCGTCTCACCTGTTCCCCTAATTGTTTTGAGTTGGCGAAATTTACTTCCAATAATACTAGGTGTGAAAATGAACAACACTAACCGGGTCTAAGGCTTCTATGGCATCAATCGTCGACCAGTTTGGTATACAATCGTACAAAGGTGGTCAAGTGTGCATAGAATCCCAATTCAGTTGTACAGAGTGTCTTCTTACTGACAAATAACACTACCCAAGTGTCAATCGTCGATTCCTATACATTTCTGATATGTTGTAGTCTAAGTCAAAATTTGAGACACGCGTTTTAGTATAAGTGGCCATTCGTCTGTTAAAGCGGCGAAAACGCAACCAAAGGCAATACGTTTGTAATATTTCTGAGCACATATTGTCGAAACAGTAGGATGTACACATATCACTAAAAGTGCTGCATTTCCACGATTTTAGGATTCTTACATAAAAGTGGAATATATATATATATATATATATATATATATATATATATATACTGAACTGTTGGTCCAGATTATCCCACTCATCTATGGATATTCGGCGTAGATCTTTCAGATTAGTTGGTGGGTCGTCTCGTTCAAATACAGCCTGATTAAAAGTATCTCAGGCATGTTCATATCTGGAAAACAAACTGGCCGTTCTGATCTTGCAATGTAGTCATAATGAAGGAAAGGATTCACAGGATGAGAACGGTGAGCGATATGGTTGCACTATACATCTGACGATGCCATGCGTGTACCGTATATCCGTTTGATTGCCTCCTACGAGCACCTGTGGCGTACTATGGCCCCCCATAATGCCACCGAAAACATGAGGGAATCACCACCTTGCTTTACTCCGTGGTTGCTGTGTATTAGACGTTCAGACTAACCAGGCCGTCCGCAAAGCGGTCTCAGACAGTTGTCTGGTTGAAGACAGAAGCGAATCTCATCTGTGAATAGCACTTCATTCCAATTCTGACAAGTCCATTCAGCATGTTGTTGGACCGCGCTGCGTGGTTTCTATGTACAAAGCTGGCCTTCGCCGTGGACGTAGGGAGTGAAGTTGCATGTCATGCAGAATATTACGTGGACTTTGAGTCCTAAGAGACACTTTATTTGCCTACAAACCATGTAAATGTAGACCAGGTTTGACCTAATTGCAAATTAGTGGTATCAACAGCAGTGCAGAGACTACTACTACGCCTACATCAGATAATACGGGAGAAACTCTTTCACCAGAGGACAAAAAGTAGGCAAGAATACTGTTGCAGAACAACGTCTGACGTTTCCCAAGCAATTGTCATTTGAACCTCTGCCGTTCCTGAGCTGTATACGTGATATAGGAGGTAACCTAAGCAGCCCTTGGCAAACGATTTGGAATGAGATGAGGATGTATTAATATCAGTGGGGATTACATGGGAAGAAGGTAGAGCTTAGCAGAGACAAATATTCAAATGTTCAAATGTTGTATAGTTTATGGGACTTCAACTACGGGGTCTTCAGTCCCTAAACTTACAAACTACTTATCAACTAGCTAATACTAAGGACGGCACAAATATCAATGCCCGAGGAGGGGTTTCGGACCCCCGACCGCAGTGACCGTACAGACCGTGACTGGAGCGCCTCAGTCCCCTCGGACACCGCGGCCGACTTGGCAGAGACCTCACGTATGATGGGGTTAGATGCTTTAGATATTAGTGGCGTTAGGGTGCGGGAGAGAAAGAAGACGAAGTCGGAGAATACAAAGTGTACCTCTCAGGAGTCGAAGCAGGAAGAGCACAGTGGGGTGTAGGGCTGTACATCAGGAAAGCTATCGAACCCAACATAATTGCAATAATGTATGTACATGAACTACTGATGTGGATATATCTGCTCATCTCCAGCAAGAAGATTAGGATTGTGTTAGATCTAGATGAGATGGACAGATTTTATGAAGCACTCAGTGATGTAGCAGTTAGAGTTAAGGACAGTGGATCTCTCAAGGGTGACTGCATTGCCAGGATAGGATATTGAACTGAAGTGTACGAAAAGGTTATGGA
This sequence comes from Locusta migratoria, assembly GCA_026315105.1. Taxonomy (NCBI): domain Eukaryota; kingdom Metazoa; phylum Arthropoda; class Insecta; order Orthoptera; family Acrididae; genus Locusta; species Locusta migratoria. Next base: position 131,708,661 of record CM048750.1, on the reverse strand, counting down.
TAACTTTGGAGACGCAATCGAAGCCAACAGAAAAGAAAAAGTGCTCTTGGATTTCTGTGCTAGAGTGATATTAGTTACCTACATCTATATAAAGATTCTGCAAGTCTCATTGAAGTGAATGGCAGAGGGTTGATCGAAACGCTTTTATGATGTTTCTCCGCAGTTCCTTTCTCTAATAGCTCGCGGGAAAAAGGAAGATCTAAATCTTTCCGTTTTCGATCTGATTTCTCTTATTTCATTTTGATGTGATCATGTCTTTCCATGTACCTGGGTGCTAACTAACAATGTTCGCATTCTAAAGAGAAAGTTGGTGAAAGAAATTTCGCCAATAGATCTCGTAATAACGAGTAACGCCTTTGTTTTAATGATCTCCACCCCAACTCGTGCTTTATTCCCGTGACACTCTCTCCTTTTCTAAGCGTAAGGACATTCACTAGCGTAATTGGGAAGTCAGAGGAACCAGACCTGTCATTGTCTATATAATAATATATCTGGAATTCAGGAAGGACACACGTGTTTTGAGAGGATTGTTTGATGATACTGATCATTATTTAATCTGAGATAAAATTGGTTTTGTGAGGTCAAAACTGCAGATAGTCAGGTTCATATGTAGAAGAATAATAGCGGAGAAGCTGGAGGACAAGGAAATTAGACACAAATACATAACTATGATCTCGAAATGGTAACAGTTAAATGTAATCTTTTACAGTCATGGGAAGAGAAATAGACAAGTTACAGAGACATGCTAGTACAAGTGGCTAGAGAATAATGTGGAACAGTAGTGTGTAAAGGCAGGAAGAAGCAGGCAGTTTGGTTGAATGACACAATCAAGGCAGTCTGTAAAAAGGAAAAAAAAGGCATTTCAAAAATGGCTCCTAACTAGAAATCAGGCAGACAGAGAAAGTTATATATATACATGTGGCGTCTTTTGCGAACGAAAAGACGTCACTTCTGATCATGCAGTTGTTACTCTTTCATATTCACAGAATATTTGACATCAACGGCGAATGGGCAAAGCTGAAAATGTGTACCCAGTCGGGAATCGATCCCGTGTCTCCTGCTTTCTAGGCAGTTGCGCTGACCACTATACAACTGATGACACAGTGTTCGCGGCACCAGCAAGGACTACCTAAGCACGCCTCCCGTCAGACACAAATTCCCAGCTCTACTCAAACTCGTACTTTTAAAACTAAATCCCGTAAGAGCATGGGTACCAAACTAGCCCATCCATCACTTCTAACAAAAGAATCATTGACCGTCACCGGCATATTACACATGTGGCCTCTGATCCGACGGAACAGACGTCGCTTCTTAAAAGTTATGTTGAATAACGAAACAAAGCCAAAAGGGTTATTCCAGAATTCAAGCAGAAATCATAGGAAGACTTTGGAAATAAGCTAGGAACTATGGGTCAAGGCGTGGGAAAACAATTCTGGAGCGTTATTAGCAGTCTCCGAAATGGAGGGAACAAGGAATTAACAAGTATTTTGGACAGGTCAGGAAAGCTGCCGGTGAATCCATTTAAGGAAGAGAAGAGAATGGTCAATAGATTGCAGCTCAATAAAGCGGATGGGGTGGATGAAATTAAGCCAGAATTCGCCAAATACAGTGGAATGTCAGGTCACAAAAGTTTACACACGATAACTAAAAAGGAGTGGGAGTCAGGACGGGTTCCGTATGACTGGAAGAAAACGGTAATCACGACAATTTTCAAACATGGAAACAGAAAAAATTGTAAATTAATTAGCGTTTGGGGTCAATATTCCCAGGTATTGTTGAAAGAAGAGTGCGAGTATTATTTGAAGACAAGTTAGATGAAAATCAGTGTTGGTTTAGGCCTCTTAAGGCTGTCAGGACCAGATCTTTAGCTTACGGTAGGTAATGGAGACGCGCTATGAGTAGAACAGAGAACTGTATTTATGTTTTATAGATCTAGGAAAGGATAATTACCGCGTTCCTAGAAGGAGCCTGCTGACAGTTCTACCAGTTTGTGGAATAGGAGCCAAACTTCTGCAGGTACTTCAGGGTCTTGTCGTAGACTGTCAGGCAGCATTTAGAGTAGATGGAAAATTAAGCTCATGGTTCAGGGTAGTTTCAGGGGCAGGACAAGGCTGTAAATTGTCACCACTGTTGTTCATACTATTCATGGATAATTAGTTGAGAACATTAGACTTGCAGGACGGCATTAAAATTGGTGAAAACAAAATAAGCAGTATCGCATATGCAGGTAACTTAGTTGTGATGGCAGATTCGACTGCAAGGTTGCAATCTAATATTTCAGCTAAGATCTGCTCTCTTCTTCAAAGAAGAAAGTCAGTACCAAGACTAAGAAGTGCACCACACTATCTATCGACCAACTTTGTTGTATGGGAGTGAAAGCTGGGTGGATACAGTATATCTTATTAATAAGGTTGAGGTTACAGATATTAAAGCAGCAAGAATGATTGCAGGTATTAATAGATGGGCAAAATGGCAGGAGGAAAGCAAAGCAGTTAGAGAAAACAGAAATGGATGGTGGGGGTCATGTTATGCGCATAGAACAAGCAAGGTGACGTAAGAGGCGCATGTGTTCGGCAGAAAAAGATAAGAGGATTCGAAGTACACCAAGGAGAAAGTACTTAGATTCGGTGAAGAATGATTATGAAGTGAAATACTTAAATTCTACGAGGCATCATTGTTAGAATTGAATGGTGGATCATAAAGGAAATTTATTTGGGTTACAATACTCCAGACTGAACGCTGAAAGGAATAATCAGTTTCTAATGATGATGATGATGATGACCTATGAGCAATTTAAAGCGCCATTCTGAACGACATAGAAGTCCGCCAATAGTGATTCCTGCCCATACCACTCTTCTACGACCATGATATGGTGATGTTTGCAACACAGGATTCTTCTGAGGTCAACGTTCTCTTAAGACGAGGGAACAAAACCCGGCGTCATTCGTTACGACTAAAATTCTGATGATACTCTGCCCAGTTTCTGTGGGCTAAACTGTGATGTGGTTTTAATGGGACACACACACCATAGTACTCGTGCGTAGAGGTCACATTCCCGAAGTCGATTTCGGACTGTTTGTGTTGATAATGCGTGTCCTTTAGCTGTCTGGAGAGTGTGTTGCAGCTGAGTTGCATTCAGCTTCCTGTCGCGACGGGCTGTTAACCGGAGATAACGGCCATCTCTTGCTGACGTTACCCGTGGAAGACCTTGGCTTTACCTTCTCTTAATGGTTCCTGTTGTGTATAATCGCGTCCAGGTCCTGGCAATGACAGTTTGAAATAGCTGCAGCCACCTCCCTTTGTATCGGTCCCGCTTCCAACATGCCTGTGACGCTCCGTGCTATAGCTTGGGATAAGTCACGTTATTGTTGCATTGTACTACATGCTCAATACATTATCTGAACGCAAGTGCTTGTGCTATTCGTTTGGTAAACACAGCAGTGTATTACAACGCACCTTTGAAATTATTCAGTGTGAGGTTTTCAGTCCCTAGGCTCACAAACTACTTAAACTAAACTAACCTAGAAAACAGACCCATGCCCGAGGGAGGATTCGAACCTGCGGCGGGGAGCAGACACGCGCAATGCAGCTAGGCGCCTTAGAACGCTTGGGTATTCCACCGAGACCTGTTAAATTTTAGCACGTCCTTACGGAAACACCCCGTATAAATTTCACTGGACTCCTGGTGTGATTACTATTAAAAAGTTATAATACGACGATTATAACAAACAAACCGCTAAACAAAATAATGGAGCTTAAGGCTACACACTGTTTTTTTACTGCATATAAAACGATATATTAAATTTCAGCTACAGTTCCAGTTAAGATTAATTATTGACGTAGAACACAAGTAAAACATCTCGTTACACAAAAAAGATTATTCATTTTTTTCCTAAATAAACGATGAGAGTCATAAGAAATGAAAATTCAGTTACATAATAGCATGCAAGTCAGAATAGTGGTGCATGCCTACCAAAGGAAAAAAAGTGTGAATCTGTCACAGACAGCAACGAACAACGTGGAGGAGCAGTAGCACGGAATGGACAGTGTCCTGAAAGGATCGTATAAGACGAATATTGAACAGAGCAAAACAAGGATAATGGAATAAAGTCTAATGGATCAGGCTATACTGAGAAAATAACATTAGGAAACGAGGCAGTTAAGGTAGTAGATGAGTTTTGTTACTTGACTAGTGGAATAACTTTACGACTGTAGGAGCACGGAAGATACTGAATGTAGAATAGGAATGGGAAGAAAGCATTTCTGAAAAGGATGAATTTGTTGAAATCGAACATTAAATTAAGAGTTACGAAGTCTTTTCTGAAGTCGTTTCTCTGGAGTGTAGCCTTGTAAGGATGTGAAACGTGGAGGTTAATAGTTCAGACCAGAAGACCTTAAATCTTTTGGAAACAAAGAAGGAAAGCAAAATATGAGCGAACAGTACAGAACGTTAGAAGATACATTAAAATGCTGATGCTATTTCACAGAAATTGTTCATACCCGTTACGTAAGAGTGAAGTCATAGGCGTTTGTAGAAATTGATTTATCGGTGCTTTTACGATACATGCAGATGTTAGTAGCGTCCCGCTGAAGCAAGGTACGTAATAGGTGGGCTTAACACCAGCGAGAAACACGAAACCAACTTGATTGTACTCCCTCGTTACGTTGCGCGTTGTAAAACATTCTGCGAGCTGGTCCTGATTATGTGAGAATATCTCACAATGTATGTGTAATATTACGTAAATTTAGGTTGTCCATTAAGTTCCTGCCTAGCCACATCCTCATGTCTCCTAACGCATTTTCTAAAAACAAGCTGCGCTATGAAGCTTCACATACTAGAGCATTGTACCACATTTAAAAAAGATTTTAAACTATTCGTGCCTATCGTATTAGGCTGCAGGGCCACAACATAATAATATATCTTAAATCAATTATGACGAACAGTAAATTTTATTAACAAAGTAAAAATGTATAGTGAAGTTTTGGTATTAGAGCCTGGCATAACGACATCTCACAAACTGTAAGATAAACACTATTATTATGTAGATGAATAACTAATGACTAAAAGGAGAAAAATAATGAGTAACATAAATATAATTCATATTGACATGTTTTGGTTACTATTTTAAAGGAAGTGAACAAGATTTGTACCTTCTAAGACAGATATAATTAATGAACAAAGAAAATACTTAATACTCGTTACTCCAACACCTTCTGCACATTTACTCGAATGAGTCAAAAGCGTTCTGGAACTTAATAGGATTGCGAAATTACCTTTTTATGACAGATAAGTTGCCCTTAATCCTAAGTATCTTCTGATGTGTGCTTCTGTCTCTGGTGCTTCAAAAAGGAGAGTGTGGTTTACTAACACCCAGACAGTTGTAAAAAGACGGTACTTACTTTCAGTACGTACTTCTTCAGAACTTTCAGAAGGAAACGTTTTATTCCCATATCTAGTACTACGAAGAAGGGACCACCAGACATCTGACAACAACACTCTTTCCTGTACGGACGTTTTGCTACCCAAATTTCTAATCTATCAATCGCAATGATTTTCCCTACACTTCCGAGAATATCTCCGCACCCCCCCCCCCCTCTCTCTCACTGCAGGTCTCCTAGACTACATCAATGCCTTTGTCAAAGTGTAATTGCAAAACTATTAATGTATTGGAAAATTTGCATACCCACATAAAACTTAGCTTTAAATTATCAAATACTCATAGTAAACAGTCATTAAACCAACTCCATTGACGTATAATGATGCGAAGTTTGAGAGAGCCACCTTTTCCTGAAAGAACATAACATTTTGCTAATATCGTAATAAAACTTTTATTTATGTCGACGACCGGTTTCCAGTCAGACCATAAGATTGTACCATTGTGTACCGAAACTCGTCGTCGGCATAAACAAAAGTGTTATTGGCATCTTGGCAAAGTATCATTCTGTTTTAAGTGAAATAATAATACCCTTGTCCTGTAGCGAGCAAATTAACATTTCGACTTCACCTCTAAATTCTATCTGCCCGATCATGTATACCAACAAACACAATTTTCGAAGCCAGGATCCTATAGTAGAAAACCATATTTCTTCACCCTGCAAATTAAATAGACTCCGTATGAGTTACCATCAATCGCAAAACTTCCAAAGTAGTAGTTGTTGTTGTTGTAGTCTTCAGTCCAGAGACTTGTTCGATTCTTCTCTCCACACTACCCCGTCCTGTGTAAACCTCTTTACCTGTGAATAAGAACGGCAAGTTACATCCCTTTGAACCTTTTTTCTGCATTCACCGCTCGGTATCCCTTTCCGATTTTTACTCCGCACACTTCCCTCCAATGCTCAATTGACAATTCCGTAATGTTTCAGAATGTGTCCCTTCGCTTATTCAAGCTTCACCTGAAATTTCTTTTCTCCACAGTTCTGTTCAGCACATCCTCATTAGTTATGCGATTACCCATCTAATCTTCAGCGTTCGTCTGTGGCACCATGTTTCATAAGCTTCCATCATTAATTGTCTGAACTACTTATCGTCTACGTTTCACTCCCGTATAACGCTACAATCCGGACAAACTCTCTCAATGACAAATTTCGTGAACATTGGCCTACCTGGAAATACACGGTGTCCAACAAAGGACGCCTAATGTAGAAACTTGCCAACGCGAATGAACGAGAAAATAAACTCAACAGACTTCGATCTTCCCCTCATGAAAGGCATTACCTGCTAAATACTATCACTTCCCATAAAATCAATGAATAATTTATATCCATGAAAAAATTTCCCCTGCATGTTACCTAGCTGCATGCCGCTAATAATATAAGTTTAAAATTCCTACCACAAATAAACATATAATCTAATATCATTTTTTAACGAAATAAACAACATTCTCATTTATTATCAGCAACATCTATATTTTAACTAACTAAAACTGATGGTAGCTAACGTAAGAAGTGAAGAACACCTATATTATTGACTATCTGCATCTCGCTCCTAACTGGGCGCCTTCACCCCTATGGTTCATCAAGACGTTATATCTATATGTCTCGAAAAAACCACCTACACTTTAAATGTACATTAACGATATTGTAAACGTTAACTTGTACTTTATATTTCACATTAGATGCTAAGAATTAATTCAGTAAAGACGAAGTGACTCGGCCGGCCGCGGTGGCCGAGGGGACTGAGGCGCTTCAGTCACGGTCTGCACGGTGACTACGGTCGGAGGTTCGAATCCCCCCTCAGGCATGGATATTTGTGGCGTCCTTAGTGTTAGCTAGTTCGTAAGTAGTTTGTAAGTTTAGGGACTGATGACCCCGTAGTTAAGTCCCTTAAGCTATACAAACATTTGAACATTTTTTCGAAGTGACTCGTCTGAACCCGCAGTAAACGTTCTGATGACCACGGTGTCGGCAGGACGTTAAACCCTAATTTTGTTTCCTTCTTCTGGAAAAGAAGTTCATCCACCTAACAGCTCACTTACAGGCAGGGATACCACTGCGAAAAAGTAAAGGAAAATGCCAAGTAAAATGGTATCGTGAACTCGAATTGACCTATATAGCTCAATTGGAGAATAGGATACCAGTAGTAGGTTATTTAAATTGTTTCATAGAAATCGATGTTTTTTAAAATCAAATAATAATAATTGACGCGATAGATAATATGTGATCGGTATCTGACACTCGAATTGACTTACATAGCTCACTTACAGGCAGGGATATCACTGCGAGAAAGTAAAGAAAAATGCCGAGCAAAATGGTATCGTGACCTCGAATTGACCTATATAGCTCAATTGGAGAAGAGGATACCAGTAGAAGGTTATTTAAATTGTTTCATAGAAATCGTTGTTTTTTTTAAATCAAATAATAATAATTGCTTCTGGGATAGATAATATGTGATCGGTATCGTACACTCGAATTGACCTATATAGTTCACGGCAAAAAATACACTAAGTGCACTCTTAAAGGTTAGTATCATAATTAACAAGAGCATTCTACTCTGCATACCACTTTATTGTCTCTTTTTATGAAATTATCTCTTTCTGTGTGTAGGCTGGCTGTCAACTAAAGCCGAGAAATATGGAACATCGATGTGACACTGTATCTGGTTTAGGACAAATGCGTCTACTTCTCGATAAACTAAACTGGTTTGCTGTACACTCTTCGGTAAAATTTTACGACACTTCTCGCCAAGCTCCAGTGCTTATGTTGGCAACAGATGAACAATGAAGTGTAGAATTGCGTTAATATTTTTCACGAGCAACATAGTAAATGTTATTGCCGCTCGTTTCACTCGCAGCAAATTCAATACTGTACCTGCTCTATGGTCGACAGTTTCTTGTATGTACCCTTGTCCGTTCAGAAAATAATAATATTCGTTTTAATTGCAGTTGTCACGAAAAAACATTTATTGATCATCTGAGTTGCCGTCAATACCTTTGGTGCCAACATAACCACTGCAGCCCGGCGAGAAGCGTTGTACAATTTAACCCTCGTGTAACACTGCCCTCGGTAAAACCATAAATTTGATAGAATTTCAACCACTTCCAAAACCGCGTGCGTTTAAATACGATATGAATCTTTAAGTTTCAGTTCATTAAAAAAAAAGACTATCTCACAGGATGCATACATATCTACATTTTACTGCAATCACAGGATTGCCCAGATTAATGTACGGGAAGTCGTATTTGCATGTTACCGCGGCGGGAAAATGTAATATCGAATGACTACTATTCGCTGATTAATGCTATTACATTGAGCTGTGGTTGGCTGACTACATGACGTGGCCTGTGCTCGGTTAGCGTAACAAAGGAACATAGAGTAGCGTAACCTTTTATTTGAGGTACTGTACGTATTTGACGGATTTCGTATTTAATCATACTTAGTACGAAAATTTAGAGGGAAAATGAAACATTGCATTAAAGATATTTCCAAAAGACGCATTTTAAGACGAAGTATCCTGAGGAAAAGTACTTAGAAGTGACATTTACATGCAGTAAAATTTATCCGAAGAAATTAAATTAATAACAAATTTCCAAAGATGTTATCTACTTATATTCGAAACATCAGCGACACAATACAGCACAAAACGGCTACGTCACGGGTCAAAGCCGACGAGTGGAATCCCCTGCTCGAATTGACCCCACAAATCTTAACATCGTCCGGATATGTGAAGATTAATACTGTGGCCGGTCACTTACTGGTTTCACAAAAATAGTCCTCGCTGAGACTAGCTTTCTGTCTTCTTCTTCTTCAACTACAGAAAGCCCGGAAGTCTCTGAAGATGTCTTTATATGTCGAAGATCAGTTGACAGACGAGATGCACTCGATCAGAAGACGTTCACTCGAAGCGAGTTAGGACCACAGTGGTGCCGGGCAACAGCTCGTGACGTATCGCCCGTTACTTCATTGTTCAGAGCGTCACCCGGGAGCGATTATAAAGGGCGACAATCGCTTTGACAGCACCGAAATAATTATCTAACCGACCGTAACTAACACGTAAATGATTTATCACGATCGTAATTTGTTAGAAAACTTTAATAGAAGCATACCAGGACATTTCAGATAGAAATTCGTCATCTCAAGCAGCAAAACACTACTACGGAATAGGAACTTTCCGCTAAAATCGAACCGTTTTCTTTTTATAGATTTATTGAGATGAAGATGTGCAGCAGCAGTGGAGTGACCGAGCGTCATTTGACTCTGCCTTCTTTGTTTGAATATAAATTTGAGGTCTCAAAGGTGTTTATTGCGCAGAAACGGTCGGTTCGTGCAACATGCGGGGTAAGCTCGCGTATCTGCTCTCGACCCTTGTTAGTTTAGTAGCCTGGGGATTCTGACATTGGCCTCTTAGTCCATATTTTCTTGAATGTCGTTTGTTGTTAATAACAGTTCTTTTAATTCATAAAAATGCAGCAACCAGTTGCTTGTAACAATTTATTTATTTGTGACGACCGGTTTCTGGCGCTTTTAGCTCTTTTTCTGGCCTCTATACAGGCATACAAGTTCATTGGTATTACAGTAAAGCATACATAAGGTACAAAAGTCGGTTACAGAAATTTGAAAGTTTGAGTATAAAAGTCTTCGAGATGAGTGCGAAATATTATAAAGCTAATACAATACAGTGATGCAGTTTTGAAACAAGTAGATTGTAACAAAAGATATGTTCATATAAGGGCATAAAATTTACTCTTACATTTTAGTTTTGTAGCTTATGGTATGTACGTACAACTATGATCTCTGAGTTTACAACTTCAGCGAGCCAGCACATTTATATTTTTTGCAGATGATTTTGTGTTGTCAGCTATGTTTTAACTCGGTAAACGAATTTCCATCAGCTTGTACGTGATTAAGAATTGCTTGTTTACTTCTTGTTATGAACTGTATGTCAATATGCGATGTAAGAGGTTGTTATTGGAAGCAAATTGAGTCATATTTACATACTCGAATAACATTCTGTAGCAGCCACATTTGAATTTGCCAAGGAAAGAAATATGAACATCTATGGCTGGTACGCTCAGACTGCCGAAGTCAACATTCGGGTAATATAGAGATCAATGCCACGTACACATCAAAAGAGACTAGTTTTGGATTTGTCGGAGTCTTAACATCCATTAATTTGTTTATTGAGTCTGAACTGCACATAATCTTATATTTCCCTTTAAAGTTCAGATTTTTTCCAAAGATAGCGTTGATCCTCCTAGCAATATTATGCATTGGTGTTTGTATTGCAGATATGACATGACAAATTGGCACTTCTTATTTGTGGAGCTTGGGTAAATCATACAGCCCTGGGATTCATTTGTAGAATACACTTCGACATATATTCAGAAAAAATGTTGGGGCACTTGTTCACTAACTTCTTAGCCTGATCATTGTATCTTGCTGTTGGATCTTTCTGTAGTTTTTGTAACTACACTGACTGGAAAAAGTTGCACCTTGCTTGTATATTCTGTTTTATTTAACAACACTATTGACCCACTTTTATCAGCTTTTGTCACAGTTAAAATGGCAGTGCATTGTCAGAGATGTCATTGTACTCCAATGATTCATGTTAAAAGGTTTCCTACGTGACTATGGTCACATGACGATAATAAACACCCTTTAAACCCGGAATGTTGTTGAGATAGATGCATGTGGCATTTCATTTCGTAAATCGTCAGGAAATTCAGTATTTCAAGAGTCACGGTGTCAAGGATGTGACGAGAATACCGAATTTCAGGCATTGTCTCTGTGCACGGTCAACGCATTAATGACAGAGAATCGGCGCAATTTGGCGTTAATGGCCTAAGGTAGCAGAAGACCGACTCGAGTCCCTGTGCTAATAGCTCGACAATTCCCGCAAATTCTGTCCTGGGCTCGCTGTCGTATAGGTTGGATCCTATACGACTGGAAAACTGTGGCATGATCTTACGAATCACGATTTCAATTACTAAAAGTTGATGTCGTACTTCGAGTGTGGCGCAGACCTCACGAAACCATGGACCCAAATTGCCAACAAGGCACTGCGCAAGCTTGTGGTGCTTGGATAAGGTTATGAGCTGTTTTTACATGGACTGGACTAGGTTCTCTGGTATATCTGATCCGATTATGTAAGTGGTTACGTTTTTTTACTTGGGGATCATTTGCAGCACGAGTTGAGGAAACATCGTGCATATGAAACTCAGCTTGCGCTTTTCTCACATTACATCTTGCGAGCCATGGATGAAGGGCAACAGGCGGATTGTGTTTTTCTCGACTTCAAAAAGATGTTCTACGCGGTGCCACACTACAGACTGCTAACGAAGATACGAGCTTATGGAATAGGTTCACATATTTGTGACTGGCTGGAAGACTTCCTAAGTAATAGAACGCAGTACGTTGTTCTCGACGGCGAGTGTTCATCAGAGACGAGTGTATCGTCTGGCGTGCCCCAGGGGAGTGTGATAGGACCGCTATTATTTTCTATCTATATAAATGATCTGATGGATAGAGTAAGTTGTAATTTGCGGCTGTTTGCTGATGATGCTGTGGTGTATGGGAGGGTGTCGTCTTTAACTGACTGTAATAGCATGCAGGATGACTTAGACAAAATTTCTAGTTGGTGCGAAGAATGGCAGCTAGCTCTCAATGTAGAACAATGTAAGGTGATGAGCATGAGTAGGAAAAACAATCCCATAATGTTCAAATACAGCATTAGTATTGAGCTTTTTGATGCTGTCGTGTCGTTCAAATATCTAGGCGTAACATTGCAGAGCGATATGAAATGGAACGAACATGTAAGGACAGTTGTGAGTAAGGCTGACAGTCGACTTCGGTTTATCGAGAGAATTTTGGGAAGATGTACTTCACCTGTAAAGGAGACCGCGTATAAAACGCTTGTACGACGACGTCTTGAGTATTGCTCAAGTGTGCCGCGGTGGAGTAGCCGAGCGGTCTAAAGCGTCTCGCTGCGGGGCGCGCGGTTGCTCGCCGTGGAGGTTCGAGTCCTCCCTGGGGCATGGGTGTGTGTGTGTTGTCCTTAGGTTAGTTTAGTTTAAGTAGTTTGTAAGCTACGGACTGATGACCACGCAGTTTGGTCCGATAGAATTACAAACATTTGAACATTTTAGCTCAAGTGTTTGGGATCCGCAGCAGATCAGTTTGAAGGAAGACATAGAGGCAGTTCAGAGGCGAGCAGCTAGGTTTGTTACTGGTAGGTTCTAACATTGCGCGAGTGTCACGGAAATGCTCCGGCAACTCAATTGGGTATCTTTGGACGAAAGACGACGTTCTTTTCGTGAATTTCTGTTGAGGAAGTTTATAGGGTGGGGATTTGAAGCTGAGTGTAGTACGACCTTGCTGCCGCTTACTTACATTTCGTGTGGTGATCACAACGACAAGATAAGAAAACTTAGGGCTCGTACGGAGGCATATAGGTATTCTTTTTTTCCTCGTTCTATTTGGGAGTGGAGAAGGAAAGGAAATGCCTAGTAGTGGTACAGTGTACCCTCCGCCACGCAGCTTACGGGGATTGCGGAGTATGTATGTAGATGTAGAATTCAGGGACTTCATATTCCCAAGCAACGACGGACTTTTTGTGACTGTCAATGCGCCATCTCAGTGGGACACAACTGTCGCGAGTGATTTGAAAAACGCTCTGGATCATTCCAGAGAATGATTTAGCCAGCCATGACGCCCGACATTATTCTCATAGAATATTTATGAGACAGGTCAATTCGTGTATCAAATCGTACACTGGCAACACTTTCACAGTTATGGATGGATGTAAAGGCAGCATGGCTCAATATTCCTGTAATGCACTTCGGCAGGTAAAAAGATACCCGGCGCTCTATTAAGAAGAGTATTATGACCTCTGTGAACCGCTGTAGTACACTTAGTGCCGGTTGTAACTTGTTTAAAGGATAAATAAATAAAGCAAAAATAATAATCGAAGATTATCATCGATAATATCTGATGGTTAGAACACTGCATAGGCTGCATTAATAGTACACAGCTCAAAACAATAACGGGATTAGTTGGAATATCTAGGTTCTGAAGTATCCTCATCGGCAGAATGAACTAAAATGGTTCGACGTCTTTCAGTTGGTTGCAGCAGAGGGGTTAGTGTTGACTCGTGTTTGCTCTACCAAACAAATTACAAATACAGTTAGGTTCAGGTAGCGTAGTGAGTACGTGGCGCAATGCAACAACAACGTGGCTTACCCGAAGCTATGGCATGGAGAGCCATAGCAAGGTTGTAAGCGGAAGTCAGAGGGATTTGGCTGCAGCTATTGGAGTGTCCCAAAGTGTAATTGTTGTAGGACTTGGACGCGATTTCCGACTACAGGAACTGTTAAAGGAGGCAAGGCAAGGTCGTCCACGGGTAACATCAGCAAGTTATCTCCCCTTAACAGCCAGTCGAGACAGCAGGCTGAATGCAACTCAGCAGCAACGCACCGTCTAGGCAGCAACAAGACGCTCTGTATCAACACCGAAATCATCTTCGGGAATGGAGTCTCTACGCACAGAGGCATATGGTGAGTGTTCCCTTAAAATGACGACACTGTTTAGCCCACAGAATCTGGGCGGAAGAACATCTAGATCGGGTCTGTTCGCCGATGAGTCAATATTTTGAGCTCAGCCGGACAATCGTCGTTTCCTCATCTGGACAGAACTGGGAACTCGGAACAATCCTGCTTGTTTGCGGGAAACATCACCATATCATGGTGAACGAATGGTGTGGGCAGGAGTCAGTACTAGCGTACTTACGGACTTCTGCGTCGTTCAGAACGGCGTTTTGACTGCTGAGGTATAGAGAGGAGAACCTTTGACCTTCTGTTGTGCCTTGCGCTGGCGCCGTAGGAGATGGGTTCCTTCTGGTGAACGATAACGCTCATCCCCACAGAGCTGCACTGGTGGACAACATGCTTGAAGCTAAGGGAATTAAACAAATGGACTGACCAGTTTGTTCACCGGACTTCGATTCGATTGAGCATGTCTGAGATGCATTTGGTAGACGTATTGCAGCCAGACCAGCATCTTCCACAACGGTTGCAGAGCTGGATATTGCACTCATGGAATAATGGCCAAATATCCCTGAAGAGATAATTGATATCCTCATACTGCCCATGACACACATACCATGTTAGAGGGCAACGAGAATTACTTTTTCACTATTATCGTAGCTCCATGGTGCCTCGCTCTAAGTAAACGCCGTGTAAACCGCACGTAAAGATTTAATACAGCAAATACCGTATTGTATTACACACAAAGTACTATTTTTATTGGTCAGATCTACCTATCACATTTCGAAATCCATCAAACTGAAAACGGATGCACTGAGAATCAAATTATGCTATGCTATGGAGTTTGGACCATCTTGCCGGCCGCGGTGGCCGAGGGGACTAAGGCGCTCCAGTCACGGTCTGCACGGCCACTACGGTCGGGGGTTCGAATCCCCCCTCGGGCATGGATATTTGTGCCGTCCTAGTTCGTAAGTAGTTCATAAGTAGTTTGTAAGTTTAGGGACTGATAACCCCGTAGTTGAGTCCCATAGACTATACAAACATTTGAACATTTTTTGGACCATCTTCAGAGGTGCATGAAGAGGAGCAAATATCTGTTGGTTATATGTTGTGGGTTTATCACACAAGATAGGGAGAATTTTTTGTAGTTTTTAAATTAGAATACTATTCCTTCTGTCTTTTCACATTAGGGCACTGCTTGGTTAAAAAAAGGATGTTGTGGGAAGCCACACATTAATCGTTCGATTCGCACGGTTGAAGATAGGTCACACGAACCTGCAACAGCCTGAAAACTGGTGGTAGGTGATCTCTGTTTAAACGAGAAATGTAGGATTCGATGAAAATCTGAATGTCACCGGAACTTCTGCTTCTTGCAATAGCGACTATTAAATAGCAGTAGAAATTAGGTTCGTGGACAATTTGATGAACAGAGAAAAGGGTTTTGTCCTTAGCAGAATGTGGACTGTCTGACATCAAAACACATCGTTCCATGATGCGGTCATAGCGAGTTAGCGATATGAAGAAGATGCTTTGATATGCAAATGATTAGCTTTTCAGAGCAGCCACACAAGATTAGCGCCTGTGGCGCAACGTGCTGACATGAGGAAAGTTTCCAACCGATTTCTCATACAAAAACAGCAGTTGACCGGCGTTGTCTGCTGAAACGTTGATGTGATGCCGCGTGTAAGAAGGAGAAATGCATACCATCACGTTTCCGACTTTGATAAAGGTCGGATTGTAGCCTTTCGTGATTGCGGTTTATCGTATCGCGACATTGCTGCTCGCTTTGGTTGCGATCCAATGACTGTTAGCAGAATATGGAATCGACGGGTTCAGGAGGGCAATACGGAACGCCATGCTGGATCTCAACGGCCTTGTATCACTAGCAATCGAGATGACACGCACCTTATCCGCATGGCTGTGACGGATCGTGCAGCCACGTCTCGATCCCTGAGTCAACAGATAGGGACGTTTGCAAGACAACAACCATCTGCACGAACAGTTCGACGACGTTTGCAGCAGCATGGACTATCAGCTCGGAGACCATAGCTGCGGTTACCCTTGACGCTGCATCACAGACAGAAGCGCCTGCGATGCTGCACGCACCGACGAACCTGGGTGCACGAATGGCAAAACGTAATTTTTTCGGTTTAATCCAGGTTCTGTTTACAGCATCATGATAGTCGCATCCGTGTTTGGCGACATCGTGGTGAACGCACATTGGAAGTGTGTATTAGTCATCGCCATACTGGCGTATTACCCAGCGTGATGGTATGGGGTGCCTTTGGTTACACGTCTCGGTTACCTCTTGTTCGCATTGACAGCACTTTGAATAGTAGCCGTTACATTTCAGGTGTGTTACGACCCGTGGATCTACCCTTCATTCGATCCCTGCGAAACCCTACATTTCAGGAGGATAATGCACGACCGCATGTTGCAGATCCTGTACCGGCCTTTCCGGATACGGAAAATGTTCGACTGCTGCCCTGGCCAGCACCTTCTCCAGATCTCTCACCAAATGAAAACGTCTGGTCAATGGTGGTCGAGCAACTGGCTACTCACAATAGGCTAGTCACTACTCTTGGTGAACTGTGTTATCGTGTTGAAACTGCATATGCATCTGTACCTGTACACGCCATCCAAGCTCTGTTTGACTCAATGCCCAGGCGTAGTTGTTCTGGGTACTGATTTCTCGGGATCTATGCATCCAAATTGCTTAAAAATGTAATCACGTGTCAGTTCTAGTATAATATATTTGCTCAATGGATACCTGTTTATGATCTGCATTTTTTCTTGTTGTAGCAATTTTAATGGCCAGTATTTTGTTAGCGAAGCATACATGTACTGTCGTGCACAGACCGATTGAATATCCACTGAAGAGCCAAAGAAACTGGTTTATCTGCCTGATCTCGTGTAGCTCGCCCGCGACCTCGCAGCCTCAACAAGATGTGGCATGGACGCGACTAATGTCTGAAGTACTGCTGGAGGGAACTTACACCAAGCATCCTGTAGGATTATCCATAAATCCTGTGAGTACGAGGGTGTAGAGTTCCCTCCTTAATAGCACGCCGCAAGGCATTCCAGTTATCCTCAATAATCCATAGTGTTCCTGTCTGGGGAGTCTGACGGCCAGCGGAGGTGTCCAAAATCAGATGAGTGTTCCTGGAGTAACTCTGTACCAATTGTAGACGTGTAGGAGCTCACATTTTCTTGCTGACTTGAAGGGTAAATGGATTCATGAGGTTGTCTCCATACCCGTACAGGTGCATCCGCTTGATAATATTGAACACGAGACTCGTCAGACCAGGCAACATGTTTCCATTCATCAACAGTCCAAAGCCGGTGTTGATGTGCCAAGCTTCGAGTTGTGCAGTCAGAAAAGGTCCGTTTCCGAAAGTAGATATCGATAATTTTTTGTTGAATGTTTCGTACGCTGACGTTGATCGTTTGGTCGTGCAGTCAGCAAAGGTATACGAGTGAGCCTTGGACTCTGGAAGCCCATATCGATGATTTTTCGTTGAATGGCTCGCAAGCTGACACTTGTTGATGGCCCAACAGTGAAATTCTCAACAGTTTGCGCGGTGTGTATGACGTTCTCTTCATGATAGCACACTCTGTCACAGACAGTCGCGAAACTCTATAGGGGAAAATTGAAAATGAAGCTTACTAGTTCAAGCGGCCAGTAGGGAATAACTGAGAAGTTGCCGTTATTAATGCTGTTACTTTCATATTTCCTAGTCACTGATCGTTGTTGTGAACTTTCCAATACAAATAAGACAAATCATTAAAGTAACATCACTGCCTCTGATAAATGGAAAATGGAAATGAGCGTATGGCTTTCGTGGCCGGGAGATTCCTTACGGGATTGGTCGCCTGAGTGTAAGTCTTTCTATTTGACGCCACGTGGGCGACTTACGTGCCAATGATGATATGATGATGATTAGGACAACACACAAAACCCAGTCCCCTGCCGGGTATCGAATCCGGGACCCCTGCGTGGTAGCCAGCGACGCTGCCACTGAGCTACGGAGGTGGATACTGCTTCTGATAATGGCAGTCTATAACAACGAATTGTCAGTGCGGTGTAATTCATACCCTTCACAATACCTGAATCATAATCATACCTCCAAAAACTTTTTGAAAGCAGAAATGAATCGGAACCTGATGTGCTCAAGTATAAAGAAACTGACTATAATTATGTTCGCGTGCTCAATGCGTACTTCCATGTTGCGTGAGTTTTGTTTTATCGGATTTCGGACATTGTAATATTTTCAAAACTCTACACGATTTTTACATTGTAGGAAACTAGGCCCTACATCGTCTTATAAACCCTCTTTTCACCTGTTCTTGCGTCTGTGCCTTAAACCTATAATTTCTTTTAGGTACTTAGCAGGTATCAAAGCAATATCTTCAAGCATGTAACGCGCTAAAAGTAACAGTTTATATATGGACATTATTTGTTTGTAGATACGCATTCACTTTATAAAACTAATACGTAACCGCCAAAATATGTTGGAATACAGGCTTATAATTTTTGTGAAACTCAAGTACGAAACTAAGCAGGCTCTACTGTACTTGGTGACTAACTGCTATTGGAAGCATTCAGATATTTTTATATAGCAGTAATATTATGAAATGGTGATCAAGTATTTGCGATTGTGATTAAGAGCAGAAGTTTGGACGTGAATGAATTGTTAAATATTTACTTCTGTGCCTAAAAATGTAACTAACCACAACAAATGAACACTTGTTATTCGTAACATTATTCTCTTACTTCTGAGCATCCATTTCAAATGAGATATTTCCGAATTACATTTGTGATAGTTGTTACAACGTATAGCGCCGCAAAAGCTGTTAGATACGGAGTATTTTGAATGTACTGCTTCACTCCAAATACACATTCATAACTCAATCGTTTCGCGGTATTTTTTTACGACCCAGCCGCTTTTCAGCGCTGCAGTCGCGAAGTTGCAAAAATTCACTGGGAGTTTCGTGACTATTATGTTAGAATCTGGTGGTAGCACAGCCTAACTCATACACAGTCACGACACTCCTGCAGATTTTTGTTATACACTGCGACAGCAGCGCTCCAAGCGGCCGATATTCGATGAGTGCAACAATATCGTTTACATTAATTTTAACATACTTTTTACATTAGAGAAGGTAGGTAGTGCCATAAAAATAGGTAGTAATTTAAAGTAGCTCTGTGGTGTCGCACAAGTATGACGTGCGCCCACGTACTTTCGCCGCGCGCCGCCATGTACGCACGGCGCGGCGTTCTTACGACGTCAGCTACGAGCACCCTCTGCTGCAACTCCGCTCGTGGCCACGACTGTTGCATCGGCCACTTGGGAATCGGATAGGCACCAATAAAGACTTGGCTATCGGGTAGGCACCAGGAATTATCAGTAGGCAGGCCTCTACCTAATCTATGTATCAGCATTCTGCAGTCAAGAACTATGTAAACGTTAAGTATTACTAAGTCTCTATGAAATATATATCTCGTTCTAATTTACTCTAGTGTTTCTACTTTCTGCTGTCCCACTGGCTGGTCACCTCCATACCGCACAAGCGTGCATCCTACTTCCTGTGTCGCTCTCTCTTTACTCGGCCACCGACACCAAAACCGGCGGAAACGAGATACCAAAGTGGCGACGAGGAGCGATAGAAGAACCTTGGACCAGCCGCTTGCAGCAGCCAGACAGCAGTAGTCGGAGCACGCAGAAATTGCTCCCGCCCACCCACACTTATTATAAGAATTTTGGGGGAAGATATTCTGTTATGTGTTTTGTGGACTTTTTTGTTGCAGTGCGCCCTCATTTACCTTGCATTTGTGTTTTGTTATAAGTTACTTGTATGCGCAGCGCCTAATCGGTCAGCATGGCCACTACCCCGAACCCAGACTTAATGGAAATTATTCAGTTAAAGACGGCGCAAATCACGCAACTACTCCAAGCAGTGTCCCAGTTAACAGTGCAAGCAGCTAACCAACAATAGCCGTCGCATCAGCCACCCACATCTGCCGCCACCACACCGCTTCCTACGTTCCGCCAGTACAACGAACGTGAGGAAGACTGGAGTGATTACTTCGCGCAGTTTCAAGAACTCGTCACGGCTCATCAAATTACAGGTCCGATTATCAAACACTTCTTTCTCGCCGTAGTTGGCAGCAAGACTATCGTGTTACTGCAGAAACTTTTCCCCCATGCATCTCCTCGTGATCTAGAATTCGATCAAAGTGTAGAAGCACTGAATGCTCATTATGAGAGAAAAGTTCTCGTGGCCGCGGCGCTGTACCGATTTTTTAGACTGAAAAAATCACTGGACCAGACCACACGCAATGGATTACTCAGTTGAAGGGCTTAACCCGCAAATGTAAATTTACTTGCTCTTGTGGAATTTCTTAAGTGACGTGATTTTAAGAGATGCAATTACGCAAAACATTCAGGACCCCAGAATTAGAGCAGCAATTCTGAAACAGTCTCACACTTCATTAGATAGTGTACTGCAGCTTATTGAAGCGCATGATACCTTTGACTTAGCGCGTATGAGAAAGACGAGTGAGGTTGAAAACGTGTGAATCATTTAGCTCCACACTGTTGATACGCGTCAAAAAACTGCATGTCATAGTAAGAACAGAGCAGTATTGAAATTTATGTTTATCTTACGTTTATATTCTACTTACTTTCAGCGGAATAACCTGCAAATATATACATATTCGTAAGTATTTGTTCATGACGAAGTTGTTCTTCATAGCACTGAGACAGTTATATTCGGCTGTTTTTACGTTAATTTAATGTATGTCTCTTGATATTTTACTAATGCTTGAACGGAAAAAATTATACAAACTATTTCGTGAATTACTTAGAAAAATAATTATAAACAAACATCACTCGTTCTGCGGCTTCCCCACCGTTAGGAGCGCTAGTGTCGTTGCAACTGTCAGTTGGTAACAATTTTCACAGCAGTAAAGTGTCACGACTGTATATGTTAGACTGTGGTGATAGTATGCTTTATTCACTCGGAGACCAGCATACTGGGAGCTAGTGCAGAGACCAAGGTAAAATTTTACTTCGCTGCCCACGAGGTTCTGGCCGTTATGTTGGCAACACACATCCCTGACTGTCCGTTACGCAGTATCATATAATTTTAAACAGATTCTAGAAGGGTAACGTAACGCATTATAATTTATTCATATGGAAAGCATCATCTTCTTAATTTCAAGTTCTCAGGGCTTTTTGTTGTGTATTACGAATGTGTCCGTTGCTAGCTCTCAACTGGTTTTAGACGACTAATATTTCAAAATATGCACTACGTTGCTTTCTTATAATGTCTCCCAGTAAAAATAAAGTCACTCTTAAGTAAAATTTCCATCTTTCAGTGCCGTAAAAGAATTTTCATAAAATTTTATGTTTAAGGTTATGATAACAATGTAACAGTCTATCTGATTCCACTATCGAACATGACACTATGTGGTGATTCGATTTTAATGTTCTTATTCTACAAAATAAGGAAATTTAAGTTCGTTTTGTAAATTAATATCTTGAACTAATCTTTCAAAGTCAAAATCGGTAAGTATTCTGTCACTTTCAGGAAACCTTATAATAGCAATAAATATATTGTAAGCACTGTTTTTATGAATGAACTAGTATCCCAACTTAGGTCGCGTCAGGGAATTTAACACTCGCGAACTTACGTGAATAGCAAGTTTGTTAATTCTAGACCACAGTAAATATTTACTTCTTTCGGAGATATTACTTTTATGACCTTTCTTGAATAAACATTTAAACAGGTAAGTACTTCAGGTCACTGAAATTTTCTGCACTTTTGTCTCAATTGGAAATTATTGACTTCTGGATGTTAAAGAAAAATCACGGATACTATTGTTTTTCTAAGAGCACAACGTAAATCTCAAATACCTGAAGTAAGAATGCATAACTTTTGTAAGTATTCTTCAGTTATATTTTTAGTAATTATAGACATTCACAAGACAGAATTTTTCGCCTTAAGAGCTTGAACAGAACAAGTATGTTCATATGTTTGTAAATCTATCGAAGCAAACTGCGCGGTCATCAGTCCGTAGCTTACAAACTATTTAAACTAAGGTAAACTAACCTAAGGACAACACACACACCCATGCCCAGGGAGGACTCGAACTTCCGTCGGCGAGCTACCGCGCGCTCCCCTGCGAGGCGCCTTAGGCCGTTCGGCTACTCCACCGCGGCCAGAACAAGTATCATGATCTCTACATAGCTGCTACAGTACATGGAATACTTTAACATTGCTTGACAATGATCAAGTAGGACCCATTACATAAAAAAAAGTACAACATCTCACATTTCAACATCGTTTTACACAAATAAATTTTGTATGATCATTTCATTAGATAATTTTTAAAGTGTTGACGGACCGCTGTACCTGCCATGCTCGATGGAAAGATGTTATAAGTGGTTTCACTTCTGTCTCGTTGAATGAACGATTCTCTTCAGTCATCGTTGGTCCCCTTCTTAAAGGATCTTTTTCCGGCCGCAGCGATGTCGAAGATTTGATGTTTTACCGGATTCCCCGTAGTAATTCCAATTCCAAAGAAAACAAGTGCAGACAAATGTGAAAATTACAGAACTATCAGTTACATAAGTCATGGTTGCAAAATACTAACACGAATTATTTACAGACGAATGGAGAAACTTTTAGAATCCAACCTTGGAAAAGATCAGTTTGGATTTAGGAGAAATGTAGGAACACGGGAGGCAATACTCAAATTACGAATTATCTTATAAGATAGGCTAAGGAAAGGGAAACCTACGTTTTTAGCGTTTGTCGATTTGGAGAAAGCGTTTGACAATTTCGACTGGAATAAACTCTTTCAAATTCTGAAGGTAACAGGGGTAAAATATAGGGAGCGAACAGTTATATTCAACTTTACGAAAACCAGACAGCGGTTATTAGAGTCGAAGGGCACGAAAGGGACGCTGAGGTTTGGAAGGGAGTAAGACAGGGTTGTAGCCTTTCCCCAATGTTGTTCAATCTGTACATTGAGCAAGTTGTGAAAGAATGCAAGGTGAAATTTGGAGAGGGAATTAAAGTTCAGGAAGAAGAAATAAAAACTTTGCTGTTTGCCGATGACATAGTAATTCTGACAGAGACCGCAAAGGATCTGGAAGAGAAATTGATTGGAATGGACAATGTCTTGAAAAGAAGGTATAAGATGAACATCAACAAGAGTAAAACAAGGACAATGGAATGTAGCGTCAGATAGTTAGGCGATGATGAAGGAATTAGATTAGGTGATGAGACAATAAACGTAGTAGATGAGTTTTGTTATTTGGGTAGCAAGATAAGGTCTGATGGCCGAAGTAAGGAATATATAAAATGCAGATTGGTTATCGGAAGAAAAGGGTTTCTGAAGAAGCGAAACTTGTTAAAATCCAATATTAATTTAAATATTAGGAAGTCCTTTCTGAAAGCATTTGTCTGGAGTGTAGCATTTATGGGAGTGAAACGTGGACGATAAGGAGTTCAGACAAAAATATGATAGAAACTTTAGAAATGTGGTGCTACAGACGAATGATGGAAATTAAATGGGTAGATCACGTAACTAATGATGAGGTGCTTAATCGAATTGGGGAGAAAAGGAGTTTCTTGCATATCCTGACGAAGAGAAGGGGTAGATTGGTAGAGGGAGACCGAGGTACAAATACAGAAAGCAGATTCAAAAGGATGTAGTTGCCGAACTTGCACAGGACAGGGTAGCGTAGAGAGCTGTATCAAACCAGTCTGCGGACTGAAGACCACAACAACAAACGGATTCCCTATATTTACGGTGAATAGTTGCACTAGAAAATCCCCACTTCATCGCTATCTCGGAGATGCTGTTTCGCATGTCTCGCGCACCGTCTATAACACCATGTTGAAACTCACTTAAATGGTGCCAACCTGCCATATCAGCAGCAGTAACCGATCTATCACACGCCTCAGATGCCTGTTACTTTATATAAGCGTTGCCGACCCAGCACAGTCCTGAGAATGTTTCTTTGTTAGCATACGCAAGCTTAATACCAATTTCTTCTGCTCTTCATTGTATACGGGTTGCATAGGATACGTGGTAAAAAGAAACGTTACATTATCCCTACGAAACGACGAGGCGAAAATATGCTGAGTCTATCGTCTCGACAACGAGATTTAGATAAGTGAAATGACTGGCGCTTGAGAATTACTCTTATAAGGTGTTCTGTAAGTAAGCACATAACGTTGATTACGTTTGTGATTGAAGCAATCTTGAGTAGTAGCTGCAGATCCAACCAACCGACGGCAAGCGTGCCGCCCCACACAACTGGAGGATCAGCGAGTTTATATCCCACTCGGTCCAGATCTGCGGTGGATTAGGTTAACACCGTCTATCGGCTCATTGGATATGCAGATTGGGTTGGCCGGAGGGCTCAGTTTGGCAAGTAATTTGTCTTGAAGAAATTACTCACTCAGTAGAGGAAGTAGGTCAGCAGTACATTAGAACGAACTTTACCTCCTCGTCAATTATTTAAGAAAAGAACTAATTGAAATTTGGTTTAAAATGAATCTGAATTTTTATCATGCCGTATGCTAGGCGTTACTGTGCGAATGATAGTTACGTTGCTGTAGTAATAGAGAATAAGTTTGAATGAAAATGAACCTTGTATATTTGAATAGAAAGGAATACAATAGCACTTTGAGACGTCACCAATAAACTGCCGTATCTCTCCATTTAAGGGCACTGTCTCGATAACGTAATTTTTTCAGTTATGTTCCAAATCAATACATGCCAAGTTTTTAAAATAATAGATATCAGTATATATTATATATATATATATATATATATATAATTTACCGGTTTAGTGAACTTAATGTTCATTTTCAGACATACTATGTTACCCATATGTCTCAAGAAGAACACTAAGTGGCCAACCTGTAAAATAAAAATAAATAAATAAAGTGCAACTGGTTGCTTCTGTTTTCAAAAGCTGACTGTAAAAGTTGCTGAAATGGACAAAATAGATTCTATTGGTGTGCGCCTCGGTTGCTCGGTGGTAGAGTGCCAGACTACAAATCCAAAAGTCGCCAGGTCCTAGTATTGCTCATGTGAAAAATACTGAGTAGCACCGTGGTTTGGAACCCACGTTTTACTGTACGTCCCCCTGTAACTGGCTGGGTAAGTCAGTTCGAAGGTCGGAGGAAGGCAACGGCATACCACCTGCAAACAGGACCAAGCCTAGTAAAGCATTGTGGTGTTCAAACCAATCTTCGGATTGTTGACTGCATTACCTTTTAGTTACTTCTGAAATGGGCAAAATACTTAAGATAGTTTCTAATTACGTAATTTGAATCTTTGGGTTATACTCAGTACGTTGAACATTTTTATATCAAAGTAAACAAGTCATATATCTGGCTCAAACGATTTCGGAAATTACAGCCCGAAGAAGAATAAAAGAAATTGAAATTAATTTATACAACAAAGAAATTTTTACTGAAGAAGGCGCAAGGAAGAGTGAGACAAATGGTTTTTCCAATTTTTTGTCTGATTGATTCTTTTGAACAGGAACATAGTTGCTCTTTTTTCAAATTTTTATATAATACTAGTTGTAAGCCCGTACTTGGCGACCGCAGTTTCAGAATGAACTTTGCGTCGTGTCACTTTAAAATGTTCTGTGCCTAAACTAATAAAATCGGAATTCTTACACGATCAATTAGTCAATGAATTCGTCTTTCATAGGAAAGAAGTCGAACATAAATAAGACATATCGAAACAAAAGCAATTTCGTTAATGTCCTAATACACAAACTGTAATTAATAAATCGAAATAACCTAGGCAAATAAACTCAGTGTTTGTTTGCAAACGTGTAGGTAAGATGAAGGCGGTTAATCGTGTCACTGACGTAAACTTCCGAAAAATACTTCATGGTATTTTTGCAGGCAGCCGGAGCGATATTTAGGGTAACTTGTGGGCATTATTTCATCAAAACCGAATCGTAGAAAAATAGGGTATTGTGATTGAAAGTTTTAACTGTAACGTAGTGTCAGTTTCAACGCGCTAATCTAAGAAAATACTAGACGAATTTACATTGCGTTTTCACAGGGAACATCAACGTTGTTTGGGGCAAGATAAGGCAATTATTTCATCAATATCAGATCTCAGAAATGGATATATCGTAATTTTAAGTTTTTCTGTAACCCTCTTGAATATCTGTTTGATCATGGTAATCTCTAAAACTACTAGAGCTAATGGCATTGGGGTTTCCTGTGGTAAGTGGGGACAATAATAGGCTTTATTTATTTAACTTCAGATCTCGAAAGAAATTGCGATTTACAGTTCAATATTAAGCTTTCGTGTTTACCTGTCTCACTACATTAAGTGTGTTTTACGATGATTTTTCAGGACAGCAACACACAATTATACATCGATCAACGATACAGAACGTTACTTGCTACAAGCACGAACAGAGTAGAAAAAAGGGCTTGACTCAGGAAGATGTTGCGTGATACTCGTATATCGGTTGGTGTCTGGCATCCGTTACGAAGTTTATCTATTGTTTGAATCCACAAGTCTTGTTTGACAACTTTACGTGAGGTATAGATTAATTGTTTCCGTTACGCGTTATATGCCTCGTGTTTTGGCTTTTTACGTACTTTGCTTTCTTTCTGAAAGGTATTCATTCAATATTTAACATTTCTTTCGAAAACTTGTATTTATTGATAAAACCGTTTTAAATTCGCCTAGTGGTCTTTATTATGCCTAGAGAGTTTCTGTTTGTGTCTTACTGTTCATATTTTTGTCTATATTTTTACATTTATATGTCAGTGCTGTAGGCAGATTGCATCAGCAGAGGTAACGATGCGATCAATCAGATTGATGCATCGTCATGTTATTTTGCATTTTCCAATGGTAACGTGTTTCATCATGTGGAACTGTAGTAATGGAGGTGAATGTGAACAAATTCCTTTTAGCCTAGCTATTAACTGAGAAAAATATGAAAAGAAGGGAAAAGCAAGCATTTATCAGAAACTTAGCGAGTTGGCGCAGTGCTAACGCACTCGTCTCGCATTCGGAAGTATGGTGGTTGAAATTCACATCCGACAATCCACATTTAGGTTTTCCGTGATTTTCCTAAATCACTCAAGGCAAATGCGAGGATGGTTCCTTTCAAAGGCACGGCCGATTTCCTTCCCCATAACTCTGAGCGTTAGCTCCGTCTCTAATGACCAAGGTGTCGATGGGACGTTCAATCATAAGCTTCCTTCCTTTTATCAGGAAATGTAAGCCAGGAGATAGTTTTTCTGATGATGTGTACTTGTATCCAGTTGGAAAAATGTTTTCCAGGAGGCAGCACTTTGGAAGTGATGCAAACTATGTAGCTCATTGAAGCAAGAGATAAGCACTAATTACGTATGTATCTACGGCAACGTACCTTTGTATCAGACATGTCCTGGATAAGTTTCAAAACATCTTAATAAACATAAAATTATTTCACTTAATTTTCGCCCTTTCATCTTTTATTTGTTCGTTTTAATACAGATGTAGATTAGAAAAAGGAATAAAACTAGGAAACATCCTGTGACGATCCTACCTATTACAGTAGTGTGAATAGGACCGCTAACACAATTTCTAATAATTAATACAAATATCTTCACTTGCTTTGCTGATGTAAACCGAACTGTTGTGTTGATTAGCTTCTTTACATTATGCATGTTTTCCGAAAGTATTTAATTTTGGCAGCCTGGGTTCTTTCATAGTAAATGAAGGTATATTGCTACATGTTTGACTTCTATTTATTACCTTCAAAATCATAAATTGCACCGGTAAAAAAAGAAACAGATAGTACAAATTGGTATTACAATCACTGAGACTGAACCAAACTAACCCCGTGCCAAACTATTCGAACTATGATTCATAGCATCTGTATTTATAGATAATGCTAGGTTCTAGAACGTTCCACAAAAAAAAAAAAAAAAAAAAATAAATAAATAAATAATAAAAAATAAAAAAAAAATGTGAAAATAAGTTGAAAACCACCTGCAACATTGTGAGCGAGGAGTCAGGCAAATATCCAAAAAGAGTGGACGATATTAAGAGCAAAATCAAATCTGGGCGTCAGTGGTCCTACTCGCCCGATTTTTCGGTAATAAATGTAGGTAATTCGTGTTTGCTGTGCACCTAAACCTAACGAGGAAAGGCTGCTAAACTTTCAACTACCGGTAAAATAAAGCCCTCAGCCCATTTCTACCGTTACTTGCCAGTAGGCTACCTCATCCAACACAGAACGATAATAAAGACAAAAGTCGTAGT
The DNA here is from genome assembly GCA_026315105.1 of Locusta migratoria. Classification (NCBI taxonomy): domain Eukaryota; kingdom Metazoa; phylum Arthropoda; class Insecta; order Orthoptera; family Acrididae; genus Locusta; species Locusta migratoria. The sequence goes on along the minus strand of CM048750.1, from coordinate 131,680,368 downwards.
TGTTCTAACATGTGTACTACAACGTAAACACACAACGAAACGGGAGTTGTCACACCCGTTTACTTATGGAGCTACGTGGCCACGCTTCTTACTCTGTGTGTTGACGTGCATTATTTTACTTTCAATGGGAAAGCAACATAATTTTTTGGTTCGGCGCGTATTTCTGCGCGAGTGGTTTAAGATTTCGCCATTTCATTCATCTTTTGCAACTGCACAGGTTTTAATTTTAGCGTAATCCTTTTCGACTGATATGTAACGCCATCGAGTCTAAAATAAAACAATCATATCGGAAATTACGCAGAAAAGTGTTGAAAATGAAGAGTTATAGACATGATGTTAAAAAGGCAGCTCCCTTGCTCACCGATTGGAGCGCTAACGTCGCCCCAGCTGCCAGACGGTAACAGTTTTTACTGTTTTTTACTATGTTAAAATTCAAAATGTTCAAATGTTTGTAAATCTATCGGACCAAACTGCGTGGTCATCAGTCCGTAGCTTACAAACTCCTTAAACCTAGGTAAACTAACCTAAGGACAAACACATACAGCCGGCCGCGGTGGCCGAGGGGCTGAGGCGCTCCAGTCATGGTCAGCACGGCCACGACGGTCGGGGGTTCGAATCCCCCCTCGGGCATGCATATTTGTGCCGTCTTTAGTCTTAGCTAGTTCATAAGTAGTTTTTTAAGCTTAGGGACTGATGACCCCGTAGTTAAGTCCCATAAGTTGTACAAACATTTGAACATTTTTCAAACACATACACCCATGCCCCAGGGAGGACTTGAACCTCTACGGCGAGCAACCGCGCGCTCCCCAGCGAGACGCTTTAGACCGCTCGGCTACTCCACCGCGGCGACTACTATGTTAGACTGTGGTATGCTAATTTCTCGGTTCAGGAGGGATGTCACAAATAATGCCTTCGTAATATGAAACTATACGATGTGTTTTAGAGTTACTTGCTTTTGGAAAATAAATGCCTCTAAATAGGTGGTGCGAAGGATAGCAGTGTCTTGCAGGAGTGGTAATCATTGCAAAGTGTTACGTTTAAGACATATATGATTAGTGGACTGTGTCCTAGTCTTCCGCTCAATTCAAATATATGCATTAGTGGGAAGCACACTTCTAGTATAACCATTCTACCATGTCTCTGTGATTAAAATATTCAAATTCTATGTGTACCTTCACTAAAATTTCCTTTTGTATTACATACGATGAGTAGTTGCTCCTAATACGAGGCGCGTCCATAAAGTAAGTTCCGTTTCAATTTATCTCCGCTGCAGCGCTGCTATTGCAGTTCCGCACATGCGCTGTAGACGATGTGTATCAAGGAGAAAAAAATTGAAAATCCCGCCGCCTGTGAAATCAGGTCGGTGATTCGGTTTCTGAATGCGAGGAAAGTGAAACCGAGTGAAATTTATCGGCAAATTTGCGATGTTTACGGACCAAATGCGATGAGTGATTCGATTGTGAGAAGATGGGTCCGACAGTTCAATGGCGGGAGTAGTGATGTGCACGATGAAGAATGAAGTGGGCGTCCACCTTTGGTTACAGAAGAACTGGTTCACGCGATTGATGACAAGATCCAGGAAAACCGTAGGTTTACAATACTCTCGGTATGGACTTCCCCCAAATTTCACTGTTTCCAACTGGTTGAAGACTCAGTCGGCAGATTTCTATGAAGAAGGTATACAAAACCTGGTGCTACGCTATGACAAACGCCTGCAAAATTTCGGCAGTTATGTGGAAAAGTAGTTTAAGAGTTGTAGAATTTTGTGCAATAAAAATTTCTTTTGTATCTGTGTACGATTTCATTTTATTACCAAATGGAACTTACTTTCTGGACGCGCCTCGTATGTATATATTTTGCATCAGTATATTACGTTCAATAAGCAATCTGTTCTCAGCCGCTACACATTGGAATGGATCACACGAAAGAAATGTTCAAATGTTTGTGAAGCTTATGGGACTTAACTACGGGGTCATCAGTCCCTAAACTTACAAACTACTTATGAACTACTTACGAACTAGGACGGCATAAATATTCATGCCCGAGGGGGGGATTCGAACCCCCGACCGTAGTGGCCGTGCAGACCGTGACTGAAGCGCCTCAGTCCCCTCGGCCACCGCGGCCGGCGATCACACGAAAGATGGCCAAAAATAGAATCTTTAGGTTTGAACGCAAATTAATGTATTGGTGTTACTGAGGTCACTGATTACGAATTTCATATTAAAATTGAGAATACCATATGGCCGATATATTCATTTAAAATTGTTTGAAATCTATGTAATTCAGTATTTAATGTTCTTGAGGTCGCTGATTACGAATTCTATATTATAATTTCAAAATTAAAAGTGTCAAATGAAGATAATAATATTAAAATAAAAAAATAAAAAGCAATTTATTTATCTTTGGTCTGTACTTCAAACTTGTTGAAGTACCAGCTACGGGTAATAATACGTGCAATTAAAAATATGTAAATAGGGAAACAAAATTCAAATGTTTGTAAATCTATCGCACCAAACTTCGTGGTCATCAGTCCGTAGCTTACAAACTACTTAAACCTAGGTAAACTAACCTAAGGACAAACACACACACCCATACCCCAGGGAGGACTCGAACCTCCACGGCGAGCAACCGCGCGTTCCGCAGCGAGACACTAGACCGCTCGGCTACTCCACCGTGGCTAAGTAGGGAAACTCAACAAAAATCAGTCGCACCCACTGTCAATATCGGGATAGTTATCGGGCTACAGAAAATTTTCTGACTCTTCACCAATGAAAAGAAAAACCTCTAGAGGGCCCGTTGACAACTCTTCGCTTTTAATATGCTTCATTTTTCGCAGGTTCGAAATAAGTGATCGGAAAATACCAGGAACCAATGAAATGCATCTTCCGTTGTATTTGTGGACGACCCTTTATTGGAACAGCCTTCACGATATTTCTTAGAGACTTTATTTCTTGCTTCTTGACTATTTTTAGATAAATGACCTACTAGCAATATCGTTCCTTCTGTTATCAGAGCACTGTGCATTCAGAGTTTATGAACTGTCGTAGACATGTAATAGCAGGGTAACTTGTCAACCAATATTGCAACACGATCATGAATACATTTTTGAAATCTTTAAATGTTCACGCTAGCCACATGACATTACCTACAAGATAACATGAAATCGATGGATGAAATCTTCCTCAAGACCCAGCCTTTGAGCAGAGAATAAAAATTAAAAATAAATAAATTAAAAAATAAAATAAAAAAGTTGACGAGCGATTTGATTATCATTGTAGTTACCGAGTTTCCGTATGCAACCTTTGCCAGTCAACAAGAAGCCCTACTGCGTTTGAAACTCCTTTATGCCTTTCTACCCCCAAATCTCTAAACGCTTTGTGTCTCCCAGCGATAGCCACTGCCATTTTTATTTTCAAGTTTATATCCAAGGTGAAGGAAATACTCAAAGCAATGAATCCACTGGTGTAAGAATAATAAACTGCAATACGAATGGGAAACATTAATACTATTTTTTTCTAAAAAATTGAGATCATGACATTTTTTGCCGTTGCTCTGCACACCTAGCAGTGCATGGATAGTGTAGTAATAATATCACATACCTTGCCATCAATTATTGTTCAAATGTTCAAATATTTGTATAGTTTATGGGACTTAACTACGGGGTCATCAGTCACTAAACTTACAAACTACTTATGAACTACTTACGAACTAGGACGGCACAAATATCCATGCCCGAGGTGGGATTCGAACTGCAGACCGTAGTGGCCGTGCAGACCGTGACTGGAGCGCCTCAGTCTACTCGGCCACCGCGGCCGGCTCAATTATTGTTATAACCATTTCAAATATTATTTTTATTTCTTTTCCGTACCCAACGGTCTCGTTTGAAGTGTACTCTTCATTTTCATGTAAAAATTGTAGCCTCACGTACTACAAAAACGATGCGATGAAAGTGCAGGATTTTTCTATATCAATACTTTCTTTTACAGTAAATAATCTGTGGATACTAGTTGAAGTGGAACAAATGAAGCTATGAAAACATTAGCGTCCGAATAGCTTGCACCAGTAAACTTTTCTTTGTGCTCACTGTGTCCCGAAGAACCACCACACCATTTACTACCAATCCCTATTTTTAAAGCTCCTAGAGACAATATTTTGATAGGACCCTTTTGAACTTCACCAAGTGTACAAGCAGTGTGTATATGATTGGTACTACCGACCTTTGACATCTACTATTTTCCGTAAGTGGGATAGATAAGAGAATTGTGATTTTTCATTGAATTTCTAATAAGCATACACACTGAAAGTTATGTAATTTTCCTTCAGCCACATCAGACAATGCCTCATCGCCAGTCATTTAAATCGCCGGTGGAGCTGCTAATAATTTCAACGCTGTCTTGTGATTTACTCGTGATTTCATTTACAATACTTGCAGCAGCTGAAGCATCAGAATAACGAAGGCTCATTTGAGTAGCTAACGATAACTAAAATTTGCTTACTAACTTCCATAACTCAGTGTCTTTTCTTCCTTTAATTCTGGTGGTTTTCTTTCTCGAATTTCGTACTTGGTCGATTCCGTGGATTTTGATATCGACGTACTAATTGTCGCAGTACTCGAATTCTGCAGATGTTTCTTTAGTAATGCAATTCTTTTGAGGAACTTTAAATCTTATTTTAAGTTTTTATACTATTTATAATCAAATTTCGACGTTTCTCTGTTAAATTGCAATCCTTCCCTTAATAACTATGAAAGAAGAAAGCTACTTTTTATTATTTCGAAGAAAGCTTTCAGGTGTTGTTCAATACTGTTTTCATGTCCATTGTGGACACCACCACCTTCAAAGATTCTTTGTCCTCGTCAAGTATTTGACAACATCTTTCGCCTTTGTCGCAAAAGGTTGCCAAACATTCATGTCAGGTGTATAAGTTGAGTTAAAATTGTTCCGTATAACGTAGAACAGTTCTTGATGAGTGCACCTTATCTTATGAGTATGTGAATCTAAATTACATACAGGACGATGCAGTATTATAAAGTGCTCTCTACTGTGACAAACACGAACTATTAAAACCATGGAAAGGCTGATAGATACTGACCTAGGGGAAGATCACTTTGGATTCAGGAGAAATGTAGGAGCAGCCTAGCAACGCAGTAGCTTCTGCGAGGATCTGTCTTTTTTGCAGATATGACAAGCAGTCGTTCATTGGATAGTGGATGCTACTCTAAAGTGGAGAGAGTTCACAGAATAGACGATATATAAACTGTGTTTTGCGTATAAACCCCGTGTATATTATCTTTTGTTTTCAATTATTGCTGTTGTTCTATTAATATTAAAAGTTCTGTAGAAACAGAGACATGTATCCAATGTGGATTTGTAATAACAGCCAATAAAAAACAGTGAAGAATTTACAAGACTGATGTGTTACTATTTTCAGTCTCGTATTTAACATAAAATGGAAGAAGACGTCTGATTGCGGGGGGGGGGGGGGGGGGGGCGGAAATCGCAGAGGGAGACCAAGAGACGAATATAGTAAACATTAAATGGATGCGGGTTGCAGTTTTTATGAGGAGATGAGTAGGCTTGCTCAGGATAGAGTATGGTTAGGAGCTGCATCAAAAAAGTCTTCGCACACGACTTTAGTTCGAATTGTTAGTTACACAAATGATAAATCTTTAATGCTACATTAAAACGAGGCACCCGGTGTACGTATTACAGTTATAAAAAGAAGGGAAGAGTGGTCGATCCTAGCCTTTCAATACAGCTACTGAGCGCGTTCGGGGTCGTTTATTTTTAACCTCAAAAGTACAAGGGGATAATCTTCTTTCATATTCTTTTACAAAACATAATAAAACATACGCAAGAAGAAGGAAAGTCGTAAAAAACCCTCAATACGAAAATATTTTGCTAAACAGTAAACAATTTTGGAAGGATAAGCAATATGTAGACACATGTTTGACATTAATTTACAACATAAAAACTGCAAATTAATGAAAACGTTATAGATGTCAATATGCTACAATCGTTTCTTATTGCGCTCCATGAAAGAGAAATGAAATATAACATTTTCAATAATGGTGGTATGTATATCGGAGCGGAAGCACGACGTTAACGCTCTGCTGAAAACAGTAACTTACAACTGACGTAGCGTGTCAGGTAACAAAAATTTGTAACTTTACTTTCAGAGTAACGTGCATCAAAGACTCTACTACAAGATCGTATGGTAGCTAGCCTCTTCGCTGGCTGTCTCATTTTTATTTTTTTATTTTTGGCCCCCTTTTTTTTCAGATCCAGCCCTTGTGCACCGTGTAGCGACACACTGGTGTGACGAGAATATATGTCAGGTGTTAACGACATTAATGTCTATTAATCTTCTGCATGTAAAACATGTATAGTATGTCTCATGCTTATGTTCGTGTGTTCCTACTGGAAAGTCTTACATATGAAGTTGGTAAAATTTGTGTCTGATCGTCCTTCCATAATGAAATATACGAACTTTGGGGTTGATATAATAGAAAGAAATCTGGTTGTCACGAAAGTTGAAACGTGTTATCCAAATCAAAAGATTGACAAATGCGTTACTGAGCAATAACAAAATAATAAAAAAAAGTCGAACTATGTGTTGGTGTCCTTTAGTGTCTGTCAAGTCTTGTAAAAATTATGATCGGAGAAGTTGGAAATATGTGTGGTTTCTGTCATACGCACAGTTAAGAGGAACAGATTCAAGCAGCATAGAGATGTGAAAGGTTTAGCTAAAATGTTTAAGACAATGTTCTATATCTTATTTCTTCAAATACAGTTCAGCAACTGCAATTTGTTCCTAATTCATTCAATTTATCAATATTATTAAAATAAACCGTCAACAAATATGAACAAGCTGAAAAAAATGCGACAGCTTATTGATGATGCGGGTTTCCTGCGGCTGATTCTGCTGCAGCGGACTCTTCTGCCGTTGCTTCTTCTCCTACTTCTCCTACGTCTGCTACTTCTTGATCAGGTTCCACTGCCAAAGCAGCCGAGCCTGCAATTTGAAAGAGAATTTTATGGCACCACACAAAACCTACATTTTTGAAAGCCATACAAAATCATAATGCATACGCTAGACTCTCAAAGCCACTTTGCTGTGAGTGACAGAGAAAAAATATCTGCTCCTCAATGCATTAAAGTTTCACCTTGTGATGTTACATGGCTGTCAAGAACAAAACTATGACACACCACATTACTCCTCAGAAATGCGGAATATAGCCTATGTGTGAAAATACAGAAATTACACCGTAATATTTTAAGACCCAGGTGGATATTTAATTGCGATGTAGTTTCAGATATATGGGAAACATCGCGCACTGTAGATGTGTCTGATGTCGTTTGGTTTGGTGGTTTGACTTTTATATTTTAATTAATTTGTTAATTACCTCATCCGTCATGTCAAAAAATAATCATAATACTTGCCACTTTAACTTCCTGGGGAGTTAAAGTGCCAAGTGTTATAATTATTCTATGGCATAAAAGGGTCCCTCAAAGTACTTATACAAGGGGATGGGGGCTCCATTGATAGTGACCGGGCCAAATATCTCACTAAATAAGCATTAAACGAATAAACTACAAAGAACAAAACTTTTATAGCTTGATGGGGAAAAGCAGATGGCGCTATGGTTGTCCCGCCAGATGGCGCTGCCATAGGCCAAATGGCTATCAACTGCATTCTTTTGAATAGGTATCCCCATTTTTATTACATATTCGTCCAGTACGTAAAGAAATATGATTGTGTTATTTGGAACACTTTTTTCGCTTTGTGATAGATGGCGCTGTAATAGTCACAAACATATAAGTACGTAGTATCACGTAAGATTTCGCCAGTGCGGACGGTATTTGCTTCGTGATACATTACTCATGTTAAAATGGACCGTTTACCAACTGCAGAAAACGTCGATATGGTATTTATGTATGGGTATTGTGATCAAACTGCCCAACGAGCCTGCGCTATATATGTTGGTCGTTATCCTGGAAGACATCATCCATGTGTCCGGACCTTTCGTCGTATAGTTATGTTATTTAAAGAGACAGGAAGTGTTCAGCCACAAGTGAAACATCAACCGTGACCTGCAACAAATGATGATGCCCAAGTAAGTGTTTTAGCTGCAGTTGCGGCTTATCCGCACATCAGTAGCAGACAAATTGAGCGAGAATCGGAAATCTCAAACACGCCGGCGTTGGCAATTCTACATCAACATAAATTTCACCCGCACCATATTTCTATTCACCAGGATTTGAATGGCAAAGACTTTTAACGTCGTGTACAGTTTTGTGACTGGGCAAAAAATAAATTACGGGACGATAACAGATTTTTTCAGGCGTTCTATTGAGTGACGAAGCGACATTCACAGAGGTAACGTAAACCGCCATAATATGCATTATTGGGCAACGGAAAATCCACGATGGCTGCGACAAGTGGAACATCTGCGACCTTGTCGAATTAATGTATGGTGAGGCATTATTATGGGAGGGCCGGCCGCGGTGGCCGAGGTGACTGAGGCGCTTCAGTCACGGTCAGCACGGTCACTACGGTCGGGGGTTCGAATCCCCACACGGGCATGGATATTTGTGCCGTCCTAGTTTGTAAGTAGTTCATAAGTAGTTTGTAAGTTTAGGGACTGATGACCCCGTAGTTAAGTCCCATAAGCTTGACAAACATTTGAACATTTTATTATGGGAGGAAGATAATTGGCCTCTATTTTATCGATGGCAATCTTAATGGTGCAATGTATGCTGATTTCTTACGTAATGTTCTACTGATTTTACTACAAGATGTTTCAATGCATGACAGAATGGCGATGTACTTTCAACATTATGGATGTCCGGCGCATAACTCGCGTGCAGTTGAAGCGGTCTTAAATGGAATATTTAATGACAGATGGATTGGTCGTAGAAGCACCATACCATGGCCCACACGTTCACCGGATGGTAAATCTCCGGATTTCTTACTGTGGGGAAAATTGAAGGATATTTTCTATCGTGATTCGCCGACAACGCCTGAAAACATGCGCCAGTGCATAGTCAATGCATGTGAGAACATTACTGAAGGCGAACTACTCGCTGTTGAGAGGAATTTTGTTACGCGTATTGCCAAATGTAGTAATACATTATATAAGAAAATATGAGTATATGAGTGCTAATTGACTAATTAAGTGTGCAGTTTTCTTTCTTGTGTTTTCTGGGCGACAATTTCTGACGTAGGATTTTGATAACACATAAAATATTCATTATTGTTTTAGACTAAAAACCATTTTGAGTTACTTATGTTTGCTAAAGTACGGCAGTGAAATACCTACTTTTAGGAGTTCAAAATGTTCAAATGTTTGTATAGCTTATGGACTTAACTACGGGGTCATCAGTCCCTAAACTTACAAACTACTTATGAACTACCTTATACTAAGGACGGCACAAATATCCATGCCCGAGAGAGGATTCTAACACCCGACCGTAGCAGCCGTGCAGACCGTGACTGGAGCGCCTCAGTCCCCTCGGCCACCGCGGTCGGCACTTTTAGTATCTGATTTGGCCTAAATAATACTTCTAGGGGAACTGGAGAAATATTTGTAAATATTTAGTATTTAAACGTGTTCTACAAAAGAAGTTATGAATTAAAGCAATAAACAACATGATATTAAAATAAGAATTTTTTGTTTTGAGTCGCACATACATGGCGAAAGGTAATACTATACCTGTATTTCTATATTTCTGGAAGTATAGCCAGTAGGATTCAGAAGCTGAATATATATAGAATAAAATACTTTTAAAATTAACTGAAAACTTATTACCTAAACGAAATTGAAAATAGAGGATTCTTGTTGTATGTAGCAGGGTGCGAAGAAAGCACAATATGAATGAAGAGCATACATTTCACGAATGAAAGTAGGATTACAATGGCAACTCTTATCCACTCTTAGCGGTGTCTATGTCTGCATGGCGAGGGTCTACAATAATCGTTTAGGTCTGTATCATGAGAGTCCATATTCAACATCTAGGGCTGCGTCATGAGAGGTCACATTTGTCTTCCAGGTCTCAATCATAAGGGTCCACACATACAAAATCTGTTATGTCCACGGAACAGCATACCACCATTTTTCATTACCCACCATTTATGATCAGTAAGACCGACCCACGCACAATCGAAAATGTGAACGAAATATTCAGGCATATCTGAAGCCAATCTACCCTAAATAACTGACTTCAGATGCAGACCTTCGGGCGTTCAGAGAAATGGCTTAGAGTCGCCGCTGTATTCCTAGTAATGTGGTTTTTAGATAAGGATTATACGAAAAATATGCTTTGATTTTGTTGAAATGCCTTTTGGGAAAGTAGAATGACGTAAAGGGTGTCTCACGAAAGACGCCTGCCAGGCGTCTGCGGATTGCGCGGTACGGCTCCCAGCTGCCGCTACCGCATCCGCCGGCCACGGCAGCGCCCGATTCTCGGAATCTATTGTGCCGCCGGCAGATACACTGAGTGCTGCTGAAATCTGGGAAATGACTAGTCGAATCTGTTTTCACGAAACAATAAATTCTGACAGGTATGTGAACAATATCCTACATCCATTTTTTCGAGAACTTAGACCCAACTAAATGCTGCACGGTTATTTCATACAGGACAATGCAAGCCCACACATCGCCAATGCTTCTACTGCAGCAATCCGAAGTGTTTTTGATGATAGGATAGTTGACTGGGCTCTTAGTTCTCCAGATCTAAATCCCTGAAACATTTATCTTTGGGGAATGTTAAAAGACAAGGTGTATGCAAGCAATCCCCATACACTCGAAGACTTGGAAGTCAGGATTCGACTAGTCATTTCCCATATTTCGGCAGCCGAAATTCGTCGAGTGTTCGCAAATGTGTTAAAGAGATGTCAGTCCGCTCTTTCCATAGAGGGACATCATTTTTAACATCTACTGTAAATAAAGGTAACCTTAGGTTACTCAGATGGCAATGTTTTTGGACTTTAAATCAGTAAATCAGTGTATGCGCCCGCGGCACAGCAGAGTCCGAGAATCGGGCGCTGCCAGGGCCGGCGAATGCGGTGGCGGCGACCGGGAGCCGTACCGTGCGATCTGCGGACGCCTGCAGGCGTCTTTTGTGAGACACCCTGTATTTTGTGAGTATCGTATGAATTTAGAGAACTGGTAAAGTAATTACAGTTTTGTTTATCTGGTGTCATACTTGACTAACTTACATAATGTAGACTAGAGTGTAATTGTTATCCTTAGCTTTTTTTGTACAAAGAATCCCACCTTTCAGTTCTTTTCTGCTAACTACAGACAACCTACCGAGAAGTGATCTGATGATGCTTAGAATTGAAAATAGTCAGTAATACTCGAAATATAGTGAATTTGAAGAGAAAACCTTTCATATCTAAAAATAATAAGTCCGGAAGATACGCCTAAAATGTAGAAAAGACAAATATACTCTTATATTTTGACCTGAAGTGAATATATATAATATTGACATTCGTTTTTTGATGCCCAGATAAAATAGGTAGAACTTTTCATTAACTTCGTTAACACAAGACTAATCCGCGCAGACTAAACTACTATATTGCTTAGCACAGTGGTAAGACAGGCAGGCAAGCAAGTTTCCCGTAGCTCGCTTGGCTTGGCCAGGAGTGAAACGGTCTCCCTGTTCTGTTGACAACGCACGGCGGACTGCCTGCCTGACCTTCAAGCCAGCTAAAAGCGGGATATGTACATGTCTGATATGAAGCAGGTGTGTGAGGCAAAATCGCAGAAGGAGACCAAGAGAAGAAAACAGTAAGCAGGTTCAAATGGGTGTGAGATGCCATTGTTATTGAGAGGTGAAGAGGTCTTCACAGCATAGCGTGGAGACCTGCACCAAAACAGTTTTCAGAACGAAGACCACCACCACCATAACAACAACAACCACTAACACAGTGTACAACAATGTATACTGCGGAGGAACAGAATTATGATAGGACATTGTTTTTATCTGCTCGTATGCTCTCTGCCGTAAAACGCTTATTAGAGGTAATTGTTTGTGCACAATTCCAAAAATTGACTGGTCTGCCCGGTGTGTCGGCCTAGACTCCATTTCAGACCGAATATGCAACAATACTAATAGGTATATCTGGATAGTGACGACGAGATACTACATGTTGTATTTGTAAAGTGGATGATATTTCTATATTGACATTACCTGAAACAAATAACCTATAAATACTTAGACCTGATTATATATACAGAAGATTTTAAATGATTCATTATTGTCATCACTGTCTCAGAAATTTCTCAGTGTCGTAATTTCACCAAGCTATAAGTACGTACGTAGCCTACAGTATGCACAATTATTGTTTACTTACGTGCCACCCGTGACAGGCGATATTCATGCTGAATGTCGTTCCACTGTCCTGAGTACACAGGCGTAACTGAAAAAGAAAAAGATATCGATTTGTGTTAAATATGGAACAGAAAATGGAGCAATATAGCAGATAAATCGCACATATCAAGGTACTGCGTAATCCGTGTGTCTGGCTAGTTTTAAATTGGATATAGTAGTTGTTGTTCCGCCTACATTAGCTGTATTTATTTTGCAAGCTTCGAAATCTGTGAGGGTGACAGTAATGGATACGTTACCTAAAGCATTATAAGCTAATTTCGTACTATGAAATAGAGGTAGTTTTACTAGTAATTTTTTGTTGCGCTAACTCCTTTGTCTGGATGCATGTAACATGATTTATCGGTACTTCTCCAGAACAGTTGATTAAGCTTTTATTAGAATAGAATGTAATCTCAGGTTGTAAGAATATTTGAAGCTTAATATTTGTTCGTATGGTGCACGTGACTCAGTACAAGTAACGAGTTGGCAATAGTTATTTGAAGTATGTAGTCGGTTAATAGGTGTGTCGAAATACTTCGTTCCGTTTACTAGATCTATAGTTTCATATAGTAAGATAACGACCAGATTAATTAGGTGCATTAGGAAATTTGTTTGAACTGAAGTTTCGTTGTAAAAAGTTGTATTAGAAGTTGTAGCACACAGGTTATGCTTAATATTTCCATTATTTGTGCTCGTGGAACAAACTAGAACAAATAAAAGAGAAGTCTATTACCTGTATTGCGGTGTTTTAAAAGGACAGCCTTTATTGCTTGCATCATCGTTCAGTATAAATGAAACAATTTCACATCGTAGTTAAAGGAAAATAAAGATTTTGACCTGTTTGAAAGATAACAAGATCGCATGCCCTAGGAGGAAAGGATTAATTTTACACACTATCTCTGTGAATGTTTTACAATGTTTTAGTGAACGTATAATTGCTAATTTCAAGAAAGGTGCATTACGTAAAAATATAATCACATATATAGGGATATTTTGACTGTATAGAAGTACCACTTCAGAATGAGCCATTGCTTGAAAACAATACCACAAATGAAATACAATAGAGCACTTCTTATGCATCATTGTTTCATTAGTATGCATTTTATATAATTAGATGTGGAAAACGGACAGCATAACCAAAGTTGTATTCAATTTCTGATTGGATTATATTTTAATTTTTTTTTTAATATCTAAAGAATTTCTATTTCCTCCTTGATTTCCTGCTATAAGCGAATTTCGCAGAATGATATAAAATACCATTCTGATTATCATCACTGTCTGTTTAACATGTTAAAACGAATGTTGTACCGGTTGCAGCGATGTGAACATCGTAATAGCAGTGGTTGCAAAGAAACCATAATCGAAACGCCATGCCAGTGACAGTTTCAAAACCACCAGGAATTACTGCTGTCAGTGAATGATGGTAAATCCGTGCGACTGAGAAAAGTCAACATGTAGGTTGCGTAGTGGTTAGCACAACTGCCTAGAGAGCTGGAGACTTGGTTTCGAATCTCGACCTTAGTACAAATTTCAAAATGATGCTACTGTCTGCATACATACATAATTTTGCTCATCTTTTTCCATTTTAACGACTTGCATTGTGCGAAGACTACCGCCTTCCAAGACATGAACAGCCGTGTTCTCAGCGCTGAAAGTATACCTTTCTGATTTGAAGAGCACATAGGTATCAAGTGCACCTCTACAGGCCCGTTACATCATCCCATATTGATTTACAAAAGTCACGCTTTATTTGGAAAAGCTGTGAAATGAAGCACTTTGCAAATTTGCGTTTCGATAATTCTATGAGAACTAACATAAGTGAGTAGCCTCAGCTGATTATGGCACACCGAAAGAAAATTGACAAATAGATTTCTTTGTCGAGATTAGGGGCAGCGTTAAACCTTGTAGGATGTGGTTCCTGAGTGGGAAGTGGGAGTCTGAGGTGCTTTTTTTTGCTGCCTTTCTTAACGTTTCTACTGTTACTTATACGATGATGTAATTGTCTTATGGCCAATGTTTTGCTGTTGCACATTAATTGAATCGGAAGACATGGGACTGATTGCAATCATGAAAACTGACGGTGATTGTCGGGTTCTACGGTTGCATCCTTCTTCATCTAGTCGGGCGGCAACGGAGTTACCTTTTTCATGGACGGACGGTTCCCTTCTAGTTAGTAGGACAATATGTTGCATGCTATTTTGTCAGTCATTTGCGACAAATCCACGCTGCAGGTGTTTTCAGCCTGCCTTCATGTTTAGAACTGGATCAGTTATATTTCAATGCGTCGACACACCTACACGGTTTTAATTATCTTTGGTAGGACTGCTTCCAGGAATATCAAAGAGATCTTTGGAGAAAAGAGAAGCAGAAGCAGCTGTATGAATACCAAGAGCTAAGATGGGACGCCAGTAATAAACAAAAACGAAAAGGGAAAGCTAGAAGACGAAACTGACCGTCTATATAAAAGGAAAAACCTAGAGGACTATATCACAGGAGAGAAGAGAAATTAATTGCAGATGAGATGGGTTATAAGATACTGCGAGAAAAATTTGAAAAAACACTGACATATCTAAGCCGAATTAAAGCCCGTGGAGTAGATGAGATTTCGTCAAAATAATCCAGTTCCAGAATATGGCAGATGCAAACAGGTACAAATACTGCCGAGAAATTAGTAACCATTTATTTATTAGAGGGACTCAGGAGTCTCTGCAGATTATGTGTGGAATTATGGCAACTTCCGTTCTCTTTCATCTGTAGGCACAGAAAGGTCCTGTACTAAATTAAATGAAATAAAAACCCATATATTTAATAAGTAATTTGTTGAGCAACGTATCTAGACCAGTCACAGTTCATATTCCATATTAATGTTGGACCCTATAAAATATAAATGTACCTTTTCATGAAATTTATACTTGCTATGTCGTATGTTAGCACAGCCTTCACGCCATTCCGAAGTCTGGAATATGAGGAAATCGTTTTTCAAATGGCCAATTGGTATGTGAAATTTAGTAAATACCAGGTTCATAAGTCATGGTTGGAAAATGGTGACACGAATTATTTACAGAAGAAAGGAAAAACTGGGTGAGATAGCCCCCAGGGAAGGTCAGTTTATGGAAACACGCGAGGCAGTACCGACTCCAAAAATATACTGGAAGACAGTTTAAAGAATGACAAAGGTAAATTTATAGCAGTTGTTGACTTATACTAAATTTTTGACAATGGCGATTGAATGACACCCTTTAATTTTGGAGGTAGCTGAGATAAAATACGGGGAGCGACAGGTTATTTAAAATTTGTACAGAAACCAAACTGCAATTATAAGACTCGAAGGACATAAAAGAAAAGCTGTACTTGAGAAAGGAATATGAATGTTGTACCCTATTGCAGATGTTATTCAATTTGTACACTGTGCTGGCAGGGAGGGAAACGAGAGTGAAATTCAGGGAGGACGAATAAAAACGTTGCGGTTAACCTATTATATGTCAGAGACGGATCGAGTCATGCGAGAGCAGTTCTGAACAGAAATTACCATATGAACTGTACCACATTCACCTCTGCATACATTTCTCCGTTCTTGAAAAAAAAAAAGAGATTAAAAATACAACGTAAAGAAGAAACAGCCGAAAGAGATGAAACTTTTATAATACTAGAAGATTAAAAGTTTATGCGAGACCGGGACTGTAATTCAGAATCTCACACAACTTTGATTAAAAAGTAAAAAACTCGCGCAACTTCGATTAAAAAGTAATCATTGCCAATATTAAAGTTCTGGGATTCCAATTAGAAGTTAAAACTGCTGATTAGTAAGATGCAGAAACACGTAAAATTCTTTCGTTGCGACAGACATGACGTAATGGCTGATGAGGAACGTAAACTGCCTCTCATTAAAGAATTGCAGCACCATGAAGACAGCATACAACAATTTTGAAATTAGCATGTATTATTCTACAAGCCTAAACGTTCAAATTATCCATATTTCACTAAAATAACATATATCACCTAAAATCACCTAACATTCTTTTTACGAGAAAATATTACGCGTTTGATATTATATTCAGACCTGAATGTCGTAAGGAGGAGTAATGGCAATCAACACGTGGCCTGATTCGATAGAGGCGGGGTTGTGGCCTATCAGGACTGGGTTATACAGTTATATGATATTACTCGTCGCATTAATCGGGATCCCACGACTACCTTTTGAATATAGATTCGATATGTTTCGGGGGGTGATAATTAATGTTACGTGAGGTCTCAGCGATCCCAATCGAATAGTTCCCGTGATGACTGATTTTAGTGATAGTAGGACCCTACGTGATCGTAAAGCCATGCCAAACACATTGATTCATGACATGGTCTTTGTTACAGAAAGAATAGTATTCACACAGGCGATGGGACGACGTCTGAAACAGTTCATGCAGTAACAGAGAGAAGCATACTAGCAATATGGCGTCTTCTTTGAGACGAGTCGAAGTTGTGTCGACTGCACCACGATGAACTTATCGATCTCTGTGTGGAGGTTCCAAAGAAAACGAATGCTACCGAATTGTATTCGTCAGTGTGCCACTGCCCAAGGGGTACACAATACGATCATCTCTGTTTCGCAAAGTCGGTCATTTCCGCAGCAGCCATGACATTAATATGTTAAGGCTGGTGGCTATGGCATATATTCTTAATCTATGTGACGTTATCATTAAAAAAGTCTTACTGACCTACCTCGATACAGTGGATGTTTGACTACTACTTGGCTAGAACCCTCTACTGATATTCCATCCACTGAGAACATGTGTTGGTCGAATGCCAAGCGACTGACGTACACTACGTTATCAGAAGTATCCGGACACCTGGCTGACAGTGACTTACTAGTTCATGGCGCTCTTCATCGGTAATGCTGGAGTTCACTATGGTGTTGGCCCACCCTTAGCCTTGATGACAGCTTTTACTCTCGTAGCCATTCATTCAATCAGGTGCTGGAAGGTTTCTTGGGGAATGGCAGCCCATTCTCCACGGAGTGCTGCACTGAGGAGAGGTATAGATATAGGTCGGTGAGGCCTGGCACGAATTCGGCGTTCCGAAACATTCCAAAGGTGTTCTATAGTATTCAAGTCAGGACTCTTGCAGGACAGTCCCTTACAGGGATGTAATTGTCATGTAATCACTCCGCCATAGACCCTGAATTATGAACAGGTGCTCGATCGTGTTGAATGATGCGATCTCCATGCCAGCATTGCTCTTCAACAGTGGGAAGCAGGGAGCTGTTTAAAACATCAATGTAAGCCTGTATTGCGATAGTGCCACACAGAACAACAAGGGATGTAAGTTCCCTCCATGAAAAAACACTACCACACCGTAACACTAACGCCTTCGAATTTTAATATTGGCACTACACCTGCTGGCAGATGACGTTCACCGGGCATTCGCCATACCCACATCCTGCCATCGGATCGCCACATTCTGTATCGTGATTCGTCAATCCACACAACGTTTCTACGATGTTCAATCTTTTAATGTTTATGCGCTTTACACCAAGCGAGGTGTCGTTTGTCATTGACCTGCATGATGTGTGGCTTATGGGCAGCCGCTCAACCATGAAATCAAAGTTTTCTTACCTCCCGCCTGTCATATTACTTGTAGTGTATCCTGATGCAGTTTGGAATTTCTGTGTGTTGGTCTGCATATATGCCCTCCTATTACACTGTACGACCCTGTTCAACTGTCGACGGTATCTGTCAGTCAACAGAAGAGGTCGGCCTGTACACTTTCATGCTTTACGTGTCCCTTCACGTTTCCAATTCACTCTCACATAAAAAACAGTGGGCCTAGGGATGTTTAGGAGTGTGAAAATCTCGCGAACAGATTTCTGACACAAGTGACACCTAATCGCCTGTCCATGTTCGAAGTCCGTTAGTTCCGCGGTTCGGCATATTCTGCTCTCTCACGATGATAAGGAGTACCTGGCAGTGGGTAGCACCACAATGCACCTAATATGAAAAAGTATGTTTTTGGGTATCTGGATCCTTTTGATCACATAGTGTGTCACCATACTCTTACCCATGAAATATGATGTCCTTTAGTATACAACTGAAGCATTATGGAATGGTGCATCCGTAGACCATTAAATTTGAGTTCGATTCAATACCTATCCTGACAAGAACTATTGTTGCTGCAAAATTTGGCAGATCTGTATACTTAATTTCATACCTTATATTCCCTCAGATCACCTACAATCATGTATTACATACTGTACTGTGTATGCACAATAAGTAGACTTTCTGTTGTTGCAATATTAACGGGCAGCAGTGTACTTCATATTGCGATCTAAACTTACGCGCATCCTCCTCGTCGAAGGGCCATCCTTCTTCGGGAACCAACTCTTCTGGTTCGACGACTTCTGGCGGTGGTGACCGCATGAACAGCTGGTCGTCCATCTCCAACGGTGGCTCCTCTTCCACAGGTTCCTCTGGAACCTCCGCGGGGATAGACTCCCGAGAGTCCGTAATCTGCACACAAATATATAACATGGTTGAAAGTCACCTCAGTAGCTCATTATCCAACAGTTAACTTGACATCAGACGTATGTGATGTGCATAATTCAGAATCAAGCTGGTAATGACCAGGTTACGTGTAAAGGCAAAGTTGACAACCTTCCGGTGTCTCAGGTTAAAAACTAGGGCTTACGTTTCAATGTAGAACTTTTTTAGCTCACTGTACTCTATCCAAGTTTGTCTATCCAGTAGATTACCTACTGAAAGACCACCGTTAATTGTAAAATTAATTCTAGCTGAAAGGAGTCAGTTAAACAGCTTACTTTAAACATACAACTCTGGCCGTAAAACCAGCTATAGGATTCGCGTGAACTACTGACTTACTTCCTGCAACAGAATCTTGTTCTCTGGGCCATAATTTAGAACTGACTCAAACTTTACTTTAGCATCGGGAAGACAAAGAGACGGTGGCCAACATACGCCGTAGATCACGAGAATTACACACAATCATTAATATACAAGCCACCCCGAACTTAACCATTTCATGAATGTGGCTGTGAGAACATTTATAGCGCAACGGAATTAAAACATGATAATTTGCATCTAAGTTTATTCTCAGCACTGATGAAAAACAACATTAAATAAAAAAGGGAGGGTATTCATAAACTAATATTCATAAGAAGGATCCAGTTCACTGACAATAAATTATTTATTCACTTCAAACATGAGCAAATTGGGGGAACCAATTTTGTTAAACAATAAAAATGCATCCCATTTACAATAAACTTAAAGTAATCTGAACTGAACATCGTCGGAGGAGGGATTTACAATCAACAAGCATTCAGCCACTCACACGCGCGAAGCAAAGCGAAACTCTCCCAACTCAGCGTGCTGATACGAAGCAGAAGCAGGCGCCGCTATCCTAGGCGAAATTCAACGAACCAGGATGTAGCACACAACACAAGGAAAATAAACTTCGTAGGTGGCTCTGGTCTGTCTTTCTTTACTTGAGATGGTACGCAATATAGCGAGATTAATTTCCATTTAAATCAAACCGTGAGCATGCTGACTTACTGAGACACACGGCTTGTGTCTGCCACATTACACATTCGCACCCAACTGAAGGCGAAGTGCTTAAAGGTCTTATTCATTTCAACAAAAATCAACGGAAACATAGGTTACGAAGCAAGAATATACAACAGTAAGGTACTGGTGCGTGAGCAGTGGCGAGAACTCAAGTGATTAGCTACAAACCCTTGAAGTCGAAGTTCGGAACCATGTGGCTCCGAAAACCAGTAAAAAAATACAAAATTTAATTTCCGAAAAATAAGGAAAAATAGCTACGACATGCAACCCTTAGAAAGGCGTAGGGTATCATAAGGAAGCTAAAGAAATACAGTTAGACGCGATTGGGAAGGTGTTACATGGATGGACCAAGTCTAATCTTAAAAAATCAGAAAAGTGGAATAAATTCAAATTTGGGGTAAATCAACTAAGAAATACGGCATGCAACCCCTAGAAATACGTAGTATTTCATACGCAAGCTAATAAATGGGTTGTACAAGGCTAGGAGAGAATTTACTGGGGGAGTCTGAATGCAAAGTACAAGTTTGGAAACGAAACAACAATTTAAAATAGACAGAGAGGAGATTGCAGTGTACTAGGGGAAATCAGAAAGATATATGCACAATTCCTTGCCTGAATGGCATAGAGACAGACACAGGGGTAGCTGAAGGCTTTGTTCTAAGAACACACCACGTGGAGTACATATCACTCACGGTAGGAGAAAATGGAAAAGAATATTTGACATGCACTACACGGAATAAAAAATATTCCCGCACATTAGTTGCATCCCACAAAACTAGAAAGAAATTAAACCGAGTTCGTACACCACCAGCTAGTCTCACAAAGGTTATAGATTCTCAGCCGTTATCAAACCGAATAACCGAATTAGTTACATATTCACCGCGTTTACCTACGCGAAATCACCAAAATGAAATTGAATACTCTTCCGTACATGATCAGAGAAACTTATTTCGAAAAATGAACCTAAGTTCTCAAGTCTAACTTGAGCAAAGCAGACAACGAATCGCTACCATCTCAAGTAAAGAAAATCAGAACATCGTACCAGATCGAAGCGCAGCCACTGAGTGTCCAGCGAGACCGCCGCCAGCGGCCGGAAATCGGTAAAAACCCCAGAAAAACGGGGTGGTGGGAAGAGCTTAAACTCGCGCGTCCTGCCGAGGCTCGCTACTGGGCATTGCCAACCCAACTTGTAACCAAAGGGTGGAGGAATCTCTTTGGTAGCATCAAAAGCAGAGGTTGTTAACGACTACCTATTGACACGAAGCCAGAGATGCAAAGCGAACAGCTAGCAGCCGACGATGAAAATTCTCATAAATACACTCAGACTGCCGTGCTAGAAGAGACTCATACATGCACATACAGAATAAAGCAAGTACACATTCTCACAGGAACAGTGGCGTCAAGGAGAAACCATTCATATTGCCACATTTATAGATACAATTAGAAATTATTAGCATAATAAAATTCCAGGAATATTAACACAGTATTACAGAAACTAACATTTAAAAACATGAAATGAAATGCTATACGTCATGCTGCCGAACTAAAGGGGTTCTCACTTAGCAAAAAAGCCCGTCTAGTGAACTTAGATAATTTACAAAGTTAAAAACCTAGGGAAGACGGCAGACAGGCATCTTTCACTATTTCCAACGTGTTTCTTCAAGGCTAGAAAAATACCCATCTACAAGTAACGTAACTTTTTAATGGGGTCAAAAATGATTCAACCTACACATTTCTGCTGAGGATACAAATTCTAATGATTTGATAGTTTCAATAATTCTTAGGCCTACTTCAAACCCTCTTAAGCATCTTTGTGAACACCTGGATTTTCACATAAAAATTTTTTATTTGCCCACTCTATTTTTCGTTCATTCAATTGGTCAGGTAGTCCTAACTAGGTATCCAATATTTATTGTTTGACCTTTTCTGACAAACAATCAACTTCATCCCTTTCTGTGCTTCTAACGACTGTTAAAATTAATGATTCGTTTATGGCGTGTAATGGTGAACTCCATCTCACTTCTTGTTCATAGTCATATTTCATTAGTTTAAACACGTAAAAATGGTGTTCTGCATAGGCAAAAATATTAGATCACTTTTACATTATTTTATCTCTCTATTTTTGTAATATTCTTCTTCTCATTATTATAAGTATACATTATTATGCAGTTTTATTCTTTGCAGTAACAAGTGGTTTTCCTCAGTATAATGGATTCATTTAGCCTGTTGTATTTATCGTCATATCTTCGCACATGGAATGCGTTCGTATGTTATATAGTATATTTTAATATAACCGCTTCTCCTACTATATGATTATCTATAAGAGTATCAAATATTTTATTGTTTTTGTGTGTTATTGCCATGGATTTGCTATTTTTCATTATTTTGTTCAAATTCGAAAAATTTTCTTTCATGTTATGGCAGTTACACAACAGCAAGTGGCGTTAGTTTATTTTTGTATTGTTATCTAGATTCATGTTTTAAGGTTACTTGTTTGTATTACCATAAAAGCGTATACTTGTGACTGACGAATATGTAGGAAGAGGTCCATAACAAATTTCAGTAGTTACAGTTGTTGATGTCGACGACTTCAGTTCGAAGACTGGTTTGATGCAGCTCTGCGCAATACTGTATCCTGATGAAGCCTCTTCATCTCTGAATAAGAACAGCAGCCCATAACCTGCTTCCTATATTCTTCTCGTGGTCACCTTCTGCGATTTTTACATCCCCCCCCTCTCCCTCCAATATTAAATTGACGATTCCTTGATGCCTCAGAATGCTTTCTACTAATTGATGCCTTCTTTTCATCAAGATGTGCCAGAAATTTCTCTTCTCTGCAATTCCGTTCAGTATCTCCTCATTGCGTAATCTATCCATCGAATCTTTAGCATTCTTCCGTAGCTCAAATAAAAATTATTTTCTTCTTGTCTCAACTATTTCTCGTCCTCGTTTCAGTCCTCCCATACATGACCAACAGTTTGTCTTGGGCTTGAAATATTTTTGTGATATGTAAGCTGGCCTTAAAAGCAGGTCGATAACAGAATGTTCAAATGCAAATATTTGTAAATCAAAGGGACTTAACTTCTGTGGTTATTAGTCCCTTGTGTTAAAAAACTACTGAAACTAATATAAGGACAACACACACACAGACACACACACACACACACACACACACACACACACACACACACACACACACATACACACATGCACGAGGGAGGACCCGAACCTCCGACGGCGAGAAACCGCGCGCTCCGAAGCAACACGGCATTACAATACCTTCAATGCGAAAGATTATGGGCACTTGCAAGATGAAGAGCGGAAAGCGGTGGTCCAAAGATTACAGAACATTCTACTAACACGTAGAGGGTTTGAAATGTGGATCACAGATTTCGATCGAATTTTGCATAGTTTCATGTTGAATATCAAAGGGCACTCATTAGTTTTTGAAAAATCAAGGTCAAATTTGATGCTGGAAAATCGCGTTTTCAATACTATACATTGAAAGACCCTGTAAAGATGAGCATTTTCTACGCCAGAAGTTAATGACGTTCGAGTATTTTTTTGTGTGTTTTCATGCTGCAGCTTGGGTACTTGTAAATATGAACGACATAGAGCGGTCTAGAGCTTAGATTGTCAATTGCTCCATCATGGCAATTTGTTAGATTCTTTAAGATGTATTTGATAATATTCTCGTAATACCTTTTCTTGCCTTATTTTGAAGTAGAGCATTAAGTGTATGGTGTCTTGACAGCTGTTTCATTTGTGATACACAGTACAAAAACAATAAAGATATTGTATTTTTTGTCCCTCAAAAAATCTTTCATTCACAAGAAATAAATTGTATTTTCTCTTTCATACATCTGTTTCATACAATCAATTTGCCACATAATATTCAACCACCGAGAAGTGTAACATCTCTGCAGAACATATCAGTGGCAATAGAATTAGACCGCTCTATAATTCTCCTTTACGAAGTCCTTTTTTTGGGATTCCTGTCTCACCTCGTTGTCCCTCACAACTCGTCCGTTACCATCAGCAACCGCGAGCCGGCCGACAGCTCACTGGTGTGACACAAGGAAGAGCCAGCTCGCTCGAGCAGATCGCTGAGCAGGCCTGCTGTATAGTGTGGGATAACCAGAATGCATCCCTAAATTTTGCTGAAAATGATCCAGGAATTTAGGAGGACATTCTGAATTACTTTCACGCATACCCTCTGCTTTGTGTAACAAGCAGATACTACACCCACAACACACCTACGATTCAAGGCTGGCTGTATGTCAGGGTCTTGTAATCTTGGGCTCATGGCTTCATCGTCATACTTGTTTGACGCGTGTATTCCCTGGTCTCCATCTCTTTCTCCTCAAATCCCATCCCACCTGAGTGACACTCCACCTCTCCTTCCGACCATCTCCTCCTAGCCCCATTATCTATGTCCATAACATTCTGTCCCCCTCTCCACCCCTCCTACTTGGTCCCCGCTATGCATATCTTATTCTGCAAAATGTTAAAATGTTTGTTAAGCTTATGGGACTTAACTACGAGGTCATCAGTCCCTAAACTTACAAACTACTTATCAACTACCTTATACTAAAGACGGCACAAATATCCATGCCCGAGGGGGGGGGGGATTCGAACCCCCGACCGTAGTGGCCGTGCAGACCGTGACTGGAGCACCTCAGTCCCCTCGGCCACCGCGGCCGGCTCTTATTCTGCCTTTCCCTCTACTTCCCTCCTCTACCATCTCTTTGCCCCTCTTCTCCTTCGCCTCTTCAGAGTTGTTACACAAGTAAAGACATACCATTAGAATACTGCAGTTCTCTATTTTTTAACTTAAAGGAATTAATGTTTAATCAATAATTTAAGAAAAAAAGTACATTTGCTTTTTACATTCACTGGAATACGGTTTACACTATTACTTAATCATATTCACGGAATGTATGACATTAAGTGCGAATGGGTAAAGTTGAAAATGTGTACCCAGCCGGGATTCGAGCCCGGGTCTCCTGCTTTCTAGGCAGTTGCGCTAACCCCGCTTTTTTGTTCATCTGGTAGATCTATGGTTCACGGTCGTTCGTTCAGCTCGTTCGTGGTTGTTCGTTGAACGGTTGGCTCAGCTTTTTTTATTACAGACGGCGTTTAGCCCCTTGAACGGGCGCGCTGAGCCACAGCGCCCGGCATTTATGCTGTACACCACTGGGGACACAGTGATCATCACACCTGCACAGAATTACTCAAGCATGCCTCCCGTCAGATACAAATTTGCAACTTTACCCTGCCCACTATTACTCAAACTCGCAGCAACTTAGTACTGGTTCCCGTAAGAGTAAGGGCCTAGGAGTGCCTCCGACACTGAGCACTGAAGAAAGGACCATTGCCCGTCATCGTCAATATGTGTGTGGTGTCTGTTCTTTCGGACATGTCCGACACGACACACACACACACACACACACACACACACACACACACACACACTGCCCACTATATTACTTAATCATTTATCTTTATTCTGTATTTCATTATTGTCTCACAAATATTAGCCTATGCGTAGAGTGTTTGACTGTAGGATCACAGGTACAAGGTATCATTTGCAGCTATTGTCGTTGCTGTGCATGAAAGAAGATGCGTAGGGTATGACCTCGAGACTACACCGAGCGCTGTGCGGGAGCTCACGTTAAGGTTCATGCGGTAGCTCACGCGGGAGGTTCGCTTCTTCCCTCGGGATTGGAAGCGTGTCCTTTAGTACAAGTTACTTTAACTAGTTTGAAAGCTTATAGTTGGCGTCATGTAGGAAGGCGCTTCCGCGCATAGAGGCAGAGCGACAGGGGAAGTAGGAGGGGAGGAGCTACGGCCGACCGCCAACAGTTGCGCCTGCGGGACAAACATTGCATAACTCGCGGCTAGCCACGCACCTATAGAATGAATATCATTGGATGCCAGTGCGGTAGTGGAGGGGATGCACAGAACGGCTGAAAACTGGGTCGCCTACCTACGTAATGCGGACTATAGCAACCGATGACCGGGGTAGTTAGCTCCCTTAGAATTACAACTTCGAGTACATCCAGCCATATTTCTGGAATAGAGACTTACATAACACAATATGTGTATGTTGTGTTTGGCCAATATAGCTTGGTTTGTTCCACACACGATGATTACGTGAAGTCGGAAGGTCCACATAACTTTTCATTAGTAAATAATGTTCAATTTCTAAGTCAGATTTTCTTATGATGGTTGAAGTTTTGATGAGTGATGGAAATTGCGTGTTTTGACATTACAGGCTCACACACTATTTATTAGAGAACGTGCGCGACAGCATGTTATGAATGCAGCTATGAGAAAGTCTCAGTCATTGGCACGAGGGGCAATGAGAACATCATACCAACAGATCACATAGGTTGGTGACTGTAGGCCCAAGACAAGAGAGTGGTACAGAAAATAGGCAATGATCCATCCAAAAGGACCGGACAGCGAGAAAACTCCCATTTCCTCTACTAACCCTAATAAATAAATGAGCGACACAATTGAAGTCCGAGCGTCATCGGTGACAACGTGATTAAGACCGGTAAAGCTGGTACTGGGGGAGGATGAAAGCGGAAATCAGTCGTACCTTTTCAAAGGAACTAGCTTAGTATTAAGCTTTAAAGATTTTGGACAACTACGGTACACAGAATGGTTCAGCTCACCCTAACCAGATCATGTACAACGCTCCTTTGCTTGGACATAACTGTGTTTCGAGCAGGTTAGATTACGTAACTCCATCAGTTCCATACATTATTTACTTCACAGTAATCAGCACAAACTGAGCTGTACTAAACTGCAGTATAGTTGGCGAGGTCAGACCAAACATTAACGAGGGATATTGCTTGCGAGGTGCGATGTTGCAGTCTTGAATTATGAGTCCACATATTTGTAATTGTTTGGTTTTCAATGCACTTAACGCAAGGAAATACAATTAAAATTTGCGTGTTGGTATATTATTTGGTATTTATATCACCTGTGTCGAAAGTATGAGCCAGGATCGTTCCCATTAACTCTCATTGCTGCGGTGCTATTCCTCTATCGGAGAGGCTTGGCAACGTTGATACATATTTATATTGGGGAACATGAGACAGAATTGTGTTGTGGAGGGAGACTGTTTTAAGACAGTATGTGTAGTGGCTGTCTCCGTTATCTCACGGTGGCTCAGTGGTTCGCTCGGCCATTTTGTAAACAGAGGACAGATATTTAAAGTAAAATATGGTACTCTTACATTAGCAACGGGAAAGGGAGGCCTTAACTTGACAGATATCTATGTCAAGGCCCAAGCTTTGTATCTCAGCAAAACATATAAACTGTGGCAAAGATCACCCAACGCACTTGTGAGTCACTTAACTGCAAGAAAGAGCTCCGGATAACATGGAGCCACCTATGGATGTACGCCACATTCCGACTGCATTCAATCATATCAAGCATTTTCTTCTGGACTGTAGCTACATTAAAAGCCGTATTTCCGAGAAAGATCTGTACAAAGTTAAAGAAGTATACAACGTGATGATGGAAAACAAACAGAGAAATGTAATAGAGAACAAATATAAGGAATATAACTGGAACAAAATCTGGGAAAACGTACAGGACGCCAACTTACCAATGAGCGTGAGGTCCACATGGTACTTGGCAGTTAATAGAAAATTCCCGATCAATTCCAAGTTGTACGACATTCACCTGGCAGATACGCCAAATTTCATTAGTTGCAATCTTATGGACACGGATGAACATAGATTTACATGTCACCTTGTACAGGAAATATGGCTCCTCTGCAGAACAAAACTTGCAAGTATGCTGCGGACGTCTCCCAACACCATCATACCGGCTCGACTACTCAATCCCGACGAAGTGCCTTACCCTCCCGCCAAATGGAGAGCAGTAGGCCTAAACTGGTTAAAAGGACACGCGGTGCACTATCTATTAACGAACAGAGAAAAGAAGAAAGAAGATTACTGGACGTATTTACAAACAGAACATCACAAACTGAAACGACAGAAGAATTATAAAGACAACTATCCGAATTGTTTGACTAGAACATTGCAGTAGACAGAAAAAAACTAGGAGACTTATTTATTTAGCTATGTTTTGTGCGATCTACCATACTTGCTTTTCGTCTACTACGTGTCATCTATTCTACCAAGGAATTATTATTTAGTAAGGAATTTACTAAGGAATCATTATTTAGTTTCATAAACCGCTGGTTTCAAGAACCAATATTTATACTGCCAATGAAGGCAGATTCTTATTTGCTGTGAAGAAGAGGTGTGTTTTTCTTTTAACTACAAGTTTACATCATGTAGTAGATCCTTTCTACGTTACATGTGTTTCTTTTTGTAATTGAAATAAAAACATTCCATTTGCACTGCACAACAGTTTACTATTTCTAAAGCAGAATTTAAAATTAACGCTAAAGAAGCACTCACTCATTTAATTATGGTGGAAGACGCCCTCTAAATTCATTTTAAAACTATTGAATATACCGTCGGATTCCGCTTGGAAGGAAAAAAAATTGGTTACAGCTCTTGCTCGGTAAGTATTAGGTTCTGGGTTCGAACCCTGGCAGGGTAACAAATTTTAATTCAATGCCTCTTCTTGAATTTAATACATTTGGCATATATCGAGAGAAAATATGCCTCTGACATTTATTTTTTGGTAGCTGGTAAGCGTTACCTTGATGGAGACGGGCTCTGGAGGCATGATCTCCGGCAGGAAGGGGTGCAGCGTGTGGGCGCGCCACAGCGACACCTCGCCAGGCGGCGGCCACACCTCCTCCTCCTCCACTCCCTCCCCAGGCGGCGCCCGCGACGGTGCTTCCTCCCCGAACTCCAGCTCCGGGTCCCTCACCATCAGGTAGTTGCCCAGCTGCACGCAGCCGGACTCGAACCAGAACGCGCCGGTGCCTATCGGCTGCCACCACAAGCAAACTAAAGTAAGTGGTCCGTACATTTTGCTGTGTTTTCACAGAGAAATCATTATTCATCTGGTGAGCAACTAATTTAAGTGTGTACATTGACTGAAGTGTGAAGTTTGTCTGACAAGGAGACCACATGGGTATCGGATTTAAGAATTTCTTTATATTTATGGTACGTGAAGTTCAGAAATTAAATAACAATCAGTGAAAGCCATTCGACGCAAGCCCCATAATTCTCGATGAAATCGACTTTGAAGATTTGCAAAGTACACGTAAGTACCAATAATTAAAACGGCTGTAGCATCTATCGGCGTAGTTTAGGTTCACAGTCTGGCCACTGCGGCCGCGCGGTGAGGTCGCGTGCTGCGCGTCTCGCCGTCCGTGTTGTGCGCGTTTGTTTACTTCCTTCGAGCGCGAGTAGTTTTCCTTCACGTTCACTGCAGCGACGTGGCTCGCCTTAGAAAGAACACCGTCAAGATTACGTTCCAAGCTGAATATCCAAGACCACGAGCTTACGAAGTAGAACAGTTTCTTCGTGAAGAATTACGACTAGATCCACAGCAAATTATTGGAATACATTTCTCGATCAGCGCAAGTGTCGTCTACGTCAAGATGATTACCGTAGAAGCATGCAGGAAATTCGTTAGCGGAGCAGCAGAAAAACTACAGTTCCGACACTCAGATGGACATACAGGAGCTGTTTCTTTTGAACTTGCAGGACTAGGTATAAAGACCCTCAGGGTATTTGAACTACCCTTTGAGGTATCCGCCGACCAAGTCATCTCGGCACTTACACCGTACGGAACAGTCATCAACCACGTCGCGGAGAAATGGCAGTCCTTTACGACGTATCCAGTACTCAATGGAGTACGGCAGGTCAAAATCGACCTCCGAAAACATGTCCCCTCCTACCTAAATATTGCCGGCTGCCGTGCCATTATCATGTACGAAGGACAACCAAAAACATGATCCGGATGTGGACAAGAGGGACATGTCCGCTCTGAATGTATGCTGCGACGTATCACCCAGATTCTAAAGGGCGAAGAAGTTCAAACAGCCCCTCCATAGATTCTGCCAATGACTTACGTACATGCGACTTTACCTAGGACGACGATTGGAAGAGACACAACCTCCGCTGTTTAACGAACACGTTGTCGCGGAACATGACAGCCATCATACGAACGAGACCACAGACGGATCCGAAGACCACCTGTCAGAACAAAAAGATAATTCAGAACCAAACGAACGAATGGAAGTTGACCCAAGAGTAGTAACAACTCAAGCCTTCCTTTCGGGAAGCACTGAAAGGTTGGATACACCGGACCACTCTGACTCAGAGAAGCATGTTCGAAAACAAAAATCGCCTCGCAAACACAAGAAAAGCCGACGCACACCGTCTGACGAATGTCTTGAAAAGACGGATACAGTCGATCATTCCGATCAGGATTGTGAAAAGACACACTTCTCAAAAGAGACACCGAATGTGACTGGTACCCCTCTCAAAACTGACAAGATACAAATTTCTAGACATACCATTCAACATGGTGATGGAAAGTGCGATGGATCACCGTCCCAGCTTCCAGAAAATACGGAAGGGGAGTCCTCAGCAACAGATGTCACAAACCCACAGCCTCTTTCCAATGGCCCATGGCATGAAGACATGGAAGAACAAGACTTCATGGACACTTTACTTACAACAGAGGGGAAGCAAACGCCCAAACACCCACATCAGACGGAATGACTCTAAGAGAAGGTGGTGTCGAGGCGATATCACCCGTCTCCACCACCCAAACTGTTGCCTGACATGGATTTACCGGCTGAGAAGCAGTCATACCGATTCGCGACTATCAACATCAATGCAATTAGGTCGCAAGTGAAGCTGTCATTATTACGTGACGCACTTTATGCGGCTGATATAGACGTGGCCCTATTACAAGAAGTGTACGTGCTGGGTTTCTCGGACTTATTGGGATATACCACATACATATCACATGCGTCCGAAACGGGTAGCGGAGTTGCAGTACTTCTCAAAGAAGGTTTAATAGCCACTGATGTACGCTAGCTACCTAATGGCAGGGGCATGGCTCCCACAGTGCAAGGGATACACCTAGTAAATGTGTACGCACCGTCGGGTACAAGCAAGAAGCGTGAACGTTCGGTCTTTTTCTCTGAGGACTTGACACAACTATGTCAGGGCAGAATCGATGATATGGTTATCGGGGGAGATTTTAACTGTACACTGTCCCCGAAAGACCAAATTCCCCATCACTCACCATGTCCAGCACTCTGCGCTGTCATTCGCAATCTCGATTTAGTTGACACTTGGGAAATAATGCACGCTGATAGACCTGGTTTCACGCATTTTACGGAACATTCGTCCAGCAGAATCGACAGGATATATATCTCCCGCTCTCTGATTCATGCGGTCACTGCAGCAGAATTGTGGCCGGCAGCTTTTACCAACCATACAGCTTATATCTGTAACATCACGCTTGGAAGACAACGAGTGTGGAGAAGTCGTATCCCTTGGAAACTGAATATTGCTCACCTGTCATCGCCGGAATGTCGAGCGGCGGTGTGCAAAGCGTGGAGATGGTGCTTACGACGACGTGAAGCGTACACATCAGTCTTACAGTGGTGGCTGGAATGTGCCAAACCGAGACTTCGTCGCACATTGATGACCTTTAGTAGGGAAGCTGCTGCATGGAGACGCAGCACCACAGAGTTTTATTATGCCATACTGAGGGAGTGTTCCGTTATGCCTCCATCTCCAGAACATCAGATGATTGCCAAAAGTGCGAAAGCAAAGATTGTAGCTTTGACACGTCGACAATTGGAAGGAGCGATCGTTCGTACACGCCAAACAATTGGAATCAATAATGAAAGACCCTCTATGTACCATATAGCAGCGGAACGGAAACGCAGGCAGAAGTCCTTAATCCGCGAGGTGACGACAGAAGATGGCGTACGTCACGACACGCAACGAGCTATCAACGACGTATTCTTCAAACACTTCTCTCGCCTGTATACAGAGGAGAGATCCGATCCAGAAATCATTGATGCTGTCGCCGGGTTAATACATGACAAGATCCCTCTGAAGTTCCAACAAGAATTGTTAGCATCGATCTCTGAAGACGAAGTTGTCGATGCCATTGGAAAAGGAGCACCCAACAAGACACCAGGACTGGATGGCTTACCGCTGGAATTTTATAGAGCTTTTCAGGGACTTCTGCTACCTACTTTGACGATTATCTGCCAAGAGGTTATGACGCCTACAATAAAACTTCCGGCTGTTTTCACGGAAGGTGTCATTATCCCGATTCATAAACCACGTGGATGATCGCGTATCACAGACTACAGACCACTGACTCTGCTGAACTGTGATATGAAAATATTCACACGTTTATTGGCGGCTCGTATACGGCGCACGGTATGTCATGTTCTATCGGCGGATAAGACATTGATGGGTGGGACCCATAATATACGCGCCGCCCTGTGTCACTACAGAGACCTCATTGCCCTTGCCAAGTTGCGTCGCATACCGGGAGCTTTGGCGGCGATAGACTTTAGTCAAGCATTTGATCGAGTCAATCACACGTACTTAACTACTGTTCTGCAGAAAATGCACTATCCGGATACCTTCATTGAAGTGATACTGCGTCTTCGTAGTGCATCGTCGAAAGTACTTGTCAACGGTAGACTGTCAAACCCCTTACCAATCCAACGCTCTGTTTGACAGGGATGCCCACTATCAACGACACTATAAGCGCTGGCCTTGGAACCTTTGTTGTGTGGACTGAGGAATCGCCTAACTGGATTGACTCTTGGCGGCTATGTTTTTAGCTGCACCGCGTACGCAGATGATCTAGTGTTAACTCTTCGAGACGCACAAGATGTAAACAGGGCTATGGAGTGGCTTACCACATATGGCGAAGCATCGGGGAGCCGCGTAAACGCTCAAAAATCGGTAGCACTGAATATTGGCACCGGGATGACACCGGAAAGCGTCGCTCCATTCAAACTGTGCGACACAATTCGCTGTCTAGGTGTCGAATTCACAAATGACATTTCACGCACGGCAGTGCGTAATTACCGGAAACTATTACAAAATATCCGTGCCGGACTTATGGATCACCGTCTCCGGGCTTTTGACATACATCAACGAACCGAATTTATAAATGTATATCAAGCATCCCGACTGCCACATGTGGCGCAGACACTGCCTATGCCAAAACACATAGCAAGGTGCCTAATGGCGGCATTCGGATCATTCGTCAGTTACGGAATGATATTTAAAATAAAATACGAATCCCTCAACCTACCAAAGGAACGTGGCGGACTAGGACTTGTTAATGTTCATGACCGAGCGATGTCTCTCTACGTGGGTATGCACCTCAAGCTGTGGAAGCGAAGCCCGTCCAGTCTCACCGGCCTACTGCTAGATGCTTTGGCGCCGACTTCCCTCGACCCACCGGTGGAGCTAACAAACATACCGACAGTATTTTCCTATTTTGGGAGTTTTTATCTAGAATATAGCTACATTAAAGGCGCCCTACCTGTTAATCGCTTAGCAATGGCCAGAGACATCTACCGCATCCTGCTACAGCGCCGGGAACCTAATATTATGGAAATGAAACATCCCAATGTGCACTGGAGAGTGGTTTGGCGCCCAGTGAATGCACCAATGCTGGACTCCGACGTGCGATCGACTTGGTACGTGACGGCGAACAATAAACAGATGACTAGAGAGAGACTCCATAGGATTCATCTAACTGATTCGCCAATGTGCGTGAAATGCGACGTACCAGACACTGACGAGCACCGATTACTTTGCGGGCCGGCGGAAGAGATCTGGTATTTCGTGCGCCAAATTCTGGCTCTTTTTTTACGGGTGTCACCAGCTGCTGTCGATTCACGCATATTATTCTATCCGGCCAATACCTACTATCCAAGAACAAAATACAATGCTGTCACGTGAATAAGAGGCCACGCAATCCATTACTTGTTTGGAAATGGTGTCATAGGGGTGATGGATTTCTGGAATTACCTCAACGAACGTCACTGTGCAGTTTTGAAAAATCCGAAGTACGGTCAATATTTTTCGAACTTCTTAAAGAGCATCTTTCACGATCCGCCCAGCAGCTGGATCATTCATGGCAAGAGATGACAACGAAAGGTTAAAAACAAAAACAAAAAAGGAACAGATTAACGATCACTCCAACAAATTTCGAGAAGACATGCTATGAATATTTGGCAGCGGAAATCGTGGAGTAAAACGTCGAATGTGCGGGCTTCAGGAATGTAGTTTTCTTTTCATAATTATTTTCTCCTATCACTTTTCTTTTCACAACAGAAGTCCGTCATAAGCAGATGATTTTATTTTGTTAGTATTACAAACCCAAAATAAAATAAATTAATCAAAAATTTAATTAAAAAACAAAAAAAGGGGGAACTAATTAATAAAAAAAAGTTGGTAGCGTCGTAGTATGCGATGTAGCTCCTAGCTCACCCTGTTCGTGTCTTTGTACTACCAACATGTTTTTATTTTTTCCTTTTTTTGTTTCCTTAATGTTTCTGGTTCTTATTTGCTAAATTTAAGAAAAAAAAGGGGGGGACTGTAATAAAAAAAAAAAGGTGGTAGCATTCTGGCCTCATAACCACAGAGTCGGTGGTTCGAATCCCACGGTGACCGATATGTTTTTCATTATAAAATTCAGGTATATATATTCATTTGTATAAGGGGTGTATCTCTGTAAAATCTCTTGGGACTACAATTAGTAGTAAAGAAGTAATAGATTAAAAATTGGTGCATGATGGGACGGTTTTCCATGAACGTTACAGTTTACGTGCTCATATCTCATGAACTACGTGTCGAAATGTGATACAATTTAGAAGCTACATTCAACTATATATGTGTATACTGTCTGTAAAATTTTCTGTCGCTACAATTTGTAGTGTTAAGATTATAAATTGTAACGTCATACCGAGAGCCATAGTTTTACTCCATAAACAGCAGAAAAGTAGTAAGCGAGAAACTTTTTTTCTTTCATCATTTTACTATGTCAGCGATAAAAAGTTTAATAAAGGTTTGAAATTATGCACAAAGTTTGTTGCGAGTCGCCAAGTACTGTTATTATCATACAGTGTATTTAGAAAGTCTCACCGCATTATATGGCATTTTTTTGCGATTTCGATTGGTTATGACGTAATATCTTTTGAACCATGTGCCGTATGTGATTCTTCACCATACAGCAATTGTTACCTCACGATAAGGAATGTGTGTACCAAATTTGGTTGAAATCGGTCCAATGGTTTATGAGAAACAGAGCAGCATTGTCGCAAAATGCAGCAGTTTTCCGCGCACCTCGTTGTTTATAACATCAAATCTCGTGAACTATATATCGTATGTGATTCTTACACTTACGGCGACAGTCATCATGGATTAAAGCTTACGTGTACAAAATGTCATAAAGATTGGAACAAAACTGTAGATTTGTATGCAACACGTACAAACATACGGACCCTGCTTTATATATTAGATTTTGGGATCTCTAATTCCACGTGTTATGTCAGTTTTTGTTTATGTGTATGTAGACGAGCTGAAACCTTGTCACGTAAAACGATGGGTGGGTAGGTTATCTGCTTACAAAGCCATTAGTAGCTAAGGGGATGATTTTTCAAAAAGTGTGTCGTAGCTCTTCACAAACTGATCAAAGACTATCATCGTCACATAATAGTGAAGCCAATACTGTATAAATGTAATTTACGTTTTTTTATTGAAAGCATAATTATTAACAACCTTCTATAAAATATAGAAAATAACGGATAAACAAAATTACGTGCACTTTTCGTAATAATTACCATTAGAATTTAAAATTGTTTATGTATTCGAACACAACGGAAAAAAAATAATAAAATGAAAAAATCCGTCGCGACAGGATTCGATACACCGGCACTAGGGTTGGAAGTTCAAACGCTAGCACCTGAGCTACACTGACAGATGATGCAATTCATTTAATGATTAGTACTTTTGTCCACTTGCAAAACTTCAAAGTCCAATTTCTCGAGAATTTTTGAGAGTTGCGTCGAATGGCTTTGGTTAATTATTATTTGAGTTATGAAATTCATGTACCATAAATAATAATTTAAAAAAAAATCTAAAATCCGATACCCACGTGGTCTCCTTGTGACATGTCGAATGACAGAAAAGAATTACCTCCAGCAGATGTAACACTAATGCTGTGAAACACAGCCTTAAGAGCCTTCAGCTTTAATATTGCTATCAGTTCGTCGGAAGAAAGAAGGAAGCAAGCTTCCCGTTTACAGCGTGGTCATTAGAGACGGAATTCACAATTGGATTTTAGGTGAACGGGAAAAGAAGTCGGCAGTGCCATTTGAAACGAACCATCCTAGAATTTGCCTGGAGTATCTTGGAAAATGACGGAAACCTAAATCTGGATGATCGGAAGTCGATTTGTACGAGGGGGAGTTGGAAAATAAGGTTCCCCTGTCGACTGTGGTCAGAGTTGCGTATGGAAGGTAAAAAATAGAATGAGACATTAAAGATAAGACATATCTTTATTTTTCGACATAATTTTCAACTACATTGAGACATTTGTCACACCGCTTTATAAGCTCCAAAAAGCCTTCCAGGAAAACAATCAGGGTATTGCATACGGAAGAAGCATGGCGTCCCAGAAAACGGTGAGAAGCACTTCACCTGCAGACGGAGTGCTTTTGAACTACTTTGACAGGTGATGACGCGTGTTTCCACTCCATGGATGCGGCCTTCAATTCGGGCGTGTAATGATGGAACCACGTTTCATCCCCGTCGCGATCCGAAACAGGAAACAAAAATTCTCCGATAATAACATTGAAGTGTATGCCGGAGGGCTAATCGAACCATTATTGTGATATTTTTCTACAGTTCCATTTCTAATAGCGCACGGGAAAGAGGAACCTCTCGGTCTTTCCGTTTAAGATGTCATTTCTCTTATTTTATTAACCATTAGCTTCCCACGCCATTTTTCTGTCACATTCTGTCCCAAGTAGGGTCTGACAGACCGCAATTTTTAAATAATCATAAATGGTTGTGATTGTTAGCTAAGTGAACTAATACAGTTCATTACGCAAAAGGCTACTTATGTCTACATAAATCCCTGTAAAAGAAATGCATTTTAAAATTAATTTTAAGAAATATATAAATTCAAACGCAAAACTGCAGAAAATGAATTCAACATTGCATTATTTTATTAACACTGTAAAAACTGAAATTTTCTGTCCAAAGTTTACTTTGTGTCATATTTTTATTGTTTACTAATGTAATGGTAAAATCCTAAGAAACTCTCCAAAAAAATCCACAAAAACAAAAATTTCACTTCTGCTTTGTTGGTAACTCTTTGTCTTTTCAAATGTTTTTTCTGCACTCGATGCAAATTTTGGTAGAACAGTCAAGGCAGGTGGATTTCTGGCAACAATGGCAAACATAACATGTCATTTTTTTTTTTTTTTTTTTTTTTTTTGTCACACGTGGAGCATGTTCTACGTTTCACAGGTGCCAATACAATTTCTTCTTCACTTTCATACTGTTGTGAGTCTGAATTATGTTCACTTTGAATCTCATAGTCACTGTCTGATCCCACATCACTTCCTAAAGGGTCATCAAAGAATTTCAAAACAGTTTGCTCAAAATGAGGGTCTGTAGCACGCACAGCAGAGGAAGAGCTCGGTGCTGAATCCATAACGCAAAGGCCCAGGTGCGGTCTCAGAGACCGCTAGCACAAAAGAAGATGTAATAATACAGCTCCGACTCGCGTTAACGTGGCTACTGACAGTGGAATACAGTGCACGTGTTGGAAGCAACGATTACACAACGCTTTATTATCCTCCCCCACTCCTGTCCATTAACAATTGACCAACAATAAGTGCTTGCGGTCTGTGAGGCCGCACCTGGGACGGTAAGGGTTAAGGTTGGTGCTAACAAAATGTGTTCGCATTCGGAAGAGAAACTTGCTGACAGGAATTTCGAAATAAATCACGCTACATTGAATAACGCTTTTCTTTTAATTATTTCCACTCCAACCTGTGCATCGTTTCTGTGACACTCTCTCCCCTATATCGCGATAATACAAAACGAACTGCCCTTCCCTGAACTTTTCTGTATCATCTGCCACTCTCACTTAGTGGGGATCCCACAATGGCAGCAGTATTCTAAAATAGGACGCATACGTTTAGTGTAGGCAGTTTCTTTAGTAGGACTGTTGCATCTTCTAAGTGTTCTGCCAATGAAACGTAGTATTTTGTTCGCCTTCGCTACAATAATTATCTGTGTGTTTTTCCCAATTTAAGTTTGAATCAAATGTTTGTAAATCTATGGGACTTAACTGCTTGGTTAATAGTCCCTAGGTCTACAAACTACGTAAACTAGGTTAAACTAACCTAAGGTCAACACACACACCCATACCCGAAGACGGACTCGAACCTCCGACGGCGAGAAACTGCGTGCTCCGCAACAAGGCAGCTTAAAACCCATTTCCACCGCGGCCCAATTTAAGTTGTTCGTAATTGAAATTCCTAGGTATTTAGTTGAATTGACGACTTTTAGATTTGACTGATTTATCATGTAAATAAAGTTTAATGGTTTTCTTTTAGTGCTCATATAGATGACTTTACACTTTTCATTGTTTAAGCCAACTGCCAATTTTTGCATCATGCAGATATCTAAATCATTATGCAGCTGCTTTTGATAAACGACAGCATCATCCGCGAACAGACTGAGAGAGCTGCTCAAATTGTCACCTAAGTCATTTATAAAGATTAGGAACAGTAGGGGTCCTATTGTAGGGTTCACAACCTACAGTATTCCATATAATAATTATTTGTGTTTCCTACAGTGCTGTAAATTATTAATTATTCTTTGTGTTTACTTATGTTCAATGCTAGGCTACATGTAATTGTCCCAGTGCACAATTGTTTTATGTCTGTGTGTAGTAATTTGTGAGATGTGAATTCCCCTCCCCCCACTCCCCTCCAAAAAAATCAAGTATACAAGTTTTGTGTTTATTTTAAGTACCACACAATTGGTGACCCCAACGTGATCAGAAAAAAATAAATACGACGGAAGGAGGCAGTAATATTGAGAACCGAAATACTAACCATGAAGTGGATAAAGTTAGCGTAAAACGTCTTCCGTTTTGGACTAAAAAGCCTCATGTATGGTTTTGTCAGGCTGAAGCACAATTCACTATCGCGGGAATCCAGAGTGAAGCAACCAAATTCAATTACTTACTAGGACAATTAGAGCCTCGTTTCGTCGAGAATATATGGGATCTAGTGACTAGTGACGAAAGCAACAAATATTCATTATCTAAAGAAAGACTATCAATTATTTTTAAGGAGACTGAAAAACGTCAAATCAAGAAACTAGTTAGTGAATTAGAAATTGGCGACCCAGTCAGATACAGAGCAGACGTTTCCTATAAAATTTTGAAGACCCTTTGACTCGACAAATTACCTGCTAGCATCCGAAACATTTTAATAATTTCAGAAGAAACTGTAGACAAACTAGCGCAATAGCGGATCGGATGATGGACATGCGAAGCACGCAAGAACATCAATCTGCTTTAACAGAAATGTCACCTGTGACGTCTGATTCTTCTATATCTGTGAAAGAGCTTTTCGGGAGAATTGAAGAACTTGAAAATGAAATCCGGAGATCCAGATTTCGTGAACGACGCTACAAATCGCGATAACTTTCCCATAATAGAAGTCGCAGCAAGCCGAGATACAACAGTTCAGGCAAGTACTGTTACTATCATTTTCGTTTTGGTGCAAGTTGCCGACCTGAGAAGTGTGTTCAACCTTGACAATGAAAAAGTGAGGGAAACTCCAGTCGGCAAACACAGTAGCGGTCGAGTGTTCTGCCGCATCTATTATACCAGACCGCCAATATAGATTATTTGTTGAAGATAAAACGTCAGGGTTACTTTTCTAGTTGACAGCGGAGCTGATATTTCCTTTATACCAGCGTGTCCCACGGATGAAATAAAGGAAACAGATAACAAACTTTATGCTGCAAATGGATCTGAAATTAAAACTTTTGGATCGAAATTATTAAATCTTGATTTAGGTTTAAAACGTAGTTTTGAATGGCCTTTCATTATAGCTAATATTACTAAAGGTATAATCGGTTCTGACTTCCTTCATCAATTTGGTTTATTGATAGACCTAAAAAGACGTTTATTCAAATGTCTGTAAATCTATCGGACCAAACTGCGTGGTCATCAGTCCGTAGCTTACAAACTACTTAAACCTAGGTAAACTAACCTACGGACTGACACATACACCCATGCCCCAGGGAGGACTCGAACCTCCACGGCAAGAAACCGCGCGCTCCGCAGCGAGGTGCTTTAGACCGCTCAGCTACTCCACCGCGGCATAATTAG
This sequence comes from Locusta migratoria, assembly GCA_026315105.1. Taxonomy (NCBI): domain Eukaryota; kingdom Metazoa; phylum Arthropoda; class Insecta; order Orthoptera; family Acrididae; genus Locusta; species Locusta migratoria. The sequence continues at coordinate 131,640,044 of CM048750.1, read as the reverse complement.
GGTTGACAGGAATTATAGGTGTTGGAAAGGAGAGCGTCATTCGGGAGGAAGAAGTGGCGCAAGTTACCCTGGCAGAGAATGTGGATGGTGTGAAGGTGCAAGAAGAGAGGCATGCAGTGGTGAGGGTGCAGCAGACGCCCGGGATTGGTGAGGATGTGGTAGACCAGTGGGTTGTGGGAATCTATTTTGAGGGTGGTGTAAGGATACTGATGTACTCTAAGAATTGCTGAAGGTGGGGGAACGAGATGAGGTCGTATAGGATCCGTGTGGGGGAAAGTAGTCGGATCCGGTAAGAGAGACATGAGTTGTGGCATTCAAGGACTTGAAAGGTTTTATAATAGGTAGAGGAGGCGGAAATCCGGGCGGGATAAAAGCTGCAGAGGATGGGACGCATAATAGAACAGTAGGTGTAGAGTATAGTAGAGGGGTTGAGTTGATTGCAGCCAGAGAGGAGTCTTAGCAGGTTTAGGCGGGACATCACTTTATGTCGGACTGTGCGGAGGTGGGAAGTCCAGGAAAGGGATCGATCGAGGGTGAGGCTGAAGTTTTTCTAGGATGGGGGTGTAATGGATGGGACAATCATGGAGGGTTAGGTAAAATTCATGGTGATGGAGCGGGTGGTTCGGAAGGTTGCCATAATCGGTGGCCGTATATACACTGCGATGTACTACCAAAACAAGCAGTCAGTGCAGTGCCTCAGTGGGGAACACTGTCAGTACATGCACTAGTGGACACATGTGGAGAAATGACTGCATTGTTTTTTAACATTAGACTAAACCGTTTTTTTTTTTAACTTAAAAGAAATCAGTTCAGTTCATATCTTTGTAATACAGAATAGTCAAGGTCACAGAATAAGTTAGCCAAAATACCCTAAATTACAGCCATCTTTTGTTGGAAAACTAGTATAAATACTACCCTGAGTCGTGTTACTCTCTCTCTATGTATTCAGCTCCCTATGAGTTAGATCTCCGCGATTAGCTAACTATGAGTTTAATTATGGGTTTAGTTATGAACTTGTTAATTTGCGACAAATTCATTTCTTGTAAAGTATTGAGGATCAGGTGAATAATGTTAAAGTGTTACGCGATTTGCGACAGTAATATCTATGGACTTTAGATCGGGTTAGGCTTCAGAAGATAGTTATAAAAATTCTCCCTCCCGAAGATAGAATGATCAGTGTTAGATAGATCAGAATAATAATAACCTAAACATACATTATCAACTTTATTTAAGAAAATTAAAGCTGATGTGAACTGTAAAAGAGATCAGAGATTTTGTTGTAAAACATTAACTGTGAGAAATATAGTTACCGAACTGTGAATTATTGAAGTGTCTTTGTGCAAGTGCATTTATTGTATACTGTGCGATTTTGAAGAATATAGAAACGAGTGAGATTTAAAAAGTGTCTTAACAGAGTTCATCCGTAGTTAGAACCTTTACCAAATCAGTGATGTTTTGAAGAGTGCTTGAATGTATATCTTTGACTGTGATAGCACGTAATATGTAGTAAAATTTACTTAATCAGCTATTCAGTGAGATGAACCGTATTAAAAGCAAACTTCCAAAGCTATTTCATGAAAGGTCTAAATAAATTAATACTTGTGTAACTGACTTCGTTTTAGTGAAGTGCCTGGACAGATAAAAAAGATAAACTTTAATAACAATATATAGCCCCTGAGATAAAGGATCTGTATGTTCAAACATTTTAATAAAGTTGAGAACATTAAATAGGCCCAGGGAAGTAATACTTCGCAGTACGTTCAGGTGAAATAAGAAACAATAATTCAATTTGATCGATCAAACAGGAGTACCAACCTAAATTTATGAAGTACAAGATAAGTAAAATTTGATAGCCTAGTACTCTACCAAACCGAAGAAGACTAAAGTTACGCAATAGCCGACCATAAATACTCATCATCAATTTTTTAAAGAACAAAATGTTACCACAAAATACGAAGAACATTACATTGAGTACACACAAATCAATACAAATCCCTCAGCAGCAACTTCCTGTTATTTCCACTATCTCGTTTGCCGTAATGTTGTTGTTTCCACTCCGTACAACAGACAAAGACGTCGAACCAATTTAGTTCATTCTACCTATGTCAGTACTTCAGAATCTAGATATCACAACTGATCCCCTAAATGTTTTGACCAGCGTAGTTCTGAAGCAAGCAGGAGTAAAATATAGGGGGCGTAAGGTACAAATCCAGACAGCGGTTGTCAGAGTTGAAGGGAATGAAAGGGATGCAGTGATTGGGAAGGGAGTAAGACAGGGTTGTAGCCTTTCTCCAATGTTATTCAATTTGTTCACTGAGCAAGCTATAAAGGAAAGCAAGGAGAAATTTGGAGAAGGAATTAAAGTTCAGGGCGAAGAATTAAAAACATTGCGTTTTGCCGACGACATAGTAATTCTGTCCGAGACAGCAAAGGACCTGGAAGAGCAGTTGAACGGAATGGACAGTGTGCTGAAAGGTGAATATAAGATGAACATTAACTAGAGCAAAACTAGGGTATTAGAGTGCAGTCGAAGAAAATCAGGTGATGCTGAAGGAATTAGATTGCGTAACGAAACAATAAGGAGGTAGATGAGTTTTGTTACTTGGGCAGTAAAATAACAAATGATGGTCGCAGTACAGAGGATATAAAATGCAGAATGGCAATGGGTAGAAAAGCATTCTTGAAAAAGAGAAATTTGTTAACATCGAATATTGATTTAAGCCTAAGGAAGTACTTTCTGAAGGCATTTGTGTGGAGTGTTGTTGCCTTGTATGGAAGTGAAACATGGACGATAAACAGTGCGGACAGGAAGAGGATAGAGGCTTTTGAAATGTGGTGCTACAGAAGAATGCTGAAGATTAGGTGGGTGGATCGCGTATCTAATGAGGAGGTACTGAAGAGAATTGGGGAGAAAAGGAATTTTTATCATACCTTGACTAAAAGAAGGGATAGATTGGTAGGACACATTCTTAGACATCAAGGAATTGTGAATTTAGCGTTGGAGGGAAGTGTGTGGGGTAAAAACCGGAGAGAAAGACCAAGAGATGGATACAGTAAGCAGATTCAGACAGATGTAGGTTGCCGTTCTTATGTGGAGTTGAAGAAGCTTGCTCAGGATAGGGTATTGTGGAGAGCTGCAACAAACGTCTCCGGACTGAAGACCACATAACAACAACAGTTCAGTAGATGTCACCCTGCTGTCAGACAGAGCTCGCATTTCAGTGCGAGTGTGAGGCGGCTCACCGTGTTGTTCTTGAAGGAGCCGTGGAAGCGGTGCCTGGGGAAGAGCAGCTGGCCGGCGCCCAGCATGCGGCCCTTCACCCAGGTGCCCATGAAGCGCGTGCCCGATTCGGCGAACATGTAGGTGCCCAGGCCGTGGCGCACGCCGCGGTACCACGTGCCCTCGTACTCGTCGCCGTTCATGTAGTAGTACGTGCCGTACCCGTGGCGCGCGTCGTACCGCCAGTCGCCTGCCAACAGCCGCCCACTTGCCAAACGACCGTCTCACCTTCCTGTATTTGCAGTAATACATGCAGTTCCAGTGAACGCACGGAAGCAGAGAAAATTCTTATATTTATACTGCTATGCAGGGTGTTACACAAAGGTACACTAACCGTACGTTTCGCGTATTTGAAGCGTCAACTTCGTTTCGCCATTGTTTATGTGACTTGTCATGCTATAGATTGCTGATGAAATAATATAGGATATCCATTGAAAACCACATAAGTTATTGTTAAAAAAAACACATACGCTTGCGTTTCAGAATGTTTCAAAATATTTCCATTCATGAGCCCCTGACTACACTGATACCGGTGAAAGTCGTTTTACAATATCTGTTGTTGTTCCGGCGTTATTTTCGGTGTTCAAGATAAATGGGACACACTATAGAGTGATTTACGAAGATATGCAGATATTTTAGTATCTAATTTCTACAAGTAAAACTAAAGAAAAAAAGTCCATATAAACATAGGTCCGCGAATGTTTATTTACGGTTAATAAAATATTTTGCCTGAAATTTAGCAGCCTCGCTAATATGATGAAGTCATCGCAAAATTGTACGAGGTTAAAGTAAAGCACGATTTCCATTCACTTCGTTGTTACTGATCTGGTGAATCTACTACAACATGTCCCAGACCTGTATCTGCAGTAGTTTTCCAGAAATCCAGAGGATCAAAGAAATAATTTTGGGAAAATTCGTTGTTTCAAATGTTCGTTAAGCTTAAGGGACTTAACTGCGGCGTGATCAGTCCCTGAAGTTACAAACTATTTATGAATTACCTTATCTTAAAGACGAACATACATCCATGCCCGTGGAGGGTTTCGAACCGCCGAACGTAGTGGCCGTGTAGACTGTGACTGGCGCACCGCAGACCTCTCGGTCACTGCGGCCGGCAAATTCGTTGTTTATTGACTCATTTGCCCCTTTTATTTAATTATTATTATTATTTTTTAATATTCCAGACAATTGTTAAACTATACGAATGTGTCACATAATCTGTGTGGGTGTGTGTGTGTGTGTGTGTTTTATGTGGCCCTAGTTGTTAATGAATTACAAATTTTCCGAAATTATTTCTTTGCTTCTGGAAAACTACTACAGATTCACGTCTGCGACATGTTTCATTTTATTCACCCGATTATTAAAAAATGAAATCGTTCTTTAATCTCGTAGAGTTTTGCGATGGCTTCATATTAACGAAGTTGCTACATTTCAGGCAAAAATCTTTTATTACTCTAACTCCGCAACTAAACATTTGCGGAACTCAGTTTATCTAAACTCTAACTCCGCAACTAAACATTTGCGGAACTCTGTTTATCTAAACTTTTTTCCTCCGTTTTATTTGAAGAATAACCTGTATATATACACTGTATATATAAGGTACACATTGAAAAAAATAGTCTAGGGTCCGTCTGAATATTCATAAAAGTATAATATTAAAATTAAAAGTAAATCAGTCAAGAACTTTGGTAGATCTTTGTTAACAATATTAAGCTCTTCTTTATACAGGGTGTTACAAACAGGTACGGCCAAACTTTCAGGAAACATTCCTCACACACAAAGAAAGAAAATATGTTACGTGGACATATGTCCGAAAACGCTTAACTTCTATTTACGGATGAGGCTTCATTCCAACGTGATCAAATTGTAAATTTTCACAATCAACATGTGTGGGCTGACGAAAATCCGCACGCAATTGTGCAATCACGTTATCAACACAGATTTTTTTGTGAACAGTTGGGCAGGAATTGTCGGTGATGTCACTGGAGCACGTTATCATGATTTCATACGGGGTACTCTACCTATGCTGCTAGAACATGTGCCTTTACAAGTACGACACAACATGTGGTTCATGCACGACAGAGCTCCTGCACATTTCAGTCGGCGTGTTCGTACGCTTCTCAAGAACAGATTCGGTGACCGATGGATTGGTAGAGGCGGACCAATTCCATGGCCTCCACGCTCTCCTGATCTCAATCCTCTTGACTTTCATTTATAGGGGCATTTGAAAGCTCTTGTCTACGCAACTCCGGTACCAAATGTAGAGATTCTTTGTGTTTATATTGTGGACGGCTGTGATACAATACGCCATTCTCCAGGGCTGCATCAGCGCATCAGGGATTCCATGCGATGCATGTATCCTCGCCAGTGATCTTTATATAAACTGGATCTATAACTCTGGTTCTGAGTATAGAATTACAGCGTGTCTGCACATTCAGATGTTTTCCACACGTGTTCGCATTGTCCACCATGTTTAAATTTGGCATACGAATATCCAACAGTTATTACATGATAAAGCATTGCTTAACCTGTAGTTTTGAAATTTATATCAATACACGATGTTATAGGCTAATATGGGAGCGTAATTGAAACGTATTTTCTTCTCGTTTTCTTAGCAACCATATTTGAATTTGGCAAGAAACGGAATGATAACATCTATGGCTGGCACGCTCAGACAGCTGAAGTTCAACATCCAGGTGATATAGAGATCATTGATCCTCGCTAACGGTGGACAGTTTGAACATTTCCTGTAACAAAGTGTTTGAAGTGACGCTGGTACTTTCTGTTGCTGTGTGTTTCCATTCCATGATTAATGTGATCTGAATAGAAATAATAAAATGAGCTCTAACGTGGAAATTAAGCGTTTCCGGACACATGTCAACATTACATATTTTCTTTCTTTGTGTATGAGGAATGTTTCCTGAAAGTGTGGCCGAACCTTTTTGTAACACCCTGTATAAAGAAAAGCTTAATATTGTTAACAAAGATCTACCAAAGTTCTTGACTGATTTACTTGAAATTTTAACATTATACTTTTATGAATATTCAGACGGACATAGACTACTTTTTTTCAATGTGTACCGTATATGTACAGGGTATATATACAGACTGTTCTACAAGTAAAACTGAGGAAAAAAGTTTAGATAAACAGAGGTCCGCAAATGTTTAGTTACGAGTAATAAAAGATTTTTGCCTGAAATGTAGCAACTTCGTTAATATGAAGCCATCGCAAAACTGTACGAGATTAAAGCACGATTTCATTTTTTTAATGATCTGGTGAATCAAATAAAACATGTCCCAGACGTGAATCAGTAGTAGTTTTTCAGAAGCAAAGAAATAATTTCGGAACATTTGTAATTCATTAACAACTAGCCCCATAAAAAAAAACAGATTAGGTGACATTCATATAGTTTAACAATTGTATGGAATATTAAAAAAAGAGAATAAAAAATAAAGAAATGGGCCAGTGAGTTAATAAACAAGGAATTTTCCCAAATTATTCCTTTGCTTCTCTGGATTTCTGGAAAACTACTGCAGGTACTGGGACATGTTGTAGTAGATGTACCAGATCAGTAACAAGGAAGTAAATGGAAATCGTGCTTTAACCTCGTACAATTTTGCGATGATTTCATCATATCAGCGAAGCTGCTAATTTTCAGGCGAAATATTTTATTAACCGTAAAATATCCATTTGCGGACCTATGTTTATATGGATTTTTTCTTTAGTTTTACTTGAAGAAATATCTGCATATCTTCGTAAATCACCATATAGTGTGTCCCATTTATCTTGAAAACCCAAAATAACGCCGGAACAACAACAGCTATTGTAAAACTACTTTCACCGGTATCAGTGTAGTCAGGAGAACATGAATGGAAATATTTTGAAACATTCTAAAACGCAAGCAAATGTGTTTTTAACAATAAAGTATGTGATTTTCAATGGACACCCTGTATTATTTCATCAGGAATCTACAGCATGAGAAGTCACACAAACAATGGTGTTCATTGTATCGCAATACACAAATAATATCACGAGATATTGCGAATGGAAGTTGACGCTTCAAATACGCGAAACGTACGGCTAGTGCACGTTCTGTGACTTAGGCGAGCAACTCATGCTAATGAAAGATCCGGAATTCATGGTTTCCATGCTAGAGACCATTTATTCAATCATACTTTGTCACAACCACTAATACAGGTTTTACCATTCAGCCACAGTTATAGTATGTGTTGAAAATGGTTTCCGTGTCCCTCAACGCATGTGTATTCATGTTGCGTTTGACATACGAACGGTAAAATCGCAGGGTTAACAACGTTGCACGAATACGTATGCTGCTCCAGTGTTTACAATTCTGGAATGTGATGTGCATATATATGATACTTTTGAGATTGATCCATCACCAGAATCGTTGAACTAGAAGGCCATGAAAGTGGACCTCCTCGTCCGATCCATCGACCAGGGAAGACACTTCTGAGAGTCTTACGGTCGATAACGGCGGAGCGGGCCGGAGCACCATCATGTAGCAGCAACATTACCCTTCAAACCATCCCTGACAGTGTAGGTGGAACAGTACCACCCTCTTGGAGGAACCATTCAAACTGTAACTGTGCATGGTACAGCGCAATCAGACCGGAGTCGCAGTCTCTGTCAGAAAGTGTGACTGAATAAATGTTCTCCAGGATGGAAACCAAGTGTTTCGAGACATCAGTTCTTTAGACCTTTTATTTGTTCGATATCCTCGACTCGATCAGCCCCAAGATATTGTTTATGTTGGAAAAAATCACTCTGTATATGGTAAACAGGATGTCCAAAAATGGCTAATACTTTGAGAATGTCCTGAAATGTCTGCGTCAGAAGTCCGCACACATTTTGATGAAAATGTGCTGGTGCACCATCATGCATGAACCACATCAGCAATCTAATTAAAGGACATTATGCAATTAAATTTTAATTGCTGCTTTAAATACAAGTACATTTATTACACTATAGGACCTATTTCGACTTTAGCGCTATCTTCAGGTATGTCAGATGGTTGTGACATCCACATACATCATTGGTTTTCCTGCTGTCAATATCTTTATTGCTTCGTAAATTTTATTAATGCTTATATGTTCTACGATTTTATAATTGAATTTTGACAGCTTCTTGACAGATAATATTACATCGCTGGTTATCTGTCAATAAGTTGTCAAACATAAATTAGAAAATCGTAAAACGTTTTAGAATAAATATTGCTTTAATAAAATTTGCGAAGCAATAAAGAATTAACAGCAGGAATACCAGTGATGTATGTGGATGTCACGACCATCTGACATACCTGAAGATGGCGCTGAAGTCGAAATTGGTCCTATAGTGTAATAAATGTACTTGTATTTAAAGCTGCATTTGGAATTTTATTGGATAATGTATTTAAATGACATATATAGCGCTGCAGACCCAAGAGAGTCCAAAACATCAGCAATCATTGCTGACATGGCATATCATTCAGCAAGGTAGCAAAAATGCATTAATGACAAAGTCCATGGATGCCCCCATTTAACAATTTGTGGTAGCACGTATGGCCCTAAACCCAGATAGAGCGGAATTATTTTTGGCTTAAATTTTTTTCAGAAGCTATTAATTACCTTCATACGACTGCACAAGATTGTTATAAGTGATTTTTTTCACAATTACGCCATTAGTTTTGCAATACTGCCCTTCTTTCTGGAAGGACGTCAAAATAAATGTTTTAAATTTTAATCTGGTGAATCATTATTATTAAAATATCATTTAAAATGTAATGCATACGTATAAATGTCGCAAAAATGAAAGAATGTTCAAGAAATACTTCTGTATGAACCTCAACTTCGAAGCCATATCCAACCTCTTTGCAATCAACAATACGAGTTAAAACTGATCTGCAATGGGAGCAGACTACTCAGAGAAAATACGACACTATGCACGAATTCTTAAATACAAGAACGAAAAAGTAAGTTGCCGTTATCGTCCTTGTGGCAGGGCGTCAGCGCTATCTGGGTTTCTATCAGCAAGTACGCCTGAGAATCGGTCTTGATGGCCGTTTCCCTGAATTGCTTTGGGACTGACATCTGTCCATATATTCTGGTTATGAAGATTCACAACATAATGCATGGCGAAATGTACATCACTGGTGAATAAGATCTTGGCTTTAAACACTGGATCTGCGGCACACTTCAGCAACAGACATTCACAGAATCGCTGTCTGCCATGATCATATTTTGGTCTGAACGTGTGTTAGCTGATATAGAAGGAAGAGGTGCAGGTAGAAAGACTGGGAGAGGAGAAGATTGAAGAACAGAAGATTGAAACAAATTAGTGGTCGTAAAAAAAATCTCTTTAAAACTACGACTGACCACACAGGTCAGCCATATTTCCTAAGGGGATGGGGGCAGGAGAGGAGTGGCAACATTTATTTTTTATTTATTTTTTAATTTCATTTTGGCCCTGGGTTGTGAGTACCTCTGTTGAATGTTTTAGTACTTTGACGGCACAGTTTGTAAGGTATTCAATTCGTCTGGTAACTTTCTGCTGTTGTTATTGTTCAGACTCGTTTGGTACCAGCTCTTAACGGTAAATCTACGTGCATCTGCACCTACGTAAATACTCCGCTAATCACATTTAACTGCATAGCAAAGGGTACATCGAATCGCTTTTATGATATTTCTCTACCCTTCCATTCTCTAATAGTGCACGGGAAAAAGAACACTTAAATCCTTCCGATCTGATGTCACTTATTTTATTATGATGACCATGTCTCCCTATGTAGATGGGTTCTAACAAAATATGTTCACATTTGAAAGAGAAAGAAATTTCGCAAATAAATCTCGCCGCAACGCATAGCGTCATTATTTTAATGATTTCCACCCAAACTCGTGCATCATTTGCGTGATACTCTCTCCCTTATATCGCGATAATACGAAACGACCTGACCTTCTCTGAACTTTATCTATATCTTCCGTCACTAGGTGGGGATCCCACAATGTGTAGAAAAACTCCAAAATAGGACGCACAAGTGTAGTGTAGGCAGTTTCTTTAGTAGAAATGTTACATCTTCTAAGTGTTCTGCCAATGAAACGTAGCCTATGGTTCGCCTTCCCTACAATATTTTCGATGTGTTATTTCCAATTTAAGTTGTTCGTAATTATAATTCGTAGGTATTTAGTTGAATTTACTGCCTTCAGATTTGACTGATTTATCGTTTAAGTGAAGATAAGGATGTATTTTAGTGCCCATATCGATAACTTCACAGTTTTCATTGTTAATCTATCGCGTACAAGTCTCTTACATCTCCCAACATCGGTTGCAACCCACAGTCATTTAATCCTGATTACTTTATTTATGCCCTCTTCTATCTATACACTTTCAAACCGTAATCCTTTCCCCTCTCCTTCCGTAGCAATTCGTATTTTAAATTAAAGTATAAATTATATTTACCACTAGCTGTTCAAGATTAACTTCGCTTTCTGTCAGACGGAAAGGGCGTGAGGTGATTTTCAAAATGCATTTTGACCCATGTGCCACGGCGATAAAATATTATCAATACTGAAAGATTAGTGACGTTTCCACAGAGCGCTTGACACCGTTCGTCGCTATATTTCAAACTTTTAGTTTCACATGCAATGCCACTCAATAAGAAAACAGTGGTTAATTGATTGATAGAAAACCTTTTAGTGAGCAGGATTACTTCGCAAGAACTTCCATCTATTGGGATTGTGTTATCAAGGAAGTGATTGAAATAAAACTAGCGAATAATCATATGAATAGGGATGAAGGTTTTTGCTTAAATTCTTCATGGAATCACGTTCTCTCACTTGTCAAAAACAGAGGGACAAAATTTATGCCACCTCACCCTTTGAAAACTGACGTTTATTTTCGATATTTCTAACGGTTTTCATCTTCGATTGTGTGATGCAGCTGTTTGCTTGCTTGCTCAGTGTGTGGTGTTTTTCCTGTTGCCATATAGAATATTAGGGTGGTCTCCTGTCGAGGCCTATGTCTGTTTCTGTACCTGGCTGCATAGCTGCAAGCTTTTTTGCGTATTGCATACGCGGGAGAGTAATTAAGGAATCATACTTTGAATTGTCATAGAACTGTTGGGATTCAGACATTCCCACTAAATATCTTATTTCTAAAGTACTTTGGATTACAGATTACTGAATAGTTTATGTGGTAGAGCTATGCCTATTATGTGACTTAGTTACTGATAATAATTGTAACATCTGAAGAGTTATTGTAATAAATTTGCGTTTATAAACATTAGGGGATATATCGTTTCCAGTCAAGTGTTTTTTGATTTGTGCTGTACCTTTGATGCAGTTTTAATTCAGAATTATGTTATGTCATGTCGGTGAGGTGGCACTTTAGCACACAAATTAGATCTTATAATCTGCTTCACAAAATGACAATTGTCGCTAAGAAACAAAATTTCCCTCCTAGCAAATTATGTGACATTAGTAAAAATCTGTTAATAAATTTGAAATAATCTTTAAAATTAATGTTTGTCGTGCCATGTTCAAGAATTATATTAAACAGAAAGATTTATTATATATATTAAAATTTAAATGTTAGTTTTCTTGAATAATTTTTCGTTTATTGTGTAGGTACCATCTTGCTGTGCCGATAAACAGTAAAACAGAGATCAGTACAGAGATTGGTTAGAACACCTGTCAGTGCTTTATAGGCATGGGCCATTTTGGAGTTGGTATTACGTTGCCTTCCTTCAACCTCTGAACTGTGTGATGATATATGAGGTGGGATGGCGAAATGTGAATGATAGAAAGAAAATTATTTTTCTTTTTCCGTAATTTATTTCATTTCTTGAACTTATTTTTCTCATTTCATATTTGTTCTTTAAAACATAAAGTACAGTACAGATACTTGTAAAAATTACGATAGCATAAAATGTTTCTTTGTATGATAAATGCGGGAAAATTTTTATTGATCTGTGTTCACATTCGAAGAGAACGCAGTTTTTTTCATGAGCTAGGCCTACAGAGAGGATATGAAATCTTAATCCGTGTTAAAGGGTTGCGATGTTCCAGTTGTCTGTTATTGTGAATTATTCTGCTAACGGAAAAATACAAAAGTTTTTTAGTACAAGAAGTAGTTCTACTTCATATAGAGGGTTACATGCCTAAGTTAAACAGACAATATAATAACTGCACGAATTCATTCTCATTCTAATAGTATTTGATGATATAATAATGAACAATATATTTCTTATATTTGCTCCTGTTAATATTTTTTGGTAATTTTGTATGTAGTAGTTTAACTGACTTACCCAGTTGTAGGGGGGCTTACAGTTTAACGCGAATTCCGACCTGTTGTGTTGTGAAGTCAGCGCCACACGCCAGATGCAAGAGAACGATCGAGGAGAAGGCAACGGACGACCGACAGCCTATCGCACGCCAGCGCCGCACCTCTTGGAGGGAGTAATCGTAGACGCGCGCCCTCTACCAGCTGCTATATCTAGGCCGACATACGCCTGGACGCCGGTCAGAACTCCGTCAGAACTCGGCTACGAACGAGGCAGTAACAAGGTCTCAGCACAGCTAGCATCATACGGAAGACGCCGCGAGAAGAGAAAAGAAACAGACATAGTTGAGTATTGTATTCTTCAGTCAATAAAAATTGTAATACTAATCTCTATAGTATTGTTTTAGCTGACCACGATCCTGCGCCGTACCTTTCCTGATAACTAGACCGGGATGAGAACTCAACAAATGGCAGAGAGGATGATGCAACACGACCCATGTTGTTGATCTCCATTTTTCACATCAACCAACATAGCCGGAAGTGAACCAAGTGTTAAGTGAAATACAAAAGTCTTAGAACTGACCAGGAATCGAATCCGAGGTCGTTGAATTTGTAGTGTGGCACTTTTATTAGACATCAGGGGCGGATATCTTTTATTCTTTGTTTATCTTTATTTTATTTAGTTATTTAGTTTTTTTGAAATCTGTTATGGTTTTTCCATTTTAGTGTAACGAGTAATTTTTTCACCACTGACTGTGTAAAGTAATATTAAGTCACATATGCACGCTATAAATTGTGTTTAAATAAGAACTGTGAAAACTAACAGAATGAAAATCGACGTTCATCTTTCTAATGAACCAATGTTACATTGTCTGTTATCTGTGGGCTCTATAACCGATAAGACGTGTTACATGGGTGTCCTGTGTCTTGAAAATTTTATGGGATTATATGTGTGAAGTCCGTGCGGAGAAATTAAATTTAATTAAAAGGATCACAGGCAGTGTATTCTATTTTCATGCTACTCAGCTCGTAAGATTTTGGCAAGACCTCTTTCGTCTTCGATACAGAGTGCATAAGTCATAATGATGTCACACCTGACGCGGGGCTCCTATAAACCAACACCACCTAGAGACAAGGTCTCACAACAGCCGTGCTACGACACACTGACCTGACCGTGGCAGCACCGTTTAGATACAAGGCCTCACAACAAGTCCGTGTCACGTCACACCGATAGGCGGTCATCGCAAGCTCACTGGATGGCGCTACGAGGCAGGGAGCTGTGCCCCAACGGCCAGCCACTCAGCTCGCGTTGGCAGCCTATCGGTGTGACGTGACACAGACTTGTTGTGAGGTCTTGTATCCAAATGGTGTTGGCCGTGGCCGCCAGGTGAATGGCTCGCCGATGGGGCACGCCCACAGCATCGTAGCGGCCAGCCATTCCGCTGGCGGCCACGGCCTGGTCATTGTGACGTAGCACGGGCTGTTGTGAGGCCTTGACTCAAGGTGGTTTTATATAAACCCGACTGGCGCATCAGCCATTTTGTTCCCCACCGATCGTAAGTATACAATGATGCGGTGCTATAGGATTTGCGTCACGTCACTTTAACACGCAATTATGGGTGGTCGTCTTACCATAAACTGTTCAGTTATTCGAGAGGTTGGCTTTATAATTATTCGTTTCCCATAAGATGCCGAGAGAAGAAAGAATGGACTGTTAACTTCGTCGCGAAAACTGGGAACCTGAACGGAGCGCACAGTTATGTATTGAAAGTAAATAATTTTTATTATGACTTTCAGCAATATTTAATAGTAAAGATAGCGTGTGAAATACCCACATAATTTTTTGTTTAGCTGTTTTGAAAGTACTACCTCGTAACAGAGCTTCTGACTGTAGGGTGTTAGCAGTATCAAAATATAACAACACAGCAAAACAATAGAAACATACCGTATTTAGAGCACATCATGTGTGTCTTATCGTAAGAAGTTTTGTACTGACACTGCACAAATTGCTGAAGATTCTTCTGTTGAGTTATTGACAAAGTATTAGAAACACTAAAACGAAAAAGTACACTGGGCAAAATTTTACTTATGGCTGTGACAGCGTACTGTGCTGATGCTGGCAACTACCAATGTTGCTGTTTTTGGTATTTCGAAGTTTTGGCATCATAACTTGTAGTAGTCAAATGTCAATATTGATGCATATCTACAAGAGACTATAACGTAACTGACACAGAATACTGAGTAAAGTTGACTTACGACTGCGGTGGCGTAGTGTGCTAATGTTGGCAACGAAATATTTGCGTTACAAGGATGATTAATTTACTGACAAGACAAATGTACCGGTATCTACAAAAACCTGCCAATCTTAGAGAAACAACAGCATTATTTATTTATTTCACGGTCAACACAATGTAGTATTTCCCTCATTCTATGTGATTGGGTTTTCAAATAGCATTCAACGGTTGTTGCCAACATAGGCACTGTACGCCTCTACAACTGTATGTGAAATTTTGATCCGTTTTAGATTTTGTAATACATCCCTAAACTTTCTTAATAACGTAATAGAATTCAGCAATGGAATACAGAAATCTGATGTGGTGTATTTGTCACGCAGACAACGAACACTTATTGCAAGACTGCGAACAAACCTCGCATATTGACACTCTTTATTCAAATATAAGCAAAATTTCTATTTCGATTACTTGTTTCAGCAGAATTAAACGTAGTACGCGATTCTATCAGAGACATATATATATTTCTTGCACCTGTTTTCTTTATTCGGACAGCAAAGAAAAGCAGCAATAAGTAAAGGAAATACGAGATGTTTGTGTCTGATCCACATATGGATGTAAACTGGAACGGAATGCAAGATCAAAATAGCACGATCTAAGGCTATACGCAGGACACTTCTAAAATATTTCACAAAGCTTTAACAAAACAAACGAGTTCGCATAAGCTAAGTAACAATCGTTGGGAAACAATATGGCGGATGCGCCAGCCTGCCTTTTTAGGAGCTCTGACGCTATCTCGAGTTACTCTGCTGCTGACGCCACATTCGTCTGCTCCGAGGCTGACGAGAAAGACAGGCTGTGGCACATACATTATGACACATCATCAGAGAAGGCTTGACACAACGTGACCACTAGCTGACTGGCTGGCTGCTATGAGACAGTGGGCTGTGCCAACAGCCCTTAGATACAAGTCCTCACAACAGCCCGCGTAACGTCACACCGACCAGGCCCAACACCACCTAGAAGACAAGGCCTCACAACTGGTCGTGCCTGCATCACACTGAGAGGACGCGAGCGCAAGAATACTGGCCGGCCATTACGAGGCAGTGGGTGTGCCCCAGCAGCCTGACTGATGCAGTGGGACGAACGTAGATGTTCTCCACTTCCCTTTGTCAGCTCTGTTTTGAAGGTTATAAACCAAAAGAAATTTCTACAAAATTGTATATACTTGTTGTTTCTGTAAATATTATCATGTTATAATGTGATTCTTAAAATGTTTTTATTTGTCTATGTATGTTTCATGTACGATCGACTCGCCACAATGAACAAGGGCAGTGTCATCGCCACCACAGCCAACATTAAAGTAGACGGCTATGGGTCTATGGATCCATCTGCGCCTTCTCTATTGCTGTGCGTCAATTATTTTCAAAGAATTATATATATATATATATATATATATATATATATATATATATATATATATATATATATATATTGATGACATTGTTAGTAGTCGTTCTGACTTAGTTGTGCTGAATACATGTCTTCTTACAAGAAGAAAATAAATATGTATTATGTTTAAAAGTATTTTGAACACTATGAAGATTTATTTAATGTGTGATTTATATTTACTGGCAGCCTAATCTTATTTATAGAGAAGTTTTACTTTGTTTGAGAAGAGATTTAATTAAATAGTGGAGTCTAACATTGACTTACATTCTACTGTAACAAGAAATTTGTATTGGATGTAAATGTGGAACGTCGAGATTAGCAGGCGGTGAATTTTAATATTTGAGTTAAAGCTATCAACAGCAAACCACAGTGCCTGTGTTAGACTTTGAGCTAAATTTCAGTAACTCTTACAGATCAATTCTCTTGCCTCCGATCGTACAAGAACCTGATATTTTATTAAAGAACTATTTAAATGATTTTTTTTTCTCTGATTCTTGCTGTGGTGCGGGAACTTTGGAATGAAGGCAATAAAATTTTCATGGTTAACTTTGAACAGTTGGTGTTGCTGAGGAACAGGAAACTACATGTCAACAACTACTTAGCAAGTAAATTAACTTGCATAAAATCAAGTTAATTTAATAACAAGTGAGTTTTATCATTTCATTATGAACATAAGTTACACAATTCATGTCAATAAAATTCAGCAACCAGTTGCTTGTGATTATTTATTTTTGACGACCGGTTTCGGGCGCTTGAGTGCCCTTCTTCTGGCCTCTATACAGACAAACAAGTGCATTGGTATACAGTAAAGGCTATAAGACGTGCAAAAGTCGGTTACAGAAATTTGAAGCAGTTTGGAACCAAATAGATTGTAATAAAAGATATGTTCATATAATGTGATAAAATTAACACTTACATTTTACTATTGCTCCTTAATGAATGTACATGCTATTCATGTTGATTCTCCTACTAGCATGTACAGTCTGTATAGAGACCAGAAGAAGGGCACTCAAGCGCCCGAAACCGGTCGTCAAAAATAAATAATAACAAGCAACTGGTTGCTGAATTTTATTAATTTATAACTTGAACACTTGCTGAAATAGATAAATTACTTTTACAATTAATGTCAACATTATCCCGCCCCACAGCAATGAATGGCTGCAGGGGCACAACCCATTGCCTCGTAGTGGGCAGCCAGTGAGCTAGCGATCACAGCCTGGTCGGCATGACGTGCCATGGGCTTTTGTGCGGCCTTGTATCTGGTTGATGACAGCACAGCCCACTGTCTCATAGCGGCCAGCCAGTCAGCTAGCGGTCGCGTTGTGTCAAGCCTTCTCTGATGACGTGTGGTGACGTAAGCGCGACGGCCTGTCTTTCTCGTTGTCCTCGTGCCTGCGTCCAGGTCTGTATTTATCGTTGGCTACGGCCCCACCTGAAGCCAGATTTAACTGCGCCGACCTACCCTCGTAGCGGGTGCCGTCCGGGTAGTGGAAGACGCCCTGGCCGTACTTGAGGCCCTGCCGCCAGTCGCCGTGGTACTGCGCGCCGCCGCGGAACACGTAGATGCCGAAGCCGTGGCGCTTGCCGCGCGCGTACTGCCCCACGTACAGGTCGCCGTTCGGCAGCCGCGCCCAGCCTTTCCCGTGGCGCTGGTCCGCCGTGTTGCGCTCTCCCCAGTACTCCTGTGCACAAATGACGTTGTGCAGCAAACGTCTTTTTAATATTTTAAATTACTCACATTTAATATTTTTGCATTTTACGCTACTGGCCATTAAAATTACAACACCACGAAGAAATGCAGATGATAAACGGGTTTTAATTGGACAAATGTATTATACTAGAACTGACATGTGATTACATTTTCACAAAATTTGGGTGCACAGATCTTGAGAAATCAGTAGACCCCACCTCTGGGCGTAGTAACAGTATTGATACCTCTGGGCATTGAGTCAAACAGTGCTTGGATGGCGTGTACACGTACAGATGCCCATGCAGCTTCAACACCATTCCATAGCTCATCAAGAGTAGTGACTAGTCTATTGTAAGGAGCCAGTCACGGTGAATGGGCACCGACATTACAAAGTAAACTCAATAAATCCCTTCTTTCTACCAAAGTATTTAAGTACAAATAATATAAAAGCGAGGACGGTTTTAGATGTAATTTAAGTAGCGAAATAGTTCTTTCTGCTATGCGACTTTGTTTAAATAAAGCCAATAGTTTGCTCCAGGCTATGTTGAGGTTACCAGGTAACACCATTTACACTACTGGATACAACAAGTAGATACGCAGATGATAAACGGGTATTTATTGCACAAATATATTATACTAGAACTGACATTACATTTTCACGCAATTTGGGTGCATAGATCATGAGAATCAGTACCCAAAATAACCACCCCTGGCCTTAATAACGGTCTTGTACGCCTGGTCATTGAGTCAAACAGAGCTTGGAAGGCGTGTACACGTACAGATGCCCATGCAGCTTCAACACGATACCACAGTTCATCAAGAGTAGTGACTGGCATATTGTGAGGAGCCAGTTGCTCGGCCACCGTTGATCAGTTTCAATTGGTGAGAGATCTGGAGAATGTGCTGGCCAGGGCAGCAGTCGAACATTTTCCGTATGCAGAAAGGCACGTACAGGACCTGCAACATTTGGTCGTGCATTGGAGCCACGGGTCGTAACACATCTGAAATGTAACGGCCACTGTTCAAAGTGCCGACGATGCCAACAAGATGTGACGGAGACGTATAACCAATGGCACCCCATACCATCACGCCTGGTGATATGCCAGTATGGCGATGACGAATAAACGCTTCCAATGTGCGTTCACCCCGATGTCGCCAACACGGATGCGACAATCATGATGCTGTAAACGGAACCTGGATTCATCCGAAAAAATGACGTTTTGCCATTCGTGCACCCAGATTTCTCCTTGCGTACACCGTACACCTGTCTGTGATGCAGCGTCAAGGGTAACCGCTCCGAGCTGATAGTCCATGATGCTGCAAACGTCGACGAACTTTTCGTGCAGATGGTTGTTGTCTTGCAAACGTCCCCATCTCTTGTCTCAGGGCTCGAGAACAGGCTGTACCATCCATTACAGCCATACGGATAAGAAGCCTGTCATCTCGACTGCTAGTGATACAAGGTTGTTGGGATTCAGCACGGCGTTTCATATTGCCCTCCTGAACCCACCGTTTCCTTATTCAGCTAACAGTCATTGGATCACGACCAACGCGAGTAGCAATGTCGCGATACGATAAACCGCAATCACGATAGGCTACAATCCGACCTTTATCAAAGTTGGAAACGTGATGGTACGCATTTCTCCTCCTTACACGAGGCATCACAACAAAGTTTCAGCATGCAACGCCGGTCAACTGCTGTTTGTGTATGAGAAATCGGTTGGAAACTTTCCTCATATCAGCACGTTGTAGGTGTCGCCACCGGCGCCAACCTTGTGTGAATTCTCTGAAAAGCTAATCATTTGCGTATCACAGCATCTTCTTCATGTCGGTTAAATTTCGCATCTGTAGCACGTCATCTTCGTGGTAGCAATTTTAATGGCGTGGAGTGTATAGTGAAACGTGGCAAACATTTAGATCCTATACGTTCCAGGTATAGTAACATCCCTTTATTAAATCAACACCATGAGCAGCAGGCCATGACGTGGGACTAAAACGTTTCCACTCTATTTCAGAGATAGCCGCTGTTCGTTATACAGTGTGTTAATCACAGCACCACTTCTCTCGGTTCTAAAAAGAGAAGCATTGTTGGGCAGGAATACTCACAAGCACGACATGAAGAACAGTACATACCTTCATGTAAGTAACAAAAGTCATGGGATACGACCTAGCGGCGCGTCGGATCTGCTTTTGCCAGGTGAATTACAGACTACGTGACATGGTCTCATCAAGTCATCTGAAGTCTCCTCAGGTATACTGAACCACGCTACTCTCACAGCCGTCAATAATTATGGATGTGTTGCAGATGCAGAATTTTGTAGACGAAATGTCCTCGCGATTATGTCCATAAATTTTAGATGGGATTATTGTACAGCGATCTGGACCCGCTCGGTTAGCCATGTGGTCTAATGCACCGCTTTGCGAGACGGGGAGGCGTACCGGCCCCGGTTCGAATCCGCCCGGCGGATTAACGAAAGGGGTCGGAGTGCCGGCCAGCCTGGATGTGGTTTTTAGGCGGTTTTCCACATTCCCCTAGGTGAATATCAGGCTGGTCTCCAAGTCCCGCCTCTGTCACGCGACTCGAAAACGTTTCATAACACTTTACACTTTCACACATATATAACACTATACGCAGACATTTTGGGTACACAGTTCCTCCTAGGGGGCATGGTGTGGCGTCAGAAAGGGCATATTAACACATGCCAAATCAGCGTTTAACTCAGTGCCGACCATGAATGTGTGGGAAAGGGCCAAAGAGAGATAGACAGACATTGTACGGCGATCTGGGTGACCAGATCATTCGCTGGAATTGTTCAGAATGTTCCGCCAACCATTGGAGAAATTTGTGGTCCGGTGAAGTAGCGCACTGTCATTATAAGGATTCCATTGTTGTATGGGAACATGTACAACAACAAATGGTCTCCAAGTAGTCGCATATAGACATTTGCAGTCAACAAATGTTCAAATGTTTGTTAAGCTTAAGGGACCCAACTACGGGGTCATCAGTCCCTAAACTTACAAACTACTTATGAACTACCTTCAACTATGGAGGGCACAAATATCCATGCCCGAGGGGGGGGATTCGATCCCTCGACCGTAGTGGCCGTGCAGACCGTGACTGAAGCGCCTCAGTCCCCTCGGCCACCGCGGCCGGCTTGCAGTCAACGATCGGGTTATTTGGACAAGAGGACCCCAGTACGGTGTCCTAGATTGCGGGTGTTCATCAGAGACTAGGGTATCGACAGGAGTGCCCTAGGGAAGTGTGATACACCGTTATTATTTTATATCTACATAAACGACAGAGTGAGTTGCAATCTGTGGCTGTTTGCCGCTGCTGATGCTGTGGCATACAGGAAGGTGTCGTCTTGTATGACTGTATTAGGATGAAGTATAAATTGAACCAATGGTTGCTAGCTCTACATGTGAAAAAATGAAAAAATGAAAGGTGATGGAGAGGAGTAGGAGAAACAATCCTGTAATGTTCGAATGCAACATAAGTACCGTGCTGCTTGATAGAATCGTATTACTTAAATGCGTAATGCTGCATAGCGATTTGATGTGGAACGGGCATATAAGGGAATCACATGGAAGACGGATGGTCGACTTCAGTTTACTGTGAGGGTTTTGGGAAGATGTGACTGGTCTGTGAAGGAGACCGCTTATAAAACTCTTGCAAGCCTCGTCTTGAGTATTGGTCAAGTGTTTGGGGTCTCCACCAGATCAGTTTAAAGGAAGATACAGAAGCAATTCAAAGACGGATGGCTAGGTTTTTTACTGATAGGTTAGATCAATGCGCGAGTGTTACTGAGATGCTTTCGGGAACTCAAATGGGAGTCGCTTGAGGGAAGGCGACGTTCTTTTCGAGGAACACTGTTGAAGAAATTTAAAGGGCAGCAATTAGAAGCGGACTGTAGACAGATTCTACTCCCGCCAACCTACATTTCTCGTAAAGACCACAAAGATAAGATCAGAGGTATTTAGGAAATCCCTTCGCCACGCACTTCTGGGTGAATTGCGGAATGTGTGTAGATTTAGAGTATATACAAAGTAAAATCAAACCCCACCATTATGGAGGCACTGACAGACTGCTACATAACCTCGGAAGTTGTCTGCCAGGCGTCGTCTCACTGTTGAGTCACTCACCGGTGTATCCCTAGTTGTTTTTAGTTCAGAAGTCAATTCACGGGCATTTTTAATCTGTTACGTTTTCTGGTCACTACCAAATGCTTTTCCTGGTGTTCTGAAATATTCCTGGATGCTCCTGATCTAGGACGAATTTTAAAGGAGTCTGTTTCGCGATGCCGGTGTATGATTTTGACAACTCCGCTGATGGAAATCTTCAGTTTCTTTGCTATGTGTAGGACACTATTGCCTTCTTGGTGCAAAGTGATTACAATTAACCTGATTTATAAGGAAACTGGCACTTTGGGGCCATTTTCAGTTACTTTCGCGGCATGTTATTCCTTTATTTAAACGCAACTACAAGTGAACAGAACTGTAAACAACGTACGTCGCAGAACTGATTGGACAGGTAACGTCGGTTTACATAAAATATAGCAATACTAGTATGTTCCAATATGTACGTATATGCACAATAATTAACTGTACAATACTGTGTCATTATTAACAGTGTCGGGCCCGGTGGTCTTGGGGTAAAGTGTTCGACTGAAAAGCGAAGGGTCGCGGGTTCGAAACCCGGTCGGACCTCGGATTTTTTTTTTAGTCTGCCCTTTAACCCATCCTTTACCTCTCAACGATGTGAGGAGTCGCCAGAAACGACACGCAGTTCGGATTCCATGTTAAGCTGTAGGTCCCCTTTTTGCGGTTGGATAACTGGGGTAGGCTAGGGACACGCAAGTCGCCGAAGTGGCGTCCAGTAGAAAGACTTGCACCAGGCCAATGAGCCACACGAAATTATATTATTAACCGTTATTTGAGCTTGCTATTCCGTATTCTAACCAATAATTCACATAGATCACTGCCATATTGCTCCGTTGTAATGCGCAGCATTGTGTTTGCAAACGTATGGAGAACAGTGTAATTTAAACAATAAATCTTGGGTGAGTTGCGAAACTCTAAAAGGGTGTACTGATTTTAATTTCCGGTAGCGTAGATTGCCTTACTGATTGGAGACTGACTGAACTCGTCGTGAGTTACGCCCGTTAACTGAGGGGTTGATCTTACTATTTTTGCATTGTAGTTAAAGCTTTTACATGAAACTACGTGGCACCTGCCATGCTGATGGGAACAGAGTGTGTCACTGATTTGCTTCAAGACATCCAAGAGTGTACGAGGTCAAAATTTACTGTTTAAATTTTCCAAGAATCGATATCATGTCGAAGGTGTAAGTATGGCTGACAAATGAAAGGTATAGTTCCTAATTTTTTGTTACTTTTCAAGTACAGCTTCCCTTACGAAGCAACATTTCATTTTTTCTCACCAATTTCCTGTGCTTCCGTTTACGAATAACTTTTGGATATGAGTGAACATTAAGTGTAATAGATGTACATAATTCTTGCGTCATTCTAGCTCTGCTTTACTGTTGTTAGGTGATGAAGAATGTTGGTGTAATTTTTTTTTTTTTTTTTTTTTTTTTTTTTTTTTTTTTTTTTTTATGTCGTGGAAATGCTAACAAGCCACGTCTCGAATATTCAGACACCAAAGCGAAACAGAAAACCCGAAAATTACGTTATTTCCCGCCATGCTCTCTGGAGCTGGAAAAAATATTTTATACTCGCCGCCATAATATGGAAATGGGTTGGCAATGTCATTACTATTTTCGTACGACGTCAGAATTTTTGAATGTTTGTAGGCTCTGGAGTTCTTCAGATCCGAGCAGTAACGCAAATAATGAATATTCATACAGCTGGAAACAATGGGGGAATCTGCCGTTTCAAAACTTTCTTATGTAGGAAGTTACAAGGCAACGAGAATTTATGTGTTACCAGTAGGGCTTTCAGAAATAGCAGAGGCGGCAGCGAAACTGGTATTTAATTCAGTATCTTTCAGCAGAATAAGGATGCCTCGTAACAGCAGTGAAGTCTGAAATGTAAGAAATGCAGGACGTAAACTTAAGTTCTGCTGTTTGAACGTGAACCATAGAATTTGATGTATTTTAGTTCTACTAAAACATGAGTGACAGTAACCAGAGACTTATTAATGCCCCTTTAATAAAAAATGGGCTAGATATTTCATTAGAGTCCTTTGACAACGCCGGCCACGGTGGCCGAGGGGACTGAGGCGCGTCAGTCACGGTCTGCACGGCCACTACGGTCGGGGGTTCGAATCCCCCCTCGGGCATGGATATTTGTGCCGTCCTTAGTATTAGCTAGTTCATAAGTAGTTTGTAAGTTTAGGGACTGATGACCCCGTAGTTAAGTCCCATAAGGTATATAAACATTTGAACATTCCTTTGACAACAATTAAAATATGTCCCTGTATCCAGTCAGTAGGAAGCGCAAGTGTGGCTCGTAGGTAACTCGTTCCAGTCCTAGCGGCAGAAGAAAGATTAAACAGCATTATTTGATGGGCAAGGATGGCTATGGCGTGAATTTGTTATTTCCAGACGTAGCACCAATGTCCTGATTAAAATATCAAACCTTTGTGGAATGTCTGAATTTCTTGTATTTTAAGTGATTTCCTAGCTGCAATGTCTACCATCTGATGCAGCCTTTATAACAGATTGCAGGCAAGACAAACGACAGCCAAAATCTAACGAAAAAAAGTAATGTTAGGTAATTTCTCACTGTTTAGTGTTTGACGCCGCTATACTGCGAGGTCATTAGCACCATTGTAAGAAATGTAGACGAGGTTGGTTAAAATATGTAAAACAACAATATATTCTGCAACCAAGCTGTATTAAGAAAGGTAACCCAATAAACAAGAATTTAAAATACAAAATTAAGTTTTCATGAAATAAAAAAATCTCAATACAATATCTATGGATAATTTCAAATATCATCAGATTGCCTTCCATAAAGAAGGATTTTTGCACCCACGACTATATTTATGATATCCAAATGGGTGTTTTTGCAGCAACCAGTCGTTATTTGTAAGAAACTGCTTTATTTTGCAGATCTAGATTTCGGCAAGTGTCTTGCCATTATCAATGGTAAATTAACAAGAAGTCATCGTCTGTATACATAAATTATATGAAATATAACATTGACATGTTAGAAAAGAGTCAATAAGATGTACTTTACATACCATACATTTTTTTTTTTTTACTTTTTTTAAATTTTTACTTTTATGTTAGCATGCACATGCATAACATCCTAAACATAAGAATAAAATAAATAAATAAATAAATGTATGGTATGTAAAGTACATATTATTGACTCTTTTCTAATTTGTCAATGTTATATTTCATATAATTTATGTATACAGACAATTACTTCTTGTTAATTTAGCATTGATAATGGCAAGTACTTGCATAAATCTAGATCTGTTAAATAAAGCAGTTTCTTACAAATAACGACTGATTACTGCAAAAACACCCGTTTGAATTTCAAATATTGAATACACGTGGAAGGGTTCCATTTACTGTGGCTGCTTGAAAACAAAAAATGTATAAGTCTGCCATTCTATAAATCACTGAAATGTGACGATAAATATTTTTATAAAGACCCCTGGCAAGCATTAAAACTTTAAAATAAGTATGACTCTCATCTCGTCAAAATAAAACGATGAAATGAAACACATAAAATTACAACATGCTGCATTGTATATGTCTGACACTTCACTAACTCAAGCGCGGTCTTGGGAAAGAGTATAACATCTCAACTTACGAAATCTCGACCAACACTCTCATCGTCTGATAAATAATGGAAGAAGTTTCAGGAGTGTGGCCCAAGTGCGTAAGCATACAGTGTGCGCCCCTCCCGGTGCCTCACTGGTGGTCTTCACCCTATTTCATCATCTCCAGCACCACTACACTACACACAAGCCACTCACGCCATACGTCGTTACTTTACCTTTAATATTATCCTGAGAAAATCACGACCTGTATTTCAATATTCACTCCGGACCTATTTTACGTGATGTATACAACTGTAAAGAGCGAAAGTCAGGATGCTAAATAAACCTTCTTTTATTAAAAACTAGCTTCGCGCACGCTGCTTCGAATGCGTCGGCTGGTTGGTCTGCACTAGTTGTTCTCCCTCAACAGATATTTTCATAGATATAGTACTATCATAATGAAATGTTGTAATACTACTTGTAGCCGTGCAGAATGGCCGTATTCTTTAAATTCTAACCAACAATACAAATATCAATTTTTGCAACTCTAACTTCAAAATTATCTTAATAGCAACATGTTTTCAAAAAAAAAAAAAAAAAAAAAAAAAATTCTCATCCCTTATTTTACCCTCTTACTTGTTGAATTTCCAAAAATAATGAAACTTGTGTTTTTTTAATCCTGACCAAGATTCCATATCCGAAGGTTCGTAGTTGTAGCTTAAAATTTGAGTTAACATCAACATATTTTTGAAAATCAATTTTTGCATCCCGTATTTCACCTCCTTACTGGTCGAATTTCCAAAAATGCCGAAACTCGTATTTTTTAAATTCTGACCAACAATACAAATAGCAATTTTTGCAGCTCTAGCTTCAAAATTGTCTTAATAGCAACGTGTTTTCAAAAAGAATTTTTCATTCCCTATTTTACCCTCTTACTTGTTGAATTTCCAAATAACTGAAAACCGTGTTTTTTTAATCCTGACCAAGATTCTATATCCAAAGTTTCGTAGTTGTAGCTTAAAATTTGAGTTAATAGCAACAGAGTTTTGAAAATCCATTTTTGCGTCCCCTATTTTACCCCCTTATGTATTGAATTTCAAAAAATGCCGAAACACGTGTCTTTTAAATTCGAACCCTGAATTAAAATTCGAAATTTTGTAATTCTAGCTTCAAATTTGCCTAAATGGCAGCGTATTTTCAAAAACGTTTCATCCCCTATTTTACCCCCTTAATACGGAATATCGAAAAATCGCTTCTTGAATGACGCCTACAGAGTAAGATCAACACCCTCTACAAATTTCAAGTTTCTATCTTCAGTGGTTTGGGCTGGGTGATGATGAGTCAGTCAATCAGTCAGTCGGGACATTGCCTTTTATATAGAGAGACAATGAGCTCTACTGAAGCTCAGATTAGTTGCTCACAGTTAACTTAACCTTTTCGTGACAGCTTTTGCAGCATTAAGACTAAAGTACCACGTTGTTTATCTCTTTTTTTTTTAGTAATAATCATCCACATTTATTAACGAAATTGGTGAATGAAATTTATAGTGGTTAATTCCACTGTTGGCTCTTGGTGATTTGTTGCCTTGTTTCATAAAACTTTAAAATTGAAATTTATTTCGTTACGCTTCCTATGTAAAGTCACAAATTGATATTAAGCTGCAGACACATTCTCGGATGGTTGCAGGGTTCACCAGAGACATTCAAAATTCGCTTCTGCGCTTGCGGTGTCCGCGAATAAGGACTACTTGCTTTTATTACTAAACAACTGCATTATAGCATCCTGGAAAAGAAAATCGATCAGCTTGAAAAGTATACGGTCACTTTTTCCGCACGCATACATTTTGTGGCTACTACTCTATTTAACGACTACTAAGCGTTGTCTTGCAAGAACGTTCGAACAAGAAAGACTTTTTCGAATTATTATTATTGTGTAAGATTGCTTTATTTGTTGATTTTTAAACGTTTAACAATCAAATATATTTTCTTTTCTCCCCCTCTTTAACAAAGCAATTCGATACAGCCATTTCTCATCACTCAAAAGATATTGCACGTACACTTCCTATGGGACGCTGTGTTGCGATCTCCATCTCATTAACTTCCACGGACGTTCGACTCACCCAACAGTTAACACAAACTCTTTCATTTTTCATCTGTAATAATGTCTTTTTCTTTACTGAAAACAGGTTCACATTGGTATGTAATTTGAATCAACATATATCATAAGTGCGGAAATTCTGGCGTTTTACTTTCGTAGCGTTGTGTGTTCAACGTGTAACACTTTAGATTTACTTCAGTGTAGATGAGACACAAAGAATGGCAAATGTTTCTCGTAGGAAAACCGCCATGAACTAGCGCTAGAGCACAGTACAGTTGCGTGGAATGTGAGTGGATTAAACACCAATTTACCATGAATATTAATAACAATATCTTCGAAAAATGAGAATTGGATGTAACATGAACACAAATGTTGCCTAATGACATTTACTTTAAGTGTATGTTTTCAGGTAGTCTATAATTCTTCATTATAGGAAATGGAAGGAAGGAAGCTTAGGGTTAGACGTTCCGTCAACAGCTTGGTCATTAGAGACGGAGCTAACGCTCGGCGATTTGGGTAAGGATGGGGAAGGAAATCGACTGTGCCATTTGAAAGGAACCATCCTCATTGGCTGGAGTGATTTAGGGAAATAACGGAAAACCTAAGTCAGGATGGCCGGAGGTGGATATGAACCACCATTCTTTCGAATGCAAGTCCAGTGCGTTACCACAGCGCTACCTCACTCGGTTATAGGAAACAAAGCTTTTGAGATAGTTTACTTTGTCGAAATAGGTTTCGTAGTAGTGGGAAGAAATTTTATATTAGCGCAATTAATGAGGATACTTGGATATTATATGACTTACGATACCTTTCACAACATCGTTTATCACGTGATTTATATACTTTAATGGACGATGTTACTTTCATGTCATGTACATTTGTCACATGGATTGCATTAATTCTGAAATGTGCAAACTTCCTTTGAGAATAGAAATAGTTATGACATGCTGAATGGAAAAAGTACATTGAGAACCAGTCACTACATGTGACAGGTTTTTCCCTTTACTTAACATTCACTGAAAAGTATTGTAAACGTTACTAAATCTATATTATTGATGAATGAACTGCAGTCAACTTTCATTAATGAAAAATAAATAAATGTGATGACTGGTTCTCGATACACGTCGTAAAATCGATGCGGGAAATTTTGAGAAAAGTACATCGAGAACCAGTCACTACACCGGGTGTCACAGTTTTCTTTTAAATTAATGAAAACGGACTAAATTTCATTCGTCAGTAATATAGGTTTGTTAACGTTTACAATGCTTTTTAGTGAAAAAATACAAAAAGGAACAAACAAAACCTTCACACCTTGGTAGTGACTGGTTCTCGATGTACATCTCTGAAATCACTACGGAATATCTTCAAAGAAGTGCATCGAGAACCAGTCACTAAATGGACGTGACAATTTTTTTAATGTACTTTTCACTGGAAAATATTTTAAACGTCAAGACATACATATTATTGCCGTTGAATAGCATCAATTTTCATTAAAGAAGGTATCACACGCTTACAACGCAATTGACACTCAAATTCGTCAAAAATCATCGAGCATTTTCTTACAATTGGATCACTATTCTACTATGTCATCGCTGATTTACAGTACACCTCGTCAAAAACATTAACTTTATTTTCAGGGAATATGTAACAAATTTCGGCTAAAAACATTTACATGGATATAGCAGCTTTGTTTACAAAACAAAATTGAAATACGCATTTTCATTGGATTTCTCTCTTCACAGCACTTCTGATTGGCTGTCTTTCGCTACCAACAAGAGAACATGTGGCTCCTAAAGTAGAATTTAACGATTCTGAGACGAATTGTTTCGGCGGTTTTTGCTCTTGGTTTGTGCCCTGGCTCGTTATGGAATTCCCATATTTGGTAATGCTCTATGAAGTAATGGGCAAATGCAAAATGTTTGAAACGCTAACTTCACCGACCTAAGTAGGATAACTGTAGTTACCGATTCAAAACATTGCGTGGTCCTGCGCGGGAGTAGTCGAGCGGTCTGGAGCACCGCGTTACGGATCACGCGGCGGTTCGAATCCTCCATCGGCATGGATGTTAGCGTTGTCTTTAGTATAAGTTAGTTCATAAGTAGTTTGTACGTTTAGGAACTGATAACCCCGCAGTTATGTCCCATTACCTTAACAGACATTTGAACATTACGTGGTTCATTATTCCCCCAAAACATTAGCGTGTTAATGTTAACTGTTTCATTCACGACAAGAAAAGAAAATTGGATATTGTTGCACGGCAATCTGATTACGCAAGTACTTTCAGCAACAAATTAGATCAAATATGAAAGGGAAACAAACGACTATATATTAAATCCATAAATTATTACAATATACGCGCGTTTAACTTATACACCGAACGAGGTTAACATTCATTACTAAAATCGGTAATTTGAAGGGACCGTTGTATACCGCATCGGACTGCCTACTATCGATATGTGTCGAAGATGCGAGTATCGCAGTATCGCATATCGAACACACGAACGTCGCTGTGTCTTAAGAAGTGTTCAAATGTCTGTAAATCTATCGGACCAAACTGCGTGGTCATCAGTCCGTAGCTTACAAACTACTTAAACCTAGATAAACTAACCTAAGGACAACACACACACATCCATGCCCCAGTAAGGACTCGAACCTCTACGGCGAGCAACCGCGCGCTCCGCAGCGAGGTGCTTTAGATCGCTCGTCTACTCCACCGCTTCATGTCTTAAGAAACATATTAAATAATTAGTGCTGTTGGTACATACAAGAACCTGTCAACCATAGAGTAGGTATAGCATGTTTTATTTATTTTATGATCTGTACGAAGCAGTGATCAAACAGTGATTCAAAGTTTCCCTTTTACGGAGGTAATTATTTTTACTGAGCGGACAAGGGTACATACAAGAACCTGTCAACCATAGAGAAGGTATATCATGTTTTATTTATTATATATGTATGAAATCTTTGGTTCATAAAGGTATTATAGTGGTCTACGCTATTTCATTTAAATCTGTAGCATAGCCTTAAGATGGTTATGTTTAGGTTAAACAAATATTTTATTTTTTATTTTTTTTATTTTTAGTACGTGAATCTCCGGTTCAGAAAGGTATTATCATGATCTAGACTAAACAATTTTCTCCTATATCATAAAGGCAACTGATTTCGCCTACGCTTGCATTTTGATGCTCGCCTGTTCGATACAAATTGACACTACGCAACTATCGATAGTCCGTCATTACCGATAGCAGGCAGTCCGAAGCAATATACAACGGTCCTTCCAAATTACCCTAAAATCTAAGACGTAAACAAAACTGACGGGTATAATCAGACAATAGAATTAACACGCAGATATTTCTTAACACATACGAAAGAAACATACGCCATACACCTACGCCTGCAGTACTTAAGCCTCGCCTTCGTGCCACACCACCGTTAACTATTTACTGTACCACACAGAATAGACTCACTCGCGCGCGGGAAAAACACGAAATCCAAGCATTGGAATGTTTAAAAGGTTATTCGTTATCCATAAATATTGAAAGATATTGTTACATACTCCCAACGACTCTTCCTCTCCTTCTCCAAGATCGTCTTCACTTTCATCTCCCATCTTCAGGGCTTATAGGCTCAACTACGACCGATGTGAACGACACAAGTTCAGATGAGAGCAAGCAGTACTAACTGCAATGCGCAGAGTTATTCTAAACTGCGCCTTTCATTGTTTCAATACCGAATCCAGAGACTGTTTAGTGGCAATACTTCAGTGATCTCTACATCTGGTATATTTCAGTGATTTCTATTCTAGTAATGAGATCAATGAAATATTTACATGCATATAATATGAGGATTAAAGCAGATGGAATCTCTCAACTGACATTTAATGGTAATTTTGCAGTTGTGCAGCGGCTATATCGAGGTTTCGACGTCCAAACGATATATATCGAAATGGTTGTTAGGTATCGAAACGATAGGTATCGAACAGGCGATAATTTGGAAGAATCCGTGTACATTGAAGTCATTTTCTGTTGACGCAAACGACAAAATGTTACTGATATATTATCAGGCAATAAAAAGTAAATAGAACACAATGTAATACAAAGTGTGCGAATGTTGACAAGCAAATGTTCCCTTTATACGGATAATTAATTTACCGACCGGAAAAGGGTTCATACAAGAACCTGTCAGCGATAGAGCAGGAATAGCATTTATTTTTTATGTCTTCATTAGTGTTTCGTACAGAAATACATCAACATGCCTAAAATCAAACTTAGTGATGAAAAAGGGGTACTTGAAAGTTGCATTACCTAATCGTGGTTACTGCAAACATGGGTGTAGACAGATGAATTCTATTTCGCGTTGAATCATATTGCTGATCTACTCATTCATGATCTGGAACGTTCCGATATGTTACACTGTACAACATATTTTAATTTTCGTATGCCTTGTGGACTATGGTTTTTATTTGGTATGGTTATGGAAAATACGGTTTTGAAAAAAGAAATTTCCTCTCACATACGGTGCCGTTTTCGAAAAGGCAAAGGTTTTATTATTTACGAAAAATACAAAATTTTTAAACCTTGAAATTAATTCACCCCAGGATACGTTTAGAACATTTTTGGTTGTTACTTTTTGTATTAATGTTCTGAAGAGTCTCTAAGAGCTAAAAATACTTTGACAACACGCTCCATAAACCGTTTCTTTATTGGTATAATAATCTGGTGAAAACGTTCTCTGTGCGCATCACTTATGTCTCCCAAGTTCTAAAAGGAAAAAGTCGACATGGCAATAAAAATGTAACTTTGGTAACCTATGTAACATATGACACTAATTGGAACCACGATTCTTACAGTTTCTTCATAGTTATCTCATTCGACGAGAAGGCAGAAATCTCTCATCTGTGGGTAAAGGACTATAGGCATGGCGGTTAACTGTTATACAGTATCACGACTGTGGTATCACTTCATCACATTGTTGCAAATAACACGTTACTGAAGTTATGAACTAGTCACGTGTGAACAAAACCAAAGTGTCTTGAGTGAAGAAAGTGAAATTAATAGTAGTTTATGTCTTTTCGAGAAAGGAAACATCCCCCTGATATATATATATATATATATATATATATATATATATATATAAGAGAGATTATCAAGAATTTTGGTTTACTTATAGATTAGAAACTTCAGCACTTATTTATTACACAAAAGAATAACACTGTGCAAGTAATCAAGTTTATTTTTACAACCGAGGTACCGTACGAGGAGTTTAGAATCAGCACTTTTGAAAGTGGAAATATGTAGCGGTTCTGATTTAATACTTACAGCTTTCTTCTTTGCATCCAATACATTTCTCTGCAGTGCAAAAATTTGGCATTAGTTTGGCCCTCAATTAGAAGAGCTATTTCTGTTTTTGTATAATGCGTTGATCCTTAAGCTGCAGTATTGGTCTCGCTCCCATGACAAATTTTGAGAAATCTGAGACATTTTAAGCAACAGTTTGTGCGATCAATCTGTGCCGAACAGTCTGTTTAGTCCGTACTAGCAATAGTGTCTTTGTATCATTGTAATTTCGTGCCGACGATTACTATATTTTGGTAAATATCTTATTGTGGAAAGAAAAATGCCTAGTGACAAACGAAAGTATTATTTTCAGTAGGTTATTATTTGGCTCACCGTATATTTACACCAGTAGCCTATAGATAACAGTTTACACATATTGCCTTTAAATCACACAAGTGCCTTCCGCCTTTGCCGATGCTTTGCTGAAGGCGTTCGCGGAAGTTCCTCATTTCATTCTGAGTAATGTATTCCCGGAATTTCAAATAATCGGTTTTGATGAGTCTCCTTGAGGAATACTTTGTTCTTGATTTAATACAGCGGGTGAAATATCAGGTGATCTCACCTGGCATTGAATACAACCGAAAAATGACTAACAGATGTGAAAAGTAGCGACACACTGTAATTATTAATTTATGAAACTTATGGGTTGTAGTCAAATCTCGCTGAAATCTCACCGAGTTTAGACGACCAAGTTACTACAACTGTGGAATGAAGAAGTTGTTAATCACGTCCGCATAGTGCTTGGAACTGACACTGTTGTCCAGTATCACAGCAAAGGATGATCTTTGAGTTATCCTAGGTCTTTTCACGAATGACCTACAGGTTATTTGTCCGAGTAATATTGCAAGTGACGATTATTAATAAAGCCATTTGGATGAATGTTCATCTCATCACATATCATAAGCTATGCGTCATACTGGTCGATTCTGTCAAGTAACGTTGTGAGGAAACTACGTTTACTCAGTTTATCCCTCGCCTGAACTCTGATCCACTTGCAGCCTACAAGAATAAAACTTCAAATCCTGTTACACAGCCCTCTGCAGAGACGTGCGAGGAATTCGTAATGTTCTGGAGTGGCGACGGGCAGATCCCTGTGGGCTTAGCAACAGAGCTGCGCGAATTTGACGAATACTTTAGGGCGTTCGAATTGGCATTTCACGTTTTATGCGCCATGCATTTCTAACAGAACCAGTCTCAAGTCGTTATTTACTCACTTGGATATTGTCCGTCTGTGTGGAAGACACAAAAGACGGTCCTTCCCACAATACACTGCACACTATACAGCCGCATCGCTCTTCATACGATAGAACCACAGTCGTGATAGAACTCTTCCACTTCATCAATACTCACCTGTACTGACCCACGACCCATCATGAACTAAATGGTATAAGTGATCTAATGTTTGTAAACCTATTGCACCAAACTGCTATGATCATCAGTCCCTAGACTAGCAAACTACATAATGTAACTTACCGTAAGGACAACACACACACACACACACACACACACACACACACACACAGTATTTCGAATATGCAGTGTTTATTAAACCAATAATAAGTACACAATTTCAATGACAAATATCTTATAGATAAATAAGACTTGCCAACAGTATGAAATTTAAACCATTAAGAGAAAGGCTCGTATAATTTAAAACGTCAGAAAGGCCTCAATTAGTTTACATTAAAATAACTTCGCAAGGGAAGCAGAAAGTTTGGCATAATCTGGCCCGGTGGGCACTCATTAAAGAGCTACAAGAACCAGCTGAAAAATGCTCCTGCCGGAGCACAGAAAAGGCGAATACGTTCTCTGACACAAAAGTGTGGAACCAGTCCTAAAACGGCTAAAAATCGGGTTTTGTGATTTTGTGCAAAACTATGATAAGTTTCAACCTCTGGATCTCGGTAACGGATAACGATATCGAAAAAATTTAAAAACTACCTCGAGAATATCATCATAAGAACGTATGTAAAAATTTCGAAGATTTGCAATGAATAGAAAGTATGGAATTGACCATCCCCACATTTAGTTTTTTTGGTAACCAAAAATCATGGTTTTCATTTTTTTTTTTTTTTAGATTTTCTCAGGAACCGCCTATGAATGAATGGTGTTTTTGAAAGCCGTTTAAAGCCCACCATAGACTACACGTTATATACAAAAGCCAACTGATTTGCTCAATTTGGATGGGCTCAAGGAAGTGTGGAACTTTGAAAATTTTGACGATGTACTGTATGATAGCTATAGTATACCCACTATTCTAATATATACACAAATAATCACTAGGCCACGATCTATCCAGAACACTTTACGCTTTCACTCTGAGATGAATAGAACCTGAGATGTGGGCCCCTAAAGAATCGCAAATTCGCACGCATCGTTTAAGAACATATTAATACCGCGCACTGCTGTGCGCGGTATGATAAAATGAACACAGAATAAATTCAAGGAGAAAGACAATTAAGATGAAGAACTAGCCACATCAACAACAGACAACAAACATGATGTCAAGGCGCGAATTTAAAATATTAAATATTTATAAGAAAAATGACAGTTTTCCATGTGTGTGTGTGTGTGTGTGTGTGTGTGTGTGTGTGTGTGTGTATGTGTGCAAGAAAGACTGCAGCTAAAGGCCTGAAGGGCAGCGTTAAAAAAATGACAACAAGAGCAGTTTACAGTTCAATTATACATTTGTCAAAAGTCCATAATAACTAACTGCGAAAAGGCAACCATAGCATCAGTACCACTCACTTTAAGCAAGTACCCAAGTATATGCTGCACAAAAACACGGCTTACAGATACACGCCCCCCCCCCCCCCCAAATCAAGTTAACAATTTTAGGTGAGCAATGAATAAATAACAGTCCCATTGCAACAAACTCTAAGCAACAGCAAGAGAACGCTTAGAGGCCACGCCCCCCTCCCCTCCCCCCACCCCCCATAAAAAAGGAAAGGGAATGATTTGAGGAGTGTCCGAACGAATTAAGAAATTACAGCCATAACGCGAAAGGAAGTTCTAAAGGTCCCACAATATTGCCCAAAATACGACTACAGGTTGGCATAATTTGCCCGCAGAAGGAAAACACCCCGCCTATGATTTCAGCTCTTCCCTGGACGGGCCAAAAGGAAACAGATGGGTAAATGTTACCAGGAAAAAACCCTAAAGACTGAAATATATTGCCGTCGGCAAATAACAGTTATGAAAACCATAAATGATCAAAATTCAAGGGCAACAAGTCGCTCAAAAAGAAGACCTAGTTGCTATCAAGCACAACAATCATTATCGATAATTGAATTACACATATTTACAAGGACATAGGCGTGGATAAACCGCTGGGGTTAAGCTAACCACCCTAAACTACACGATGACACAAAGACAGGGAAGTACATGGCGAGAAAAGAGTTAATAGGCGCCAAGTAACGCAAATAATTACACATGGCCAAGCAAGCAACTACTGAACTTCAGAGTCCACTAATAGTTGTACACGACTTGCCTAGGTGCTTGGATAGACTATGATTTTAATCCAAGTTGAAGACTCTGGAAAAGCAGGTAGATCACAGGCTCAAGTATATGAAGCCACCGTCATAAGGAACGTACAAGGCGACACCGCTCGCCCGCCAAACTGGCAAAGTACTTGTCAAACATTGTCAGGACGCCGGCCCGTTCAGAGTACCACCACCTACCACCCGTAAGACCGCATCGCTGTCTCCTTACTCGGCACCGAACCATCGTGCCTATTTTTCTTTCTTTTTCCTTTTTTTTATTGGTATTTTAAAGCCACCGGAGGTGGCAGGCTGTCAGCAGCTCCATTGGTGCTCTTCAGTCGAGCGTATTTACAATGATGAAAAGGCGATAAACACAGAGAAAGGTGATAAAATTTGATGAATTAAAAAAAACTACAATGGAGATTAAAATGAAGATAACAGACATAAAGTAAAGAAGTTGAAGTAAAACATATTCAGAATTAAAACTGCCACGGTGGTTAAAATCACACAGAGATAGAATTTAAAAATCCAGGGTAGTTAAAATCACATTGGTGGATCACACTACACGATGATATTCTGCCTGATTGGCGGCTGCTTAACTATTAAAATACCACTTGGGTACGAAGCACGAACACTGGCACAACACTAAACGGCGCACTGTTAAAATATGTCGAAACGGAGGCCCCGCAGTTGGACAAGGGGAGGAGGGGGAAGCACGGTGGGAGAAGACGGGCGAGGAGGGGGAGAGGGTGGAGAGGGGATAGCGCAAGGACTCATCGTAGGAAGGAGCGGGGAGAGGAGAGCCAAGCAAGGGAGCGGACAGGGATGAGAGGGGGGAGGAAGGGAGACGTACAAATACGGGGATGGACTAAGGTTGAAAGGAGGGGTAGATGTCGGGCGGAGGGAGTTGGAATTACCCTCAGAGAGTACATAGAGAGTGTGGAGGTGAAGGGAAAGAGGGATAGGTATCGGTCGTGCCCCTCAAATATACCCGCCGATGAGCCGGCTGCGAGACAAATGACAAACCAAAACTAGCCACGCCACCCGCGGTGAAGTAACGAAGAGATACGGATACGCGAGTTGGAGTGAGGTAACTGGCGCCAATACTAATAAATAGAGCGAGCAGGGCTCAAACACCTTAGACCAAGCGGCCATTCCGCGTGGCCTATATAGTCCAGTCAACAAGCGAAAATTTGTACAGTGTCTACAGGGAGTACTGGGCACACTATACTAAAAATCCTGACCGGTGGGATGTCAGCGTGAAAGTAGGGATAGGGGTAGTGGAGGTGTTTTGAGAATAACGCAAAACCGCCGCTTCCAAAGCAAACGTTTCACCGTGGAAATAAAATTGTACTGCTTTTCATTCAAAAGTGTTCCTATTCATTTTTGTTTTAGAATTTATTCTGGACAGACAGACGCGGTAAAAGGACTTTGTTTTTATTAATGTACTAGCTGTACACCCGGCGTTGCCCCGATGCTAACTTGTTCTGCAGACTCGTAGTCCACCTCCCCTTCCCTCCTCTCTCTGCATCCACCTCTTTCTCTCCCATCGCTCTGTTCGTTTCCACCTTTCACCTCTCGGCAAAGTTTTCTACAAGGTACCCTCTGTCATGTACCATATAAACATTTATGTACCCAGAGACCTTCCTCTTGGTTTAAAGGTCATGGGTGCAAAAAATCATAAAGATTGGAGTAAAACTACGCATTTTGTCAAAGTCCGTATGTTACGTACTCTCCACCATGCACCGAACGCAATTTTATACAGACAGTGACATTCCTCTTGTTGTGTACAAAATTTCATCAATATCGGTACAAAACTATAGATTTCTATGCACATTCTTGTTCTTAAATATTCCAGTTTTATTTCATACAACCCTTTTTCTGAGAATAACGAAAACAACAAAAAAGGATCTGTGAAATCGGTCGAGCCGTTCTCAATTTATGGCGCGATCAAGGTATTTAGGGATCAAATAGAAGAAGTATGCTCCACCATGCACCTATGACAAAATACTGCCGGCCGCGGTGGCCGAGGGGACTGAGGCGCTCCAGTCACGGTCTGCACGGCCACTACGGTCGGGGGTTCGAATCCCCCCTTGGGCATGGATATTTGTGCCGTCCTTAGTCTTAGTTAGTTCATAAGTAGTTTGTAAGTTTAGGGACTGATGACCCCGTAGTTGAGTCCCATAGACTATACAAACATTTGAACAATTTGAACAAAATACTTTCTTAGCTGACGTTTTCTACCTATAAACTACATTCCTGCCAAATTTCAGCTTCATAGGTGAAGTGGCTTCCGAGATTTCGTGTTTAGTCAGTGATTGAGTGACTGTCGTTTCGCTTCTATATAGATGGAGATAAAAAAAAAAAAAAAAAAAAACCAGATTGCTTAATTTTGGATCCAAGAGAATTAAGGGAGACTTGCAGACAAAAATAAATAGTAACATGCAAATTGTACAGGATGACCAGCCAGTCTAAAACAGGTTAGGGCACTAATTGAAAATTTTATTTCAAAACTTCGCCTAAGTTTTACAAGTGTTCTTCCACTGTGACATACGCCTTGACAACGTGAGCAAGCCTGTCCACCTTGCAGGACAGAACCGGCTAGAACCAGTATTGAATGCTGATTCTAAAATCACGCCACCCTTCTGGCGTCCGTGCTGAAACTACTGACGTTTCGATGCTCCCGTGGAGCCAATAGCAGACATCCACATTTGATCACGTGTGCTACTGCTGGAGGACTGAGAAGTGTTAGCATCAGTTCCTTCGCTCTCTTCAGTTTGAGTTCTCGTACAGAACAAACGCACTCCAGAGGCTCAGCGTCTGTGCGGGGCGAACGGCCGCATGCCGTCCGCTCCCCCATAGCGGCTGTTCGGCATCAGCCACCAACTGTGTGAACCGTAACCATTACCATTACCGTAACCTTTTCCATTTTCTAATTCGCTAACTTATGACTGGCTCTCATTCATTACATCCGTCCCCATGGCGAGTCCCGATATGTATCCCGTATTTCAGAATATACCAAATATTAACTTCAATTCCATCTCTTATTTGCCAATCAGCCATCCTTTCCTAGGGCGCCCACAAGCCTTCTCCGCTCCGCCTTCCATCCTGACAACGCTTCCAACCCATTTTATTTATCTATGCAGCACTGGGATGAGTTGTATAATTTTCTTATCATCCGTAGGATAAAGTGCTGTACAATTTGGCGTCCGAAGTGCGATCGATAATCCACCTTTCTGCCCTTAGGGTGGGCGCAAAATTTTGGTTCACATTATGTTGTGTGGCTGGTAGACAGCCGCTATCTCGCCACGGCATCGCCGCCGTGACATCCTAGCCGCCGCCGCATCTGCACATACCGTGCCGGGTGCGAAGTCTTACGCCGCGCGCCGGCCTGCCGCAGCGCACGTGTGCGCTATGTTCGTGACGCGCGACCTGCCGCAGTTGACCGCCGACTTCGCCGTGCGCTACTCCACGAGCGCAGCTCACCTGCTCACCAGCTCACCTAACGAGGCGTGAAAAATTACGCGCCCATTTCGAGCTACTGTTTCGGCCCACCGAAGGCATGTAAGTGCCATACTCCGGTTGACGCGGCCCACCTGCCGCTGCCGCTGCCGCCGCCCACAAACGTCGCCTACCGACGCCGCCCGTCCGTAAGTGCTGTGCGGATGAGGCGCCGCCCTACGTCTTCTGCCGGTCCTGCCAAGGAGAAGAAGATGGTTCCGTACCGGGGCCGAACCACTCGCAGCAACCCCAAGCAGCGCGGACCACTCGCCGCACCCGCTGCAGCCACGCTCAAGTCCGTGTGCGTGCGACTGCACATCGCCCGCCGCCCACCTGCCGCCCCCGCCTGCAGTGTACCGTACCACCGTCGTATTTCACCGTGCCACACCACGTCCCGACGGATAAGTAGACTGATACTGAATCATTTATTTCCTGCTGTTCCGAGGTCTCTGACTAATAGAATAATTTGAATATAAACTTCCCCTAGGCTAAGTAAGTTGTTGTATCTTTCTCCGAGAGACTGGATTAGCTAATGTTGGTTTTTTCCTGCCCATTTTACAGTTATAGTAGAGAATAATACTCTTTTCCTTATATTACCTAAGTTTGAGCATTGCCGGAAGTATGGAAGTTTCATTTTTTTATTAACTTGTAGCATGTCTAATTAATGACAGTTTTATGATTATTGACTTTTTTCATTAACGCTAGTAATATGTGGCCTGGCGTCCACATTGTCCGAGATGTTCGTGATATTTCTTCCACTTAGTTTTTGTCACGATCTCTCTTTCCTTGATCTTTCCTATCAATATTTTCCTTGCCGTAAATGAAAGTAAATTTCCGCCCTCCACAGACGTGATGGGTTAAAGCAAGGCATTCCCCCTCCAAATCGCGTCTGGCAGAAATTGAAAAATCATTGGTACAAGGGAGAAGTGTGAAATTCTCAATCTTGAAGGATGTTTGCTTTTGTTTTAAGATTAAACACCGACGCAATACCAGCGTTGAGGTCTTAAAAGAAAAACCACAAAC
The DNA here is from genome assembly GCA_026315105.1 of Locusta migratoria. Classification (NCBI taxonomy): domain Eukaryota; kingdom Metazoa; phylum Arthropoda; class Insecta; order Orthoptera; family Acrididae; genus Locusta; species Locusta migratoria. The sequence continues at coordinate 131,598,944 of CM048750.1, read as the reverse complement.
AAAAAGTTTTCAATCGTGGTTGATTCTACCAGATTTGCTGACGAGTTTAGACTGAAGTCCGCAGCCGCACTACTAGCACCTGCAACCGTCTGAGCCGTTAGAACACTGTGTCGATAAACTACATTGTAAACCCAAGAATTAAACTTTCGCCCCTTCCTCCTCTACTCTCTGTGTGTGTCTCTTTTTCCTCCTGTGTATTTCATTCTGTATGAGCTTTCCCTTCCGTAACAGTGGTAGTTTCGCAAACTGGTTGCCAAAGCATGTGACGACAGTGTGCTTCAGGGCACGAAATGTGAATCTTGTAGATTCGAAAATGTTTTACCGCAGAGAAGCCTGGTTGAGATGTGATAAGATAGCCTTTGAGAGATACCCGAATCCCTACTGCACCCTAAGTGACGTGCAAGTAAAAAGCCTTTCAAGCTGTTACCCTCCAGAGGGCAGCTAAAGTTGAGTAATGTTTTAGCCGATGTAATGGAGCCTATAGATAGATGCCACATGGTGAGTCAAGAGTACCGCCTGTGAGCGCAATATCCGTAAGAGTCACGGTCTCCACTGCCACTACGGTCGGGGGTTCGAATCCCCCCTCGGGCATGGATATTTGTGCCGTCCTTAGTCTTAGTTAGTTCATAAGTAGTTTGTAAGTTTAGAGACTGATGACCCCGTAGTCGAGTCCCATAAGCTATACAAACATTTGAACAATTTGAACAAAATACTTTCTTAGCTGACGTTTTCTACCTATAAACTACATTCCTACCAAATTTCAGCTTCATAGGTGAAGTGGCTTCCGATATTTCGTGTTTAGTCAGTGATTGAGTGACTGTCGTTTCGCTTCTATATAGATGGAGATTAAAAAAACAGATTGCTTAATTTTGGATCCAAGAGAATTAAGGGAGACTTGCAGACAAAAATAAATAGTAACATGCAAATCTGTAATGCTAAGTTTTGTTTGATACAAATTCGTGCCTGATGCGACAGTTGTATGGCATCTACAGCGAAATTGTTGTGAGGCGTAGACTTCTTTTGGATTCATGATTTTGTGTGTGTGAGTTGGGGAGGGGGGGGGGGTCAGTTAAAAAACGCTTCATAAACATCCGAAATTACATGCAAACTTTTTTGCAGGTCCATAACTACTCCTATTTTCCAATAATTGACGCATAAATCTGGATATTCTCACCAGGTGGCCTCTCATATTTATGACGTCATATCTCCTGAGCTACATGTCGTGCTCTTTTGATTTTGAGTTAGGAACTTTCGTGGGCGTACGGTGAACAGTTCACCGAAGTTTCATTGCAATCGAATTATTGGTTTATGATCACATACAGACAAACATTCATTTATATGAATATAGATTTGCGACAATATCACACGACGCTATACCTTAATCATTACTGAAGTCTGACTGCACGGCCACATTCTATCAGGGTGGGAAATTCAAAATGTACGTGCTGTAAATACCTCGTATGGGGGGAAGAAAAAGTATCTAAATTCAGTGGCGACGAGTGAAAATTTGCGTTGTAGAGGAAACCGAACCCAATATTCACGCTTTGGGTCAGCTTTAACCATTTTTTTCTTTCTTTTTCTTCTATTATGAATAGTTTGGTATGGTACTTTGCGATCGTGGTTCGTATTTGTTAGTTGTTGATCAATGAGTTTTTTGCTCAGTATTTCTTATTTCAGACGGCGGCCTACCCTTTGACCGAACACGCTGTTACCATGCCCGCAACCATTTGGCTATCCGCAACTACGGCCCCAATCCGTTCCAAATTCTCGCATTTACGTCGAAGAGAACGACCTATTGACCTACAGTCGGATTCAGAAAGTATCATTCTTGTGAAACACAACTAGCTCTTTAGTCACATGATGTAATAAATGCTATCGACAAGGGATTTCAATTGATTCAGAATTTATATATTTCCAGAAGTCTTTCGACACTGTACCTCACACGATCTTTTAATCAAACTCTGTGCTTATGGCGTATCACCTCAATTGTGCGATTGGATTCGTAATTTCCTGTCAGAAAAGACACAGTGCGTTGTAATTGACGGTAAGTCATCGAGTACAACAGAAGTGATATCTGGCGCTCCCCAAGGAAGTGTTTATAAATGATGTAGGAGACAATTTGAGTTTCTCTCTTAGGTTGTTCGAGGATGATGCTGTCACTTATCGGTTAGCAAAGTCACCAGAAGATCAAAAGCAACTGCAAAATGATTTAGATAAGATGTACGCATGGTGGAAAAAATGGCAATTGATCGTTAATAATTATAATTGTGAGGTCATCCATATGAGCACTAAAAGAAATCCGTTAAACTTGTATTACGCAATAAACCAGTCAAATCTACAGGCCGTCGATTCTACCTAGGATAAAAATTACAAACAACTTAAATTGGAAAGAACACATAGAAAATATTGTAGGGAAAGCGAACCAAAGAGTACGTTTCTTTGGCAGAACACTTAGAAGATGCAACAGTTCTATTCTGGAGTACTGTTGCGCATTGTGGAATCCCCACCAAGTGGGGCTGACAGACGATTTACAGAAAGTTCAAAGAAGGGCAGCTCGTTTTGTATTATCGCGAGAGAGTGTCACAGAAATGATGAACACGAGTTGGGGTTGAAATCACTAAAATAAAGGCTTTATTTGTTGCGACCAAATCTATTTGCGAAATTTCTTTCACCAACTTTCTCTTCCGAATGTGAACATATTTTGTGATCACCCACCTACGTAGCAAGACATAATCATCGAAATAAAATAAGAGAAATAAGATCGAAAACGAAAAGAGTTAGGTGTTTCTTTTTTCCACGTTCTAGTAGAGAATGGAACTGTAGAGAAACGTCATAAAAATGTTCAAATGTTTGTTAAGCTTAAGGGACTTAACTGCGGGGTTGTCAATCCCTAAGCTTACAAACTACTTATGAAATACTTTATACTAAAGACGGCACAAACATCCATGCCCGAGGGGGGTTTCGAACTCCCGACCGTAGCGGTCGTGCAGACTGTGACAGGCGCGCCGCAGCCACCGCGGCCGGCAAACATCATAACGGTTCAAAAAACGTTTGTGAAGCTTATGGGACTCAACTACGGGGTCATCAGTCCCTAAACTTACAAACTACTTATGAACTACTTACGTACTAGGACGGCACAAATATCCATGCCCGAGGGGGATTCGAACCCCCGACCGTAGTGGCCGTGCTGACCGTGACTGGAGCGCCTCAGTCACCTCGGCCACCGCGGCCGGCCATAACGGTTCGATGAACCCTCTGCCATGCACTTCAACGTCACTTGCAGCGTATTTGTATTTATGTAGATGTAGATCACACGGTACGGAAGTAACGTCCCTATCATCCATAGTCCTCAGTGTTCGTAGTCAGGATTCTTGCATGAGGTTGAAATATTTTTCTGCGTATGCCCTTACGTCATAATCGCGTAAACATCTGTCTTACATCTCTATACATATTATAAAACAAAGTCCTCTCGCCGTGTCTGACTGTCCGCGATAAACTCAAAAACTATTGAACGGATTTTCGTACGGTTTTCACAATGGAGGGTTTAATTTATGAGGAAGGTTTAGGTCTGTAATTCATAAAGATGCATGGCGATGGGTTTGTATGGCGAGCAAAAATCCGTGAATATGGACCATAAATACTGTTAGGAATACGTAGCTATAAGCTATGTGACTCGAACTCTCCGTACAAGTGAAAAATCAAAGAGGTTAGAATACAGGAAGACACCAATGATCAAAGGGAGACGACCTTACGCTGAAAAAGAGAAGCTTCCGCAGCCATATTGCTAATTCTTGGAGAAGTGTTCGCATTGTCGAGCTAAGGTTTTATGTCACTTAAAACAGGAATAATACATACGGCAATTTTGCCATGGTGTACTACTTGTTAAAAGCGTTAAGTTTACCGTTAAAAGTTAATTTTTCAAGTATCATATGATGAGTACCTAATTTATTAGTTTTTATTCAAGAAAATATTTTGTTTGAAAGTTCATAGTTTGCACTGGCTGTCAATTCAGAGGATGAACAGTAAGAGTGTCGACTTAACGCATAGTTTTAACGGAGAAATAGCATTCCACAACTCACCAATATGGCTGACAGTCTTCAACTGACGTATGTGCTAGGCATAGATAACTCCATCTCACAGATATATAACTAGACTGGCAGTGCCGTAAACAGTATTATTGGTGTCAGTGAAGTATCGCCGCCATACGTCTGTACTATAAACGTGTAGCAGTCGTGTGTGTTATTACAGAAAAAATATCGTAAAAACACGGATGAACTGATGTGTCTACACTGCCTTTAGAGTTTTGACATACAGAAAATTCGTGTTGTATATGGATGCTGTTTTTTTTTTCCAGCTGGAGTAAATGTGACTCATACAGTAATGAGTTGCATCGATTTGCTGTTATTATTAATCTGTTACCAATTTCATTCAAATTCGGATTTTCCTTCGGTAGTATAATCATTATAAAAATGTTGTTTAATGTGGATAACACGTATCCTTATTCTTTTGAGACTTCTTACGAAATCTACAGTCTGCTTTGACACATTGAGTCGCGTATACTGTTTTTATTAATCTGTTTGCGATTAATTTATCTGTTTCGATCAACTTCGGCTTTTCTTTTAATAGTATGATCGTTTTAAATGTGCTATTTGCCGTGGATAACACATATCTTTATTCTTCTTAGTGTTTATCAGATAACTGCATTCGCTTTCACTGTACGTAACGGCAAAATTTTACCTACCATCCCTGTGGCCTCACATGATTATGCTGGCGACATCAACAAAGCTGAAGAAAGTCTTTGCCAAGATGTTAATGTTCTTACAAATTTACGTAGTGACTTGATTAGTGTTTCGTACAAACGATGAAGTAAATAAATCGTACTGTTCCTGCTCTAATCTTGACAGGTTCTTTTATGTGCCCTCATTCACTCAGAAAAAGTAATTGCGCTCGTTAAACGAGGATTTCATGACAAACATTTGTGTTGTCACGCGACTGGATAATGCCAACGCCACATAATTGACAAAATAATCTCGCGAGGCCGCCAGGACGTAAAGTAAAATTTAACAGTACGTAACATGTTAAAATCATGTATTGCGGAAGTATTTGCTCAAATGAAAATCATGTTCAAACCAACAAGTATGTTAATAAAAGACAGTCGTGGCTGCAAGCTTTTGACTTAGACTAGTATAGCTTACAACGTCGTATCGTGTCAGAAGATCATAGTAGTTACCGCATGGAAACTTTTTGATGCGACGTAAGGTAAGATGGCGTCGTCAGGCTTCAATCACAGAGGCAAGTTTGCCAGTCTAGTAATACATTTCTGTGAGCCACGTCCTATTATTTTAACTTCCTTGGTGAAAATAAGTTCATAGTTTCATTGGTACGATGCTTACGCGGTTTTCACTCACATACTTTAATAACGATCAAGGCATAAAGTCCTGTAATATTACCGCAAATATCTACAACTAAGTCTACATAGATACTCTACAAATCACATTTCAGTACCTGGCAGAGGATTCATTAACCACTTTCATAACCTTTCATTACCGTTCTATTCTCTAATAGCGCGCGGGAAGAAAGAACACCTAAATCGCTACGTTTTCGATCTGATTTCTCTTATTTCATTGGGATGGTGGGTGCTAGAAAAAGGTTTTCACATTCAGAAGTAAAAGTCGGTGATTGAAATTTCGCAAATAGATCTCGCTGCGACGAATAACGTCGTTCTTTTAATGATTTCCACCTCAAATCGTGCAACATTTCCATGACGCTTTCCCCGCTATAACGCGATAAAACAAAACGAGCTGCCCTTCTCTGAACCTTTTCAATGTCCACCGTCACTCCCACCTGGTGAGGGTCCCATACTGGGCAGCAGTACTCCAGGAGAGTATGTGATGTAGGCAGTCTCTTTGGTTGAGCTGTTGCATCTTCGAAGCGTTCTGCCAATTAAACGAAACCTTTGATTCGCCTTCCCCACAATATTTTCTGTGTATTTCTCTCCAGTCTAAGTTGTTCGTAATTGTAGCTCCTAGGTAGCTGGTAGAATTTACGGCCTTAAGGTTTGACTGATTTATCGTGTAACTGAAGTTCAGCGTATTTCTTTTAGTGGTCATGTGTATTACTTCACACTTTTAATTATTTAGTGTCAATTGCCGATTTTCGCACCATTTAGAAATTTTGTCTAAATAGTTTTGCAGTTGCTTTTGATCCGCTGTTGACGTCACTAACCGATAAATGACAGCGTCATCCGCGAACAGTCTAAGGGAGCTATTCAGATTGTCTCCTAAATTGTTTATAAACACAAGGGGGAACGACAGATATCAAAATGTTCAAATCTTTGTATAGTCTATGGGACTTAACTACGGGGTCATCAGTCCCTAAACATACAAACTACTTAGGAACTAGGACGGCACAAATACCCATTCCCGAGGCGGGATTCGAACCCCAGACCGTAGTGGACGTGGAGACCGTGACTGGAGCGCCTCAGTCTCCTCGGCCACCGCAGCCGGCGATAGATATCACTTCTGTTTTACTCGATGACTTACTACGAACTGTGTCCTTTCTGATAAGAAATCGTGAATCCAATCGCACAACTGGGGCGATATTTCATAAGCACGCAATTTCATTAGAAGCCGCTTGTGAGGTAGAGTGTCAAAAGCCTTCTGGAAATCCATAAATATGTAATCGATTTGAGATCCCTTGTCGATGGCACTTATCACTTCATCTGAATAAAGGGCAAGCTGTATTTCGCAAGAACGGCCCTTTATGAATTCGTGTTGACTATTGGTTAATAGGCCTTTCTCGTCGAGGTAGTTCATAATGTTCGAACGTAGTATATGTTCCAAAATACTACTGCAAATCGACTTCAGTGAGATGGGCATGTCTATACACATTATAAAACAAAGTCCTTGTGCCACGTCCTTCTGTCTGACCTCCATAAAGCAAAGAAGTACTGAACGGATTTTCGTGCAGTTTCACCAATGGACGGCGTGATTCGTGCGGGAGGTGTAGGTGTACATTAAGGTGCGTGGCAGTGGGTGTATGGAAAGAGCAAAAATCCGCGAAAGAGAGCAATAAATATTCTTCGGAAAAGTTATATATTATGTTGTAGTGTTACATTGAATATTTGTTTTCATTAAAATTATCTCTGCGACACTTATCGCTAGCACCCGTTCTCTCTGCCAGCGATATTTTTGACTATTTTTTGTTTTTGATATTCAACTTTTTGATATGGCAAAGACATTATTGATAGATCTGAAACATTGAATTAAAATTTGTGGTGCGGCCGGGAATCGAACCCGGACCTCCACGCTTACTAGGCGGACGTCTTAACCGGTAGACTACCACACCACTAACGGTTAATGCGCCTCGGAATAGTCTTTGTACGATTTCCCTCCACAACACAAACTTTAATTCAGCTTCTTTGTTCCAAAGTTGTTGTGGAGGGAAATCGTACAAAGACTATTTCGAGGCGCCTTAACCATTAGTGGTGTGGTAGTCTGCCTAGTAAGCATTGAGGTCCGACCTCTGACGTCTGGAGTAAAGATAAGGAACAATGTTGGCGTTCAACGGATGAATTGCGATATGTGATCGATGGGATTGGTCCTCCGTTACTCCTATGTGTTTGTACATTTTTGAGTAGGCACCTAGAGAAAATTGTCGGCCGTTTCTCGCAGTACGCAGTTTACATTTTCCTCTATTTACTATGAGTAATAAGGTATTATGAAGTGCTGCTAAAAATTAACTCAAAACAACATAGAGCTAATGAATCGAACAATACTCTGTTTTGTATATTTGTAGATGGCCAAATCCAAAAAATAATCAATTAAATGTTAAAAACAATCATCAAAAACTCAGTTGCGATATATGTGATGTAGTACTGTACATAAGGTGCGACCTAAGGGACAAGATCCCTCAGTATTAACTGTATCATTTAATTCAGATCAATTGTAGAGATACTCTTATGAGAACAGTTTAATGTTATTTACTGAACTTATCAAATCTATTTTGTTATAAAACTCTGACAAAGGCGAAAATCATGTAATGCATCAGATATACGCAAGTATTAATAATATTCCTATGAAGATTAATATAAATATTTCTATTTTAAATAGTACTACTCTGACGATATAGTTTCTGACTTATTTTTTGTATTTGATTAATCTGTCAATTCATTTTACTATTTTTTGACTCGTAATGCTGTATAAAAAAGTAAGCATTTGTTATACTTACGTAACTCATATACAGTGCTTCCGACGAATGTAAAGAGCGTTGTTTATCAATTTGAAGTTAATTTATGCGAATAGTTTTACTTCCGCGACAATTTCCCTACAAAGGGACACAGGCAGTTCGTAGGCTAATACCCCGTGAAATACTGGCAGTGTTATTAGTATGGCCTCGCATAATGCGCAAAACATTTTGACGCTTCCGTCACGCAGCGGCGTAATTCAGACAGCTGGTTCATGAATTAACGGATACAGCTAAAGATAACAGCTTTAAACAAAGAAGTTTGGAGCATACATTTACATGCATAATTTCAAAATTACCTGTTTTGTAGAGATATTGCTGTGTGAGTTAAGCACGGAAGCATCGTTATATCACTGCTGGTGGAAAAATTAACAATGCTACGGCGAATATGCGCACTGATTATGAGGTACCATATTCCGCTGTCATCTGACTGTACGGCAGTGTGTTATACATACACCATATGATGAACTTTGAGGCAGTATTGACCACTGGAAAGGGCAGTTAAAGTAACCGTCTAGCCTTTATACTTGCATTTATCGCGAATCTTTAATTCAGCGCAAAGTTCCCAGTGATTGGAAAAAAGCGCAGGTGACTCCCATTTATAAAAGGAAATAGAACTGACCCACACAATTACAGGCCAATATCGTTGACATCAGTGTCATGTAGAATTTTGGAGCATATTCTCAGTTCGAATATAGTAAATTTCCTTGAAACGGAAAAGCTTCTTTTTATGAATCAGCATGGGTTTAGAAAACATCGTTCATGTGAAACTCAGCTTGTCCTTTTCTCACATGATATCTTGCGAGCCATTGATGAAGGGCAACAGGCGGATTGTGTTTTTCTGGACTTCAAAAAGGCGTTCGACGCGGTGCCACACTGCAGACTGCTAATGAAGATACCAGCTTATGGAATAGGTTCACAGATTTGTGACTGGCTGGAAGACTTCCTAAGTAATAGTACGAAGTACGTTGTTCTCGACGGCGAGTGTTCATCAGAGACTAGTGTATCATCAGGCGTGCCTCAGGGGAGTGTGTTAGGTCCGCTATTATTTTTTATCTATATAATTGAGCTGATGGACAGAGTAAGTTGTAATTTGCGACTGTTTGCTGATGATGCTGTGGTGTATGGGAGGGTGTCGTCTTTAACTGACTGTAATAGCATACAGGATGACTTAGACAAAATTTCTAGTTGGTGCGAAGAATGGCAGCTAGCTCTCAATGTAGAAAAATGAAAGGTGATGCGCATGAGTAGGAAAAACAATCCTATATTGTTCGAATACAGCATTAGTAATGAGCTTCTTGACAGCCTATTTCGGTTTATTGGGGGAATTTTTGGAAGATGTACTTCATTTGTAAAGGATACCGCGTATAAAACGCTTGTACGACCACGTCTTGAGTATTGCTCAAGTGTTTGGGACCCGCAGCAATCAGTTTAAACGAAGACATAGAAGCAGCTCAGAGGCGAGCAGCTTGGTTTGTTACTGGTAGGTTCGACCAATGCGCAAGTGTGACGGAAATGCTCCGGCAACTCAATTGAAAATCGCTGGGAGGAAAGACGATGTTCTTTTAGTGAATTTCTGTTAAGGAAGTTTAGAGAGCCGGAATTTGAAGCTGAGTGTAGTACGATCTTGCAGTCGCCTACTTACAATTCGCGTAGTGATCACAAAGACAAGATAAGAGAAATTAGGGCACGTACGGAGGCATATAGGCATTCCTTTTTTCGTCGTTCTATTTGGGAGTGGAATAGGAAAGGAAATGCCTAGTAGTGGTACAGTGTACCATCCGCCACGCACCTTACGGTGGATTGTGGAGTATGTATGTAGATGTATAGACTTTTTTCGTAAAGGATTTTAGAAGCGGATCATTCAGTAATATTATATGAAATTTCAATTTATTGGTTTCGTATTTACAGACAATTTCAAGGTTGAGTTCGACTCAGATAAGTACGTTACACTTAATAGGAAATTGCAATGTTCAAAAAATGTAAATTCTTTATGATGACAAAGAGTGGTTCTCTGAATCAGAAGCAATTTTCTTACATCGTGGCTTGTTTACTACTAGGAACTATTAATATCATTCGCTGATGATCCACAATATTACGGAGACTGTCCATCGTGAGACTGAATGTCATCCGGATGACATGGTGAATCCTGAAAAGAAGCTGGTAGAAGCGATTGACTTTAATGAACTTCCCATACAAAAATAATGTGAAATGTTCAAACGTTTGTAAATCTAAGGGACTTAACTTTGGTGGTTATCAGTCCCTAGGCTTACAAACCACTTAACACTAACGTATGCTAAGAGCAACACACACACTCATGCCCGAGGAAGGACTCGAAATCGCGCGCTCCGCAGCAAGGCTCCTTAGAGCACTCGGCCACTCCACCGCGGCTAAAATCATGTAAATTTGGTGCTTTGTTCATTATGTGATCAATATGGAATTTGATGATACCAAACTAACCTGTGGCAATCATCGATGGTGTGGAAGCACTGTCTGTTCAATGTCAGAGTTATCTGTTCCTTATTAGTATATTCAAAATGTTCTAGGTAACGTGGGAGTCCTCTAAACTCCACAGTTACTTACGTAACCCATTTACAATTTATTATTGTCATGGGTTATCTCTCTACTAATTTCGGTAGTGCATGAAAAGAGGAGGGTATTGATATGTTATGTTTTTGAACACAGTTTGAAATATTACGATATAACAAGCATGAAAAATTACTTCGCATTCTGTTTTTCGAATAACTGAACCGAGCGAGATGGCAGACTGGACTCGCGTTCGGGAGGACGGTGCTTCAAACCAGATTTAGGTGATTTCCCTAAATCACTCCAGACAAATGTCGGCACAATTCCTTTGTAAGGGCACGCCATCTCTCCTTCCACATCCTTATCCAAACAATCCTAGTATGACCATACAAAAAAACGCTCGCCCAAACACAGCCAATAGCGTCAAACAGGTCCTGGCGGAAAAGGGAGTGGTGTAACTGGAACATCCGCTATACTTGCCGTATCAGACTTCTTCCTTCCGTCGACTCAAATCAAATGTTCAAATGTTTGTTAAGCTTATGGAACTTAACTACGGGGTCATCAGTCCCTAAACTTACACACTACTTATGAACTACTTACGAACTAGGACGGCACAAATATCCATGCCCGAGGGGGGATTCGAACCCCCAACCGTAGTGGCCGTGCTGACCGTGACTGGAGCGCCTCAGTCACCTCGGCCACCGCGGCCGGCTCCGTCGACTCAAACTGGATTTGTAAGGATAGAGATTTGACGATATTCCTGACATCCAACGAAAGTAGACAAATCTTTTGAACACTATCCCAAACGAAAACTTCGTGCAAAGTTTCCAGGACAGTATCGCAAAGCTCAGCGTTGCAGATTTATGACAGATGACTATTTCGAAGGACAGTAAGGTAATTGTAGTTCATAGTTCATCGACTTTAATGTTACAGGACTATTCACCGAACTTTATTGTCAGAGGTAGTATTATTTCAACCAGGAATTTCCGTTGCTGTTATATAGCGAGAAATATGTTACAGGTGATGCTAACTTCTGCCTGCAGTTATGAACATTTCTGACCATGTTCTCCAACAAAGCATCTGAAATTACCTTAGGTTGAACACATCTGTTGACTGCCGTTAAAAAAGTAGAACGTTCTGTTTAGTTTTTTTATATGTCTGAATATACACGGTGATTCAAGAAAACGTTTACAATCTTCGAGGGCTTCTTGAGGGAAGTGACTGCCAAAAATTATGGAAATGCCACACAGTGATGCGAAGAGCAGTTCTTCATCTTTGATGTGAAACATAACTCTTCTACTGCAAACATTTTGCATTCCATATTCTGTAAGGACTTTTCTGGTTGTATTGATCCATACAACCTCCTTCTAAAGTATGCAAAGCGGTGTACTTTCAATAGAAGAAATTTGTTCCACAGAGTCAAAAGTAAGGAAGTGCTCATAGCGTCATTAGATAATTTTTATGGACAAAATATTCTGTAATCCCTCCCGTCTAAAAGTCCTCTAAGACTGTAAACTTTTTAATAACTTTGTATAGGCAAGTAAAAATAGTAAGAATGTTAGTAATTAAAAAAAGTGTCCTGCAAATACCCAGAATCCTTGATGTAACTCTTGAAGCTTTCCGCCGATCTTAAGAAATGATGGATTGTCGGGTGTTCTGCCGGATGTGTCGAATTTGCACGATATTTCGGTTACGTAGCTCGTAACCTTCATTAGGTACGATCTCAGACTGCTCTCTGGGTGTTTTTCTGCCCCAAGGGGGACAGGCGGGCTATTCTAGGGCTACTTTTTGCCCTTTCAGCCATAGGGTTTAGGGTGATTTTAAGGTTTTATTATGATTTATTAGTACTAGCGTGCAATCTTTTATGTATGGATTCCAGTTTTTAAACAATTACAAAAGATGTACAAATGTTTGTAGAGCTTACGGGACTTAATTGCGGGGTCATCAGTCCCTAATGGCCGCGGTGGAGTAGCCGAGCGGTCTACAGCGTCTCGCTGCGGAGCGAGCGGTTGCTCGCCGTGGTGGTTCGAGTCCTCCCTGAGGCATGTGTGTGTGTGTGTGTGTGTTATCCTTAGGTTAGTTTACTTTAAGTGGTTTGTAAGCTACGGACTGATGACCATGCAGTTTGGGCCGATAGAATTACAAACATTTGAACATCAGTCCCTAAACTTACAAACTACTCATGAACTACCTGATACTAAAGACGGCAGAAACATCCATGCCCGAGGGGGGGGGGGGGAATTCGAACCCAACAATGGGGAAACAATTACAATCTACTAAGTTATATTGCTCTTTAGTGTGGGGGACCTGTGGCGTGAGGTCGTCTCTTGAAATGGATTTTCTTTGTCTCTCCCATACGTAGGTTTTTCTTTCTTCCAGTGTTATTAGCGTCTTATGATCCCCTCAACTTCAATAGTTCGCACCGCTCGGTTTACAAGCAGACGCTTATTTCGGTGTCGTTGACCGACGTCTTCTTCTTCAGTTTTCTTGAAGTATATTGATCCTTCGTCGTTGGGCGGCCTTCCTGTGGCAGCTGCAGCATGGTTGGTAGTCTCGTGCGACGCCGTCTGTCGATGAAACGCCTCCATTAGTAGGAGACAGGCAGCCTCCATTTCCGTGTGCAGCACCATCCTGTATCTTGCTTCTGCATCTTCTAGTGCCGCCTCGCTTCTCTCGTTGGCCGTGCTGCTCGTTGGTTTGCTACCTTCTGCCACTGTAGCGGCTTTTCCTTGACAGTGCAGGAACGGTTCCAGGTTCTGCCCATCCGTGTGCTGCCCTTAGCCCCGGCCGTCTCTCTCACCGCTCAGGAGGGCAGTCTGCATCACTCATCTGTTGTTTCTTCCTTCGCCTTCTCTCTCTCTCTCTCTCTCTCTCTCTCTCTCTCTCTTTTTTTTTTTTTTTTTTTTTTTTTTTTTTTTTTTTTTTTTTTTTTTGCATCGGGGGGACGTGCGGCCCGCTGAGCGGTTGGACTTCCTAAGTGGAGCGTAAACGGGTAACATGACTTTATTTATTTATGGCTTTGTGGGGGCGCTGGGCAGGAGTCCTTTGGCACCGACGACGGCTGATCGCAGACAGGAAGCGTGGGAGTTACTGGGGTAACTCGATGATGGCTCGAGGGACGCAAACGTGATGCCACCGTTCAGAGGCAACGGTACCGAAGTAATCCAGTGCCGAGTTCGTGGCGCAACATACGGAGTTTCTGCTATTAACTCTATTTGGTTCACAATTTGTTTGCGTCCGCTGTGGCCCTAGATGCTCCCTCTGTGGTCCGCGCCCGTCAGACCTTCCTCTGAGTGCTTCATCTCCGGTCTGGCGCTCCGTTTGCCGTCCGCGCTGTGACTCAGTGGTAACACACTGGCCTCGCAGTGGGAGGACGCCGGTTAAAACCAGCCTCCCGCCATCCTGATTTTGGGTTCCGGGATATCCGTAAATCGCTCCACCAAAATTACGGCATGGTTCCTTTAAAACGACCCGATCGCTTTCCTTTGCCATACTTAATCAAAAACAATCCAAGCTTGTGCTACATCTCTAATCACCATGTTGTCGATGGAAGTTAGGTTCACGTACATGTATGATTAAATACGTTTATTTCAGCAACGACACATTTGACGTGAGACAAGTGTGTCCTCTACTTCCATTTGAAAATCTTAAATACGATGTATTAGTAAATAGTTGGTATTAGTAAATGTATTAGTGAATAGTTGTATTAGTAAAATAGTTGGATGGTATGAGTTAAATATTGTTCATGTGAATATTGGTACATGCGTACTGTAAATCACAGAAAAGGATTTAAATAAATTACATTACTTTAGGTATATTGAAGAGTTAAGAATTTATGACGTATTGGTGAGCATTATGTTGTATAGACAGAATGGAGAATGTGTTGTAGAGCCCATAAAGGGATTCTATCCATACTACAATCTGTTCACCTATAAAACAAAGTTACACATAAATTCCTAGAGCTCCAATGAGTATACATAAACTAATAATGTAATTTATTTAAATGTTGCTCTGGGATTTGTGTTACAATACGGTCAGAGAGAATATTACATGCTGGTCTACAGATATTATCATAATAGTAGAGTCATAATTCTATCGTCCAGAAACGTTTTAAGATCAGAAATGATTCACAACCTGATTTGTTCAAAAGCAATACGTTATGAGTAAATCGGCGTGCTCGGCGCAGAATTTCACGAGTGTTCTTTTAATTTTTTTAGCGGATTTCCGACATTTTATTATGTTCAAATCTATACTCGTTTTTTACATTGTTGGAGACTACGTATTACACCTTTGCAAAAAAATTCATAAAACTACAAGAAAACCTAAAGTGTGCCGTAAAAAACCCCAGTGCGATTTTTTCCATGTGAACGTTTCGCCTATTCTAGGCATCATCAGACGTTCGAGCAAATTACAAACCTGTTTCAAAAACAGCAATCGGACGTAAAATTATATAAAAGTCCATATATAAGACATATTTGTTATAGGGAAAGTTTAAGCTGGTTAAATTACAGGTCACATGACCACATTCAAGTTCGATAAGGGGTATCACACAGAACTTATAAAATACAACTGAAAACTGTAACTTAACGGATAAAACACTTGATACTCAGGAAGCAAGGCGTCAGACTTACTTAAAAATTCAAATAAAATACATATTTATAATAAATATGGCATCTATTGCCTCAGTAGTTAAGTGCCACAGATTTACAAGCATTTGAACATTTGATTTTCACATCGCATAGTTAATAGTCACTTTCAGTTTTAACTCTGGCTTCGCTGCTCTTTCCCACTGTCAAGCAATAGCTGTTATATTTATTTAATTTGTGTATTTTATTTGAATTTTTAATGTGACATGTAGTTTAACTAGCTTAAATGTTCCCTATAAGAAATATGTCTTACACATGGAGATTTTTACATACTTTTAAGTCTAATTGCTATATTTTTAAACAAGTTTATAATTACCACAGAACATCCGATGATGCCTAGAATAGACGAAACGTGTCACATGTAAAAAAAAAAAAGGAGCAATATTGTATTTGTGTAACTATATTTTTGCCAAAATATTCATTACGCTTGCTATACCAGTGCCACAGTAGTGTGCAGTGGAGTGATTTCACCACCACCACAATCATCATCATCATTTGATTATGCCTTTCAGCGTTCAGCATAGTCCCCTAAATAAAATTCCTCCATGATGTACTATTCATTGCTAACATTGATGCCTCGTCTGATGTTAAGCCTTTTACTTCAAATCATTCTTCACCGAATCTACTTTCTCCTTGGTCTACCTCTACTCCTCTTACCCTCCGCTCGTGAGCACATGAGTCTCTTAGGTAACCTTGCTTCTCCAATGCGTGTAACATGACCCCACCATCTCAGTCTGTTCGCTCTAACTGCTTCATTTATGAACACCCGCCTGCCATTGTTCCCATCCGCGCTGGAGTAGCCGAGCGGTCTGGAGCGCCACTTTGCGTATCGCGCGGCCTCCCGCGTTTGAGGTTCGAATCTTCCGTCGGGCTTGGATGTTTGTGTTGTATTTAGTATAAGTTAGTTCATAAGTATTTTTTAAGTTTAGTGACTGATGACCTCGCAGTTAAGTTCCATAAGCTTTACAAACATTTGAAGATTTGAACATTGTTCCCATCTATTAGTTCCTGCAATCATTCCTATAAACTCAATCTTATTAATAAGGTAACCTGTATCCACCCAGATTTCACTCCCATACAACAAAGTTGGTCGAAAGTTAGAGCGGTGTACTGCTAACTTAGTCTTAGTACTTACTTCATTCTTGCAGAAGAGAATAAATTTTAGCTGAGCACTCACTGCATTAGCTTTGATACACCTTGATTCCAGTTCTTTCACTATGTCGCCAGCCTGTGAGAAAATACATCCTAGGTACATGAAACTGTCTGCCTGTTCTAATTTTGTTCCTCCTATTTGGCACTGACTCTCTTTAAATCTCTCTCCAATACTTTAATTTGGTCATGGAGATGCTGACCTTCATATCATAACCGTTACACCCAGTAGCGGCTGGTGTTTCAGGTGATTGGGCGTTCACTTCTACCAGTGCCAGATCTTGATAGTGGCGCTCCCCCCCCCCCCCCCCTTTCTCTCGAAACGTCGATATTTCGGCCCTCGCTCGGTGTCCAAAGAGACAATTTGATACGCCTTGGCGAGTGGCACCGGAGGAAACCGCCCGGAATATCTTACCTTGGCTTGTTTGCGCTTGCTTCAACTCGAGCTGAGGCGGCGGCCTACACTTCTCTTCCAAGCTTAATGAATATGCACATGACCACTAAAAGACAGCAGACCTAACAAGGATTACACTGTTTGTAACAAAATGAATCTGTTACGATGAAGAGACAAGTTACCTTCGGGTCACGTGAGACTGTAAGCAGCACCCCCTCTAACTTACGCATGCGCAAAGGCTGCTATCCCCCACATCTTTTCGGACAGTTAAGTATTTGTTAGAACGAAGAGTGTAAATGTCATTTACCCTCAAAATCGGGACACCTTTGCAAAAACGTCCAAAGATATATGGCAAGTAACAATACGAAAGTCATTGTTGTTCCTGTATCTGTTAAAAAGCATGTAGCGTTACAAATTGCTTGTAGTATTTCTCGAACCTACTAGCTAGAGATGGGTAGGTCCGAGATTTTAAAGGAGTCGGGTCCGGATCTGCATCGAGCTCTGCGGACCTGCATCCAGGTTCCGTGTCCGCTGCACCTGTATGGTTCCGGCTCTGCAGCCGGCCGGCCGGACGGGCCGTGTCTGTAAAGTGGATCCGCCGCCACTGGACCTGCACTGGTACAGTTGCACAGCCGGTGGCCGAAGCGTATCTATCGAGCGAGTCTTGTCTAACCGAGGAGGATTGCAGTTGCGTTACACAGGAATATGTCGAAATTTATTAACATATAGTAATGGTGTAAAAGATAGACCAAGTTAACTGTGATAAGAAATTGCCAGAAAATCAAGAACACTGTCGCATTATAAAATCACAGTCGTCATTTGCTATACATGTCACCCAGATCACATTAGTATTTTTCTAATTATTTTTAGAAAACTAAAATCTTTGTGAACTAAGCTCTTACTGTAAAACATTTTGCAAGACTGTGTTTTCATCAATGAAGTGCGCTGTCTTTTAATAGAAATTATTCTGATTATTTTGTGACGCCCATCCATCAGCAGTTAAAAGACACATCTGTTCCTCCCGTGAATAAATTTCGAGTTTCCTCTTTTAATTCGTTGTGGGTGGCAGGCAAGAAACTGCAAGATACTGATTTACTAGTTGGTATCTTATATGATGGACAAAGTAAATTCATTAGTTTTCGGAACTCTAGATCTTCTACAATCTTAAATGGATGGTATTCTTTTACAATCATTTTTGTCACTATTATCAATTTGCTTGGAACGATGAATTGTAATGAAATTTGATCTGATAAAGTGCTTGAATGCTGAATTGGACGGTAAAATTTGTTCTGAACTGGATGGCACAGATTCAGGTAAAGAACTGTGATTAATTTTATTAGAATTACTGCTATTGGTAAATTCTTCATTGCTAGGTAAATTTATTTCAAGAGTTTCACGTGTTCAAGTGTTTTTCCTCTTCATATGTCTGACGAGATTTCCTGTTAGAGTTCTTGGATTGTACGAAAGATCCAGACAGCAATATCGGCATTTAGCTTTATTATTTTTGACTGTAAATTGATACCAAACTTCACTCTTCTTCGGTGGCGGGATAATGAAATCTACGAGAACAAGAAAAAACTGTTATATGACACCTGGCCAGCACGGGCACACGTACATGTGTGTATCACTAAATATCTTAATTCGTTCGGTAAATAAATCACTGGACCAAGATTTGTGTCCATTAAATCATATGGAATGGTCAAAATCGACTTGCAATGTTTGCTTGACAGACATGAGTGCATTGTTTATTCCTTGTTGGCACGCTTTAAAACCATACCATAAAATACACAATAACCGTGAACTCAAATCTTACTACCACCGTTTTTGGGTGGCCACAATCAAGAGTTACTGTTATAACCTTACAATAATAATCTTCCGTTGAACAGTTGTGCAGTGAATGGCAACACAAATTCAGGAAATCGAACAAAATCATTATGTTTGTTGAACTGTTTCACCCAAACATTTGTTAGTAGTGAGACACCTGTTTGAGGATGCAGCCCAAGGCCAGTACAGTCTCGGACAGAAAAAAAATACGCCTGTGTGCCAGACTCGCCTGTTGTGCTGAGCACTGCCAGGCCAGTGTCACACACAGCTGACGGAATTCGGCGAGCAGGTAGCAGCCCCGCCACCCCAGCAGGTCGCCTCGGCCTGACCACCCTGCTGTGTTTATGGCGGGATCCGCATCCGGCGTGGGCTTTACAACTGTCTCCCTGCCACTTCACCACTGCGTTTCCAACTCCGGCCGCGCCTGGACCCACAACCGATGCGTGTCCGAGGATGCGTGTCCGACCTGCACTCGGATTTACATCCATCACTAGCGCAGCGGATGCGGGTCCAAGGAACCGTTTCCATCCGGACCTACCCATCTCTACTACTAGCATCAACAGCGCGGAGCCATGCTGCTAACCACACGGCTGTTCTTGCTAGGTGGAGAGTTATGAGTTGATGAGTATTGATGATCGGGTCTTCCGAACGCTTTACAATTGATGTGTCTTTAATTTATAGTTGTAATATTTTTTTACCAAATATATGACTTCGTTCTTTTAATGCATCTTGAATGCGCCAACATGGAGGATTTGCCCATGCGCAAGGTGAGGTGCGCAGTAGCTCAATTGTACTGCTTGGAGACCATTCCGCCAGAGCTCGAGTAGCCAGGAGCTGGCATCTCTACCATCTCCAACGCCAATGTTAAAAGTAGCATTTCCCCTCGCCCGTCCATGCCCCGGCAACGCCCATATGCTGCCTCCATGGTGTTCAGAACCTCAGCCTCGAATACAGCAACGCTACGACTCTTATACGTGTTATCTTCGCGCCGTAAAACGATCTCATGCGACAAAAAAAAAAAAAAAAAAAAAAAAAAAAAAAAAAAAAAAAAAAAAACACCTTCAATTTGCATGTAAAATGATTTGATAGAAGAACGAAACGAGTAATGTAAGTTTAAAAAAAACTTCTTGTATTATTTATTTGTGTACTTTCTTTTATCGACGAGCTATTTTCCGGGGGTTCAGTGAAGCAGTGAACACATAGGGCGCGCCGCCAGTGCTTACACCTCTGATCGATCTCTGAAATATTAAACTGCAACCTTTCAATCGAATCTGCCATCACAACTGGGTCATCTGCATTTCACTTCGTATAGAAATACGGCTGGTAGTTCAGAGGAGTAAGGCGCACAACGACAGAGATTACTTTAAAGTTTTATTATTGGTACAGATAGGTGACAGTGTTGAGTACATTAACGTCGCCCTTTATTTGGCGGCCATTGGATATCGTCGTGGCTGCCACCCCTCCGCCGCTGTGACGTCAGCCGTAGCAGATGCAGCGGCGGCCGTCGCAGCGGAAGAAGCCGGGCACGGGCCCCTGGCCGCCTGAAGCGCACACCAGCGCGCAGCCGGGGTCGGCCGCCCACGAGTAGCGCTCCGTCTGCCGGCTGCACACCTCGACGGACGGCGGGTCGCAGCAGTTGCCGCCGGGGCCTGTCGACGGGAGCAACAGCATCAGAACGCACTCCAATAACAGGTACAAGGGCTCCATAAAAACTAACCACGAGCATTACTTTTCCCTGAAATTACTTTATCAGTACATATGAGGAGCATAGGCTGAAACTGAAAAAACTGCAAAAAGGTAGGAAAATAAGGAGATGGGACCTGGATAAATTGAAGGAACCTGAAGTTTTTGAGAATTTCAAAGGGACCTTTAGGCAACAATTGACATAAACGGAGGGAAATAAAACAGTAGAGGAGGAATGGGTAAAATTGAGAGATGAAATAGTGAAGGCAGCAGAGGACAAAATAGGTAGAAAGGCAAGACCTACCAAAAATCCTTGGATATCACAGGAAATACTAAATTTAATTGATGAAAGGAGAAAATATAAAAATGCAGTAAATGAAACAGGCAGGAGTACAGACGACTAAGAAATGAGAATGGGAAGAATAGATACCGCCTACAGGAAAATAAAAGAAACATTTGGAGACAAGAAAAGCAGCTGTATGAATATAAAGAACTCAGATGGAAAACCAGTTCTCAGCAAAGAAGGGAAAGCTGAAAGGTGGAAAGAATATATAGAGGGACTATACAAAGGAAAGGAACATAGAGACAATATTGTAGGAAGGGAAGAGGAGGTAGATGAAGATGAAATAGGAGATATTATACTGGGAGAAGAATTTGACAGACCACTGAAAGACCTAAGTCAAAACAAGGTCCCTGAAATGGATGGCATTCCCTCAGAGCTAATGAAGTCTCTGGGAGAGCCAGCCATGACAAAACTATTTCACCTGATGTGTAAGATGTATTACACACGAGAAATACCCTCAGACTTTAAGAAAAATGTAATAATCCCCATTCCAAAGAAAGCAGGTGCAGACAGGTGTGAAAATTACAGAACGATCAGTTTCATAAGTCATGCTTGCAAAATTTTAACACGAATTATTTACAGAAGGATGGAAAAGTTGGTAGAAGCCGACCTTGGGGAAGAACAATTTGGATTCAGGAGAAATGTAGGAACTTGGGAGGCAATCCTGCTTTTACGGCTTATCTTAGAAGATAGATTACGGAAAGACAAACCTACATTTCTAGCTTTTGTGTATTTGGAGAAAGCTTTTGATAATATTGATCGGAATACACTCTTTCAGATGTTGAAATCAGCAGGAGTAAAATATAGGGAACGGAAGCTTATTTACAACTTGTACAAAAACCAGACAGCAGTTATCAGAGTTGAAGGGCACAAAAGAGATGCATAGGTTGGGAAGGGTGTAAGACAGGGTTGTAGCCTTTCTCCAGTGTTGTTAAATTTGTACATTGAGCTAACTATAAAGGAAAGCAAGGAGAAATTTGGAGAAGGAATTAAAGTTCAGGGGGAAGAATTAAAAACATTGCGTTTTGCCGACGACATAGTAATTCTGACAGATACAGCAAAGGACCTGGAAGAGCAATTGAACGGAATGGACAGTGTGTTGAAAGGTGCATATAAGATGAACATTAACAAGAGCAAAAAGGGTAATGGAGTGCAGCCTAAGAAAATCAGATGATGCTGAAGGAATTAGATTAGGTAACGAAACAATAAAGGAGATAGATAAGTTTTGTTACTTGGGCAGTAAAATAACAAATGATGGTCCCAGTACAGAGGATATAAAATGCAGAATGGCAATGGGAAGAAAAGCATTTTTGAAAAAGAGAAATTTGTTAACATCGAACACTAATTTAAGCATAAGGAAGTCCTTTCTGAAGGCATTTGTGTGGAGTGTTGCCTTGTATGGGAGTGAAACATGCACGATAAACAGTGTGGACAGGAAGAGAATAGAGGCTTTTGAAATGTGGTGCTACCGAAGAATGCTGAAGATTAGGTATGTGGATCGCATAACTAATGAGGAGGTACTGAACAGAGTTGGGGAGGTAAGGAATTTCTGGCATATCTTGACTAAAAGAAGAGATCTATTGGTGGGACACATTCTTAGACATCAAGAAATCGTGAATTTAGCATTGGAGGGAAGTGTGTGGGGTAAAAATCGCAGAGGAAGACCAAGGGATGGATACAGTAAGCAGATTCAAACAAATGTAGGTTGCCCTTCTTATGTAGATTTGAAGAGGCTTGCTCAGGATAGGGTATTGTGGAGAGCTGCATCAAACCAGTCTCCGGACTGAAGACCACAACAACAACAACAACACTCTTGCTTTGAACGTCAAATGTGCAAAATTTTATCGCAGTCTTACGAATGATATTTATATCCCAAAGAAAACAGCTTTTTCAAAAAAATGTGCAAATGTTTGTAAATATATCGGACCAAACTGCGTGGTCATCAGTCCGTAGCTTACAAACTACTTAAACCTAAGTAAACTAACCTAAGGACAAACACACACACCCATGCCCCTGGGAGGACTCGAACCTCCCCGGCGACCAACCGCGCGCTCCGCAGCGAGACGCTTTAGACCGCTCGGCTACTCCACCGCGGCCAGCTTTTTCAGTTTTCCATAAATTTTCCTATTTGCTGGCCAACTATTCCAAACTTTTACTTCACTCAAACCTTCGTCTCGCTTTGAACGGCGAATGTGCAAAATTTTATCGCAATCAGATAAATGGTATTGATATATCATAGAAAAATCTCTTTCTATTTTTTCTGAATTTTCCAATTTTCGGAGTAAGCTTTTCCTAATTTTTGTTTCATAAGAACGTTCATCTTTCGTTGAACGTAAATGATCACAATTTTATCGCAATCGGATGAACAGTTCTCAACTTATAATGTTTAGTACACTTAGAAACACATTTAAAAACGAACTTGGTTCAAATTTTGCGACTTTCCTTTTTAGCTGTACCTCTTTTTCTTTTCTTTTTTTTATTCAAAACTTTTCCGAGACCATAATGAACAAAACAAAAAAAGAATTACCCCTCTCAAAAACACATTGAAAAACGTACTTTCATTTTTTCTCAAATTTTCCAATTTTACAGTAGATTTTCCAAAACCTTTATTTCATACAAATGTTGTCCTGTCATGCCGTATTCAAGTGATGCTCTTACAACCATGTATCAATTGATTTTTATGTATAGAAAAATTCGCTTTCAGTTTTTGCTAGATTTTCCTACTTTCCGAGAGACTTTTCCAAATTTTTATTTCATGCGATCCCTCCTCTTGCTTTCAACATAAAATGTAAAATTTTTTTATCGCAATTGGACGAACGGTATTGATAGCTCACTGGGAAAATCTGTTTCAGTTTTTCCCGATTTTCCTCTTTTCCGGACAACTTGTCCATATTTTATCACCGTTTAAACCTTCCCTGAACTTGCACGTATATTTCAAGACTAAAATTAGCCAAATCGGTTCAGCCGTTCTCGAGTTGTAGCGAGACTAGCGAACAGCAATTATATATAGCCGGCCGCGGCGGCCGAGGTGACTGAGGCGCTTCAGTCACGGTCTGCACGGCCACTACGGTCGGGGGTTCGAAACTCCCCTCGGGCATGGATATTTGTGCCGTCCTAGTTCGTAAGTAGTTCATAAGTAGTTGTAAGTTGTTTAGGGACTGATGACCCCGTAGTTAAGTCCCATAAGCCTTACAAACATTTGGGAGGATCAGGTGAGACACAAAATATATACACTGTGGTAAAAAAAAAAAAAAAAAAAAAAAAAAAAAAAAAAAAAAAAACCACTACGTATACTGGCCCCATATTTCAACCTCATTTTCTAACGGACTTGCATTGGTACCAGATTTTTCGCGCACATTCAAATATTTGGTCATAAGATGACACGCACAAGCCTGAAGTTCACAAAATTCGCGCCATGTACCTCTATGTGTACCGTCTGACTTATCATTTATTCTTCAGTAAGCTGAATTGTAAAAAGAAAAACCAATCTCGTAAGTTTTTAGATAACTATTATCGTGTTTCTCAATAGATAGAATTGTGCTTCCATAGCTTTCTGGATTTTGAGAGAATTTAAGATTGATATTTCTTATTTTATTTATTTATTTTTAGGTATGGGAAGGAAGAAATACCTATCTCCAGGAAAGCATGGCATGATTCTTGTATTCAGTTCCCAAGGAATATCCAACAGGGAAATTGCTAGGAGGTTATTCATTGACCATAAAACAGTGGGTAATGTTTTAAAAAAACAAAAGGAGACAGGGGGTGACAGGTTTTAGGCATAAATGTGGTCGCAGGAACAATGCCAGCCCAATGTTGTGAAGGCCGCTGAAAGCTGTGGCGAAACACGGACGAATATTTAGTTCCAGGCAGCTTTCGGGCAAGTTGCAACATGATCTAGGTAAATGCGTTTCACACCAAAAATGTTAAGACGTCTTTAAGATATGAACTTAAAAAAGAAAAAGCCTGCTAAGAAGCCATACCTGATAAAGAAAAAAGCATATTCAAGAAAGAAAACAAAATTGTTGAGATGTGTGAAAATTGGACAACTGAGATTTGGTGTAGGTGATTTTTTCAGGCGAAAAAAAATGATGGTGGTGTAAAATTGTGTATGGAGTCCGGAAAGAAGTTAAAGGAGGAATGAACTTCGGAAACTAAGGAATTTAGTGAAAGTATTATGCTGTGGCGAACAATAACTTCCAAAGGGATGGGAACAAATAAAGTTTGCACGGATTCAATTAATGAAACGGCATACTGTGACATCTTTAAGAAGGAAGTTATGAATACTGATAGGGACCATTTTACTGGTAGGCCTACAAACCTATGACCGTTCATTGTCGAGACGACATTGCCAGTTGTCACCGGTGCAGGGTTGTGCAGCAATGTGCCTCAGATCTCGACATTCAGCGATTATGATGGGCCCCAAATTCATCCAATATGAACCTCATTGAGAATTAATGGGCTATTATGATAAAATTCTCTCGGGCTTCCAGCCGTGTCAAGTGGTTTGATATCCAGTGGATATGAAACCACTTGACACGGCTGGAAGCCCGAGAGATTTTTTATCAGCATAACTCGCCGCGAAACTATGCATTCATACAATGGGCTATTATGTGTGCAAAACTCAGGAAACACTGTTACACTACCCGAAGTGAATTAATTAAAAAAAATGTTGAAGTGTTGTATCATGAAATTGACGCGCTACTTGCGAAAAACTTGTTCAGTAAATGCCACAAAGAGTACAAGCCCTCGGAGGGGTAAAGGTGGTCACACAAAGTACTGAAGCATGTCACATGTACTTTAGAAATCGTGTATATTGTTGTTCTGAAATAAAACATTCAAATTCTTTCTCAGTATTCTCTTACAATATGTTGTTCCTTAAAACATGCAGGTGGGGATATTTTTTTTGGACCAGAGTGTATATGGTAACGTATTTTACTCAGATACTGCTTCGGGTGATACTGCTCGGGTGATACTGTTTCGGGTGAGACTGCTTACAGTTGTAATTTGTGTGTGATATAGTATGATATTTTGCTGTCTCAAATTTTTTCTTGAGGTTTCCATGGCATTTACTTATAGCGAGGCACAATGGGGCTACCTCAATAGTGAAAAATTCTCGTTGTCCTGGATGGTATGTGATCACTTCGAACGGCCAGTACAGTTGTACACCTGCGTGGTATGGGCAGTATGAAGTTATCAATCCACTCATGAGGGAAGTTGGTCATTTATCCTTAAGTTCTGTAACCGTTGCCGGAGGTGCTTGTCTGGCTGCAATGAATCTATCAAGTGCACCCCAGACATGCTCAATCGGATTTAAGTCCGGTGAACAAGCTGCTCACTCCATTCGTTCACTTCCCTCAGCTTCAAGCATGTCCGCCAGTGCAACTCTGTGGGGACGAGCGTTATCGTCCATCTGAAGGAAACTATCTCCGAAAGCACCAGCATAGGGCACAACAAAAGATCGAGGGATCTTGTCTCTATACCTCTGATGAACACTCGTCGTCGAGAACAACGTACAGCGTTCTATTACTTCCATCTTCCATCCACTCACAAATATGTAAACATATTCCATATGCTCGTATCTTCGTTAGCAGTCTGCAGTGCGGCACCGCGTCAAATGCCTTTTTGAAAACGAGAAAATCGCAATCTACTTTTTGCCCTTTATCCTTGGCTCACAATATGTCATGTGAGAATAGGGCAAGCTGAGTTTTTCATGAACGCTGTTTGCTAATCCCGTGCAGATTCATAGAAAGAAGTTTATCCACTTCCAGGAAATTTGCTATATTAGAACTGAGAATATGCTCTAAAATTCTACAGGAAACTGATGTCAACGATATTGGACTGCAATTATATGGGTTAGTTGTTTTACGTTTCTTATAAACGGGAGTCACTCCGTTTTTTTTTTTTTTTTTTCTTTCACTAGGAACTTTGCGCTGAAATAAATATTCTCGTTAAATACAAGCTAAGTAGGGGGCCAATGCCACATAATACTCTTTGTGAAACCTAACTGGTATTCCATCCGGACTAGGAGACTTTTTTGTATTCAGCTCTCTCAGCTGCTTCTCTTCACTGGAAATACCTGTTACTATGTCTTCCATTTAGGAGTTAGTACGTTGATCAAATGGTGGTACGTTTGTACGGCCCTCCTACGTGAATGATTTCTTAAAGTTAAGTTTGGAACTTCAGCTTTTCGTTTGCTTTTATTCTATTACTGTCCCGGAATGATCAACGAGTGACTGGATAGTGGATCCTAAGAACACACACACACACACACACACACACACACACACACACTCACACATACACACAAACACACACACACACACACACACACACACACACACACACACAAACACACACATATGTTCGAGGGAGGACTCGAAACTCCGATGTGGAACGGCCGCACGCACCGTAGAACGGCACCGTAGTGCGCACGGCTATTCCGCCGCGGCCGTTGAAAGTTGATTTGGGAGATGTGATACTGGGAGAAGGATTTCAAAGACACCGAAAGTCCTAAATCGATACAAGGTCTCTGGAGTACAGTCATCAGAATTACGTAGATCTTCCGTAGAACCAGTCACGAAAGAAACCATTCCACCTTTGTGTGGCGAAAACCCTTCAGATTTAAAGATGAATGGAATAAAATTCTGAAGAATATGGTTACTAACACGTGTGAATATTTTCGAAATATTTGTTGAATAAGTCACGGTTGAAAACGCTGACCCGATAGACTTGCATGGAAAAAACTGGTAGAAACCGACCTCAGTAAGACCAGTTTAGGCTGTGGAGAAATGCAAGAAACACGCGAGAGAATACTGACACAATGAGCATTCGTAGAAGATTGTTTGAGGAAAGACATGGCGCTCGGCCATTCCCGTGTGGCGTAAAATCACTGTAGACAAATATAATAGAATTAAATCAGGTGGTGTTGAACTAACTGGTTTATATTATGAGAAAAAAGTTGTGGAGTGTAGCTTTGTATGATACTCAACATGGATGATAAACCGTAAGAAAAAGATAGAAACTCTTATTGTGGTGCTATAGGAGAATGTTGAATGGTTGGAACAATAAGAATATCTGAATGGTTTCTGGAAACAGAAATGTATGGCGTAGCTAGACTAAAAGAAAAGGAATTAATTGATAGAACACAAACATGAGACCTTACGAAGCAGTAAGCTTGGTAATGAATTAAGTGGGAGAGGACAGATATTAGAGATACAGTGATGAATACAGTATTCAGGTTCAGATGGGTGCAGGATGTAGTAGTTACTCGAGGATGGAGAGGTTTGCTCAAGAAACTAGTGTCCGGTGTCCGCCACTGCTTTTAAAGAGGAACCTTTCAACCAGATTTATCGACTCCCCGTTAAGCTACCTGTTGAATGCATACGCATTGTAAACAGATTACCATGGGGAAAGATACTTACGACTTTCTGGATATGGGTTCTTGATCCAATAGGCTCCGTTGGACTCGAAGACTCCGCCAGCTGCCGCCTCTCCTATAAGGACTGCAGCAGCGAGGAAGAGAACAGTGATTGCCGCCTTCATTGTTGACCGACCTACTGATGAACTGCGTGTTGTCCCAGTCGGTGAGCTGCCTTTATACCTTGCAGCTCGCTGAGTGTGGGCGCCTCCAGATTAGATAAGACCGGTTAGAAAACGCTAGGGGAGTCGGAGGAGGAAATGCAAATGAGTGGGCGGGATAATGCAAGAGGCTAAAGCGATTTGTCTTCACTTTCACTACTGACTTATCCAAGCCATTTTGAAGCTGGTATAATCCATCTGTCACTCCTACATATTCTAAAATGTTCTTTTGGGACTGGTACTTAAATCTAAATTCCCAGGGGACCGTAATTTAGATAGAGTCTTCCATAAAACTGCAGCGATTTCTTCACAGCTGTTAGTGCATTAAGAAGTCCAAAATTAACTACATTCCACTGTTCTTGCAATATCCTCTATCAAAGCTACCTGGTCTGTTGCTGAAAGACAAAGGCTTTCGGATTTGCATAAAGTGAGGACCGGTTGTATAGGAATTGGGCAGGGCTGGATGTAGCTTCTCCAGCATTCAGGGCCACCATTTATAATCAATATTTTTTAAATAAATATAAAATAAATAAAAATAATTTCTGTTAAAAAATAAAATCAACTGCTAAGTAACAAATATAATTTTTAAATACTACGATTTTCTCAGTATAATTATTTCAACACTGCAAAAATAACTATCGCACAAAGTTAGACTTAATGGCTTGGGTAAATATAATTCCTAAATATGAATAGTATGAATTTTTCTGTGCCTAGATGATTCAACTGATAAAACACAAATTCAGTTACACCAACACAATAACAGAGAAGCAGCAGAAATAAAGGTTATTTGGTAACATAGAGTATTATTAACATTCATCTAAATAAACTATTTGAAGATATAAAATATAGAGTAATTTACTGAAACAAGCAATTTGAAAAAAAAAAGAAACTTACTTTTTTGAGCAATATTCCGGTAAAGTATTAAAATCATTTTCCAAAAAAGACATTTTTACATATTGCACCGAAGCTGCTTTTTATTGATATACTGACTTGTTTTGGGCTTTGCCCATTTTATAAAGCCACCTACTACAGAGAACAACGTTCATTTTTAGTGGGGGAAACATGGATACAATATTGTTAATGTTGTAATTACTTACTTTCGTCTATAGGACAGTACTCAGCATATTAATAAAAAGTAGCTTTGGTGAAATATGTAAAATATTGGAATATTAAGCAATAAACTAGCTGTAAATCCGGCATTGCCCGGGTGTTTATTTATCGTGAACTCTCGTAGTCCACGTGCCCTTCCCCCCCCTCTCTCTGCATCCACCTCTCTCTCTCCCATCGTTTGCACCTTTCCATCTCTCTCGGAAACGTTCCCTGCCAGGTACCCTCTGTCATGTACCATACAAACATTTATGTACCCAGTGATCTTCCACTTGGTTTAAAGGTCATGTGTGTAAATATTCATAAAGTTTGGAGCAAAACTATACATTTTGCAAAATTCCGTAAGTACCCTGCACCATGCACCGAACGAAATTTTATACAGACAGTGACATTCCTCTTGTTTTTAAGGTAGAATGTGCAAAATTTCATTAATATCGGAACACTAGTGTAGATTTCTATGCAATAGAAACAAAGGATCACATTTAAAAACGCACTTTGTTGTTCTCAAATATTCCATAAAACCCATGTTCTGAGAATAACTGAAAAAAAGTATCTGTGAAATCGGTCGAGCTGTTCTCAAGTTATGGCGCGACCAAAGTATTTACGGATCCATTTTTATGTTGCAAAGTACCCCCCCCCCCCCCCCCCGCACCGTAGACGGTGACCTTCCCCTTGTTTTGAAGCTTAAGCGTGCGAAATTTCGCGAAGATCGGAATGAAACAGTAGATTTCGTGAGTCTATAGGAAAAGTATGCTCCGCCATGCACCTATCACAAAATACTTTCTTAGCTGACCTTTTCTACCCATAAACTACATTCCTGCCAAATTTCAGCTTCTTAGGTGAAGTGATTTCCGAGATTTCGTGTTTAGTAAGTGAGTGAGTGTCCTTTCGCGTTTATATAGATAGAGATGAAGAAAACAGATTGCTTAGTTTTGGATGCAAGAGATTTAAGGGAGACTTGCAGAAGAAAATAAATAGTGCCTTATGCGCCAATTTTACGTCATCTACAGCGAAACTGTTGTGAGCGGTAGACTTCTTTTCGTTTCATCATTTTGTGTGTGTGTGTGTTTGTGTGTGTGTGTGTGTGTGTGTGTGTGTGTGGAAGGGGAGGGGGTCAGTTACAAAACGCTTCATAAACGTCCGAAATTACATGCAAACTTTGTTGCAGATCCCTGACGACTCCAATTTACAAATAATTGACGCATAAATCTGGGTATTCTCACGTGGTGACCTCTCATTATTTATGACGTCATATCTCCGGAGCTATGTGTCGTATTCTTTTGTTTTTGGGACAGGAACCTTCGTGGGCCTACGGTGAACAGTTCACCAAAGTTTCATTGCAATCGAAAGAATGGTTTATGAACTCACAGAGAACATACAGACAAACATTTAAAAAGTTTTAAAAATAGTATAGTATAGGATCTAGATGCTAACTGATTTCAAATTTGGAAGCATGTTCGTAGGAACAGAGGCAGCACTGGATTCAGCCATTTGATACAAAATATCTAAAATATGTTGCTCGAATATTCCTCTTGCACACCTACGAATGCAAAGACCGTTTCTAATGGCAAAAGATTCATGTGTAATAATTTCAAATTAATACATTCCATATTTTTCCCTTTATTTACACTATAAAAAGTTCCTTCTTGCCAAATTACCAAATTTTATGATTCTACGTCATCAGAAAGTACCCAATACTTGTGAGTTGTTAGTATCAAATTGTATGACATTAATGATCTATATTCTGACTGGACGACATAAAGATGAAATGTTTTACATGGCAAAGAGACCATAGACTTTAGTGTGAGACATAAATTTATATATGAAAAAAAAAGTAAAACATGTCAGCTCGATTATGATAACAAGAATCGATAGTACACTCACAAAAAATTCATAGCTCGTGTTCCAGCTATTTTAGTGTGGGTGTCACAATACCACTTATTAAACAAATTTAATAGTGCATGAAGGTGTATGACCAGAAACTCAGCCAGTAGGACACAAGTAGCCACGACATTGCGATTTTAACAGGATTATAAAATAAAAGTATTAGTAATAATTAGTTATTATTTAAAAAAACGTAATTTACGCTACAGCTTACACTAAGGTTCGTTCAGTTGTTTCTCCAAAAACCATGATAATTAATTTAATGTTTGTGCCCACTTCGGCACCTCCCTCCCTCCATCCCCGTTAGATCCATTACTGTGTACAGAACAGGCAGCAAGCGCTGAACTCAGTTCAGACGTACAGTTCTAACCTGTAATAAAAAGTAATTATGCCAACTATTTCACCTAGAAGTAAACGGTTTAAAGCTATGTAAGGGTCAGGCAAATGAGAAACGGAGTAACGGAAATAAGTAACTAAACTATATATTATTTCAAAAGTAATCATCACAACTGTTGATGCATTTATCCAACTGTGGGACAAGGTGGACAGTGCCTTTTCATGAGGGGAAAAATTTACGGTTGCTTACTGAACCAGCCCGAAGAAAATCTACGCCAACCAATGTCTTCTCCAAAACTATGGATACTTTGTATGGCCTTCTTCTGTAGCGTAGTCGATACGACATTGTTTTGTTGCAAGATAATGTCGGCCTATATAGCCGGCCGCGGTGGCCGAAGTGACTGAGGCGCTCCAGTCACGGTCTGCACGGCCACTACGGTCGGGGGTTCGAATCGCCCCTCGGGCATGGATATTTGTGCCGTCCTTAGTATTAGCTAGTTCGTAAGTAGTTTGTAAGTTTAGGGACTGATGACCCCGTAGTTAAGACCTATAAACTATACAAACATTTGAAACATTCGGCCTACATGTTGCCAAGGTAATTTCGACTATATTGCGGAAGATTTACTTGGAAGCCCTCTACAAATTTTCTATACATTCCTGATTTCGTCACATGACATTTCGATATTTTTGGATCCTTGAAGAAAAACACTCGTGGCCATCGGTTTGCTCGGATGAAGAGGTACATGCGAAGATAGAGTCGTGGGTCCACAGGCATTGACCGTCTTGCCTTTCAGTCGGATATGTGTATTAACAATAGTGGCGTTTAGGTTCTCCCATTTTTCTCGTTTTTATTTCACTGCGTATACTCTATTATGTATACTAGTATTGCCTGTGGTCGAAAATCGACCAATTGTGTTTACAATGGTCACTGGGGGTAAAATGTTACGTATCATGTCGGTGGCCCTGCGTTAATATGTTGGCAACATCAACTACACGATAGAAAATTTTTGCCCATTTGTTCGAACCATATAGAATGGCTCGATTAATGTATCGTACATACCATGAAGTAAACAAATAATGCTGCTCCTGCCTTATGGTTGACAGATTCTTGTATGTACCCTCGTCCGCTCAGTAAAAATAATTGCCCTCGTAAAGCGAAGAGTCTATGAGAAAACATCAACGTTGTTAAGCGATTGGGTAAATTGAAGACTCGCAGGATTCTCACTATTCAGCATCTGTTGCCAACATTATCATAGGAGGCCGCTGGGATATTTTGTAAAATTTAACCGGCACTGGTAGGTATGAAACGGTATCTTTTACGTGTTAAGGAAAATGCCTGACACAATAACAACAAATAAAAACGGAAGTACTTCTCATGCCATTTTCAAATTATATAACTTTCATTAGCCTAATATTTGAAATGAAACTACAAGTTCGGTGTTCATATATTTACACAACGCCAAGAAATAATGTTGCGATTGCAGGCTCTCTCGGCGTATTCCAGCGATGAAACCCGAGAACGTTTCATCGTAAGAAATAATGTTATTTCGATACTGCAATATTCAGAATTCCAGAGCTGACAACATCTCGACTTCGTAGTTCCACCCGTGCACCGCTACATGCCTCTCCCGGCGCATCGTCATTTATATCGGCATTCTCGACTTCGTAGTTCCACCCGAGCACCGCTATTTGCCTCTCCCGGCGCATCATCCTTTATATCGGCATTCATATGAAAACGTCCATTTCCTTTAACCTCTCTTAATCACTGCGAAAATGAAGCATTTGAACAGCACAAGAAAGTGAGTTGGGAGCACTCCATGTTTCGATATTCGCTTATTTTGATACTGCAGATGCGCTGCATTACAGCGTCTTTGGTCAAGGCGAATAGCCAATCAGTGAGCTGATTGTTGGAGAATGTAGAACTTTATCCAAGCTGTAGATAGGAAAATTTCTACTTCCTTTCACACATAATATTTATATTCGTGAAATCTACGACAAACAATCTTTCGAATTATGTAACTTTCTTTGGCCTTCTTGTACGAATAAATGAGTAATCTGTACCACAATGTTCGTGTTAGCTTATTTATCTAATGATTATAATGAAGTACAATGATGGGCAAGTATGCCATGCAATGAAATAAAGAAATAATAAACATTGTGTTTCGTGCTTGGCTGCCCTCCCTCCCTTCGTCACGGATCTTTGAATCAGCGCCGGCCTTAGGGTGGGGCGACCAGGGCGGTCGCTCAGGGCTCCGAAATCCAGGGGCGCCGAGTACGCCAACGCTTGGCTAAATAAATAAATAAAAATAAAATAAACACCGGTACTAAAAAATCAGTATTACGGTACACAATCACAAACTTTTCGAAACTACAGTAAAATAGTGATCAGTTTCATTCAACATACGTCGTTTCCCTGTTTGAACGACACTGACGGAAAAGGCGCGCAGTGTGTTATTAGCAGCGAGATGCGGCTCCCATTCGTACGGCCTGCGCGGTTCCGGTGACGGACAGAAATAACCTCCGCGTGTAGTCCGGTATATTTAAGTACTGCATCACTAGTGTAAATATTAAAACTGGAGTCCAACATGAAATTTGCACCTTCAGTATATACAGTATCAAAAGAGTTTAGATACAGAATGAAACATGCACTCTGCAGCGGAGTGTGCCCTGATATGAAACTTCCTGGCAGATTAAAATTGTGTGCCGGAACCGGGACTCGAACCTGGGATCTTTGCCTTTCGCGGGCAAGCGCACTACCGACTGTGCTCTCCCGACACGTCTCACGATGCCGTCTCAGAACTTTACTTCCGCCAGTACCTCGCCTTCTACTTTCCAAACTTCACAGAAGCTCTCCTGCGAAACATACAACTCCTGGAAGAAAGGATATGGTGGAGACATGGCTTAGCCAGAGCCTAAAGGATGTTTCCAGAATGAAACTTTCAGTCTACAGCGGAGTGTGCGCTGATATGAAACTTCCTGGCAGAGCGCTTGCCCGCGAAAGTCCCGATTCCGGCACACAATTTTAATCTGCCAAGAATTTCATATCAGCTCACACTCCGCTGCAGAGTGAAAGTTTCATTCTGGAAACATCCCTTAGGCTGTGGCTAAGTCATGTCTCCACCATGTCCTTTCTTCCAGGAGTGCTAGTCTTGCGTGTTTCGCAGGAAAGCTTTTGTGAAGTTTGGAAAGTAGGAGGCGAGCTACTGGCGCAAGTAAAGTTGTGAGGTGGGATCGTGAGTCGTGTGGGGCTAGCTCAGTCGGTGAGCGCTTGCCCGAGAAAGGCAAAGGTCACAGGTTCGAGGCTCGGTTCCGGCACACAATTTTATTCTGCCAGGAAGTTTCAGTATAGATACAAATCGTTGGCGTGTCATATCGTGAACATCTCTTTTGACAAATGTAAACATCAGCTCACTAATTTGTACACAATAAAACTTTAAACGTTTCCAGTTGCAGTGCATGATTATTAACAGTAAACTAAACCACCATCAAAATGACCTGCACAGAAATAAACGCATGAAGCAATAGCAAAGTTTCGCAAATTGCTACATTTTCCAAATTCTTTTGCCTTTCTAGAGATGGACAATCAATCTGTAAAACACGAAAATTTGTGGCGGACCGGGTATCGAACCCTGGTCATTTCCGTTCTTAAGCTTCTGTCTTTTATATAATAAAATCCTCAAATTCACAATGAAAAATCATGTTATAAGATAACGTAATTAAACGTTTAAGACGATTTCTAGAAAACATTCCAATACCTGCTGCAAAGTACTGCCTTGTTCGTTGTTTACATAATTAAAGGCGGCAAGTGGACGACTCACCCGGGGCGCCTCGATAGTTACGGCCGGTCCTGCTTTGAAACATAAAAATATTAGAGGAGATTGTGAATTTAACTGTCATTTCTCATTACTACAACACTCTCAAATATAAATTTGCCACGAACCACGTTAATGAGCCACCTTGAAGCGACACACGGTTGCTGCTTATTGCCTCGGTGCGAGCGCCAGCCAGCACGCCGGAGCGGCTGAGCTGAAGTGCTGGACTTGTGAGTGTGCCTGTACCTATGAAAAGCCGGGTAACCCGCAAGAGCCCCGGGATCGGTGCAAGTGTCACTCCGACTAATTGTAAGTGTTCCAATTCCCTAGAAACACCGTCGTGAGAAACTTCAGAACTATTGCTTTATGAATCGCCATACTGCGACTGCATTGGCAATTCACTCTAAATAATGAGAAGTGTGAAGTCGTCCACATGAGCACGAAAAGAGATCCGTTAAACTTTGTTTACAAGATAAATCAAAAGTGAAGGCCGTAACCTCCACAAAATACCTAAGAATTACTATTACTTCAGACTTAAATTGGAAAGAACACGTAGATAATGTCGTGGGAAAGGCGAACCAGAGACTGCGTTTTATTGGCGGAACCCTTAAAACATGCAACAGAACTACAAAAGAAACTGCATACACTACGCTTGTCCGTCCAGTTTTCGAGTATTGCTGTCCAGTGAGGGATCCTTATCAGGTGGGTTTGACGGAGGACATCGAAAGAGTCCAAAGAAGAGCAGCTCGTTTCGTATTGTCACGATACAGGGGAGACAGCCTTACGGAAATGATACAACATGTGGGATGGGAATCATTACAACAACGGCGCTTATCGCTGCGGCGTGGGCTACTTACGAAACTCAAATCGCCAACATTCCCCTCCGAATGAGAAAATATACTGTTGACTCCTACTTACATGGGTCGAAATGATCATCAGAATAAAATACGAGAAATCAGAGCTCGAACGGAGAGATTTCTTCCCGCGCGCTATTCGAGAATGGAATGGGAGATAAATAGTATAATGGTGGTTCGATGAACCCTCGCCGGCCGCGGTGGCCGAGGGGATTGCGGTGCGCCAGTCACGGTCTGCACGGCCACTACGGTCGGGGGTTCGAATCCCCCCTCGGGCATGGATATTTGTGCCGTCCTTAGTGTTATCTAGTTCATAAGTAGTTTGTAAGTTTAGAGACTGATGACCCCGTAGTTAAGTCCCATAAGCTATACAAACATTTCAACATTTTGATGAACCTCTGCCAGGCACTTAACTGTGATTAGCAGAGTATCCAATGTAGATGTAGATGGAGTTGTAGAAACTGTTTCAGGTGATACTGAATTCCACTTCGCACGCCTCTCCCTCCGTAGCCATCCCTTGTACGCATTGCTGGTACGCTGAACTTCTTCTCTGAAGTGTAGGAGTTTGTTAGCCTCCAGTACCTTCGGAGATTGCTGACAGCCGCATTCCAGCAAGGTGATTCGTTCATATTCACAGAATATAAGATATCAACTGCGAATGGGCGAAGCTGAAAATGTGTACACAACCGGGATTCGAACCCGGGTCTCCCGCTTTCTAGGCAGTTGCGCTGACCACTACACCACTGGGGACACAGTGATAACCGCACCTGCAAGGACTACCCAAGCACGTCTCCCGTCAGATACAAATTCTCAGCTTCTCCCTGCCCACAGTACTAAAAATCGTAGTTATGAAACTAATTCCCGTAAGAGTAAGAAAAAAAAAATGTTCAAACGTTTGTTAAGCTTATGGGACTTAACTACGGGGTCATCAGTCCCTAAACTTACAAACTACTTATGAACTAGTTACTAACTAGGACGGCACAAATATCCATGCCCGAGGGAGGATTCGAACCCCCGACCGTAGTGGCCGTGCTGACCGTGACTGGAGCGCCTCAGTCATCTCGGCCACCGCGGCCGGCTAAGAGTAAGAGCGACAGACTTCCCCACCCCTCCCCACTAACGAAACGATCATTGCCCGTCACCGGAATATTATATATATATACATGTGGCGTCTGTTCCGAAAGAAGCTGAAAATGTGTACCCAGCAGGGATTCGAACCCGGGTCTCCCGCTTTCTAGGCAGTGTGATGCTACAGAAGAATGCTGAAGATTATGTGGGTAGATAGCGTAATCTGGCGTACCTAGACTAAAAGAAGGGATGAATTGGTAGCACACATTCCTAGACATCAATGACTCCAGAATTTAGCATTGTAGGAAAGTGTGTGGGGTAAAAACAGCAGAGGGAGACCAAGAGACGAATACAATAAGTTGACCAAAATGGATGTGGATTGCCCTTCTTATGAGGAGGTGAAGAGGCTTGGTCAGGATAGAATGGGATGGATAGTTGCATCAGACCAGTCTCTGTACTGACGACCACAACAACAATTAACATCGAAGTGTCTATTGAAGCCGCGGCTGAGTGGCCAGGTGCATTGAGGCGCTATGCTCCGATGCGCGAGGCCGTTCCCCGTCAGGGGTTCCAATCCCCCCTCGGGCATGGATGTTTGTGTCGTCTTTAGTATAAGCTAGTTCATAACTAGTTTGTAAGTTTAGGGACTGATGACCCTGCAGTTAAGTCCCATAAGCTTTACAAACATTTGAACATTTTGTATATTGAATTTCGCGCCAGGTAGTAGATCGAGGGCTTCGAAAATGATTGCAAGTGACCAGAACGGAAATTGTAGTCCATAAAAGCCTGCATATACAAATGATGTCAAGCGGTTTTCATTGTAGCTGGCCTCCAGTGTTTATCTTCTCACAATAGAGTACGCACTTGAAGGATGTCAGAGTGTTTTACTAAAACAGGAGTTTTAGGAAGCAGATATTGTGCGGTAACGGGATACAGGTGGCTGATATATGTTGTGCAAGCTGGAGTTGAGTAGGAGAGCTTCTGATGTTGGGTTGTCCAAGGATTTTTTTTAACACGCAACATCATCGCGTGCTGACGAATGGGAATTTCGATTACGGTAGTGGTGTAGTAATTCGGCTTTACCCATTCATCAGGATCCTGTGTATGTCGTGATCATTGAACGCGGGTGTCACAGTCCACATCAGGCGAACTACGGGCAGGACCTGACACCGGAGACGGTTTGTTAACAGTGACAGAAGGGAAACAATGCGCAGAGTAGTGCTCAGTATACCACGCGACGTGCTAGAACCCAAATCCTAATGTGTCAGGGCTTTTAGTAAAATTATTTTTCTTCTCCATTTAATTTGATGACTTTCAATAATAATTTTCAATACTTCCATAAATATAATGGCTGTAGATTACATTAATACTTGTTCCATAGATCATAAATACAACATTTAGCAATGATATGGAACGTGTCAGTTTAACATATGGTGTCTGTACATAACACTCAATATTTTATGGATTTTTAAATTTTTTTTTTTTTTTTTTTTTTTTTTTTTTTTTTTTTTTTTTTTTTAGCGAAATTACTAAGTTTTATCTAAAAATTCATCTAAAGTGTATAAGGAGTTGCCATTCACAAATTCTTTTAATGCCTTTTTAAATACTAGTTGGCTATCTGCCAGACATTTGATGCTAATTGGTAACTGACCGAATACTTGTGCCAGATTAATTCACCCCTTTCTGTAACAAAATTAGATTTAACCTTGAATAGTGAATATCACCCTTTCTCCTGGTGTTGTAGCTTTCACACTGCTATTACTTTTGAATTGGGTCGGATTGGTAATAACAAATTTCATAAGTGAATACATATATTGTGAAGATAGAGTGAAGATCCCTAGATCCTTAAATAAATGTCTGAGCTCCAGCAATTATTCAGATTAGACGCTTTTTTTGCAATGAATACGTTTTTACTCAATGTTGACACACTAAGCTAATTTACTGGGATGTGTAACACAAAATTTTGCAATGACTCTGATAGCATAAGTAGCTGTACTCAAACGTTTCAGCAAATCTTCAATATGTTTCTTCCAATTCGATCCTTCATTAATGCAAAAACCTAGCAATTTTGAGTATTCTACCTTAGCTACAGGTTTCTGCTCAAAGTCTATATTTATTAATGATGTCAAGCCATTTACTGTATGAAACTGTATATACTGGGTTTTATCAAGTTTAATGAGTGTCAGTTTGTAGAGAACCACTTAATAATTTTCTGAAAGACATCATTTACAATTTCATCAGTTAATTCACGTTTCTTAGGCGTGAGAGCTGTACTTGTATCGTCAGAAAAATAACTAGCTTAGGATCTTCGTGAATATAAAATGGCTAGTCATTAATATATATTAAGAACAGCAAAGGACCCAAGACCGAACGTTATGGGACCGCAGTTTTGATAGCTCCCAAGTTAGACAAATGAACTATTTCTTGCATATTATGTGAACTGCTTATTTCATCTTTCTGCACTCTTCCAGTCCATTGTCCCAACCATACGACAATACTTAAGCTTGTAAAATAATACTCCCATTCATAAAAAAACTGAGGCCAAAAACATTCTCGAAACATCTTCCACGCTTTGGTTCATTGGAGAACTGCGAAGATTAAAAGGAAGGAGGTGAAGCACTCAAATATGTTCAAATCTTAGTAAATTTATGGTAATTAACTACTAATGTTATCAGTCCCTAGGGTAACAAACTACTTAAACTAACCTAAGAACAACACACCCACCCACCCACACACACAGACCTACCCACCCACCCACCCACACACACACACACACACACACACACACACACATACACACACGACCGAGGGAGACCTCTAACCTCCGACGAGGAGCAACCGCGCGCTCCGCAACAAGGCGCCTTAGAACATTCGGCGATGTACTGCAGGTGGGGAGGGGGGGGGGGGGGAGGCGGTCATGAGTGCCGGTTGCTTAGCCCAGTCGTTAGTGCACTTGCCCTTAAAAGGCATACAATTTAAATCTGCCAGAAAATGTCAATCCCGAAAACTCTCTGCTGCAGTGTGTTAAATTAATTCAAACTGTTTGTAAATCTATCAGACCAAACTGCGTGGTCATCAGTCCGTAGCTTACAAACTACTTAAACTAAGGTAAACTAACCTAAGGAAAGCACACACACCCATGCCCCAGGGAGGACTCGAACCTCCTACGGCGAGGAACCGAGCGCTGCGCTGCGAGGTGCCTTAGACCGTTCGGCTTCTCCCCCCGCGGCAATTAATTCAGGAAATTGTGTATTATGCGTTTATATTAGTTTAGCAGAAACCAGTTTTCAGCTTACAAGGCCATCATCAGGTTACACTTGCGTCGGTAAAAGACAGTTGTGCACAAGAAGTCCACAGTGTAATAACGAAAGATATTACCAATTTACATAATTCTTGGTCACGGCAATGTGAATTGCTTTAGATGAAATAGGTTTGCCAATATCTTTACAATAGTGGGATCCACCGACCTTATTGCCTGCATTCGATCAATCAGATAACCTCTATCAGGAATTTTCTGTGTTCTTATTTCCTGAGAAGATACGTACAGGTATTTGGTAATGCATTGCTGCACTATCTGGTATTGTGAAACATTTCTTAGCAATATTCTGTGATGAAAAGGAGAAATTTGTCTTCTGAAAGTGAAAGCTTTCGCAAATTTAATAAACGTCTTAACAGAATGCAATGCGAATGCTTGCGAAGTTATTCATTCCATTTCATAACAGCACTTTCATAATGTCCTGTATTCGAGTACGGTGACATTTCAGACTGCTTAGACCCACCGCAGAGCTAAAAAAAAAGGACACCACGATACACCTCATAAATAATGTTCCATGTCAGATAAGTCGTTTGAATAAATCACCGAAATACTTCCAGAAAATAGAACGTCCGCAAAATTTGCATGGAAAGTTTCGTGCAAATCTTATCCGTAGTTAGCAGATATGTGGTCTGCTGCCGAGCTTGTTGCGTGTTATCTGCTCGGGGCATGCTGTGTGGCGAAGTGCCCTGGATCTCGCACGAAACAAATAACCGAAGCACGAAATGCGTATTTATGAATTCTGCCGAGGTAATGACTTAACAGAGCTCCCATGAAATGATACGTGCCTATAAACGTCTACAGTTGTCATTGAGAAATTTCGGCGCTCGCGTTTTACCAGCGGTCGCTTTAATCATTAGGCTATTCATGCTCGCTTCCACGATCGACGTACATTGCTATCCCACGGTGCTCGCAGAGTATATGTGATCCCTGCACAGCGCGAAACATTTATTTATTGTCGCGGGCCGTGTTTCGGCTTGAAATACGATGTGAAGCGTACGTATTTTTTTTTTAGTTTTAACCAACGCAGTGTCCTTTAGACGCAATGGTTTGTAAATACTGACATCAGTCAGCAGTGGCGTTGTTTGTTATTCAGATTACTATGTGTTCCCCGTATTCCGAGTGGAACAGTTTTACGGCATTTCAGGTCCGCCTGTTATAAAATGTTATTTTTAATGCTAGAAGATGTTTTAGTACTTTTGTGCCACCTGTGGATGCTTTTATTCAGCTGTGTGAAATGTAAATGTGTTGCAAGTAATACAGAGACGAAATCAGCAAATAAAATTTTCACTCTCGTTCTGGTAATTTTTTCTTTGAATGTCCAGTCCTGCAGGACTTTAATTACATTACCGCATGCTTCCTATCTGTAACTAAATGGTATTAAAAGTTGCGGTGAAGACTAAACAAATTACTTTCTCTGTAAATAACTGAATTTCAGGGCACAAAACATATGGTGACTATATTTGCAATTTCGTCAGTCATTTCCGTAATTATTTACAGCCAGAAAGGTCACAGTTCGTAATAATAAAATGCTCGAATTATCATAGGCAATCTGCTGTTTATAATGTGTATAAAAATCACCTTACGTGTACTCTTAGGGTATGATCAGCAGATACCATCATTTACTGTCTATTAAAGTCATCAGAAGATCAATGCCAATTGCAAAATCTAGACAAGATATGTGTTTGATGCATATTGCTGTGCGTTGCTCTAATTAAAACTGAGAAATGGTTTGACCGATTTCAATATATATATATTTTTAAATTTTTGTCTATTTAATGCAGGGTGGTTTATAAGAAACCTGGAAAAACCAAAGGAAGAGCTGAAAAATCGGAAAAAAACTGAATTGGCAATTTTTTTTTTTTTGTATCGGACGGCCACTTCGGATTATATTCCTATTTTATTCGTTTCCCTGCCGCTCAGTTACACTGGCATAAAATTTGCTCACTGGACATTAAAAACAAGACAGTGGCCACTCACTGTATACGTAAGGTTTCGTATTGTGTATGGCGGAGTGTACTTTAGACTTCGGCACCAGTCTACTGTTATGTTTCGATCTTGATGTAATTTTGCACACTTCAGAACAACAGGAACATCACTGTTTACATAATATCTAGTTACTGATATGGTTCCTGCTCTTTCAGACATGTCCGAAAGAACATAAACCATTGGTTGACTCTAACGGCAGTAATTTTATACATGCCCCAACAAGCAATCTGCTCGGATGGACTATTATGCTCGATCCCTTGCGGGAATCCAGGACAGGGTGTGAGCAAGAGGAACCAATGGACAGTTATAGTCTGATATAAGCTGAGAATCTGGGCAGGAAGGTAAATTTTTCAACTTTGCCCGTGAATTTATTTCATCGCCCGGAAACGATCGTTATGCTTTGAAAATTTCGATTTCGTAAACAGTAATTCATGCGGTACATGGCTGAGGGTACCTTTCCACTGAATGTGAATATATATATATATATATATATATATATATATATATATATATATATATATATATATATATATATAGACAAAGAGAGTGGGAAAACGGGCTGAGTAGGGGGAGGCAGAGACGAAGAAAAGGAAATGGACAGTGAAAGAAGGGGGAAGTACTGCTCAAGAGTGGAATCGATATATACCCCGGCAACGGCGAATTTTTAACTAGTCCTACATGAGTAATGAAGGAAATCAGTTAATCTTCTGTTACCAATAAATCGATCAATTCAACTAAATTCCTAACAATTACAATTACGAACAACTTTAACATGAAGTATGACATAGATAATATTATCGGGAAGACGAACCAAAGACTGCTCTTTGATATCCGAACACTTAAAAGATACAGTAATGGTCTTAAGAGACAGCTTATAAGAAGATGTCCGTTTTGTGCTGGAATACTGCAGCGCAATTTGGTATCTTTACCACGTAGGATAGACGGAGAAAGGCAGCTAGTTTTGTATTATCACACAACAGGGTAGAGTGCGTCGCAGTTATGATACCCGATTTGAAGTAGCAATCATTAATACAAAGACTTTTCGCTTCCGC
Source organism: Locusta migratoria (assembly GCA_026315105.1). Lineage (NCBI taxonomy): Eukaryota > Metazoa > Arthropoda > Insecta > Orthoptera > Acrididae > Locusta > Locusta migratoria. Next base: position 131,555,142 of record CM048750.1, on the reverse strand, counting down.
GAGATCTATTCAGAAATTGAAAAGATGAACTTCCACCTGAGAGTGCGAAAATATTTTATTTCCCTTTACCTACAAAGGCTGAAATGATCGTGATAATAAGTGTAATAAGAGCTTGAACGGAAATAATAAGGCGTTAGTTTTCCCAGCGAGCTATTCGAGAGTGGAACAGTAGAGAAATAATCTGAAGATGGTTTTAGATGGTGTAGGTGTGAAATACCTGTCGTCGTCTCCTTACTAAGCTGATAAACATCATATACATTGAGAGAAAACGCATGATAGACAATGTGCAGCGATAGGGAGCAGGGGACATGGCGATACCGGAGCATTTAGTCTGTGTGAATTTCAGTTCGAGTCCTCAGTTGAACTTTAAGCATGCCTTGAACAATATACAGGGATTTAAGCATTTGGGAGAGGACGTGTAATTGGAAAACGGGCGGCGCAATCGACGAACTGCCCAATTTTTTAAATACGAGCAAGGCAAATATTCGCCTATGATAACAGGAATGGCTGAAGGCATAATGAAAAATGTAGCAGTCGATCCAGAGAGATTACGGAATGGGACTACCGAGCTATCGTTATAGAGGCAATAATAGTCCAAGATTAATCATTTCCATCGGCTTGACATGTAATTAATTATTCAGTGACCACAAGACCATAAATAGGCAGCTCACATAAACAAGGACGACCTCATAGTATTCCTGCCGCTGACTGCCATCAACCTCTGTACTTCAACAAGCTCATTAGCAAATGGTACCCGGTACATTCAGTCTTGAATCTTATTGATTCTACATCTACAACTACATACCCTGCAAATCACATTATAGGGCTTTATAGAGGGTTTATCGAACCGTTTTCAAATGTTTGTACAGCTTATGGGACTTAACTACGGAGTCATCAGTCCCTAAACTTACAAACTACTTATGAACTACTTACGAACTAGGACGGCACAAATATCCATGCCCGAGGGGGGATTCGAACCCCCGACCGTAGTGGCCGTGCAGACCGCGACTGAAGCACCTAAGTCCCCTCGGCCACCGCGACCTGCGAACCGTTTTCATAATATTTTACAACCATTCCATTCTCTGATAGCCTACAGGAGAAAGAAACACCTAAACCTTCGTTATCGATCTGATTTTTTATGGTGATCATGTCTTCCTATATAGACGGGTGCTAACAAAATAGCCGCGGCGGAGCGGCCGAGCGCATTGAGGCGCTATACTACGATGCGCGAGGCCGTTCCCCGTCGGGGTTCGTATCCCCCCCCCCCTCCTCGGGCATGGATGTTTGTGCCGTCTTTTATATAAGGTAGTTCATAAGTAGTTTGTAAGTTTAGGAAATGATCACCCCGCAGTTAAGTCCCTCAAGCTTAACAAACATTTGAACATTTTTGAAAAAAAAAAAAAAAAAAAAAAAAAAAAAAAAAAAAAAAAAAAAACACACACACACACACACATTCGGAAGAAAAAGCGCTTGAAAGAAATTTCGCAAATAGAATTCGCCACAATGAATAACGCATTTCTTTTAATGATTTCTACCCTAACTCGTTCATCATTTCCGCGACAGTTTCTCACCTGTATCACGATAATACAAAACGAGTCGCCCTTCTCTGAACTTGCTCTATATCCTCCGTCATTCTCACTCGTTAGGAATCCAATAAAGGTCAGACAAATGTATTGTAGGCAATTTCTTTTGTAGTAGTGTTGCCTCTTTTAAGTGTTCTGCCATGAAACGTAGTTTTTGATTTTTTGTCTCTACGATATTTTCTGTATGTTCTTTCCAACTGTTAATTCCTAAGTATGTAGCTGAACTTAGGGCCTATATATTTGACTAATTTATCGTGCTAAGTCATATGGTTGAGTTTACACTTCTCATTATTTATGGTCAATTGACATTTGCTGATGACATGGTTTCCCTAGCCACAGGGGAAAACAATTACACGAGTCAGTGGACACCATTGAAGCTAACGGAAAAAACTATAGAATGAATATTAACACAAAGAAAACAAAAGTTTTGGCAATAGGAGAAAATAAAGAAATAAAACTTATGCTGAATGGAGAAATATTAGAACAGGTGCAAAATGTTAAGTATCTTGGTAGCAGGATAGACACCGACTAGAAGTGCAATACAGAAATTAAAAGAAGTATAGCAATGGCAAGTGAGGAAAAGACTCATAAAATATTTTGTATGGAATGTTCTTCTGTATGGTGCTGAAACATGGTCTCTGAGGAAGAAAGAAAGAGAAAGGCTAGAGGTTTTTGAGAAGTGGACATGGCGGAGGATGGAAAGAATAATATGGATGAATAGAGTAAAAAATGAAGAGGTTATGAGATGAGTGGGACAGGAAAGATAGTTACTAGATGTAAGAAAAAGAAATGGGATTGGGCACATATTAAGAAAGAATGACGGACTGATAAAAACAATTTTAGAAGGTTACGTACAAGGGAAAAGGAAGCGAGGATGGAGGAGATTTCAGATACTGGATGATTTGATGGAAGGTACGACATTATAATATTTTAATACATTTTAAGGAATTACAGTTTATTCTACCGATACTCAACTTTTCATAATTGCGATGTATGGGGGTTCTGCTCGCTGCAACATTATTCTCCTGGGGCGTCGTGGTAGAAATAAATACTCGATATGTACAATTTTTCACTTCTTCTTTAATTTGAATCAAACTTCTTCTTTACCAAAACATAACAACTTCAAAACATATACAAAGCATCAGAACTGTAGTACTTCCATTTCACAAACTGACATAGGTTCCAGTGCACTTCAGAAAAGCCAAAACTCGAACTCTCCCACGCAAGGCAGTGAGGCAAATATATAACATCGGCAATAATGACGTTACTCTAAGCATTGTTCATAACAATAGAATATACAGATTTACAATTAACAAACATAACAGAAAAAACATTTCATGTACACAAAAATAATCACAATAAAAAATGAAAACTATACACACAATAATTTTAGATCGCACCTATCTTTTTAAGTTTTAATCACGCTACTTTTTATTTGACAACAAACCAAAATGTTAAATGTCAATTAATTAGTTAACGAGTACATGTTCCTAACATATATTGAACTATCAATTATATTGTCAATTCTGAAACTAGGTTTAAAATGTCACGTCAGTCAATATATGCAAAGAAACACAATATACAAATTTCGACTACATCATTAATTACGCAATTAGCTGGTCTACACAACTTGTTTATGAGCCTAACTTACATACAATGCTACTTATTTTCATTTCTTTTAGTTTTTCACAAAAGTTTTTACAATGCGTCTGTGTAAGTCTTTAAATAACATACAATGACGAAACTATTGTTTATATAGAACTGTCTGGAAAGAAAATATATGAATCTCTTAATTAATGAATTCTATCACTTGTTTTAATCACAGTATCACTGAGACACTGTTCTACACTGATTCCTAGGCTGGATATTTCGTTTGTAACTTCACACGCAACATACATCACTAATGAACCACACGATTCCGGATCCGACGCAGACGGTATCGTACGATGACATTGAGATGAGAGGGTCAGCAGTATCGTTACAACATACAGCAGCCTTAATAAGGAAGCAATGGATTGTAGAAAATGGAGAGGCATAGGAGCTGCTAATATAGCAGAAAACGAATGATCATTACTGAAACTAGGTTCATGCAGTATAGGTAGAGGTAGTCGTTTAATTGCATACTCTTTTATTGATTTCTGGTATTTCGCTTGATTTATTTTTGGACAGTTAACTGTTTAGGGAGGGAACACACTGCCGCTTCCTACTGTTAATTCCAGGATAACGTATCAACTTTCTCTACAGTGCAAAATTATATCTAGTAAAGCATTCTCAACGAGCTGTTGACATGTTAGATAGGCGAAGCAACGTTCGTGACGGCAAAATCGAGTTTTGCAGGCAAGTTCTTAATTCACGATGTTAGTGAAAGTGTGTTAATAATGTTGGAATGGCGTCCGCTGCGGGTGATAGGTGTTATCCGTTAAGAGTCAGCGGGCGACGCCTGGCGAGGGGCAGATATGCGCGTATATAAGCCGCAGTGGCGCCGGCAGACGGCAGCCGGCACCCAGCCCTACTGAAGAAGCGTCAGACATGCACTGCCACACAGCGCTCTTGCTCGTCGCCGCCGCGGTCCTGCTGACTTTGCCAGCACAGACCACCGCAGGCTACCATCCCAATCCCCGACCAGGTGAGGCGTAACATCTTACGTTTCCTTTTTCGTGGTGCGTGTGGTAATCAGTCCTCTAAGACTACCTGACATAGTCGGGTCTGGAGGCGATCTAATCGTTTTATAGTTTTCAAAATGACAAGCCAAGATCGCACACAAACAATTTATTAAATGACGACCGGTTTCGGTGCACTGTGTCACCATCATCTGGCCACATACAGGGTGTTTCACTAAGTGTGTTTGCGTCTGTAACTTACAAAATAATAGGTGACGGGAAATTTTAATGCGGTAGGTCAACACAAGAAATGTCACACTTTCTGCGGAGCTATGAACATAGTTTATTGTATCATTTTCCAAAGAGTTACACCACAAAGATATAATATTTTAAATGGAACAATAGTTTTTTTTCTATCGTGTATTGGATTCGTTTAAACCAGCTACGTCCAAATCAATTTGAACTACATTCCTGTTAGTTTGGGAGCTACAACCCTTCAAAGTTCCGGGGGTGGAAGCTGCGATAGCGTAGCTGATTGGCCGAGTGGCTAGCTCCTGGGGCACGGCCCACTGTCTCATGACCACCAGCCAGTCAGGTACGCTGTCGTAGCCTCCGCCCCCTAAACTTTGAAGGGTTGTAGCTCCCAAACTAACAGTGATATGAATGTAGTTTAAATTGATTTGGACGCAGCTGGTTTCAACGAATCCAATGCACGATAGAAAAAAACTATTGTTCCATTAAAAAATTATATCTTTGTGCTGTAACTCTTTGGAAAATGATACAATAAACTATATTCATAGCTCCGCAGAAAGTGTAACATTTCTCGTGTTGACCTACGGCATAGAAATTTCCCGTCACCTATTATTTTATAAGTTACAGAGGCAAACACACTTAGTAAGACACCCTGTATATGTTATAAACTGGTCATCTGTCAAAAATATAAAAGACATACAAGAAATAACGTAAAAACATGAAAAATAACATACATTTGGTAGGTTAAGTGCCTCTTAATCCCAAATGTATGTTATTTTTTTAAGTTTTTACGTTATTTCTTGCATGTCTTCTATATTTTTGACAGATGACCAGATTATAACATATATGTGGCCAGATGATGGTGACACAGTGCACCGAAACCGGTCGTGATTTAATAAATTGTTAGTGTGCGATCTTGGTTTGTCATTTTGAAAACTATAATCAGTCCTCTGCTGATTTGATGTCAACCACCATGACGTTCTATCCCGTGTTAACCTCTTTACCTCAGCGAACTCCTTACATACAATTTTCTTATTTATTTCTTGGGATGTATTCAGTTTCTTTCTTTTCGTACCGTTTTAAACTCACTGGTGTTTTTGAATGTTTTAAAAATTTAGAGAATTGTAAAAATTAAATTTTGATCTTTTTGAGTTATGGAATCTTTCTCTGGAAATTTGAAATAATTTTTTTACAGTGATAGAAAATATTTCAGTTTCTTTCACCTTGGTAGCTGCCATTCCGTCTAGACTTGGGCATAACAGTTCGCGATCGGGAGCGCTCACATTAGTTCTTGGCTTTGCCGCGAACTAGTTCGTTCTTTTAGTTCGACCGCTCCCAGTGACGGCTGAGCGGCGTGGTCTGCGCATGCAGGTGGAGGGAGAAGTTCCCACACCTAGCTGTTTCATGCGCTTGCTGCTTGAGCCGCTAACGGTATCACGAAAACCAAAAGAAACAGTTTGTGGATAATTTCTCGCGTTTAAGTTTAGAGTTATCTCTATATCTTGGCATTATAGAGTTTATTTGTCAGATATTGCAGAGTGCAGAATACTTTAAAACAGAAATTTTGTAGCACTGAACCGTGTAATCCAGCAGGCAGGCGCTAACCTCGAAATGGCTCTCATCAGCAAAAGTCAAACACGTGATATTTAATTCTGTTTGGGAGCTATAGCGCATATTTTAGTTCGCGACCTATCGCGCATCTTTTAGTTCGCGACCGGTACCTAAATCAATGTTCAAATGTTTGTAGAGCTTATGGGACTTAACTACGGGGTCATCAGTCCCTAAACTTATAAATTACTCATGAACTAGGTAATACTAAGGACGGCACAAATATCCATCCCCGAGGGGGATTCGAACCCCCGACCGTAGTGGCCGTGCGGACTGTGACTGGGACGCCGCAGAGCGCTCGGCCACCGCGGCCGGCGACCGATAGCTCTCCTTTTAGTTCGCAGCTCGGCCGCGAAGTAGGTCGCTCATTTTAGTTCTTCCGCTGGTTTTGGCTTTTGCTACCGCTACTAAAACTACAGCTGAGCTGCATCTAAGCTCGAAATGATGGCAACTGGCAGAAGGAAATAACGCGATTCTGCGCGCTCTCGCGTCCTCTCGCTGTTACCCGTCAGTCTTTGGAGAAGCAGCGGTCGAACTAAGAGGCGAGGAATTTGCGAACTAGTTCGCCTGTGAGAGGGCTCTTCCGAACTAGTTCGTTCGCGAATTACACAAGGCTAATTCCGTTCATTCACGTTATGTTATTGTGCGGTAGGTAAGCATACGATGGGGCTCTAGTGCAATTTGACCGCTGGACCACAGCATGTCTCTCAGACATATTTAGACGGAGTAAATGTAAGTAATGCACAGTCTTACCACAGTCTAACATACCCAGTCGCGACACTCACTGCTGTGAAAGTTGGTACCAAGTGACAGTTGGAACGACACTAGCACTCCTAGTGGAGGGCAAGGTGCCGTAAGAGTACTGTTTGTGTGTAATTATTTTTCTATGTAATTAATCAAATAGTTTATGTAATTTTTTAGTTCCAAGCATCAGTAAAATATCGAGAGATATAAATAATCATGAAATAAATGTAAAAACAGCCGAATTGCCCCGATTCAGTGATATAAACAACAACTCATTTGTGAGGAAATATGAATATGTGTATATTTTGCAGCCTACTCCTCTAAACCTATGAGAATATAAACAACCGAGAAACATTAATTCCTGTTGTGGTCTGTTCTTATATGACAGTAACTTTATTTAACGTGTAAAAATTCGATATGTAGTCTAATGATTCGAACATTTTTCCACTTCACTAGTCTTTGTTATAATCGCATAAACTTTTGGGTGTAATTACTTTTGCTTATGTAAACAAAAGTCTTGAATATTCTTAGCGCTTGGGGTTCAGATGTATCAACAATTGTGGATTTGGTTTCCGCTTTGTTGTGAAACTATTTGTTTGCTCACGTTTGTGAGGAATTTCCTGCAGTTACAATCATAGTGGCTGATCTGGTATATTAAATAATGTAGCTATTGCATTCAATGTAAGTTTATTTAATTCAACACTTACTGATTTGACTGGAGTTGTAGTGCGGAAACCTTGACGTTTCTTAGTAGAATACCGACGCATTTCTACAGAAAGTTGGGTTTTATGTTGTTTATTAGCCATTTTTGTTCTTAATAGAAAATGAAATTCTTAATTAAAAATCGTAAATTTCAAGATAATCTTAAACAAACTGTCCTGCAAAGTACCGAGTCATACCTTGCAGTGGTTCTTAGAAAAACTAATAAAGACAAATGTGGAGTTATTTTCTAGTTATTACCGACTTTTATGACACTACAAATCTTCCCTGTTGTAAAAGTGTGCTAAAGTCAGTTTAAACTATACTATTCACACTCATCCGGTATCCTATCCAGAGATGTACTTTGCCAGCCTCTTGGAGCGCTGCTGTCGTCTCGTATAACAGAAATCAGCGTGAGTGTCCCCTTCCCCCCCCCCCCCCCGTCCGGTGTCCCATCCTATGAATTCTTCTCGTGGAGTTACATGAAGTCCCTTGTGTACACCGGTAGGAACAATTACTGAATTTGCTTAGCACATCTTTGCAACATTTAATAGAGAAGAGTCTTCCGGATATTTCCTTTTTCATTCTTGTATTAGTGTCTCCCTTCCTGTCTCTCTGGCCATTTCCTCCTTCCCTTCTCCTAAGATAAACGATGGTAGTGTAATTCAGAGTAACGTTTCCATGTCTTTATTCCAACCTGACGTTAGTCCATCTCCTCCTTTTCTCCCCTCTAACCGCTCGATGGTCTGTGTGTTTCTTCCTGCCGCTCTGTCTGTTCCTCTCCTATTCTCCATCCCTATTTACAACTCTTCCTCTCACCTGCCGATGAAGTCCTCCCTCGCTATGTTAATAACTTCTCCCCTCTCTCTCTGTCAATCTCTTCCATTTCTTCTTTTGTAGTATCACCTCCCAACCCCCTCCCTGTATCTATGATACATTACAGATGTCTGTGATTGGTCAAACTTTGTCAAAGTCTATTGTAAGGTACCCTCTGCTATGTAGCATACTGCGGCTTTCGGAGTAACAAACCTACTCTATACTGCTTGTGTTAGTACATTGGGGTGATGATGTTCTATGATGTTCCACGCTCGGTACCGTTAGCGTCTAGTAGCAATGAATTTTAAATATGTGTGCACTGTCCTGACTTTTTATGTGTATCTGTAAGTATTACTTTCCTTCAATTCATGTGTTGTAGTTGTAGGCAGTTAAAATGACTTATGAGGTTCGTTTCCTTCTTGTTATATTCTTTAATCACATGTTTCATATGATCCATAATACACAAGAACCATAAATAAATATTATTAGCTGTAAAATAATTGCCGTTAGGTGATAGTCACGTAGATATCACAGTGGTAATAAATACGCGGGATACCATAAAGTTACATTCATTATGTAATTTCAGTAAAAGAGAAGCATGTGAGTCACTTCGTTTTAGTAACGTCTTTCCTTGTCCTGTTATAGCTTTTCGTGTGCGTATTTTTGAGAAAATAATAGTTAAATTACGTAGTAGAAACTTAATATGTTTCTCACTTTATCAACTATAACCATATTTTCAAGTTATTTCTACTATTTTGTAACAGTAATTTTCAAACTGTATTCGTCCCCATACGCTGATGTGCTTAAAGTCATAAACACACTAATTTCGAGCTGTCAAGAAAAATTATTTGTTTGTATTGGAAGTGATATATCTAATTAGATGGAATCATTTTTATTTTATTTGCGTGGAATAATTAGGTAAAATCTTATGCTTCTAACGTAATAAAAAAGGCCATCTTCAAGTAATAAGATCGTGCTGATAATAAAAATATATGTGTACATTGTCCAAATTCCATATTGATATGTGTACATGAATATGAACTGCTGGTACCATACTGAAGCTGACTTATCATTGATTTCGTTGATTTCATTTACTTCGTTGATTTCAAATAGTGTCATTCTTTCAAGTGATGACTAGAAGTTTACAACAAGTCTGGGAAGCTCATTCATTTGTGTCCAGAAGCAGGTGTCATTATTAATACAGACTGTGTAAAGTAGTTACAAAAAAGTTATTTTCATAATTATTTTTGTATAATTTTCTCTAGTGTTTTGTTAATATGCTTTATACACTAAATAAATAAGACACGAAGGCATTTACGACATTATATGTCAGTGGCTGTTGAATAGAACCGAGAGGAAAAGCTAAAGATTTGTTTCAGCCCCGGATTCTAGCCAGGTATCCTGATCAGTAGACACTTGTACACAGTGGTCACCACACCTGCATGGACTATACTAGCACAGATTTCGTCAGATGTGAGTAAAAGTAGAACGGACATGGGCACTACATCAGTTGTGTGTGGATTAGTTGAAACTTTGCCTCTGACAAGAGGTTTGCTAGGGAGGACCATGGAGGTATGTCCAGGTGGCATAGTGGACCACATAACTGCATATTGAGGAGGATATCCTGCTTCGAATCCTCATGGAGCAAGTTGGCGCAGTGCTTAGCACACTGGACTCGCATTTGGGGACATGGTGGTTCAAATCCGACTGCGATAATCCAGATTTCAGTTTTCAGAGATTTCCCTAAATTACTGCAGACAAATGCCGGGATAGTTCCTTTCAAAATGCACGGCCTTCTCCATACTTAACATAAAACGACCTGAGCGTGTGCTCTATACCCAGTGACTACAATGTCTACATCTACATATCTACTCCGCAATTCACCGTAGGTGCGTGGCGGAAGGTACACTGTACCACTACTAGGCATTTCATTTTCTATCCCACTCTCAAAAATAGAACGAGGATAAAAAGAATGTGTATTTGCCTCCGTACGAGGCCTAACTTCTCTTGTCTTTGTCATCGTTACGCGAAATGTAAGTAGGCGGCAGGAAGGACGTTCTACTCTCAGCTTCAAATTCCGGCCCTCTAAATATTCTCAACAGAATTTCTCGAAAAGAACGTCGTCTTTCCTCCAGCGATCCCCATTTGAGTTCCCGGAGCATCTCCGTGACACTCGCGCATTGGTCGAACCTAACAGTAACAAATTTAGCTGCTCGCCTCTGAACTGCCTCCCTGTCTTCCTTTAAACTGATCTGATCCCAAACACTTGAGCAATACTCTACTGCATCAAGAAGCTCACGACTAATGCTGTACTCGAACATTATGGGATTGTTTTTCCTACTCATACACGTCACCTTACATTTTTCTACATTCAGAACTAGCTGCCATTTTCGAACCAACTAGAAATTTTATCTAGATCATGCTATTACAGTCAATTAAAGACGACACCCTCCCATACACCACAGCATCATCAGCAAACAGCCTAAAATTAGAAGTTACTTTGTCCATCAGATCATTTCTATAGATAGAAAATAGTAGCGGTCCTGTCACACTCCCATGGGGCACGCCTGACGATAACACTCGTCTCTGATGAACACTCGCCGTTGAAAACAACGTACTGCTTTCTATTACTTAGGAAGTCCCCCAGCCAGTCACAAAACTGTGAACTCATTCCATATGCTCGTATCTTCATTAGAAGTTTGCAGTGTTGCCACCTCGTCAAATGCTTATTTGAAATCGAGAAAAACGCAATCTGCCTGTTGCCTTTCATCCATGGCTCGCAAGATGTCATGTGAGAAAAAGGCAAGCTGAGTTTTCCATGACCGATGTTTCCTAAACCCTTGCCGATTCATAGAAAGAAGCTTTACCGTCTCAAGGAAATTTACTATATTCAAAGTGAGAATATGCTCCAAAATTCTACAGGAAACTGATGTCAACGATATTGGCCTGTACTTGTGTGGGTCAGTTCTTTTACCTTTCTTACAAACGGGAGTGACCTGCGCTTTTTTCCAATGACTATGAACTTTGCGCTGAATTAAAGATTCGCGATAAATGCAAGCTGAGTAAGATGCCAATGCCACAGAATACTCTTTGTAAAACCGAACTGGTATTCCATCCAGACCAAGGGACTTTTTGTATTTAGCTCTCTCAGCTTCTTCTCTAGACCGGAAATACGTATTACTATGTTATTGCGTTGATCAAATGATGGTACATTTGTACGGTCCTCCTGGGGGGGGGGGGGGGCAGATCCGAACGGGCAACTTTTAGTAGCCATTAGAGGACAGTGGAAAGGACAGTGAATCCCACGCTCGAACTGGGCAACTTTCGCTCAGATGTAGCAGGATGGTCCGACCCAAGGCGTTTCTGGCCCTCACTGAACTCGTCAGTCCCGTGAATGACACCAGCTCGCTGACATCTGTGTAGAATCACATAGTGTTTCGCTTTGTAACTCAGTTTATTCAAGGAAGCGAATAAAACGGCAGAAAGACACGATTTGCAAACTGTTATTAGTGATCGTGGCAATACACATTTGATCCGTGACGATTATAAATTCAAACGTTACAGAATAGTAGCAACGGAAGAATGTGGATGGCGAAACTGCGGTAAACGTTCGCGGTGTGCTGTTAAGTTATTTACAATAATCAGCGAACACAAATTTTCGCGTTTGGAAGGCTCTCATGACCACGCACCTGTTGCAGAAGATATGTTAACAGGATAATTATCTGTTTCGAATTTGACTTCGTATGACAACAGATAATATCACCCGTATGAGCTATGTTGTCAACGGATATGTTAGACGTAAATGTCATTATATATTTCACAAAAAATGCTGTTTTGAACTTGTTGACAGCACTGAAGATGGTTTCTTGGAAAACCGCAATCGATTTACCTGAATAAAGCAAAAGATTTTACGGATAATGCTGCTCCTTTCATTATTGATAAAAGTGATTTTGTGGTCGTTCAGCACACCCTTCCAGATAATGGAATCCAATCTTGTTACTTGGCACAGTGTTGACATTATTCCTCAAGAACTCTTTAAATAGGGGCAAAGGTTGCGCACTTGGTAAGTACAGAACTGGAAGCATTTTGCGAGATTGTTCAGTCGGTCTGCCAGGCTCAGGTAGGAGTTGCCGAGTTGCCCAGTTGGCCAGTTGGTGCGTGCCACTCAGGGGGCACTTCGGGGTCAGTTGCCCAATTCGAGTCTTCAGTTTATCAGCAACTGGTAGAAGTTGCCCAGTTCGGGCGGGCTCCTCCTGGGACGCTAAAGCCTAATATTCCTTCCTTCCTTTCGAATCACGGCCTACCATAAATTTTCAACTTTCCCCAATGATTTAATATCCACTGGAAACTGAAGTAAATTCCTTTATGTGTCTCGATTAATAATGTCTGTAGGATCAAATGAACAGACATCACAGGTGAATGGTAACGTATTCGGCCAAAAGGCGTTAATATTAACAAAATGATCTGCCCTGGGGCAATACGATGTACAATGGAGCTGTTGGTTTGTGTGTCAGACCCGCTGACGGACTGCTGCGTGCAAGGCGTGCCGGTGTGCGCGCGCCTCAGCCGCGAGCTGGGCATCCCCGACTTCGGCTGCGAGGTGCTGTGCCGGTCGCAGGGCTTCCCCGGGTCGCTGGGCTGCGACTACTCTGGGCCCACGCCCGCCTGCGGCTGCGCCACCGAGTACGTCGTCGAGGCTCCTGATCCTCAGACCGTCTGAAGTAACGGCAGGAGACGACAAAGCGCCGCCACTTGCCACTGCTCGTCGCCGAAGTCCACCTCACTATGGTGCTGCCACAGAAGCTGAAGTATCCAACCAAAAGTTGTACTTACCCTCACATATTGTAATTTTTAATGATTCCGAAACAGTTTCCCTCACCTTTGATCAAAGAAAGTGTATGTCATTCTCCGCAGAACCAAACCAATAGTGTATCATTGCCATGTTACTAATGGGTAAATTAAATCAGTATTAAAACAATAATAGCAGTTGATATTTCTGAAGCCTACTATGTCCACCGCCACAGCTTTAACCACGGTGGTCATGGTCTGAAGATGGTCCTCCTTTAATAATAATGTTTCTGGATAAGATCTTACCCTCTAGTTATTACACTGCTAGCCATTAAAACTGCAACACAATAAATGCAGCATGCGGTAAATGTCAAATTGATATGAAGCATAATAAAGATATGATGAACAACTTTTCAAAGTGCATAATTTCCAATGGTGCAGAGTATGGAGTTGGATATGAAATCATGTATATTCTGACTCGCTCTACCCACACATTGCACTATAAGATCTCATCAAGGTGGAGTTTAGACTCTCCAAAACCAGCTTTGAAAAGTAGCAAATGCAACAAATGGCATTTCGTCTACTAATATGGATGCGCCCCCGTAAAATCTACTAATTCCTTTTATTTTGTTATATTGAGAAATGTTGGCTACTATGTACGTCAGATATACGAGCAAAAATGACCCATTGATATTCCTTTTCAGTAAACTTTTCTCCTCTTTATTGTTATTTCATGTCCTTCGTCCCGTATGGGCGGTATATGGGTTGTCAACAGTACAATTTGGTGCTCTTCTGCCATGCGACGCAAAATGTTTATGACGGTGGAGCAAATTAAAAGTGACATGATTTAAAATATACATGGAAAATTAAAATAGGAACAATACGTGACACTGGATTAAGCAGATTATAACTACGGCATTAAAATGACTCCAAGGATTAATATATTAAAGACATATTTTATCCATACTTTAAAACCCAACACCCACAGGATGAGATCTTCTAAATGAAACACACTGTGTATTGACCACAGTAAGATCTGAAGGGCCTGCTGTGAGAGATAAGGTGGAGGGAGCGGCGGGTATTCAATAATGTGAGGGACTTGGGTGGATTGTCATAAAAGAAAATTACATTGTAATGGGTAAATTCTTATGAACAGTCTATCTTTCTGTGTACAATTTGGGAAAAAAAAAAGAAAAAAAAACTTTTTGACGTAGAAGTTTTTTACTGCTTCAGAAAATTTACTCCTCAAGTTATTTCCAACTCACTGCAACAGCACAAGTACCTACTGTCTGCTAAATTTTAGTTGGCACAGCCCTCCACAGTCCGGGATTGATAAATGTCGGTAGATATCTGGAGGCTTTGGCCGGCAATTCTTTTTTCTTTTTTTTTCGTGGCTTGTTCCTCATCGACCTTCGCCACACCCATCGTGGATACTCCCTGTTACATCAAAGTATGGCGTCGGGTGTTATCTTCCTCCTCACCCTGCTATCTAAAAGTTAACACACCATGAGAGAGATACCATACACACTGTGTGTGGAAATAATGATTATGCATCAGTGTTTTCAAAAACCATTTTTTGACGTTAGGTTTTTTGCTTTTGTTTTTTGTTTTTGTAAGGAAAGATAGTGATCTGCCTCGCACGTGAAGTGGAAACATACGCTAGGATGGGTAGGAAGGAATTCGGCAGAGGTAGAAATTGCCTATCGAGTTCCCTGTTTATCATTCCAGCAGTGATTGGCATCACGTGACTGTCATGCAAATAAGGGTTACGTGGTTTCAAGAAGGCCATAATCATGAATATTCATGGTTTCAATGGCCACACTCAAGGATCGAACACCCTAGTCATAGCTTGTTTACAGCAACAAAATATCTTCACAGACCGCATGACGATTCTGCAGCAGGCGGAACTGTCAACACAGTAATTATTCAAATGTTCAACTATTTGTAAATCTGTGGGACTTAATTACCCTGGTCATCAGTCCCTAGGCTTAGAAACTACTTAAACTAACTTATGATAAGGACAACAAATAACAAATACACCCATGCCCGAGGAAGGACTCAATATCCACCGGCGAGCAGCGGCTCGCTCCGCAGCTATGCGCCTTGGAAAGCTCGAGCACTCCACTGCGGCGGGCAGTAATTGCTCCGTTTGAATGGCATGGGGCTGGCTGGGGACTTGTGCAGGAGGGTGCTTACCTTAAATGTCCTTTTTTGTAACCGTGTATCATAGCATGGTGTGCATAACAAAGAAACTTTGCGTTTGATGATGGAAATAATACTCTCAATAATTTGCTATAAAGAAGTAAAATAATAATTTTACTTCGACGTTACTTGACATCGTAGGTTTTGGAGGCGATCTGATAGATTAATTATGTTCGAAACTAGAAAGCCAAATAGCAATATAATTATTTTATGACGACAGGTTTTAATGGGCTATGCCACCATCATCTGGTCATATAAAATTATACAATGTGGTCATCTTACGTTATTTAAAAAAAAATGGAGAGTAAATTGTACCTGCAACATAGCACTTAGTCGAAATATAAAATACATGAGTTGAATCATCAACAGCTCGTGTGTCCACGAGGAATCTGTGAGGAGCGGAGTTCTTTCAATTCTCACTCCGACTCCTGGCATAACATCTAGATGCTGCTGCCAATCAGAACACCCAGGTTGAGCCACACGATATACAGAGTGTCAATCCTCAAATCTCTGGTTAGAAATGTACAGATAACAAACGGAAGAAAGACGGTCATTGATTTTTAATGATGACGAGAGACTATCAAATCAAACGATTATCAGTAAGGGATGTGCTGTTTGCAATAACAAGGAAGGTAAATGTTTTCTACTACAACATGTTCGTGAAGATCAGTACCCCATCACGGCGAATGCTTCGAGAAGTACCACAACTTCAAGAAGTATAGCGTATTAGTAATGAAATACGTGCAGTGAAATAAGAGGCGTGGCGTGGTATACTGTATGCCTAACTTATTGTTTTGTTTAGTTTATAGTTAGACTAGGAATAATTTCAATACATGTAATATATTTTATTTTCAGTAGAAAAATGTGGAATGCATTGACAGTACAGGGTGGTACGTGAAGGATTCTACAGTAATCATTGATAAAAGCACTAATTATTGAAAGGAAAAACTTTATGAAATCAATAACGTTTTCTAAATATGGACCAAAAGAAGAACAAAAGCCTAGTAAACTTGAGCTGTACAATGCATACCTGGGTTCTTTCAGCACATTTGCATATTCGGTTGTCTATTGTTTAAGAGTCTCATCTAGTGGTTAAGTGCCCATAGTTATTGAAGAATTTATTGTAGAATCCATGTTGAGTAGACTTTCTTTTCTTCTTTTGGTCCATGCTACTTCCATATATGGAAACAAAGAGCTCGCCGTAGAAGAGATTTGTTTCACAGTGACGAGTTAAATAAGTTCTCGTAATCCTACTGTATGACATTTCCAGACGTGAGGTCCTAATCAAAATATGTACTCACTCACCTGTACGAGACATTAAAATTTACAAAGGGAATTTCCGAAAACCCTTTATAATTCAAAAATATACTGTCCATGTCCTTCCAAATAAGAGTGTGTGGTAAAAATTTGTAATAAATGGACAAGAGTATTTCGAGACTTTCCGTATAAAAGGTTTCGCCTTTATATATGACGCCTACATAGACCTATACACTTCTACGTCTTCTTCATCGGTCAAAACAATTAGGAGCTCAGATGAGATATTTACGTTCTGAAGTATTGTCATCGGCAGAATGAACTAAAATGGTTCGACGTCTTTGTGTATGTTGTACAGAAAGGAGATAACAACATTGCATCAAGCGAGATAGTGGTAATAACAGAAATTTGTTGCATAGCTGGTTGGTGTTGACTTGTGTTTACTCTATGAAACAAATTACACAAGCAGTTGGGTTCAGGTAGTGTAGTGAGCAGGTAGTACAATGCAACAACAACGTGACTTACCCAAACTACGGCATGGAGACAGCGGGACAGACACAGAGGGAGGTTGCTGCAGCTATAGGAGTGTCCCAAAGTGTAGTTTCCGTGACCGGAACATGATTTCAGACAACATGAACAGCTAAAAGAAGGCAAAGCCAAGGTCGTCCACAGGTAACATCAGTAAGAGATGACAGTTATCTCTGGTTAACAGCCCATCGAGACAGGAGGCTGAATGCGAAGTGACATCACGATTGGAGTCGAAGGAATGATGACGGATTTTGTTCACAGACGAGTCAAGATTTTGTGTTTAGCCGGACAATCGTCGTTCCCTCATCTGGAGAGAACGTGGAACTCGGAACAATCCTGCCTATGTGAAGGAAACATCACCATATCATGGTGATGGATGAATGCTGTGGGCAAGAGTCCGTTCTGGCGGACGTACGGACCTCTATGTCGTATAGAACAGCGCTTTTGTTGCTTAGATGTGTAGAGATCCTTTCTTTTGTGCCCTAAGCTGGTGCCATAGGAGACGCGTTGCTTCTTGTGAACAATTCTCGTCCCCACAGAGCTGGTGGACAACATGCTTGAAGCTGAGAGAACTGAATGAATGTAGTGACCAGCTTGTTCACCGGACTTAAACGCAACTGAGTATGTCTGGGATGTACTTGTCAGACGTATTGTAGACAGACCAGCACCTCCTACAACGATTGCAGTCATGGATGGATGGCAAAATATCTGTTTAGAGCTGACTGAAACCTCATACTGTCCATGCCACGCAAGTATACAACTGTACTGGACGTCCGAGGTGATCACACGTCTTATTAGAGGGCAACGAGATTGACGTTTTCAGTATTATGGTTGCTCCATGGTGCCTCTCTCTACGTAACCGCAGTGAAATCTTCAAGAAAACAGTTGAGACAGTAAAATATCGTATTGTGTCACACAAAAATTACAAGTGTATCCAATATCTGAATAAAATACGTTACTACATGTATAATGTATATGATCTTCCACCTGATCCCCTAATTGTTTTGAGTAGTTTATATAACTTTGAAACGTACATTTGTTTTTTGTTATTGTTTTTGTGT
Source organism: Locusta migratoria (assembly GCA_026315105.1). Classification (NCBI taxonomy): domain Eukaryota; kingdom Metazoa; phylum Arthropoda; class Insecta; order Orthoptera; family Acrididae; genus Locusta; species Locusta migratoria. The sequence goes on along the minus strand of CM048750.1, from coordinate 131,537,007 downwards.
TTGAAACATATGGCTGCAGAACTTGCATACAAAAAATTGAACTCATTTTGAGGTTACACAAGGATGTTTTTATGTGAGGGGTGGCAATTTTGCAACTAGCACGGAGCGGCATTTAGGCTTGCTCCAGACTTGCTTTCTCCTCACCTTGTGAGTGATCCGGAAGGTGCGTAAATCCACTACAACATTACTCGAATGTTCAAATGTTTGTATAGCTTATGGGACTTAACTACGGGTCATCAGTCCCTAAACTTACAAACTACTTATGAACTAGCTAACAATAAGGACGGCACAAATACCCATGACTGAGGGGGGATTCGACCCCCCGACCGTAGTGGCCGTGCAGACCGTGACTGACGCGCCGTAGTCCCCTCGGCCACCGCGGCCGGCACAACATTACTCGGCCCCAGAGAAAGTAACCTCGTATCAACTACTTCCACTCCCTACTCTCCCTTCTAGCCGATATCGCGGACCAATGCTTCCAGACGCACACTGGAGAAAATACAGTTTTGCTGTGGTAGCCTGTCTCAAGCCTTCCAACGAGGGCATGAAGCCGAGCAGACGGAGCCACAGCAGCAAACCGTTCCCATTCCTAGAAGAGCGCACTCTTAAGAATCCCATGCACGTTGTATCAACCAACACATTTATAATGCTACCATCATTACCTTACTTGGCCAGGCTCGACACAAACAGACTTCTCAGAGTTAGAGCTGTTCCAAAAATTGCCGACAGCCACCATTGCATCAGTCACGGAATGAATATTTATGCACACTGACTTTCAGATATCTGAGCCGTATCTCTCCTGTGGAAAAAAAAAAAAAAAAAATGCCAGGCGTGACGCTGGAGGTTGTGTTTTTCTCCAACTATTTAGACAATATTATGTTCGAAGTGTTCACAGGTACGATTTCGTTGAAAGAGAAGCTAACGTAGCCAGAAATCTGTGTATAATATGATAAGAATTCCATCAGGGCTTCGGCTGTGGCAGTTGAAAGCTTAGGACATTAACTGAAATAATCAAAACTGCTTAAGTACTGTAAGGACAACTCTGAAATAGCTGGAGCACTACAACTCAATAAAATTGTTGTCTTATATGTACGACGTCTTAGTTAGAAGTCAATAAAGGATAATTGTTTATTTACTTATAAGTAAGGAATAAGCATTTGCAGACATATTTTAATATACAAGACAAAGAGTAGGTAATGACTTCCGCTACTCGATGACTTACCTTCATTGTGCAAACATGCACGAAATTAAAAAGAAATATTTTTAATATTCAATTCAGTTCTGATGAAACAACTTATTTGTGCAGGTGCACTATGATTTAGCTTCAGCTTGTTGATACTGCAAAATGAGTATGCGAGAGTTCCCGTCGTTTCTGGTTTACCTTTTTTTGTATTTAGTCTGGAATCTCCGTCTGTTCCATAGTTAGTCTCCTTTCTGCTGAAGTTCTACTTCTACTAAAGTAGAGACATATTACTACGATGCTTTTAATTATATTTTCATTTATTTCATTCGTCAATAGAAACAGTGTTGTATTAAAATACATTACAGCTTTTGCTTTTACTATCACGAACTTGACAACAACTCTCCTAGCAAACCCAGAAAATATATATAGAACCTATACATATGTATGTGTGACTTCTTGTTGAGGTATTCCTTGGTCCAAGGTTGACTAGAATCTTCTAGTAACTTTGTCAACGAAAAACCATGTGGAATATCTCAACCAAGATAAAAAATAAACAAATCAATAAAAAGTAAAATATACTTTCATATATCCAATGTTAAATAATAAATTATCAACTCTCCTAATAAAGAAAGAAAACCACACTTCTTTAGTCATAATCATGTACTCTCACAAATATGACGTAATAATTTACTTAAACAGATTTTAATTTTGTAATAATTTGTCTGCTGTTCATCACGTAGTGCACCAACGATTAGTATACTAGTATACTTCCTCTAAGAACAAATTCAAAATAATGAGTTAATGTGAAAAAATTTAGATATGCAAATACATGTAGACTTAAGAAAGTTTATTAAATCTGTACAGCTTATATAAATTTATGTGAATTATTTCTATAGGATGGCCGAGGGAATGTATCAATCTTGAGTGTTTGACCACGTGAACAAGCACTGTAGGAAGGAAGCATAGGGATGTTGTGGTCTTTAGAGAGTGTGGTCGTGATGAGTAAGGTTAATAAAGCTGGGTGGTTGTCGAGGCTGAAGTGTAGACCCAATATAAGTGAAAGCATTGGGGCATTATAGTATTATGTGAATGAGTAGTGAAACAGTCAACTAAGTCTGAGTTAACTAAAATTTCAGTTAAGAGTCAGCAAACATTGGAAAATTACTGGAAGCGTGTTACATTTGCTATGAACTGCGAGTTTAATTGATGCTTAGAGTTTTCGTTTGGCGCTCTGCTTGCACTGTCTTATTTGTCGATTGTTTCATAAAAATGTACTGACACGTCTATTAAATATTGAATGCCAAACATATCGAATGTGTTTCTCGTTCCATGCTAGTTATAATTTTATCTCAAACCAGTTGGTTGGATCATTGTCCTGTGTGATACAGTACCTGATTTCATTTCATTAATCGGTCTGATTTAAATGTGTTCGTTTAGTTCTAGAAACCAGCTACACAAGACACGCGTGGCTGTGGCTGAGTCTGATCTGGAATGGGCGGAAAAGTAAATGAAAGAATTCTTGCTGACAGAGACTCACTGAGTAAACACATCGATCAAATCTATGCGGGCCCTGCTTTGCATTCCTGAAGTTTCGTGGAATCAAAGGGAAGTTAGAAAAGAATGTTTTCTCAGAACACATTTACTTACAGTACAGGAACAAATGTGCTACACTATTTTGTTTGTCTTTTCTGTATAAATTTTCAAATCAGACGGTTTACAAATTCTGGAGACTGCGACGTGTAATTACCGTTGAGAAAAGCACCTGAGCGGTAGTCATGGCAGGTGATAACTTATTACGACAGCTGAAAGTTTTAATACGTGATAAGGAAGGTAGTATCAGATTTATCGATATGAAAACATCTACTTCCTTTTGCTACTCTTAACGGCTACTGTAAGGTCACATATTATGGCCTTACGTCTGCAGGATTACTGCAGACAAGGACTAGGTGAATCTGCAAACCTACGTGTATTTTTGCAATTGCTTTTATTTGTATGTACTTGTCATTTGTTTGATATGCTTTTTTAAAACATTTATTAGTAAGTTGAAAGAAGGAGTACTGATAGTGAAATTTTATTTTGAAAGTGCGGGAGTGTCGTTTATCGTAACAGTGTCTGCTTGTGTCCAGACTCGGTTATCGCGTCGTACATATGTGATCGCGTCGCGCGTGTAAAAAAAGAAACGGATTTGTAACGTGTTCCTGTCGTGAGACAAATTCGCATATCGCAGAATAGACCCACTCGAATCGAATGGACACTTGATGAACATTTGTGTAAATTTGTCTTGCCTCGCATTACTGTATGGATGTCTGTGATTGTTGTGAAATAATTGTACTGAAAGATGTCGTGGAGAATTCTCACCAGAAGATGAGTACTAAACTGTTTTGTATTGTGAACTGATTTAGCATTTGTGTTGAAATATAAGAGTTAAACAAGGGTTATAAACGTTTTTTCAAATGAAAATCCTTGATCAACCTAACTAACTTTTTGATAATAAATTGCAACAATAATTTAAAAATGAACAGATAAGAAAATAACTTGAGAAGTAAACTTTAAATGGCTAAGACATCTGATATTCTCTCACCCAGTGCCGATTAAATCTGAACAGAGAGAATTTAAATTAATTTCTTTCGTGTGCAATGGAAATTTCATTAATGACAGTTAACTATACAGAGACAACATTATAGTCATTCTCATATTAAAATATTTAACCAGATACATTTTGAAAGTACTAATCATTCAGTCAGCAAATCTTAAGATACTGTGAGAGCTAATGAACAAAAATCATAACTAAAATTAATCAAAGTAGTATATACTCCTGGCCATTAAAATTGCTACACCACGAAGATGACGTGCTGCATACGCGAAATTTAACCGATAGGAAGGAGAGATGCTATGATATGCAAATGATTAGATTTTCAGAGAATTTCCACAAGGTTGGCGCCGGTGGCGATACCTACAACGAGCTGACATACACAAACAGCACTTGACCGGCATTGCCTGGTGAAATGTTGTTGTGAATTCCTCGTGTAAGAAGGAGAGGTTTCCGACTTTGATAAATGCCGGATTGTAGCCTATCGCGATTGCGTTTCATCGTATCGCGACAATGTTGCTCGCGTTGGTCGCGATGCAATGACTGTTAGCAGAATATGGAATAGGTGGGTTCAGGAGGCCAATACGGAACGCAGTGCTGGATCCCAACGGCCTCGTATCACTAGCAGTTGAGATGACAGGCATCTTATCCACATGGGTGTAACGGATCGTGCAGCCACGTCTAGATCCCTGAGTCAACATATGGGGACGTTTACAAGACGACAACCATCTGTACGAAGAGTTCGACGACGTTTGCAGCAGCATGGACTATCAAGTCGCAGACCATGGCTGCGGTTACCCTGACGTTGCATCACAGACAGAAGCGCTTGCGATGGTGTACACAACGACGAACCTGGGTGCACGAATGGCAAAACGTCATTTTTCGGATGAATCCAGGTTCTGTTTACAGCATCACGATGGTTGCATCCGTGTTTGGCGTCATCGCGGTGAACGCACATTGGAAGCGTGTATTCGTCATCGCCATACTGGCGTATCACCCGGCGTGATGGTATGGGGTGCCATTGGTCACACGTCTCGGTCACCTCTAGTTCACATCGACGGCACTCTGAACAGTGGCCGTTACATTTCAGATGTGTTACGACCCGTGGCTCTACCCTTCATTCGATCCCTGCGAAACCCTACAATTCAGCAGGATAATGCACGACCGCATGTTGCAGGTCCTGTACGCGCCTTTCTGGATACGGAAAATGTTCGACCGCTGCCCTGGCCAGCACATTCTCCAGACCTCTCACCAACTGAAAACTTCTGGTCAATGGTGGCCGAGCAACTGGCTCGTCACAATACGCAAGTCACTACTCTTGATGAACTGTGGTATCGTGTTAAAGCTGCATGGGCACCTATACTTGTACACGCCATCCAAGCGCTGTTTGATTCAATGTCCAGGCGTATCAAGACGTGGTTGTTCTGGGTATTGATTTCTGAGGATCTATGCACCCAAATTGTGTGAAAATGTAATCACATGTCAGTTCTGGTATTTGTCCAATGAGTACCCGTAAATCATCTAAATCATCTGCATTTCTTCTTGGTGTAGCAATTTTCATGGGCAGTAGTGTTTGTGTGTGTGTGTGTGTGTGTGTGTGTGTGTGTGTGTTGTGTGTGTGTACTGCAACACAACAAAACCTTCAGCAAAGATCAAAAGTCAGTTACTTTCAAAACGATAGACAAAGTTGTACATTTTCGGTCACGATAAAAAGAAGGGGGAATCACACAGAATTTATCTTTTGTGATAACACAATTACAGGTAATCCAGTTTGTATCACAATATATATTGTATATATTTTATCGTGGGATGATAAGTAGAACCTTAAGTGAAGTAATCAGATGCACAAAAGTCAATATTATTATTCAACTTGTACACGTACTTAATGAACCAGATAAACTCTTCGATAGTAATAGGGCATAAGTTTAGAGGTGAACTGTATTTCGAATGTGCAAAGTTGACAGACAGTTACGATATTTTATCAATATTTTTCGAGTTTAAAAATACAAACGATGGACATTTATCTTTATTTTCAATCAAAAGAAATATTTAAGCCTCTACTCCACCTCATATTTTCAAATCAGCCGGTTTACAGATTCTGGAGCATGCTACGTATAATTACCGTTGAGAAATGCACCTGAGCGGTATTCATGGCAGATGCTAACTTATTACGACAGCTGAAAGTTTTAATACGTTATACGGAATGTAGTTTCAGATTTATCGATATGAAAAAATCTACTTCCTTTCGCTGCTCTTAACGGCTACGTACACGTATAATTTTTTGTGCTGTGTGCATCTATGGCAAATTAGCTTTCAAGATTATACGAGTTTAAGTGTTTTTTCAATAGCACTATAACTATATTAAAAATAGGTACTTGAATTTTCTTGTTCACGTATTTATATAATGAATTTTCACCAAGTGCTTTACTAAGCCTGAACATCCCATAGATATAGCCAGCCCGAATTAATGTAGATTGTGTCAGGTCGAAAACCAGGATATTTGGACAGGGGTGGAGGGAGTGATGAGAAGACGGTTGGCTCAGCTAATAACACTTTAGTGTCACTATTTTGTCTAAATATTTTTAAGCGTGAACTGCATGAATAATGCTATCTCCTCCTGTATCTTGATCTCCCGCCCTCTCTCTCTCCCTGTGTCTTTTAATATTGTAATTAAAAGGGGGGGGGAGTAGTTGTAGCATGTCCCCTGGATTTTTTTCCTGGAATGTCTGAAAAGATAATTTAGGCTAAAGCTTGGGTACACGGAAGTTTTTAATGTAATTTTATCCGGCTTGATTCCATGTTGGAATTGGTGCTCCACGACTGTATTTGATTTGTAGCAATTCTTTCAGCAATCAGTCGTAAGAAATATATATTTTTTACTTGTTTGCAAATCTAGATTTCGACCACTGTGTGGTCATTATCAATGCTTAAAACCAATTAAAATACTTAAATCATCTCGAACGCAACCTCCAACGTGGAGGTCGAGATGTTTTAAGTATTTTAATTGGTTTTAAGCATTGATAATGACCACAAAGTGGTCGAAATTAAATTTGAAAACAAATAAAAAATATATATTTCTTACGACTGATTGCTGAAAGAATTACCACGAATGTAATTTTATAAAATATCAGTCATATGAAAGGAAAACCAGCTGGAACCTAGTATGTAGAGACTCGTTGCAGGACATATTTGGAAAAACTACCTTAAAAATACGAACATTGAAATTTGAACGAAAATTGCTTTTAGTAGGATCTCAGGAGTATGGATCAGAACGTAGCTGCACACAGACCTCTGTACAAAACTTTCTAGCTGATTATCAAAAAGCAAATTGTACATTTAATGTTAATCCCAGGACTTGACATTTATTTAGCAAAATCATATAAACTGTGGAAGAATATTTTATGTACAGACAGCTATCGTTATTAACTACCTCCCTGTCACAGGAGAGCCACAACTGTGCAGGCTGTTCAGTGGTAGCAGAGGCAGACAGAGTCGCGGCACTCGAAGTAGCCGGGCGGTCCGCCTCCTCGCAGCATGCTGCACCTGAGCGCGCAGCCGGGGTCGAAGGGCCACTGCAGCTGCGCAGACGCGTGGCCGCACACCTCCACCGCCCACCACCGGCAGCAGCCGGGCGCTGCAAGCACACGGCGCCGACGCGTCGGTAAGCAGGCCTCTCCCTCAGCTGGTGGTACGTGCTAAAATGTTCAGATGTTTGTAAATCTATCGGACCAAACTGCGTGGTCATCAGTCCGTAGCTTACAAACTACTTAAACCTATTTGTAATCTTCTCGGGTCTGCAGCCGGATACTAAAGTCAACTTGACACAATATTTCAGCGGCGCAACTGGCCGCCATCCTCACGTGAGCTTGCTGATAGACAATCTTGGAGGTACGTCGATGATGCTTTTATGGTGTGGCCTCATGGGGAAGAATCTCTCAACCGCCTTTTGGACCATTTTAAATGGATGCATCCCAACATCAGGTTCACAATGGAAGTCGAGAAGGAGGGGAAGCTTCGGTTTCTTGATGTTCTGGTTTACAGAAGAGATGATGGGAAACTGGGACATAGCGTTTATCGAAAACCTACGCACACGGACCGCTATCTGCATGCCTCGAGTTGTCATCCTCCGGCCCAGCGTACTGGCGTTCTTCGGACATTAGCGAGAAGAGCTTACGCCATTCCGGCTGCAGAAAGTTTGACGCAAGAGCTAGATCATCTAAAAGTTGTGTTTCAACAAAATGGCTACACAGATAAGCAGATCCGCTGTGCTTTACAGTTTGGTCCTTCACCTGAACCCATAAATCAGTTGCTTTCCTACCTTTTGCCGGGAGTATTTCATCATAGATACGAAGAATTTAAAAAAAGTATGACATTAAGAGTGTTTTTCGTCCGCCAGTAAAGACGAGAGCACTTCTTGGATCTGTGAAGGATGATTTGGGTCTGAGAAAGCCCGGGATATGTAAGATTCCCTGTCAATGTGGGAAAACGTATATTGGTCAGACTATCCGCACCATTCAGGACAGATGTATTGAACATCAACGGCACACACGTTTGCTCCAGCCCGAGAGGTCGGCGCTAGCTGAGCACTGTCTTGATGATGGACATAGAATGTTATATGACGAAATTCACATGGTTGCTTCAGCATCTCGTTACTGGGACTGTGTCTTAAAGGAATCCATAGAAATTCTATTATCTGACAATCTGATAACAGAGACAAAGGCTACCTTCTTAGTAAATCCTAGAACCCGGTGTTATCAGATGTTAAAAAACAACGGTTGGTACTTCATAAATCTGAATAATAATTTTATCATCGATTATCGATTTCGCCGGACTCTACCACCGGAGCGCTGTACATCTTGTGCGCCAGAGGGCAGTCACTGTCACTTCTTGCGCACGCGCTATGGGCCTTCCTCGATGTATAAAGGAGCCGCCGATTGCACTGGTAACTCAGTTCCGGCGAGATTGTCTATCAGCAAGCTCACCTGAGGATGGCGGGCAGTTGCGCCGCTGAAATATTGTGTCAAGTTGACTTTAGTATCCGGCTGCAGACCCGAGAAGATTACAAACAGTTATTACGCCGGGAAAATCTTTGTGGTTACTTAAACCTAAGTAAACTAACCTAAGGACAACACAAACACACACATACCCATGCCACAGGGAGGACTCGAACCTCCGACGGCGAGCAACCGCGCGCTCCGCAGCAAGCCGCTTTAGACCGCTCGGTTACTCCACCGCGGCAATGTTCAAATGTTTGTTACGCTTAAGTGACTTAACTGCTGGGTCATCAGTTCATAAACATCGCCCGAGGGCGATTCGAACCCCCGACCGTAGCGGCCGTGCAGACTGTGACTGGCGCGCCGCAATCGCTCGGCCACTGCGGCCGGCGGTACGTGCTGTGTGAGTGGCAGCCTCATCGCGAACGACTATGTTCAACAGATTACGCTTGTGCCGTCTAAAATTGGAAGATGTAATTGTTGGAACAGCAATTTTCTCAGATATAGATAGCGGTAATAACGCATACACAACATACAAAAGGTGCGGTGAAATGGCAGAGCTGCATTTTATACTTCGCTAATTCGTGAGAAAACTTTTTTGACGGGAGTTAACGGATTATGAACCGGAAAACGTTGTTGTGTAGACTCATGATTAGATTAGAATGGATTAATACTTGTTCCATAGATCATACATAAGACATTACGTAATGGTGTGGAAAGTGTCGGTCTACACTTGACAATCAATATTTTAAGGATTTTTATTACATTTTTGTTGTTTTTTATTTAAAATTTTTTTTAAAGTTTTATCTAAAATTCATCTACATTGTAGAAGGAGTTGCCATTTCTTTTTAAATACTAGTTGGCTATCTGTCAGACTTTTGATGCTACTTGGTAAGTGACCAAAGACTTTTGTGGCAGTATAATTCACACGCCGGCCGCGGTGGCCGAGGGGACTGAGGCGCTTCAGTCACGGTCCGCACGGCCACTACGATCGGGAGCTCGAATCCGCCCTCGGGCATGGATATTTTTGCCGTCCTTAGTTGAAGGTAGTTCATAAGTAGTTTGTAATTTTAGGGACTGATGACCCCGTAGTTAAGTCCCAGAAGCAAGTCAAACATTTGTTAAAAAACAACAACAACAACAATAATTCACAACTTTCCGAGCCAAAGTTAGATTTAACCTTGAATCCTTCCTCCTAGTGTTGTAGCTTTGTACACTGCTATTACTTTTGAATTGGGTCGGATTGTTAATAACAAATGTCATGAGTGAATATATATATTGTGAAGCTACAGTGAAGTTCCCTACATCCCTAAATAAATGTCTGCAGGATGCTTTTGGGTGGGCTCCAGCAATTTTTCTGATTACACTCTTTTGTGCAATGAATACTTTTTTACTCAATGTTGAATTGCCCCAGAATATGATCCCATATGAAAGCAATGAATGAAAATAGGCGTAGTAAGCTAATTTACTGAGATGCATATCACCAAATTTTGCAATGACTCTGATAGCATAAGTAGCTGAACTCAAACGTTTCAGGAGATCTTCAATACGTTTCTTCCAATTCAGTCCCTCGTCATTGCAAACACCTAAAATTTTTGAATATTTTACCTTAGCTACAGATTTATGTTGAAAGTCTAAATTTATTAATGGTGTCATGCCATTTACTATATGAAACTGTATATAATGGGTTTATGAAAGTCAACTTAATGACTTTCTGAATGATATCATTTACAATTTCATCAGTTAATTCTGGTTTGTCAGGTGTGATAGCTATATTTGCATCATCAGCAAAAAGTACTAGCTTAGCATCTTCGTGAATGTAGAATGGTAAGTCATTAATATATATATTAAGAACAACAAGGGACCCAAGACCAAACCTTATAGGACCACATTTTTGATGGTGTGGTGTTTCATGGCAGTCTGTTTAGAACACCGTGAAAACTGAAATAGCTCCCTAGTGAGCACAGGATATACGTGTAAATTCGTAAATAATATAAAGAAGAAATAAAAAGGAATAATTTAAGTAAGTTAGAGAAGTTACTTGGTGACAGCACACTATTCTGATGTGCGTTTCTTTTTTTTTCTTTTTTGTCCAGAGTCGACCGCACGGTAGAAGAAAGGACTAAAGTGAACTGACAAGTACGCAGAAGTTAAACAAAATTGTACGAAGAACAAATATATTCTTAAATAGTTGATCTGTGCGAATAATTCGCGCTTTGTCCTGATGATCATAGATAGGTAAGATAGTAATGGAGAAATGGCAGATGCAAGTACATACGCATAAAAAAATTAACTTTGAGTCGTATTAACAAAATATTAGTCTCATTCTAACAAAATTTATATAATGAAATACAATATGATTAATTGTAAAACATAAAAAATCAGATATTGACTTTTCATGTTTATTTTACTTTTGAAAACTTGTTTATTTTACAAATCTTATTTGAAAATAATTTTAATAGTTATAATGTGATCTTCGTTTACTTTTTTGCTGTTTGTGTCTTTAGCGCAAACATAAATATCACTGAATGAGCAAATTCGTGAGAAAGCCATCTATAACTGTTCCCAGAATTCCTGTGACTGTGACAAGAATCAGTCCTCTAATGTGTCTTTCAGTTCGTCTTCCCTTTGAAATGTGTTTCAGCGGACCAAAGAGATGGAAGTCACAGGTCGACATGTCCGGGCTGTAGGGCGGACGCTCAAGCTGCTCCAACTTGACCAGTACACTTGATGCTCTACCCTGGAGACGTGTGGCGCGCGTTATCAAGGAGCAGAAGCACTTCTTCTGTGAGCAGTCCTGTCCGTTCGTTCTTGATGGACCTGCATAAGCAATGGAGTGTCTCTCAGTACTGTTGATGGTTTTTCCGTGCTCGAGGAATTCGTTCAGTATCGGACCTCGGACGTCGATAAAGACGGTGAGCACACTGCCTGCTGAGGGCACAGAATTGAACTTTTGAGGGTGAGGCGACGCCTCATGCTTCTCGTTCCTAGATGTCACTCTACGTTATCCCAAAGCTACATATTCAAATTTCGACCGGTTTGTTTGTTAACACGTTTCGCATCTTTTCATTTGCACACCCTTCGTATATAAATTATACCAACTAGCGGTATCAGATATCAAGAAAACTAAAGGCGACCGGAATCTATGAAGAAATCAGCCTTTTAAGTTTCCACGGAAGATTCACTGCAATTTTATAAAATATCATTCGTATGAAAAAAAGAACTATCCGGAACCATACAATGGAACATTAGGAACTTAGGAAATCGTTACGTAGCTCATACTGAGTCAAGACTGCAACCAGTACGACATTGCATGCATCACCTCTCGTCAGCGACAACGCAGTAGACGAAGGTCTGCACTCAATGATAGAAAGCAGTTGCATCGTGCTAACAGACGAGCATCACTACTTGAAACAACCGCACGTGGAACATACAACCAGCTTGATTTTAAGGGCAATGTGGAACAATTAAGAATTTATGGTCTGTGGCAGCAGACTCCGTCACGACTGCCTTTGCTAACTGCACATCGCCTGCAGCGCCCGCCTCTACTTGGCTCCGTATCGATAGGAAAACCATGACTTGGGCAGATGAGTCTCGATTTCAGTTGGTAAGAGTTGGTGGAATGGTTACAGTGTGGTGCCGACCACACAACCATAGTCCGAAATTGTTGTCAAGGCACTGTGCAAGCTGGTGGTGGCTCCTTAATTATGTACGCTGCTTTTACTAGGACTGGACTTGTTCACTGGAATACGATCATTCTGGATGAAATGTTTTGAAGCCGTTGGAAGAATAACGGACATCTTTTGTTGATGTTACTCGTGGACGACCTTGGCCTTGCCTTCTATTGATGGTTTCTGTTCTTTGAAATCGCGTCCAGGTCCTGAAAATCACACTTTGGGACACTCCAATAGCTGCAGCATATCCCTCTGCTTCTGTCTCGCTTTCAACCCTCCTATGGCTCTCCATGCGATAGATTCGGATAAGTCACGCTTTTGTTGCATTGTACTACCTGCTCACTACACTATCTCAAACTAACTGATTGTGTAATTTATTTGGTAAACACAAGTCAACAACAACCCCCTCTGCAGCAAGTTTCTGTTATTACATCTCGGTTGCCGTGATGTTGTCTCCAGTCTCCACACAGTAGTTCATTCCGCCGATGACAATGCTATAGAGCCTAGGTATGTCAACTGATACCCTAACTGTTTTAACACGTGTAATGATGTCCGATGTTCTGCGTACACAAATCATTCGTTGGAACTGTCCACAGTATTCGTCAACCAATCGTGATTGTTATTGTGTCATGATTAGCGTGGCACATTGTCAGCTATTACATTCCACCATTTTTGGGAAACGTCATGAATGAATGAAAGCTGTTTCCAAGTAGCCGAACGTAGGTATTTACAGTTAATGGTACAGTATCACCAGAAGACACAGTCCATTTCTTGTAAAAACAGCCTCCTACACCAATATGAAGTCACAATCAGCTTGTACAGTGTCTAGTTGACAACATGGGTGTCTTGTAGATAGTTTTCAACTGGCGATCTACAGCCGCTATTTATTTAGAAAAAAACTTTCATATTTTTAAAATCTGTTCTTGATGGCAGACAGTGCCGAAAATGGTAGAGTCTAATAATTATGAATATTGTACAGCTGTTTTCGCAAGAATAATTTTTTTCTTCATGGTGCTCGCGTCCCACACTACCCCTACCATCAACTTTAACGAAATGAAATCGTGACTTATCCAAGTTGCGTAGGGTTCTGTCGATATCGTCACGACTGCAGGCGATGTCTTGGTGTTACGGATGGCACTATAGTCGGTTGTATGCTGCCATAGCCCATTAACGCCAAGATTGCGCATCGCTGCTCTAACGAATACTTTCGTCGTACTTCCTACATTGCTATTCGCTACGTTGCTTGTCTATTAGCACTGTCAACTCTAGGTCATATATAAAGTGTAGGCAGTTGGCCGCTGTGTTGTGAGTCACTGCCTGAATTTCGGTATTCTGCAGACAATTTTGATACTGAGATCCTTGGTATATTGAATTTCCTAAAGAAGTGGAACTTCCCATGTGCCTGTGTCCAACTCTCCAACTGAGTTAATGTTAGTCTTGCGGCCATAATTACATCTGTAACCTTCTCACATGAACCACAGGAGTACAAATAAAATTGGCAATGCATCGCCCTTATATATAGATACTACCGTTATCTGTAGCTGTGAATATCACATAATTTGACGTCTCAGTTTTTATTAGCAGACTAACAGAATAAGGTAAGTATTACAGTTAAAATCTGTGTGAATTTCTTTAGACAGCAGAGCTAACGATGCGCAAACTTCCTAACTATTTTGGTCTAGTATTTGAGGGAGACGCCAATTAGCAACTTCCAAGAAACTTTGCCGATAATTTCAAACTTGACCGAAACTGCTTCTCGCTGTTACTTCATGCGAACTGATGAATGTCAAAGGGAGGTGTAGAGCTCCCTAACTTCTTGCTGTACATGATTCAGTCTTGACATATTAATTGAATACTACTTTACTACTTTTTCATTCGCAACGCACTTTTCACAGATTATCTGCGTACATCACTGAATAGGGCTTCAATGAAAAACAGTGAGAAGCGTGAGAAACTAACGTTTGCCTAAGATTTAACGAAGACTTTCACAGATTTTATTCATATATTGTTTCATAATATGAACACTCAGTGATTCCCAACAAACTTGCAGCTTATATGCTTATATGCTTAAAGTAACATACACAGTCGGTAAAAATTAGTGCACCTAGACCGACGACGTTAATTATGATCCCATGAGGGCAGATGTACTGATGATTGACCTACCGCGTCATAATTTAAGATGGCTATTAGTTTAATAACCAACGTTACAGCCAACGTTACACTGGCCTTCTTCTGGGTATACCGATGTGAGCTGGTTGCTACATATCACTATATTTTGCCGTTAACTGTGACATTACGTCATAATTTAAAATCTGATTTATTTAGTAAAATTTATGTTGGAAAAGTGGAAACTTTGTTATGATAGGATACTGAGGTGAAAGGAGTGGGAGTGAGCCGTTGTCTATTGCTTCATGCATGGCAACTCATAATTGGTGGTCGTCGGCGAATGTGGTGAGGGCTTCCGTTTCTTCCTGCTTGCCGTGGGCCGCGTGGCGGCAGTTGCTTACTAGTGACGCTCGCGTGTTGTGTTGTCAGTGCGGCCTATTTCGCTGTGATGGCTGGTAGCCAGAAGGGGGCAAGCCTGGGTCCATCTTCTCTGTTCGTGCTGTTGGGATGTTTGAAAATTTCGATAGCTTCGCTTGTCTTGGTTGCTAAGAGAGTATTCTGGCTTCGTTAAATTTTATCTTTTTCCTGCAATCTTACTGGTGTTCGGCTACTGCAGATTTATTGTGTTGACCTAATCGAATGTAGCGTTCATGTTCGCGTATGCGCGTTATCACTGCCCTCCCTGTCTCACCTATATATATATATATATATATATATATATTTCCCCACACTCGCATTCCACCTTGTACACTCCAGCAGCGTGTAGTGCCTCTGTCTTCTCATTTGTGGAGCCTAGCACATCCCGGGTCTTGTTGTTACTAGAGTAAACAGGCTGGACACAAACCCCGCGAAGATGTTTAGCAATCCGATCTGTGACGTTTTTTACATACGGTAAGTGTGATGCTGACTGCTTTTTATCTATTTCCTGCCTATTGCGGTTTCTTTTATTTGTTTACATGGGGGTGTTGGTCAGTTTGTGGTTGTAGCCATTGTCCAGAAATGTTATTCGTAGTTTTCTGTGCTCAGCTGTTTCGTTGCCTTCATCACTTAGGTGCTGTGCGCGAATTGCCTGTGAGAGGATGACAAGAGTTGTTCTGTGCTGTGTGGTGCTTGGATTGGATGGGAGTGCAAATTGCTGTCGGTATGTGTAGGCTTTCGATATACAGGAAGTAGTCCCCGCCCGGATATCCGAATGGGGGACTATTTTACCTCCGGAATATTTTACCCGAGAGGATGCCATCATCTTATACTCATACATTAGAGCTGCATGTCCTCGGGAAATGTAACGGCTGTAGTTTCCCCTTGCTTTCAGCCATTCGCAATAACTTTGTGGCAAAGCCACATTAGCTGAAGTTACAAGGCCAGCTCAGTCAATCACCCAGACTGTTGCCCCTGTAACTACTGAAAAGGCTGCTGCCCCTCTTCAGGAACCACACGTTTGTCTGGCCTCTCCACAGATACCCTCCCCTGTGGTTGCACCGTGGCATCGTTGAGGCACGCAAGCCACTCTACCTCGGCAATGAATGTGGGGGGTGGAGAAGATAGATAATTCCAACAATATTGTCAAAAACTTTCTCCATATGTACAAAAGCTAGAAATGTAGGTTTGTCTTTCCAGAAGACAGCTTAAGGAAAGGCAAACCTATATTTCTAGCTTTTGTAGATTTGGAGAAAGCTTTTGACAATGTTGATTGGAATATTTCAAATTCTGAAGTCAACAGGGGTAAAATATAGAGAACAGAAGGTTATTTACAACTTGTAGAATCACCAAACAATGGTTATTGGAATTTAAGGGCATAAAGAGATGCAATGTTTGGGAAGGGAATAAGACAATTGTGTAGCCTTTCTCCAATGTTATTCAATTAGTACACTGAGCATGCCGTGAAGGAAAGCGAAGAGAAATTTGGAGAAGGAACTAGAGTTCAGTGTGAAGAAATAAAAACATAGTGTTTTGCTGATGACATTGTAGTTCTGACAGAGACAGCAAAGCACATGGAAAAGCAATCGAACGGAATGGACAATGTGTTGAAAGGAGCGTACAAGATGAAAATTAACCAGAGTAAAATAAGGGAAAAGGAATGGAGCCTTAGAAGATCAGGCGATGCTAAAGAAATTAGATTAGGTACCGAAATAATAAAGTGTTAGATGAGTTTTGTTACTTGAGCAGTAAAATAACATATGATGGTTGCGGTATAGAGAATGTAAAATGCAGAATGGCAAAAGGAAGAAAAGTGTTTTTGAAAAAGAAAAATTTGCTACTATAGAATATTAATTTAAGTATAAGGAAGTCTTTTCCGAAGGCATTTGTGTGGAGTGTTGTCTTGTACGGAAGTGAAACATGGAAAATCAACAGTTTAGACAGGAAAACGATAGAGGCTTTTGAAATGTGGTGCTACAGAAGAATGCTGAAGATTAGGTGGGTAGATCGCGTAACTAATGATGAGGTTGTTAACAGACTTGCGGAGAAACTGAGATTTCGGCATACCATGACTAGAACGAATAATCGATTGGTGGGACGCTTTCTTAGACATCAAGGAATTACACATTTAGCATTGGAAGGAAGTGTGTGGGGGAAAATCGCAGAGGGAGACCAAGAGACGAATATAGTAAGCAGATTCAAATGGATGGGGTTGCTGTTCTTATGAAGAGATAAAGAGGCTTGTTCAAGATAGAGTAGAATGGAGAGCTGCATCACACCAGGCTGCGGACTGAAGTCTACAACAACAACAACAACAACAACAACAACACTAACAACCGTTATGAAGATAGCAATGGCAGAAAAATCTGAGTACAATGTGGCAGTTTATTGTTTGAACTTCACTGTAGGAATATTTTTCAGAAGAATGGAAAAGATCAACTAATATATGGTTTTACGTTTTCATATAGGAATGTTAACGGCAACACTACGAAGCGAGACTACATAGTTGTTGAGGCAGAAGAAGCGTCATACAAACTGTAATGGCACAAGACGTTTGAAATTGTCAGAGAAATAGTTAAAACACACAGGAAAGGAAGAGTGACACACGGGCACAAGAACGGATTAGAAAGAATGTAAAAGAAAGATGCAGGTTATTTCGCCTAATATTCAACATGTGTGAAATTACGATGGAAGTTTAAGTGCTGTGAAGACGAATTCAAATTCAAGATGATAGGATATATATGATGTGCAAGAATTACAGAATCTGTTAAATAAAATAGTTTAACATCTAAATAATACAAGGTAAGCGAAAGAAAGTCGACTGTAAGGCAGAGTAACAAATAAGTGCTAATCAGTTTTGGAAATACCATACTACAAGTACGGGCGCTGATGACCTAGTCATTGAGCGCCCTAAACAAAAAATCATCATCAGAATTATCATCATAGTACAAGCAGTAAGCAATTTTGTCGTCTTGTGAATTGCCTTCATTTGTAAATTTTAATTTCACCACTTATATTTTGTTTTTAGTAGATCACGACGATTATGTTTGCACTACTTTGCGTATCTCTGCTTTACTCACTGTGGATAGCTCGAAATAAGCTCTTTGAGCAACCTCTTAGCTTGTCCACTGCTTTCGCATCATTAGTAAATTGGTTTGTTCTGTGTATGTATTCGTCACATACACTGCACTTATCTCCTATTCCCTCTGTCTTCTTCCATCTCCTCCTCTTCCTCTTTAACCTGCCATCCCTTTCTCCAACAATCTCCTCCTTCATAGCTCAATCCACATCATTCTCCTCCTCTATCCAATGTCTCCTCAACCCTGTCTCTGGCCATATCCTCCTTGCTCCATCTCCTTTGTAGATCCTTTTTCCAATTCTGGCATTTACAAGATAACATGTAACAACTGTCCCTGTTATTACATAGGACAGACACGAAGAGCAATCAATTTGCGGTATAAAGAACATTTACTAGGGAGGACAGGACGCAACGTGCATAATTCTACCTTTGCCGATCATTTGCTTGTAGCCGATCATGTCCCTAAATCGTTAGAAGACACTGTAATTTTGCATAGGGAGGCCAAGGGAAGAAAACTGGATTTATGGGAAGAATATGAAATTTTCAAACACCTCATCATCAACGATGGTTATATGCTGAACGACCAACTGCAACTTGCAAGTAGACAATACCTAGAAGGTTTCAAACCTATACTGTTTTAGACATTTGTTAATACAATACTTGTTCCTGCATGGTGTTTATGGTCTTCAGTATTCTAGTGGTGCACTTGTTTATAGTTTTCTAATGTTGTGATGCATAATGTATATCCCGTTCCCTCCCACTGGGTGCGTGCTATTTATTCTTAGTTTGTGTTTCATGCACTATGTCTGGCCGCTGAATATTTCCTAACTTTTCTATCTTCAATTTTTGCCTGTATGCACGTATATATATTCTGCCATCCACATGACTCGGCTCCAGATTTCTTTGCACGTTATTTCCCATCTGATTTCCTCATTCTTTATTTTATGTTTTCTGTCAGTATCATATTACACATAGTTTCTGCTTGTCAAATCATTCGCGTCCGCGACTGCGCGCACGTCACTAGGGCTCCTACGCCTCTGCCAGTACGCAGTGCTCACTAGACCTGTGTGTGGACGTGCTCCACAATTTTATAATGTAGACATTGTTTTAAATTTTACTTTTTATTCTATTGACATGGAGTCAGCCACATTTTATTTAACAACTTTTTTAATGTGAGCTTTATGTAAGTACATTCTCACCTATGCTGTAATTTTAATTTCTTATTTTAGAAACGCTTTTGTATTTTACTATAATCAACACAGTTTCAAGTGTAAAAATCCCGTATGTATCGATAGTTTGTAGTTTAGTAGTTATTAGTCGATCGGAACAACGTTACTTCTTATTGCTGATTCTTGTGTAGTACGCAGTTTCAGCGATAGATCAGAACCCGTTTTCGGTTTCCGCCACCCCCGGTTCTGGGGGTGAGCGTTCACAAACGAGCGCGGATGTTACTTTTGATGGCCGTGTCGGCATGAACAACCACGCTGCTGGACTCGGCAGCAGTAGGCTGAGCTTAGCCGATGGTGACGTATCAGGTGCCCGTCCACGGACGGACAGCCGTTGTATGTCCACGCAAAAGACTGGTTCATGGTCAAGGACAGCATCTGCGACCAGGGACGCTTCCATGGATAGACAATCGTCACAATCGTCTCACAGACGACATTCCTCATAGCTAGACAACATACCCTACCCAGCCGCAACGAGTACCAACCATGTTCAAGAGACGGACTCGGTCATTACCAATAAGGACCGCAGAGCCCGAGACCTAAGAGCAATGGAACTTGCAGCCCAATGTGGGCTTACTTGGCTCACAGACGACTCATCTGAAGAGGACCCCCAGGACAGGAAAAACCGCCCTGAGGACATGGAACTTGACGAACACGACACAAATCAAGGTTTTCAACAAGTGAAGTCCGGGACTAAGCGCAAACATGCAAAGCTACCCACAGCAACACTTAAGAAACAGTCTATAGTAACTACATCAAACAAATTTGCTCCTTTGAGCACAGATACAGACAACCAGGAGGCTGCACCTACACCGACTAACACGACAAATCAGGGCGCATCCACATCTGGTGCTGCTCAGCCAAAGGAGAAGCCGTTGAAAGTCCCACCCGTAACCGTTCAATACACTGGAAAATACCTGATGCTCAATACAGAACTTAAGAAACACATTACGGGCCCAGTACAAGCAATCTATAAAGGTGATTCCATTAAATATCATTTTGCCTCAATAGAAGACCACAGAGCAGCTTTACAATTTTTCCATGCACATCATATACCGTTCTATACCTATCAGAATCCAAAAGACAAAGTGTTAAAAGTCGTCATAAAATATCTGCCGGCGGAAGTGCCGGACACGGATGTAGAAGGTGAATTACGACAACTGGGATTTCACAATGCGACTGTGTTTCAGTTCAAATCACGGGATGACGCCACACAGAAATTGATCCCACAACCTGTCTACTGCGTCTCCTTACCGCCAGGACCAGAAAGTGAGTCTATATATGACATTAAACACATCCTCGATACGAGAGTAACTGTGGAAACGTACAGGAATAAAGATGGACCTCCGCAGTGTAAAAGGTGCCAGAGGTTTTTCCACATGGCCAATTATTGCACCCTGCCAGCTCGTTGCGTAAGATGTCCAGGACACCACCTATCGAAAGACTGCGGTAAACCACGCGGCCATAAACCGACGTATGTTAATTGTAACAAGGATCAAGCTGCTTCTTGGAGGGGATGTGAAAAATTTCAAGAAGCATTGCGCATATTCACAGCACAAGCCCAGTCTTTTCAATCGAGACGACAAACGACTCAACCCCAAACACCGGTTAACGTCCAGAATCCACAAGAGTTCCCGGTCTTGCGAAAAAAGAATCCTTGGAAAATTCCTGGAGCACAACATACCGCCGCGAACACATCAGATGCCACTCAAGGCCAACCAACATCTGATTTTGCTGAAATACTTGAGACTGTGAGAGGCATTCACTCATTCTTTTCAAATCTTCGTCAACGAAACATCTTTGCAGTCATAACAAATACTTTCCGTCAATTCAATACAGCACCTGACATCTTATCCAAAATAATGGTCCTGGTGGACGGCGTAATGCAAATCTTTGCTCCGTAATGGCTGCGAGGATCCACAGGACCTGCGACTTAACATTCTGTAATTTTAACGCCGAAGGAGTCAAAAATAAGAAAACAGAACTCTGTGACTTTCTAATCCGCCACAAAGTGGACATCTTGTTTCTGACAGAAACACATTTACGACGAACACAGACCTTCAAAATTCCGAACATGGTGGGGTATCGGACAGACCGACAGGGAAGGCGAGGGGGAGGCACCGCTATATATTTGCGTGACTTCATTCCACATTCAGTCGAAACTTTACCGCCGCTGAACACACTCGAAGCCACTGCAGTCACCATAAACACGCAGTATGGAAATGTCACGCTGGTGGCTGGTTATATTCGTCCAGCTGATCCTATGGACGAAGAAGATCTTCTCACCATTTTCGATAGTTTTGACAAAATTATTTTATGCGGGGATCTCAATGCAAAGTATTTTGCGTGGAATTCTCGCGCAAATAATCCTAAGGGCCAACTACTCTACAATTTAGAAGAGAGCTTGCAAGCAATAACCTACGGACCCGTCGATGTTACACACATTCCAAGGAACCGAAACCACAGACCGGATGTGCTGGACATCACTATACTTAAGAATTTGAGGTTTAATCCGAACTTAGTCACGTTAAATGATCTCACCTCAGATCATAACCCTGTGATTGGTCACTTAAA
The DNA here is from genome assembly GCA_026315105.1 of Locusta migratoria. NCBI lineage: Eukaryota > Metazoa > Arthropoda > Insecta > Orthoptera > Acrididae > Locusta > Locusta migratoria. The sequence goes on along the minus strand of CM048750.1, from coordinate 131,515,164 downwards.
CAGGGCTATTGAACCTCCGAGACCTCCCTTGAAGTGCATCACGACCTGGGACCAATATGCACATTACTTACAGAGACATATACGCCCCACAGCCGATGTCTCATCCACCGCTTTATTGATAACTCTATCAATGAATTGTCCAGACACATAAAAGACTCATATAAACATGCTACAGTCTCGGTCCAGTTTGAAAGGAAGCCCACGGATGAATTTTCTCCTCTCATCCAAGATCTAAAATCGCTGAAAAATAGGGTTAGAAAGAGGTGGACAAGATTCAGAAATCCGGCAGACAAACGCGAAGTGCGTAGACTTACCCGGGAACTACATAGGAGGGCCGTAGAGTGGCGACAAGAAATGTGGGAAGATCGAATGGAGTCTTTTCTGCTCCATGACCGTAAGGACTGGAACCTCCTTAAAGCGATGAAAACCTATAAAGCGCCAAAAACAGCTTTACTTGGACCAGCAGGATTAGTCTTCGATCCCTTTCTGAAGGCAGAACTGTTTGCAGAAACCTATGAGCACCAAAATACATTACGGGTTGATGACTTCGATATAACACGTCGACACATTCGCGACGTAGAACGGCAACTTCAGGTCATACGACGAGCAAGAGATGACACGCAACCACAGTTGACAACACCGACAGAAATCCGTAAAATTATCAGAACGCATTCGGCTGCAGGACCAGATGACATATCCAACGTCCACTTGAAACACCTTCCTAGGAAGCCACTTGTTGTTTTAACAAGAATCCTAAACAGCTGTCTGTTACTGTCTTATTTCGCCACTGACTGGAAGACGTCACGAATTGCGCCTATACCAAAACCTGAAAAGGACCCATGACAACCTGGCAATCATAGACCCATAAGCTTGTTACCGACTATGTCCAAGATCTTTGAGAGGATCATCCTTCACCGACTCAGAATTCCTTTACGAGAACACGATGTAATAAGACCAGATCAATATGATTTCCAACCTCACCTTTCAGCCGAACTCGAACTGTTGCGAGTTACGGAGTTTCTGTCGTATAATATGAACCGGGCGTATTACACAGCTGCAGCGTTTTTAGGCATTGAAACTGCGTATGACAAAGTCTGGAGGGCTAACTTAATAGTTAAAATGCATAATATTGGATTAATCCCACTGCACCTGATCAAACTAGTGGACAATTTCCTAACAGACAGACGATTCTTTGTACGGCTGGAAAATCAACGGTCTGGTATTCGAACGCTCCAGGAAGGCATACCACAAGGTTCTGTTTTATCGCCGACACTGTTTATCCTATATGTTAACGACCTACCGACCGTCCGCCAAGTTACAATTGCTCAGTTCGCAGATGACACTGCATTCTTGGCTAGCAGTCGGCGTCTGGCCGCCGCCATCATCAGACTCCAGCGTCAGCTTACGCTTACTGAAAGTTGGGCACATCAAAATATGATCACGATAAATGTCGACAAAACTAAGGCAGTAATGTTCACCAGGCGACGACCTGATCTATGCGATAATCTCCACATAAACAATACAAATATTCCTTGGTCTCCGCAAGTTCGATATCTCGGAGTGCAACTCGATAATAAGTTAACATTTAAACAACACATTTTACTTAAGAAAGAAAAAATGGTTAAATTAATTCATAAACTGTTTCCGTTATTGTATAGTACCCAGATGGCCACACAGGCCAATGTTCGTTTATACAAATCCACGGTGCTCCCTGCCATGACACACGGATGCTCGTCTTGGGGAACGACATGTCCCACCAATATAAAAATGTTACAATTACTGCAAAACAAGTGCCTCTGACTCATTCTACGAGCCCCTAGATGGGCCAGAACGAGAGAGTTGCATGACGAGTTCCATATGGACGCTGTGCAAGACTTTATAATCAAGCACACAAGGAACTTACTAAGCAAAGTAGAAATCCTGCGACCGACCACCAGGCACTTAGAATATACGGGCACAGTACACCCCGCGAGATGGCATCGTGTGAGAGTTCCACGTGCTATTATTGAAGATCCACCATAATAGCAGGTGCGAGACCTCCGATAATAAAGGCGACCACCATCTGAGTAGGGCAAAAGAGCAACTGCTCAAAAGCCCTGCTAACGTAGAACTGCTGTTAAAATGATCAGTTGGCTTGGAACACATGAAGTCCAGCTTTCAAAGAAGGCAGCACTTCTGAGAAGACAAAAAAAAGTTTTTTACTATTATTCATATGATTCTTGTATTATATTTCATTAGGTAACACTTCTGAAGAAGGCAAAATTACTTTTGCCGAAACCTAGGTCAAGGTTTATGCATGTAAACCATTTTATGCAACTGGTCGGCTGAAACTGTGTCGACTTTTGGATAGCCACAAATATTATTCTAAAAATCCGTATAAAATCAGGAAATGATCATAAGGCAAATATAATTATATGAATGGATTCACGAGACTTGGGAGAATCAAACAGATAAAAAGCCGACAAATTTCATTACTATAATAATAACACTATAAGACTTATATTTACAATTATTGATACGTAGTGTTTATCAGTAACAGATTAAGAAGCAAATGGGAAGAATTACACCACGCTACCTATTTTGAAAGACGTAGCAATGTTATTTCCGTATTATTTCAATAAACTTTATTTTACTCTATTGTTCTGTTATTGTTGAGGTAATAATATTCTTGTGTCAGAACATAGATTCCTCCACAGAAACACAAAACATGAATCCAGCAAAGTGAATTACATTTATATATGTATTTTATTATATTTAATATTATTCTTAATAACGTTCACTTTTTATGTTGCAGACTGCCACTTAAATATTTCATGGCCGACTAAAAATAGTATATATGCAGCAGATAATTTATATATAAACAATTAAAGTCTTTGTGGACAAGAACTGAATATATTTGTATAAAAAGCCATGATAAATTAAATATTAATTGTGTAACAACATTTCGACGGCGGCAGTATATTTGAACAGTGAGACGCCACGCTTAATGGCTATCTGAGGAAAGAGCTTTAGTCTGAACCGTTTTTTACTATTGTCAAATATATATTTGTTTGTTGAATGTAAACAATATTTGTAGGGAGGTGGTCAAAGCATTTAATTCTGAGATATTCAAATGTATAATATTTTGGAAGGGAAATTACATTTTAAAGATGAGGCGTTAGGATGCGCGGAAGGATACAATTTTGGGAGCAGAGGGAGCACGCTTTCGACCGCTTGGGAAGGGACTCGTAACTTGGACATGGTGGTGAAAGCTGTGATGCTGAGCAGTCTGAAGCCGTGTTGTGTTTCGCGTGAACGATATTTTCTAATTCCGTGTTGACCTTGGGTCAATAGATCGTTCTGTTCGAGATGATATTTGAATACAGGATATGTTCCAAAACCATGCTGAAAATTGACGTCAATGAAATAGGCCTGTAGTTGAGTGGGTTACTCCTACTGCCTTTCTTGAATATAGGCGTTGATTTGCCTTGTAACAGTGCTGCCAAATAACTGATCTTGTTAACGAGGCAGTTCCATTAAGGATCGAGAACTGAATTCCGCAAAGACTTAAATCACAAACAATTATTTTAGCTACTGACTGATCCTCCCACAAGAGAGGGTTGTGGCGGGCCCAGCGTTACTCACGTGTCTCGGGGTAGGGGTTGGTTATCCAGTGGCTGCCGTTCTCCACGAACATCTGCCCTGCTGCAGAAGCCGCCAGCACTGCGGAGGCGACCAGCAGCGTGGCCAGCGCCATGGCAGGCTCTAGTGCCACGGCCACCGACACTCCTCACCTTTATAGCTTCGCAGGCACCCACGGGACAGGCTTCGATAAGATTAGCAGTGACCTCACATACTGTCACAATACTGGTCGCCCTCCAAGGCTTGCTGCTGAACGAAGCTCGCTTTTCAGAATGCTAATAGCAGTGTACTTTTTATTCGCAAACCTTCCGTCTTCTTTTCCTCCTGCCTTCATCCTGCATTAATGAAAATGGATCACACTGTTACCATGGCTTTGGCAAAATGTTCAAATGTCTGTAAAGCTTATGGGGCTTAACTACGGGGTCATCAGTCCCTAAACTTACAAACTACTTATGAACTACTTACAAACTAGGACGGCACAAATATCCATGCCCGAGGGGGGATTCGAAACCCCGACCGTAGTGGCCGTGCAGACCGTGACTGAAGCGCCTCAGTCCCCTCGGCCACCCCGGCCGGCCATGGCTTTGGCATGTCAATTTTTAAGGGGCTGTAATATTGCGCTTTCTTTAATCCCATCAGGTGTTGGGGTGGTTGTTAATGTTCGGGGGCGCTTTTGAAGTTTCACTAGCGTTGTAATATTACAGGGAAGTAACTTGGTGGACTGACACTTTTAAGTAACTTTATAAATAACAGACTCAAAAAAGGAGGCGGAATCTGACTTTAAAGTTTAGCGGCGGTATAAAGTGGAATAAAAGCACCACCTGAGCACAATATTACACAAAGAAACTAGCAGATTTCGCGATGACCTTTTTTTACCATAATACTTGTATTAAGTTGACTGGATGTAGCAGATGAGGCTGTAAAACTCTTGCCGCATTGTGCAAAATGATGCTTGGTTTGCTTAGAGCGGATTGTACTAACTGAATGACCGTCAAAAAAGAATATATATATAAGACTGTTTAAATCGACAAGATTTCGTTTAATTTCGATTTCCTTGCAGGCATTACTATCAAGTCACGCTCATAAAAGTTACATATAATGGCATCCAGAAGTTTCTAGTAAATTATAGATACAATTCCAACAATGGCTCCAAGCATCATGTTACATAATCAAGATTATTGCTGGAAAAATAGAAACACTTCATGAATCATTAAAAGGTGTGTCATTTTAAATAAGTAAAAGGTTTTAGTTGTACCAACAATATTTTCATCATATTTAAAGAGAAAAACGAACTCACACACTTACATTTGGTAATAAGGAAGTCCCTGACATACGTCTAAACTCAGCGAAGGGTAAAACATAAAAGACGAAGTGCACAACCGCGTTCTGGGCAGTTCGTAAAAGATAGATGAACATCAAAAATATATGAAGAACGTAATTAGCTGTCAGAGAAAGCGGTGGTCAGCGACAAGTCTCGCAGATATATTTTGTACTAAATAAAATTTTCAATGTAATACTACAGGTCTAACTGGCGTCTTTATAGAAGAGAGTAAAAAAATTAAATAAATAAATAAATAAAATAATATTGCCTGGGGTGGATCTTGTGTGGTACGCATTTCTGCCGCTAGATTATATAGCGCAGCTCAAACAGAGTAACATATGCTAGGAACAGCGCATACACACACACACACACACACACATACACACACACATAAACACACGCTCGAGGGAGGTTTTCAACCTCCGACGGGGAGCGGCCTATCAATATATTTATTTCCTTTCTCCTCAGAATTTAAAAATATTTTGTTGCTCCCCTCTACTTAGGGAGGATTGTTTGTAATAAGCAAACAAGGAAATCAGAGTTCGAAAGGCAATATTAAATTGTCCGCAAAACACAATATGCCATGTGGTTTCGAGAAAGAAGTAAAAAAATACCACTGACGTGTTTTACGGCCCACTTTAAATTCGTAGTTTTATCATTTTTTGCAAACATTTCGGACAAAATAATGTAAATAATAAAAAAATATAGTGGTATGATTACGACTCTACTATCGTGACAATATCTATGTACCCAATACGTAACCCTTTTAGGAAAAAAGAGAAAAATAACTGTGAGCGGCGGGTCTCGAACCACAGACCATGTGCATCACAATCCAACACGCTGCCCACTACACTACAGCAAACAGTTACGAAACTCGTCCTTTATTTTGTTACTATTGATGGCAGTTGTTAACTAATGCTAATATGGCATTTTTAGACACTAGATTATCATTTATCGTACGAAGAACGACGTGATTTTGTTAATTATTCAGTGCGCCGTTGCTTTGAAATCACAACGTGTAAGTTATAATAAGAAAATCATCAAACACGCAACGCAAGATGGCGTATGCCAGAGTTCTGAGCGTGGAATGTAAAGTGACATCTGCGAACGGCTGGTTTTCGTAAAATCAATAGACGGTGTCAAATCGCCGTTATTTTTGCAATCTCTCAAACTATACGAGATATGAAGAAAACAACAGAGCAAAGTTGTACAGAATTTACTCCTCTACAAATTCGGTTATTCAATTTTCGTGTCAGATGAACCGTTCGTTTGCAATTACAATTATATTACAAACGGCTTTTTTTAGTATTACTGCCTTATTGTTTGTCCGAAATATTGGAGGTTCTGGTCTGACTGTAAAATTTGGTGTTGATCGGGTGAACGGTTCGTCTTAAAAAGTGGGAACACGTTACGGACAGACAGACAGACCTCCCAAAATCGCCGTTATTTTTGCAAATATCTCTGAAACGATACTAGATATGAAAAATAAGAGAGCAAAGTTGTAGAGAATTTTCTCCTCTACAAATTCGGTTATTCAGTTTTCGTGTGAGATGAATGGTTAAGCCGTTATTTTCATTTGAATTTCGAGCTGTCAAAAAACGATCGCAAAGGCCCACTTTTAGTGTAACTACCGTAACCTAAAGTGGGCCGAAATGGAATATACTCAAACAACTACCAGAAGCAGCGCCAATAATCAGCCAGAAGTCAGAGATTACCCCATCGCAGTTTGCTCATCAAGTCACAAGCAGATAATGTCCCTTTCGACAGCAGTAAAAATGAAACAAAAAGAGTTAATAATTATCTTCCGAGACGAAAGGTCATTCTTCAGCTCTCCTTTTAATGACAGTGTTATTGAGAAACCATAAAACCCCAAAGCCAAGGTGAGTCGCAAGGCCAGGTGAAGGGTTCCTATAATTTATCATCCACTTTGGATCAAAATGGAAGGAAATGGCTAGAGAGGTTTTTCTCGGATTCTCTGTGCAAGGGCCAAAGACACTCGCACTCCTGAAACCGGGAAAACCGAAAGATGATCCCTCGAGCAATCGTCCAATTGTCCTTCTCAGTGTCTGCTATGTACTACTAGAAAGAATCATCGACAACCGAATTTTTCGAACAGTTAACAGGCATGTGCTTTTCTACTATGCAGCCTTAATGCAAAACAGCAATTGTCGTGAGCCGGTGTCGGCTTTCATCTTATATAGAGTCTGGTTTTCAAAAAGGGCTGGAAACGGCAGTAGCATTTTTGACCTAAGTGCCGCTTGAACCCTTACTTCTTTGGCTATCCGCAACTATCGCTCCACCCCTTCGGAAACAACAAGAAGTAGCAATTCGTGAATGTGAAAAGGTTAATAACGTAGAGTTTTCCTAAAGGCTATCTATCTAGGAAATTGTATTCAATCCACCTGACATGCGTCTCAAATTAAGTAAAACATTCTGGACAGCTCGTGACTTGGAGCCATTCAAGATAGAAAATGTGTAGGAGGCATGGGAAAACAATACCAGCATAAATCGTCGGCGGCTCGAAGACCCTACAACACGCTTCCAACCTCTTATCTACTGAACAAAATTCGATGTGGACAGAAAAGAACAAAGTCCTTCATGTACAAATGGGAGTCTCAGACTCCCCGTTGTGTGAATAAAAAAGTTAAAATGTTTGTAGAGCTTATGGGACTTAACTACGGGGTCATCAGTCCCTAAACTTACAAACTACTTATGAACTAGCTAATACTAAGGACGGCACAAATATCCATGCCCAAAGGGGGATTCGAACCCCCGACCGTAGTGGCCGCGCGGACGGTGCCTGGCACGCTGCAGAGCGCTCGGCCACCGCGGCCGGCCCCGTTTTGTGATTGTAAAGTTTCAGAACGGGCCGCAAAACAGATCGTAAAGAAATGAAAATGTTCAAATGTTTTTTCCAAATGCTTGTAAAGCTTATGCGACTTAACTACCGGGTCATCAGTCCCTAAACTTACAAACTACGTATGAACTACTTACGAACTAGGACGGCACAAATATCCATGCCCGAGGGGGGATTCGAACCCCCGACCGTAGTGGCCGTGCTGACCGTGACTGGAGCGCCTCAGTCACCTCGGCCACCGCGGCCGGCGTCCAAATGTTTGTAAATATATTGGACCAACCTGTAATGGTAATCAGGCCCAAGATTTACAAACGTTTTAAACTAATTACACCAAGGAGAAAACACACACACACACACACACTACGAAGGAAGGACTCAAGCCGACAAGTCCGCAGCATGATGCATTAAGCCCGTTTTAAACGATCAACGAACTTGTAATAGATTGATAACAATTTGCGTTATTGACGGCCGTCTGTGGTTTGAACGGCTGCACTAGTATGATCGCGCTAGTATGGACGGGCGATAATCACAGCGATAAAGAAATAGGGCCAGTTTTAAATTCGGTACTAGTGGGTCCACTGCGCATGCGCGAGCTAGTAGCTGTCTGCTGCAGTCACCGCTCCAGTTAGTCTGCCATTTTCCTTCATATCTACGTATATTTTGCATTTTGTCGAACTTTATGATCCGAATGTATTCCACAAAGTATTTCTAATTGCGGCATTCACACTGTCTGTCACCGGATCGTCACCTCACGTCGACGTCACGTTAAGCTTTCTCGAGAGGAATGTTTTGATCGAAAGGTCGTCTGCTAACTTCGGAAGTTAACCTATTTTCGTCACGCTAATTTAATGTTGTAGTCGACGACAACACAGTTTGCATGCAAATTTGTCTTATTAATATTTATTTTATTATTATACTTCGGTTTAGCGGTAAATTGCAAATGTTTCATGACGACTTAAATATTTTTCTCAATTAAGCGTCCTCCTAAAAGTGAGGTCGTATATCTGACACCGAAAAATGGGTTATGTTTTAGAATATTGTAACAGGAAAGACTGGAGCCAATTGTTTATTTGAATAAGACTAACATTTGATGACGCAACTTACATTAAATAGCATTTTAAATAAAGCCAGGAGTATACAAAATCCCCTGCCACTGTGGAAAGGTATATATTGGACAGAAAATTCGTACGATTCACGACCGGTGTGTAGAACATCAAAGGCACACACGTCGGTTCCAACCAGAAAAGTCTGTAGTGGCTGAACATCATTTTAATGAAGGCCACGTCATTTAAAGACACGCAAATTATTGATTCAGCCTCACCTTAGTGGGATTGTGTCCTTAAGGAATCGATCGAAATAAGATTATCAGATAATCTTATTAATAGAGAGAAAGGATTTCCATTGAGTATAACGTGGAATCCCATTTTATCCGATATCAAACAACAACGGTCTAGTTTTCGACCAGCTACTTCTTAATTTTCGATTACTCGCTTTGGCTAACTTCTATCGCTGGTGGCGCTGCAATACTCTTCACTTATGCGGGAGGGCGTTCTTCCACTTCTTGCACATCCGCATTGGCTTGTTCCCGGTATAAAGGAGCCGCCGTAACTGATGTGTCCTCAGTTCCGGCGTGATTGTGCACCAGTCATACCTGAAGATGGTGGCTCGGTGGACCGCCGAAATATCGTATCAGCAGATCGACATAATCCGGCCGCAAACGCGTGAAGAACAACAACCATTATTACGCCGGGAAAAATACATTGGTCGATTGCCTGCAAGCCACTCAGGGAGTCACTACAGACGACAAACAACCTCCTGGGGCAGTCTTTGAGGTGGTCCAGAGCCCTTATAATGGCGACCAGCTCTGCGGTGAAGACGGTACACTCACGCGGCAAGGAATGCAGTTCAACATGGTCGTCCTGAATATACGCATACCCAACAGGCCATCTGTTACAGAACCATCAATGTAAATGGCTTCAGCGTCATGGAACGAATTAAGGAGTTGCAGGAACTGACGACGGTGTTGCAGAAATGGAGTCATTTGAAGCACGGGATAGATCCAGATAAAGCTGCAGACGGGGAATGGGCCAAGGAAAGGTTTGATAGGAATAGGAGAAAGTTGCAGGGGAATGGACAGGATTCGAGGGACAAGAGAAGGGAACGAACATGGACTGCAGTCGAGTAACCCGACCTGGACCGTCATGGATGGATAGTGCAGCGTATGGAAAAAGGAGCCGGCGGATCGGATGGTGGGATGAGGCCTGAACGTGGGCAACATAAGAAGCTAGCAGGTTTACCTGCGGAATCGCAGTGGGAGGATCCCAGCTTCGACTAGCTTGTCACAAGGCTCGTGCGAAACGCCCCTGTTGCCAAGCGGACACCACAATGCAGAACTGGGACCAACGTCTGCAGTGCTGAAGGCGCGGCCGAATCATAAACTATGCATCACTAGGCGTCACTAATAGAGCTGATAGAGCTGCAGGAGCGTTGGGCGAGCAGCTCTCCAAACGGTGTGACTCAAACAACGCAGGATGATCAGGTACCGCCAGCACTTTCGTTTGAGCTGTCGGAGAAGCGCCACCCATTTAAGACGGTCATCAAACAACATCCCTAAAAATTGGTGCGTCCCTTCGACACACAGCAGGTCATCAGCTGAATAAAGTTCGGGTTCCAGGTGTACCGCCCGACGTCGACAGAAATACATCATCCTAGTTTTTGATGCAGAAAACTGAAGACCGTGGGCAAACGCCCACGACTGCGTCTTTCGAATTGATATCTGAAACCGCCGTTCAGTAACACCGATGCCGTTGGAACTAAAATACATGCAGAAGTCATCGGCATACAAGGATATGGAAACCGATAACCCCACAGCTGCTGCAATACCATTAACTCGAATAAAAATAGCGGGACACTGAACGGAACCCTGTGGGACACCGTTTTCTTGATAATGAGGTGAGCTGAGACAAGTACCAACACGAACACGAAAAGAACGCAACGCTAGGATGTTCTGTATGAATACAGAAAGTGAACCCGGAAGCCTCAGTTGTAGGCGGTATATGGTGGCGCAAAGTGGTGAAGTACGCCTTCCGCAGATCAAATAAGACGGCAACCAGATTTTCGCGGCGAGTAAACTCTGTACGGATGGCTGACTCCAGCGACAAAGACTGTAGATAGCGGAGCGGTCATGACGGAACCCACCTTGTTGTGGGGCCGAGTCCCCAGTCCTCGAGGATCCACATATGCCTCCGACTCACCATGCATTCAAGGAGCTTGCATGGAACGTTGGTGAGGCTAATAGGTCGGTAACTATCAGCCATCTGTGGATCCGCCCCAGGCTTCATCATTGGGATGATAACACTATCCCACCATGAGACAGGAAAACATCCTCAACCCAGAGATGGTTGAGCAGGGCGTGAAGCAACAATGGAAGCAACATACTTCTCCCAGGAATTTCTCTTGCTTTGCTGGATCAGTCGCCGGGCCTGTGCCCGGAGATGCTTGAAGGCAACAAGATGTTCTACAGAAGGGTGCCGCCAGTGGCGCTGTAGTGCTTGCCGACGTTCCCAGATGCCTTCAGAGATCTCCGGTGTCCACCAGGGCACTGACTTATGGTGGAGGGAGCTGAGTGTGGTGGGGACAGTTTTCTCGGCTTCAGAAATGATGTCCTCTGTGACCTACTGAACAGCGGCATCAACATCAGTCGGTAGGGAAGAGGAAATCGCAGTAGTTGAGGAATAAGCTGGCCAGTCGGCCCTATGGAGGCGCCAGAGAGGCAGCCGATCAGCAGGGGGACACTATGGGAGCGACAGAAATATGGGAAAATGGTCGTCGTGGTCTCTCCAAGCGAGATGTGGAAGAAGCCTTGGTGGAATACGTGCCATGCACTACGCTAAAATGCGTAGCAGCACCGGTTTTCAGGAGGAAGATGTTCTGCTGCGGCAGTGGAGTCTCGGTGTGCCACCCCAGAAAGTGTGGTGGGCATTGAAATTCCCCAAAAGAACGAAAGATGTGGGAAGTTGGGCGATCAAGGCAGCGAGATCTACAGGAGAGACATCATCATCTGGTGGAAGGTACATACAGTAAAATCTTGCAATGCCCGAAGCCTAACAGCGACTGACTCTAGAGGTGTTGGAAGAGGCATGGCTGTGCTTGGGACAGAGGCAAGGTCGTAGATGCAAACTTCACCTGAAATTCTGACTGAATGATTTTTATAATACCCCCAATTGCCCCGAAGGGCAGGGGTCCTCTCGACAAGTTTTCTGTAGGGCTATACGGAGCACAGAGAAATGCTACAGCAACTGCTGCAGCTCAGCCAGATGGTGGAAAAAACCGTCGCAATTCCACTGCAATATCTCTGCCACCGTGCCGAATGATGTAAGGAATAAAATGGTTATTCCTCAGGGACATATGCTACTAGCTACTCAGAATCTGCAGAATCTAGAACCATGGGTTCTGGTGATCCTGTGATGGCAAGATTCTCGGGGATGCGAGGATCTGCTCGTCTTAAAAGGTGGAAGCGAGCGTTACTTTCGAGCCACTGAAGATTCCTTATTCTTGTCCTTCTTTTTCGTCCCCTCTCGCTGACCCTTTGGTATTAAAGGCTAGGAGGGCTTCTCGGGAGTGACATCAGGGACCGTCAAAGAGCCGGAAGCCCTTCGACCAGCACTTTGCGGATCCTTCAGCCATTGGCTGTGATCCCCATGCGCACTCTGAGAATCCTCGGAAGGGAGTACCCCGAGAGACCCCTTCCGAGCGAGAGGTGCCAGAGGAAGCAATTGCTTCTCCGGCTGCAGGATGGGGACTGGTGTCCCCAGTGGTTGGGGGGAAAGATGCCTCCACAACAGGTGGTGGAGCAGTAAGATGGAGCCGGCCCCAGTGGCCGAGGGGACTGAGGCGCTTCAGTCACGGTATGCACGGCCACTACGGTCGGGGGTTCTAATCCCTCCTCGGGCATGGATATTTGTGCCATCCTAGTTCGTAAGTAGTTCATAAGTAGTTCGTAAGTTTAGGGACTGATGACCCCGTAGTTGAGTCCCCATAGTTGAGTCCCATAAGCTGTTGAACATTTTTTTGAGTAAGATGGAGGTGCGCTCACACCCAACATGGGGGTAGTGGAAGCTTGATGGCCTCTAGGGCCCACAGGAGGAGGCGACATGTATTAACCGTACCTGCAGGGCGCGGGGAAGACTTTACAGCAGCGAAAGAGTTGTTCAACGAATGGAGCCGCTCATACTTATTTCTTACCTTCTTGTATGATAGCCGGTCTAAGGTCTTTATTTCCATGATTTTACGGACTTTATGTAGAATTGTACAGTTCAGAGAGCAAGGTGGATGGAGCTGCTTACAGTTCACACAGATGGGAGGTGGGTGCACAGAACATCCGGATGGGATCGACACCCACATTCCCTACACGTGGGGCTGGAAGTGCAATGGGAGGACATATGCCCGAACTTCCAGCACCTGAAGCACTTCATAGGGGGCGGGACGTACACTTGACGTCCCACTGGTATTACCTTGACCTTCTCGGGCAGTCTATCTCCTTTGAAGGCAAAGATGAATGCACCGGTGGCAACCCTGTGTTCTTTTGGTCCCCTATAAACATTCCTCTGCATTCCAGGTTTTACGAAAGTCTTCATCGGACTGTGACAACAAATCCCGTAGGTAAATAAGAACTTGGACAATATTGAGCATCCGCAGGCCAATAATGTCCCTGACTTGACTGGGGACGCCGTTTGTATAAAACAGCCCCCATTTTTGAGAAAGACGCAACCTCACCATACTTTCTTCGAGGTGGTCAACGAAGAACTGTGGCTTGGTGGACAAGAAAGAGTCACCATTGGCCCGGGAGTACGGTTTGGAACGGTTTAAGGCCCTGCGTTCTTCCCATGGTATAGCCAGGGAAGAGAATGACTTGAGGTTGTATGCTGTAGCATCAAAATCGGGCTTTCCACACTTAGAAACGGCGTTTTTGAGACCGCCCACGCTGTTAATTGCTCGTTTGATCTTGTTACCACGAGCAGCTAGGGAAGTATACGTCCACCCAGGTAGAACCCCGTTTGCCTGGGTCTTATACAACTGAGGTGCGGCAGGTTCCTCAGAGGTTGCTCGCTAGCGACTGTTCAACCTGAACAGCCATGCATCTCCTCGGAACGTAGCATACCTTGAGAATATATATATATATGAGAGTGAGATTAAGCCAAGATCCCCGGGTGCAGAAACGTACAACGTTCCACCGTCGCGTTGAACGATTGTCGTTGAAGCACGCACAGAGTTTACGGTGTAACGGACTGTTGGCGCGACACAGTCCACAGTTCGAGACCCCGGTTCGCCAAGCCCGTACTCAGAAAATTAATGTTGAGCCCCTGAGGGGGAATATTCTGCTAAACAGGCTTACACCATATGCAGGTGAAATTATGGGGGTTACCAAGGTGGCTTTCGGAGGAACAGGTCTACTATAGATCAAATATTGACCCTGCGTCAAATTTTGGAGAAGAAATGGGAATATAATAAACCGGTTCATAATTATTTCATAGATTTTACAAAAGCATATCATTCAGTACTGCGAACAGAATTGCACAGTATTCTTTTGGAACGTGGAACAGAAGCGAGTTTAAAAAATACAAAATGTAGAGTACGCGTGGGGAAATTGTAGTCAGAAGAATTCGAAATAAAGAACGGACTAAAGCAGGAAGATGCCCTGTCCCCGCTATTTTTTAATTTAGTCCTAGAATATATTGTACGAATGGCAGCAGATAATTCAGAGGGTGTGGAGCTAAATGGAAATGTTAAGATATTAGGGTATGCAGATGATCTAAACATCATTAGCGATAGGAAAGAATCTGTAGCAGCAAATGCGAATGCGTTAATCAAGGCTAGTGAAGACGTAGGTCTGGTTACTAGTAGTATGCCAACAGCAATAGATCAGGAAATGTTAAAAGGTGGTTACATGCAGTTTGAAAAAGTGAACGCGTTTGAGTTTTTAGGTGTGGAGATTACATCGAGAAATGAGATTGAATCCGAGCTGAGGAAGAGATTACGGGCCGGAAATGCTTGCTACTTCTCACTGGATAGAGTATTCTCATCACGGTTCTTGTCTAGAAATTTAAAAATCAGAATGTACAAAACTATCATTCTTCCAGTTGTGCTGTATGGATGTGAAATTTGGTCCCTCACTTTGCAAAATGAAAAATCGTTTCGAGCATTTGAAAACAAAATTTTGAGGAAAATTTTCGTAACAAAAAGGGATGACAATAGCGGCGAGTGGTGAAAACTGCATTACGAAGAGATTAACGAACCCTATTCAACAGTATTATTAAATCATGTAGGCTGCGATGGACGGGTCACATAGCTCGAATGGATGAAGGCAGGGCAGCGCGCAGAGTATTGGTAGGGCACTTAGAGGGAAGACGTCCTGTGGGGAGACCTTGATGGCAAAAACATGTTGCTGCGGTAATGGAGTTTCAAGTGCGGTATGACCAGTGAGTAAGTAAGTAAGCACCTAGTTGGACCAGGCACAAGAAGATTCGGACGTTATGATTATAACATCTTCCATTAGGAACAAAAGATTTTGCAAGGTTTTATTTTTATTTTTTTATTTTTTTTATTTTTTTTTTTTTTTTTATTGTAGGTGACCTGCTTGTGTTCATGACCGGTGTTGGACAAGGCATCGAAAACTTTTGTTTTGTTTTACTTTATTCTTTTTGTGGTGTCGCACAAGTACAAAGTGCGCGCCACTTACTTTCGCCGCGCGCCGCCATGCACGCACGGCGCGGCGTTCTCACGACGACAGCCACGAGCGCCCTCTGCTGCAACCCCGCTCGTGGCCACCACGGAAAGACACCGGGCACTTCGGACTGAGATAGCAACGAGTTAGGACCTTCGTAATCAGATAGGCACCAGTGAAGACTTTGCTATTGTACAGGCACTAGGCAGGCCTCTAACAACTATGTATCAACATTCTGCAGTACTATGTAAAAGTTAAGTATTGTTACATTCTGTGCAATATATATCTCTTTCTAATTTACTCGAGTGTTTATAGTTTCTGGCTGCTCCCCTCCGTACCTGCACCAGCGTGCTATTTTTGTTCCTGTGTCGGGCTCATTCCACTCGGCCACCGACACCTACGACGAGGCTGGGACACAAAAGCGGCGACGAAGTTGGGACACAAAACTTTTAAACCGGGGAGAGGAAGTACAGAAAAAAGTGGTTTTGCATTGCATCTTACAAGAGTAACAGTGTATTCTGTTCACTCACGCCTTTAGCGGATGTGTTAAATATCCGCTTTTTTCGGTCAAGGATTAATTAAGTGGTACAAGATTGTTAAGAAAAATGAACACTTACATCTAAATACAAGGTGTTTCACTAAGTGTGTTTGCCTCTGTAACTTATAAAATAATAGGTGACGGCAAATTTTAATGCGGTAGGTCAACACAAGGAATGTTACATTTTCTGAGGAGCTATGAACATAGTTTATTGTATCATTTTCCAAAGAGTTACAGCATAAAGATATATTTTTAAATGGAACAATATTTTTTATATCATACATTGGATTCGTTGAAACCAGCTGCGTCCAAATCAATTTAAACTACATTCCTATCACTGTTCGTTTGGGAGCTACAACCCTTCAAAGTTTCAGGGGCAGATACCACAAACGCTGCGCATAATGCAATGCGCCTTCTAAATGTGGTACGGCCGAGTTGTAACGTCGCCGGTGTCACGGAGCGAGAAGCTTCCTCGATGCCGACAGTTGGAGCCACACAAACAACCGGGGCTCAATATACCACAGTTACTGACATCGGATGACGATGGCATACACGAACGAGTTCGTTGACATGTTGCTGATGCTCGACAAGTGCCGACACGATGCCACTGAAGCTTCTCGCTCCATAACACCGACGACGTTACAACTCGGCCGTACCACATTTAGAAGGCGCATTGCATTATGCGCTGCGTTTGTGGTATTTTCCCCTGAAACTTTGAAGGGTTGTAGCTCCCAAACTAACAGTGATAGGAATGTAGTTTAAATTGATTTGGACGCAGCTGATTTCAACGAATCCAATGCACGATAGAAAAAACTATTGTTCCATTTAAAAAATTATATCTTTGTGCTGTTGCTTTTTGGAAAATGCTATAATAAACTATGTTCATAGCTCCGCGGAAAGTGTAATATTTATTGTGTTGACCTACCGCATTAAAATTTCCCGTCACCTATAAGTTACAGAGGCAAACACACTTAGTGAAACACCCTCCGCAATACACCGTAAATTGAGTGGCGGAGGGTAAACTGTACCACTACTAGGCATATCCTTTCCAAAATGTTCAAATGTTTGTTAAGCTTATGGGACTTAACTACGGGGTCATCAGTCCCTAAACTTACAAACTACTTATGAACTACTTACGAACTAGGACGGCACAAATATCCATGCCCGAGGGGGGATTCGAACCCCCGACCGTAGTGGCCGTGCAGACCGTGACTGGAGCGCCTCAGTCCCCTCGGCCACCGCGGCCGGCATATCCTTTCCTATTCCACCCCCAAATAGGAGGGAAAAAAGGATGTCTATACTCTTACCTAATTTCTCTTATCTTGTGTTTGTGGTCTTTACGCGAAATGTAAGAAGGCGGCAGGAAGATCGTTCTACAGTCAGCTTCAAATTCCGGCCTTCTAAATTTCCTCAAAAGAATTTTTCGAAAAGAACGCCGTCTTTCCTCCTTCTGCTCCCATTTGAGTTCAAGGAGTATTTCTGTGACACTTGCGCATTTAACGAACCTATCAGTAACGAACCTAGCTGCTCGCTTCTGAACTGCTTACACGTCTTCTTTGAAACTGATCTGCCGCGAGTCCCAAACACTTGACCAACACTCAAGACGTGGTCGTACAAGCGTTTTATACGCGGTATCCTTTACAGATGAAGTACATCTTCCCAAAATTGTCCCAATAAACCAAAGTCTCCAGTCCGCCTTACAACTGTCCTATCATGTTCGTTACATTTCATATCGCTCTGCAATGTTACGTCTACATATTTGAACAACGCGACTGCGTCAAGAAGCTTATTACTAATGCTGTATTCGAACCTAAACTCAGCACTTTGCATATTCAATAAACCACATATTACCCATGAAGAAATAATAAAAGCTGAAGAACAAGTTACTATCACCTTGTTTAGTGAAGGTGTCAGCAAACTGAACCTTGAAAGGTTGCCATCTATAAAAAATGCTAACGCGAAATCATTCGTTGTGGACTTACCAGCAAGTCCAGTTGAATGGGAAACGGGAAACCTCCTGAGCAATAGGGGTGGAATCACAATGAACATAGTCAGATACCAATTATAATGAGCCAAGCTCCAGCAGCTGAAGCTCTTCTCCACATCGTTTCACGCTCATGCAAGCTGAGCTATGGCGAAGCATGATCCTGCAGAAAAGCGGGTTTGAAATGTTCTCCAATTTGCAAGAAATGTATTTGGGTCAACCGTGAAAATGTGCCACAATTTTTATATGAAGACAAGGAGATGATATGGAGGATTTGGGGTAACCAATGACGAAATCAACGAACTTGACAAGGTTCATTCTCTTTTTAAAGAAGAGTTGAAATTGGAAACCAACACAAACTATTTCTGGTGACACCGAAGAACTTGGTCCATGAAAACGTCGGAAGTGGTGCTCATATCCCTCTTAAGTGCGCTTAATTGAAGTACGATATTACAAGTATTTCAATGTTTGTTAATAACGCATTTTAATTATAATGAAGCTGGTTATTTTTAATGTGAACTGCTTGTTTTTTTCATGGGGACGAAGCTTTTTTTTTAACTTGTTCATATGGTTGGAAAGACAATTAAAGTTTTGTCAACAAAAGTTTTGCCAACAAAAATCTCTTGTGGAAACTGTAAAGTCACATCGTTACACCCAAAGCATTCTGCAATTTACAACATTATAACTAAATTGCATGTCAGAAAATGAACTTTCTTGAAGAGTGAGCAAAATTGGTACTGAATTAGCTTACACGTACTAGCAAAATAGAAGTTCCAGCAGATGTGATGTCGTAAATAATAAGAGGCCACCGCCTGAGAATACCCAGATTTATGCGTCAATTGTTGGAAAAAGGGAGTAGTTAGGGACCTGCTACAACGTTTGCGTGCAATTTCGGACGCTTATGAAGCGTCTTGTAACTACCGCTTACAACAGTTTCGCTGTAGATACTGTAAAACTGTCGCATCAGTTTAACTTGATTATTTCTGACTGTCTTTCCAACATATTTCGCACATAGTATCGATATGTATCACTGAATGTACCTTCAAATTTATATCAATGTACGACACATACTTAAGTACATATTCTAATATATAAAGCAGAGTCAGAGTGTCCGTATATTCCAGTGAACGTGTTGCATACAAATCTACAGTTTTGATCCAATATTTTTCAAATTTTGTATACACAAGCTGCAATCCATGAGGACGGTCGCCGTAAGTGTAAGAATCAGGTACGATACATAGTTCACGCGATATACGTCATAAACAATGAGATGCGCGAAAAAAGCTGCATTTAGCGACAATGCTGCTCATTTTCTCCTAAACCACCGGACCGATTTCAACCAAATTTGGTACACACATTCCTTACCGTGAGGTACCAATTGCTGCAGAGTTAAGAATCACATACGACACATGGTTCAGAAGATATGACGTCATAAACAATAGGAATCGCAAAAAATGCCACATAATAAATATATTTTAATAATACGCTACATGAGAATGATAGTACTTAGCAACTTGCAGCAAACTTTAAAAATAATTTCAAACCTTTATTAACCTTTTCTCGCTGACAACCATAGCAAAACAATGAAAGGAAAAAAGTTTCTTCAAAAATGTTCAAATGTTTGTATAGTCTATGGGACATATCTGCAGGTACAGTTCAACGACATTTGCAGCAGCATGGACTATCAGCTCAGAGACCATGGCTGCGATTACCCTTGATACTGCATCACAGACAGGAGCGCCTGCAATAGTGTTCAAATGTTCAAATGTTTGTAGAGCTTATGGGACTTAACTACGGGGTCATCAGTCCCTAAACTTACAAACTACTTATGAACTAACTAAGACTAAGGACGGCACAAATATCCATGCCCGAGGGGGGATTCAAACCCCCGACCGTAGTGGCCGTGCAGACCGTGACTGGAGCGCCTCAGTCCCCTCGGCCACCGCGGCCGTCCAAAGTTTCTTGCTTACTACTTTACCGCTGCTTATGGAGTACAACTACGGCATTCGGTATGTTGTTACAATTTATAATTTCTACACTAGAAATAGTAGCCGCAGGAAATTTTACAGACAGTATACACGCATATAGTTGAGTGAACCTTCTAAATTGTATCACAGTACGAGACGTAGTTCTTGAGATATGAGCACATAAACAGTAAAGGTAATGGAAAACAGCCCCATCACGCACAAAGTTTTAATCTATTACTTATTTACTACTAATTGCATTCCCAAGAGATTTTACAGACGTACATTCATTGTACAAATGAATACTGGGTGATAAAAAAGTCAGTATAAATTTGAAAACTTAATAAATCACGGAATAATGTAGAAAGAGAGGTAAAAATTGACACACATGATTGGAATGACATGGGGTTTTATTAAAAAAAAATAATTAAAAAAAAAGAGTTCAAAAAGTCTCCGACAGATGGTGCTTCATCTGATCAGAAAAACAATAATTAGCATAATAAATTAAGACAAAGCAAAGATGATGTTCCTTACAGGAAATTCTCAGTATGTTCACCATCATTCCTCAACAATAGCTGTAGTTGAGGAATAATGTTGTGAACAGCACTGTAAAGCATGTTCGGAGTTATGGTTGTCTTTCAGCATCCCTAGAGATGTCGGTCGATCATGATACACTTGCGACTTCAGGTAACCCCAAAGCCAATAATCGCACGGACTGAGGTCTGGGGACCTGGGAGGCCAAGCATGACGAAAGTGGCGGCTGAGCACACGATCATTACCAAACGACGCGCGAAAGAAATCTTTCACGCCTCTAGCAATACTTTTTTTATGGAGTTGTAATAAAACCCCATGTCATTCCAGGCATCTGTGTCAATTTTTACATCTCTATCTACATTATTCCGTACTTTATTAAGTTTTCAAATTTATACTGACTCTTTTGACCACCCGGTATATACCTGAAAAATGGCAGGAATAAATAAATAACTAAATAATGCCGGGCTTTCAGCTAGTTATCTATACAGATCAGCCGGCTACTTTTAAAACCGAAGACACATAGTTACATTCTCTGTAGGCTGTTCTCCACGTCTGTTAAATGGAGAAAGAAGTTATTATAGGAACATCTACAGGCCTATTTTACTATCTACTTGCAATAAATTGTTCTCTATGAACCATAGACAATGCTGAGACATTACGTGTCTGAGCAGTACCGTAGGTTCAACCACCGTGGAAGGTTACCTACGGAGAAGCCTGATGAACGTGTAGTTCCTGAAGAGGGGCAGTAGGCTTTTCACTAGTTGCACGGGCTACAGTTTGGATGATTGACTAATCTGACCTTGTAACATCAGCTAACGTGGCTGAAAACAAGGGCAAACTGCAATCGTTACTTTTACCCGAGGACATATAGCTCTACTGATACGATGATGGCTTTTCATGAGTAAAATATTCCTGAGGAATACTCGGATCTGTGGTTGGGAGCTACTCAGGGAGACTTTGTCATCAGAAAAACCGAAATAGTCGTTCTACGGGTAGGAGCTTGGAATATTCTATCCCTGAATCGAGTAGGTAGTTTAGAAAAGTTGAAATAGGAAACGAACAGGATGAACTGATATAGTGGAAATTAGTGAAGTACTGAGACAGGGTGAACAGTATTTGTGGTCATGTAATACAGAATTATAAATACAGATCAGTTGGAGGTAACACAGGAGTAGAACTAATAGTGAACAAGAAAATACGGATGCAGTTAAACTACTGTGAACAGCATAGTGAAGGCATTATCATAGTCAAGATAGGCACGAATCCTTCAACCACTACAGTAGTACATTAGTACATGTTTGTATACATACTAGCTCTGCCGATAACGAGGTGGTTGAAAAAATGAAAAAAATACTTCCTGATATAGCAGTTGCTTTTTTTTAGCTGTTATTGTGTTTTTCTAATTTAAGAAAATCTACGTGTCATTGACATTACAGGATATGACTATAATAACATAGTTAAGTACTTGTGAAATCTAGAGATGAATTACATTTAAACTATTCACGACTTCTATATACATAAAATATGATTAAAGGGACACTTTTAGGTGGAGCGCCCGAATGAAATAAAAAGTCGCCGAATCACCAGATGAAGCCCAATGAGCTTAAGAGCTCTAGGCCATAAATTCTTTGTAATCCTCGTGGCAGCACTCCGCAAATTGCCTTCTAGCAATAGTGAAATATTGTTGTTTCCTATCAACAGTGAAATATTGCAAATGCTGGAAACAGCGAAAATTATGAATTATTCGCCGTTCTCAGAAACTGGTCACATCTCAGAAGAACCGGAAAGGGCATCGCAGGATTTAATTCCAAATATCATTGATCGCTTTGTCAGTACGAAACATATTTACGTGTGTATAACTTGGACATTCACAAGCATTGTTATTGAAGTGTACCCGTGTTCAGAAAAAGCAGAACATCTTGAAAGACTAGAGGTAGGTAGGTTATATCCCCAAGATATGTGAATTATTATGTTATGTTGAAATGATTAATGTTTGAGACATGTCGGCATGGAGGTTCAAGGTCAACAACGATATTGCAAACTGAAGATAGTGTAATTGGAGTAGACGTGTAGGATGCCTCACAGATGCGTGCGACAATCGTACCGTTAAATCAGTGAGTTTCTAAGAGAGTGCGTTTGTTCAAATGTTCAACTGTTTGTAAATCTTTCGGACTCAACTGCGTGGATATTAGTCCGTAGCTTAGAAACTACTTAAAGTTAAACAAACCTAACGACAACAAACTCACATTCCTGAGGGGTGACTCGAACCCAGACGGCGAACGGCCGCGCGCACCGCACCTCGACGCCCCAGTGCGCACGGCTAATCCGCCGCGGCGAATGGATTTGGGATAATTGAAGTGCGCGATACGACCCGTCGGCTTTGCCCAATGACGCCATATGTGAGTTAAAGACGATAGTTTGTTTACAAGCAGAACATGGACTACAGATTACAGTATAGATTAACTGAGAGATTTTTATTTTTTTTATTTATTTTTTTTTTTTTTTTTTTTTTTTCCCTGCAAGTGAGCGCCGAAGAAAATAATTTTTGGGCAGAGACCTGTGATCGATGGTACGTTCCGTTGTGGTAATTTTAATTTACCAGGATAATCACAGATTATTTCTTGTGTACAATACATAAGTATTACGATTTTACCCGGTGTTTATATTTGTCGATAGTGTTTGTTTTGTTAGTTGGTATATCTACGCAGCGTATCTTGCGAGACTTATATATGACGTCACTGGTCAAAGCTAACGGGTTGTATCTCAGTCTTCAGTTATGCCGAGACGTGATGCATTGATCTGCTCATGCGAGATGATGTGTTTCGGCAGTGCAACGTATGTGAGCAGTATGACTCACGGCGAGATGGCTCAAGTCGCACCAACCAGAACGAACCTCGAGCAGGTCGATTACTCATCTGACTGGCATTCCAGGACAAATCTGCATCATCCTCCGTTCTGGCTCTAAAGTCGGACAATGGGATACATCTTACACTATCAGTGCTTACATAGGCGCAGTACACGCCTACCTTTGACTAATGTGCAAAGGTGTGTGGAATGACGTCACTGCATACAGGAAGTTATGGACCTTTAAAACAGTGGATACATTTTTTTGAACCCCTCTGTATACGTCACACATAATACAAAATGAGCTTCTGGACTGTATGTAACAAGTTTACATCAAGTTTTAATCAGAAGAGATTAACGATGCCACTTTCGTTTCTTTTCAGGCTGACGAAACAACAGAATCCAGTTTGTCATTATATTGCGGTATAAAGGGGATGAAACCTGTTGAAAGATTTCTTTCCTTTTAAAACGTTAATGATAGGACAGCATATGGTCATGGTGAGGTTTTAAAAAGAGGACTGGAGCCTTTCAATGTTCAAGAAAAACTCATTGCTCAAATATACGATGGCGCCCCCGTAATGGAGTGTATAAGAACTGGCACATACCCAAAGGCGTGGAAGAGCGCTAATGATGACATCATAAAGGATGTAACTGATAAGAGATGCAGCCTTCGCCAAGTCCTATCGGCCAATCTGTCTCCTTGACGTGCCTGAGAAATTATTAGAGAAACTACTGTCTGGCAGCACAATGGGTCATTAATTTTGCCGGCCGCGGTGGCCGAGGGGGCTGAGGCGCTCCAGTCACGGTCTGCACGGGCACTACGGTCGGGGGTTCGAATCCCCCCTAGGGCATGGATATTTGCGCCGTCCTTAGTATAAGTTAGTTGATAAGTAGTTTTTGACCCCGTAGTTAAGTCCCATAAGCTTAACAAACATTTGAACATTTCATTAATTTTGACATTTAGGAGAAAAACAGCGATCTATTTGGTATGATCAATAAACAGAAAACAGTCTTGATCGCAGAAATTAACAGTTTCAATTAACAGGTTTCAACCTGATGTAGCCGGCCGCGGTGACCGAGGAAACTGAGGCGCTCCAGTTACGGTCTGCACGGCCACTACGGTCGGGGGTTCGAATCCACCCTCGGGCATGGATATTTGTGCCGTCCTAGTTCGTAAGAAGTTCATAAGTAGTTTGTAAGTTTAGGGACTGATGACCCTGTAGTTAAGTCCCATAGACTATACAAACTTTTGAACAACCTGATGTAGGTCATCTTTGGAATTACAAGTAGCCCATGTGGCCAGTGCTGCACTCGGCTGGGCTGGGCTGTCCTGGCTGTTCTGCTGCCAGTAGATGTTCCACAGTGTCTTGTCATAGTTACCTACTGGCAGCAGAACAGCCCAGGACAGCCCAGCCCAGCCGAGTGCAGCACTGGCCACATGGGCTATTTGTAATTCCGAAGATGACCTACATCAGGTTGAAACCGGTTAATTAAAACTGTTAATTTCTATTATCAAGACTGTTTTCTGTATATTGAGTACACTGGTTATTGTGTCTGAGGGGGGGAGGGCGAACGACGACAGTCCGGTGTCGGGGCGATCTGTAATTGTCCTGATTGCCGAGATCTGTGATTCGATGCCGCACAAGTATGTAGTAAGCATGGTGATGGGCATCTGTGGCACCTTCGACAACCTATGATGGCTCTCGCTCTTCTCCCATCTTCGGAAGATGGAGTGTCCAGGGACGCTGTAGGGGTGTCGGAGGATCTATTGTGAACAAAGGGTGGTTGTGCTATCGTCTCCCAGCGAGTACATCTCAAAATGGGCGACGAAGGCGTGCCCACAGGGCGCTCTTCTTGGGCCCCTCTTCTGGGACATTAATATTGAGCCATTATTATGGAGCATGCAAAACAGCGAGGATGTGCTGGAGGTGATGGCATAAGCTGATGATCTCCTCCTGCTGGTCGGCGGCCGCAGCCGCAAAGATGTGGAACCGAGGGTCCAGATCCTAGCTACATGGTGCCAAACCACTAAATTGCAAATAGCACCTAGCAAGTCTACACACTTACTACTGAAAGGTCAGCTAGTGCGCAACCACACTGTGAGGTTCGAGGGAACGCCAGTCATTCGGCGCCAACAGCCAAGATGCCTGGCAGTTATGATCGACAAACACTGGAACTTTGCAGTACACATAAATGCTGAAAGAGGAATGATGGCATTGCAGATAGGGCACAGGAGAGACCTGCCGGCTGATCTCATTAGGCTCTACCATAATACTAACAACTATGGTGGGCTACGGTTCCAGCATATGGCCACACGGGCTCACGAGGGTCGTGCCTGCCATAGCCATCTGAAGGGTGTAGCAGAACATCCTCCTGCAATCAGCTTTTAGGACCTCCCGGTTGGAGCTGGTATTGGGCAAAAAGAGGAAACCACGAGAAGGTAGAAAAAATAATTGATGTCAGGCTGAGATCAAAATTAAAATTCAAAAGAAGGAGGGAACAACTGTGGTAGAACAGCTGGGACGAGGATAAAACAGGGAGGAGAATCAATCAGGAAGAGATTGCAAATGAAACACTTTCAACACAATAGGGGAATGCTGCACTTCCTGACCGATCATGGTCCGTACTCAACACACCTTTGCTGGTCGGAAAGAGGGCTACATCCGCGTGTGACTGTGGAGCTATAAAAGGCACTGAAGAACTACAGGTGTACTTGCCCCACATACGACATTGAAGCTGCTGACTACGTCACATGTGCAGCTGCCTCATAACAAGACCTTTGAATTGATACGAAATGAGGAGACATTAAATATTTCGAAATAGCTCACGGATGTCACCTCGAAAAAGATCCGGAACAACTTCAACCTGACTTCAACCTGACCATGATAACGTACACCAGAATAGACCCTCCACACCCTGCCTTGCCGCCGGGCACGGAATTAAAGCCACCGTGGCCTGGATTCGGGTGTGGGGGGGGGGGGGGGGGGGGAGCGGGGGGGGAGTGAATCACGGACGGACAATATGAAGTCCTTCAGACATCTTAGATTAGTTGTAGTCGTAGTTTTATTAGTAGGTCGTAACTGTAGACTAGATTCAGGGGAATTCGTCGTCTTGAAGCACCTGTAGTGAGGGGGACGCAGGCTAGTGCCATCGTGTTTAGCTCGTCGGACACATCAAGTAGGTTTATAGGCACGGTGGCACAACCTGTAACACTGCAATTTGTAACATAGGCTAACAATAATAGTTGCCTGTAAGTTAGAATTAAGTAAGAAACTAATAATAACAAAAATGTAATAGTCTAAAAAGAAAGAAAATGTACACTGCATTGTATACTTGTATAGTAAAACGACCCTTTAACCTTAGAAATTGGCTCATTACTTAGAATAAAACAATAAAGGATTAAAAAATACACTAGTAGAATTCACTCTACGTAGTCGAATGTCCTCGCCCGAAGAAGACTCTCATCAAAAACAATAAAACAGTAAACAACTAAGTGACAATTACCATTTATGAGAGAGGACAACTTCTTACAAAATATCTGAACTTTTTACGTCGGATATAGTGCAAAGAACGTTCTGGAAAAATCTATTGCCGCTCGAAGCAAACAGATATTTTCAGTGAAATCATAAAATTGAAAAAAATATTGCAATCTTGGCTTAGAAGTTTTCTTCTCTAAAGTAAAAAATAAGATTGTCCTTCCCTCTATGAGGTGATTAAACACCATCGATGCGATATCTTTCAATCGCCTGTCCCAAATCGCAGTTGAAAACTGAGGGTCAATTCTAGCCCTCTAACCTCCAAAGGAGCCTTGATATGTTACTAGATAATTACCGCTGATATGACATAACCGTTTTCGTCATCGTGCCGTTGCGGCGTACAATTTGTCAAAATATAATAGGGAGAGCTCGTTTTATAGTACTTGTAGATATAAATACCGCTGAGTTCGTTTCCATTGCTAGAATATTTTGTCCTGAGCCAGTTTTTTTCTTTTTTTCTCCCTTCTTTTTTAAGGTTTCGTTCCTTGTACTCGACGACAGTAGATAGCTTCGTGGAATGTGAGCTGCTATCTACAAGGCCTGTCCCTGTCCGTGAACAGCTGATAGCTGCAACCGCCGTGGTTTCTGCGAGTGTGAGGGTCAGCAGGGCGCGCAGTGAGCGTGTGTCCTCGCAGGCTGAAGACATGCAGCTGCTGTTGGTCCTGGTAGCCACGGCTGCTGTGGCAGCAGCGTCTCGCTTCGGGATGCTGTACGGGCGAGCCAATGCCCCAGGTAACTGCAGTGTCTGCCCTAAGTGCCTCGTGTGTTTTGCGTCAGTATCATTGTATCATTTGCAGTGGTATATTTTCTCTATGATTCTTGAATTTTCTCCGGCGAAAACTGTATTGCAGTAAGTATTGGGGACTGCATCCGGCTAACAACCATTCATCCTGTTAAGATGAGGGATTTACGATGTAAATCGCTACGTTCAAGATGGCTGAAAGCTTGTAAGCTGAAATATCGTGGCGAGAAGTTGGCACCCGTCTGCAATCCCGAAAATTCTTGGAGTGTAAGTTTATGATCACCTTCAGATCATCCTTGCTTATCTATCCACTTGTGGAACGCAATACAGCAGCGATTCGGTCAAAAGTATGCGGACACCCTCAGACACCTAAGTTTTTCGTATTAAGTAGATTGTGCTGCCACCTACTGCCAGTTACTCCGTATCAACAACTTCAGTAGTCATTAGAGAGGGCATAATGGGGCACTCCGCGGGAATCACGCACTTCGAACGTCGTTAGGTGACTGGTTGTCATTTGTGTCAGAGGTCTGTGTGCGAGTTTTCCACACTCCTAAACATCTCTAGGTCCACTGTTTCTTATGTGATAGTGAAGTGGATACGTGAAGGGACACATACAGCACGAAAGCGTACAGGCGGACCTTGTCTGTTGACTGACAGAGGCTTCGTACAGTGTAATAGGTATCTATCCAGACCTCAGACCGTCTATGGAAAGTGGCTGAAGGATTGTGAAAGCGCTAGTAGTAGAGTTAGGAATCTCATTTCTTCAATGCGAATAAAGAATATAACACCTTCAGCCGTGTGTTTTGATTCACTTTATTTCGGTATAACTTACACATTTTTTAAAGTGATCCGGTGTGACTTGTTATATTAACTGCCAACACCGCTTATGTTGAAACAATTTCCTTCATTTCATTACTAGTTTCAGCAGAACTTGTTGCCATCGTCAGATGCTCTCTCTTCATAACACTAGGTGTCATCGTCGTCGTTTAAATGGAAATTAAAAGTTACAAAATGTTTTATTGTTTTGACGGCCCAGTGCGGTAACATTTAGTAACTTGAGGACATTTCCATTTCAACGACGACGATGACACCTACTTCTATGAAGTGACAGCATCTGGGGCTGGCAAAAAGTTCTGCGGAAACTGGTAATGGAATGAAGTAAATTCTTTCAACATAACGCTTTATTTTAACGCTACCACCCACAGAATTTCAGTATGTCATATTCAGGCCCCTATCCTACGTGAAACCGTGATAAATCCAAATACGTTATGACCTCAGGATGAGGACTACAACTAAGTCATTGGTATTAATAGATAAGATAACTGTAGGCGCTGTCCTAACGCGCTGTCCTAACTCCGCTGCAGAGTGGAAGTTTCATTCTAGATTCCGTTCTGTTTTACGTTGTTCTGTGAGTATAAATATGGCGTTATGAAGTGCTGTAATTTATAGTCTAAAATAAAGTGAGGCAAAACAGACGGCTGAAGGTATTATCTTCTTTATTGAACTTTGGTGTGTGATAGTTGCACGCATACAGCTGTCCAAGTTTTCTGTTTCCGAGATTCCTGTTAAGGCATATATCTACAATACGAAACCAATAGTACTAACAACTTAATTTGCAACTATTACAATCAAGTAAATGGTACATAATATGAAAATGCTGATTCTGCTCCACACAATGCTCTGGCCACTTTTGACCAGTGATGAGGCCGGGTAAAAAATTCATACGAGGTTTGGAACTTAAATAATGACAGCTATTTATTCAAAACCAATAAAAAACCGTTACATGCTTACACATTACTTCAAAGTAGTCAACAGCGTTGTGTAGAACCCGTTGCCAGCGATGGGGAAGGCTTAGTATACCGTCACCAGAGCCTGTTCTGTTGATGGTGCAAATGGAGCGGTCTACTGCCTGTCGAACCTCTGGAACAGCTCTGAAGGGAATGCCACGAAGTGGTCCGTCATCTTCAGAATCAAATAAAAGTCACAAGGACTTCAGTCCGGGGAGTGACTGTTTCCCTCAATAGTGCGCACGCTGGTGTCTTGGGACGGGCGAGTCCATTTGCTTGGAGGTAAAGTAGGTATGTCAACAACGTGTGCCATTAGCGACAAGAGTAGATACCATTGCATAGTGTCTCCACAGCAGTGTTGCCACTATTTAAGTTCAGACCCTCCTGTTTTTATTGCAACTGGTTGGCTGTACATGTATCTGTGCTCATACATGGTATATAGTTGTTTTTAAAAAAATATGTATCGTATACATCATTTGGTTTTTATCGAAACGTTACAGTATAGCAACCAGCTTTTGGGCAGATACCTGTGTTGCGACTTGTGAGCTGCTCATAGCAATCCCATGTCTCTGAGCTGTAGATATAGGGGAAGTTGTTGTGGTATAACTTTAAATGTAGACAAATGTAAGGGGATGGAGATAAGTGGGGAAAATTTTTCATAAAATTAAAAAATAGCAAAGTCGCTTCAGTTTAATGTGTAGGCGTAACTTTGTGAAACCCCGCGTGTGTCTGAGCGGGAAGTTCCAGAATTTTAGACTTCGCTTAGCCCGTACACATTGCAGGTGGGTTTAACATGCGGAACGGTAATGATAACGCAAACAAGTGTGGCCTGTGACAAGTGAATCTTAATGTGGGGAATCACACTTTAAACATTACGTGATATGAAAGTGACTTGAAAAATAAGTTTTAAATATCACGATCTGATTTGTTGCCTGTGAAACATATATTCTTCAAAAAATAAAAATTTGTTAATTATCAAGAATAAGCCATAACACAAGCAACTGGAGTTAAAAAGGTCGTTGAAAGTAAAAAACTGCTGTAGTAAATTAAGGTTAACTCTGCTACGTTAAATCGACGTTGGATAAACGATTAAGCAAGCTAAATACGTGGTGGGCCTATAGTAAAGCGGCATTTGTCTGGCACTGATAATCGGATTGAAACACTAGCTGAAGCTACGTACTCCTTATCATGGTAACAGTCGAAGCTGTTGCCCTTCAGTACAGAGTTTCTGTCCCTGTGGACGTTCGTACTGGTGGTACCAAACCGCTCGTCCCCAGGTTCTCTCTCGGTCGAAGCTAGCGTAGAAGTACTGATTTCTCGTGCGCGCTGCGCCAGTTGTGCTGACTGATACCAAACGCAGACGAGAACCAATCGTCTAAAAGTTATATAATAATTTCAACGCTGTATCTTGCCTCAGGGAATAGCGTGAGCGTTCACCGCGTGGTAAAAGCCACCTATTTGCCGCGACAAGGAGCGTCAATCAAAAATCTTGCTAGCTTGTATGGTGGCGCCGCGGTGGAGTAGCCGAGCGGTCTAAGGCGCCTCGCTGCGGAGCGCGCGGTTGCTCGCCGTCGGAGGTTCCAGTCCTCTCTGGGGCGCGCTCGCGCGCGCGCGCGCGCGTGTGTGTGTGTGTGTGTGTGTGTGTGTGTGTGTGTATGTGGGTGTGTGTTGGCCTTAGGGTAGGTTACCTTAGTTTAAGTAGTTTGTAAGCTACGAACTGATGACCACGCAATTTGCTCCGATAGATTTACAAACATTTGATTTTTGTGTGGCGGCATTTCTAGATCTGCAACAGTTTGATGTGACAGACCGTCAGCGCGTACCAACACTGTCTCTCATGCATGTCGTGGAAAAACGAATATAGGATGCGAGGCTAGGCATCTCTTCTGAAGTTCGCGTTCTGGAAGCTGTGTGTGGCGTCTCTTCAAAACGTTTCCCAGTCACACCTTGTTTATTTCGAGAGTCCAATTAAGTGGTTTCCGGCCTTCTTATGAACACAGAGCTAACTGGTGCCAGCTTTGCTCTTCAGGTATAGGAGGCACGCTGGTGGCTTGGCATGCCCAGAGCATCAGCTGCTGTGAACACCGACGGCCCAAAAGGTTTCTTTGCATTCCGACAGCGAATAGTTGGTAAATTGTAAATAAAGCAAAAATGAACATCTACCGAACAACTCCGTGGCGACTACTTTGCATTCTTTTATGTTCATATCAACTAGCATATCATTTACATCTACATAAATACTCTGCACGCCACACTGAAATGCATGCCAGAGTTTCATCGAACGGCTTTTATATTTTTCTGCAGTTTGTCTCTCTAATAGCTCGCGGAAAAAGGAACAGCCAAATCTTTGCTTTAGATCGGATTATTTTATTTTGATGATCATTTTTCTGTATGTAGGTGGGTTCTAACAAAATATGTTGGCTTTCGGAAAAAAAAGTTGGTTAAAGAAATTTCGCAAGTAGATTTCGCCGCAACAAATAACGCCTTCATATATATATATATATATATATATATATATATATATATATAGATATATAGGGCGAATCACCTAACACTTGCACCGCAAATATTGAGACTGATGTGCAGTTTTCACAGAATGGATTGGTAGTCAAGGACTCGCATTGTTAGCCAATAAACAGATTGTAAAAAAACATCTAGAAAGTGTATTTTTTATGCAAACATACAATTTTTCAAATGGAATAGTGGTTGTTTCTATCATGCACTGGAAGTTTTGACACCACAAAAATTTTTGGATGAAATTTTTATCACGTTTAGTTTAGCAGCTACAACCATTCAAGGTTTTGGGGGCGGAGGCTACGAAAGCGAAGCTCACTGGCTGGTGGTCATGAGAGTGTGGGCCGTGCCACTAGGTCTAACCACTCGGCCAGTCAGCCACGCTATCGCAGCCTCCGTCCCCGAAACTTAGAACGGTTGTAGCTGCCAAACAAAATTCTTTGTACACAGCTGGTGTCAAAAATTCCAGTGCATGATAGAAGCAACCATTGTTCCGTTTAAAAACTGTATGTTAGGATAAAAAATACACTTTCTAAGTAATATTAGCATCTGTTTGTTGGCTAAAAATACGAGCTCCTGACTACCAATCCATTCTGTGAAAATCGCACATCAATCGCACTTTCCGTTTTCGCAATTTTTTCGGTGCACGTCTTAAGTGATTCACTCTGTATATATATACGAATGTGTGTTGTGTGTATATAACTTTGAGGAATCTATCAAATTAAGGGTATGCAGTCCGCCTCTGTAATCCAGTGGACAGGGTGGTAAGATGCCATGGGTTCGTTTCCCAGTCCGGTCGAAGATTTTCTCCGCTCGGGGACTGAGTGGTGTGTCATCATCATTTCATCATCATTGACACGCAAGTCGCCGAAGTGGCGTCACCAAAAGACTTGGACCAGTCAGACTGAAAGCGACCCCAGTTGTGGTCTAACGGCCATAATTGCTACACGGAATAATCGGCTATGTCAAATTATTTTTTGGATATTTGGTTGCGACAGCAATGTGAAAAATCAAAATCACCTAAAGTATGAACTGGGTCGTTCTCAGAATGTTTTAGTATACGTTACAACAGGAAAATATGTCTACAGGGGTTCGAGGTGACTGAGGCGCTCCAGTCACGGTCAGCACGGCCACTATGGTCGGGGGTTCGAATCCCCCCTCGGGCATGGATATTTGTGCCGTCTTTAGTCTTAGCTAGTTCATAAGTAGTTTGTGAGCTTAGGGACTAATGACCCCGTAGTTAAGTCCAATAAGTTGTACAAACATTTGAACATTTGATCTAATTACAGAATGAAACTGACGTCCACGAGATACCATCTGATTTATTTAATTACTGGAGAAAACCAGCAAAGTGCACAATAACATTCACTTGATACACGTTCTCTTAGTTGAAAATTGAATATAAAGTCATTTCGCCTTAATCTAAGATGATTAAACAATGTTTTATAACCGTCTACGTATGCATGTTACTCCTCCGAGTGCGTGTACTCAACTCAAATGTTACTCCTCCGAGTGTGTGTACTGAACTGTCATGTTACTCGTACGAGTGCGTTTACTGAACTGAAGTGTGGCGGATTGATGCAAGGCTGCCTTCGCTCCACAATTTGGCGCGTAAACATGGCCACCGTGCATCGTCCGTCTTAAATTAATTGTATTGTTTATTGAATTAGTAATTTTAATATGTTTTACTTACTCAGGGCATAGCTTAGCTTTGAGGGGTCTGTCTAAACTGAATTTGATTAGTTTATTTAATATTAATAAAAATATGATTGCGTTTTGGCGCGTGACCGCCAGTGCTACAGCCAATCGGCGTCCAGTGCCTGCCGCTCGGGGACATCCCTAGAATTCGGGGAGATTTGCCAGTGCTCTTTCCCATGAGAACCCGACCTATTGTACCACCTGTCGTGGTTCTCACCAGCTTTTAGCATCTGTCGCCTACTGATCCTAGCTGGCTACACTGAAGAAATACTTCGATCTCAATATGATGGCTTTAAACCAGAAATATTAGAGAGTTTATTAGAGGTGTTAACGTGTGGTTGACGTACTAATACAGAGTGTCCAGAAAAGGGCTCCCTGATTTCAAAAAAATCTCGAAAACAAAGATCGTTAGGGGAATGCAGTAAACGGTATGTTTATTGTAAAAGCTGTAAGAAGTTTATACAGCAGTTTGAAATAATGGTTACAAAAGCTGCTAGCAGATGGTGCTGTACGCTGTACAGCTTATATCAGCATACACAAGTGAAATAATCGTATGAAAACACTCTTTGCAAACAATCACATCACAATGTTTTCAAAATTTTCACCATTGGCACTACAGAGGTGGCGCAAACGAAGAATGAAATTCGCCATCACATTTCGTAGTGTATCAACCGAAATGTATTCACATGCCACAGAGATCGCCGATTAAAGCTCGTCCAGCGTGGCGGGATGCTTCGGGCAGACCATGTCTTTCACTGTGCCCCACAAAAAGAAGGTCACAGGGAGTCAAATCCGGCGAATATTCCTCAAGAAAGCGAAACACTTGTTCTGTCCGATGTGGTCGGGCTCCATCTAGCATAAACCATTCAGAACCTGGTCGATCCTCTAACGCTTGCTGTGTGGCGACAAATTGTTCCAAAATTGCAACGTAACGTGCACCAGTGACCGTTTCTCAAATGAAAAAAGGGCCAATAATGCCTCTGCTGCATACTGCAGCCCACACAGTAACTTTAGGAGAATACAGGGGTTTCGCTTAACACCAATATGGCTTTTCGGAATCCCAAAATCGCCAGTTCTGCTTATTCACGTATCCATTCAGGTGGAAGTGTGCTTCATCTGTAAACCAGATGCAGCCAACATCAAATCCTTCACTATCAATCATTGTGAGTATCTGATTAGCAAAGGCAACCCTTTGTTGCACAGCTTGTACGGGTGTGGCCTGGTGCGTTTGAAGGTTGAATGGAAACATGTGTAGGCTCTTTCGCAGTATTTTCTGCGTGCTGGAACGCTTCAAACCAGTCTCAGATACAATTCTACGGACGGATGACATTGTATTTCGCTGAATAATTCCAGAAACTGTGGGACATTTTCAGGTGTAACTGCGGTTTTCTTGCGGCCAACATGCCCCACTAGATCATCAGTTACGCTGCCTGTTCGTTGAAATTTTGCGAAGATCGGACGAATGGTTTACGCATAGGGTCCTTTGGGAACATTAATTCCTGCTTGAAAACTTCGCCTTGTTGCCGTAGGACTCTCTTCTAACCTGTGGTACTCTAGCACGGAAAAAACGCGTTGTTCAATGGAGTACATGGTTTTAATCTCTTCCTTCGATACGCTAACCTCCTTTCACGTTTCAATTGTGGAACTGATCGCTCTGGGCTTCGGATCACTATTTATACTAGGCATTACGTATGACGATTACAGCGCCCTCTGTTAGCAGCTTTTGTAACTATTATTTCAAACTGCTGCATAAACTTCTTACCGTTTATTGCATTCCTCTATCGATCTTTGTTTTCGAGATATTTAATTTTGAAATCAGGGTGTCCTTTTCTGGACACCCTGTATGTAAGTGATATGGTAATGTCCTTCACCGTATAGGTTTTTTAGAGGTGAATCATAATAATGACAAATGGTTGGATGTGGTCGTGTCGGTGTTGCAGAGACGCAGGGCTCGTGCTGCCAGGACGGGGTGCCGGTGTGCTCGCAGCTGAGCCGTCGGCTGGGGATCCCCGACCTGGGCTGCGAGCTGCTGTGCCGCCAGCAGGGACTCCCCGGCTCTGTGGGCTGCAGCTACCGCGCGCCCGTGCCTGCCTGCGGCTGCCGCAACGACCACGCCGACGCCGCCACCGACACCGCGCCACAGACGGACGCCGGGGCGCAACTCCGCCTGCTGCCCACTGGAACTCTGTCGCGGACCAGATTCTCCTAGCGGCACTTCATGCATTACTCAGCTCTTGAATTGTCGAGTACATACAACTGATGTCATCTGGTTTCAGCTCAATAAATAAGATAGGCAGCAGATCTCCTTCATCTTCCCTAGCATTTTCCAATTACGTAGGGTCCGCTCTTCTGCAACGTCTCCTCCACAGAGCTCTGCTGTGGACGTCTTCAGAGCTGAGACAACACGACCTAGATACAAGGTCTGTGTTCTGCTTGCCAAGAGTAGTCATAACAGAAAACTTTTTTTCTTACAAATAATCAAATAATATATATCCTTGAGACTACATTGTCTCGTTTACCAAAGGTATTAAATATAAGGAGAGGCATTGAATTAAAATTTGTGCTGTGGCCGGGATTCGAACCCGGGACCTCCTACTTACTAGGTAGACGCTTTAGACCACTTTTTTTTTTTTTTTTTTTTTTTTTTTTTTTTTTTTTCTGGTGGATCTGTGGATCGCACTCGTTGATTCAGCTTGTTCTTAGTTGTTCGCTGAATATTCGCCTCAGGTTTTTTATTACAGAGAGTGTGTAGCTACCTGATCACTCACCTAACACAGCTTTGCAGCCAAAGCGACTACACGGACTGTCTTACAGCACGTCTCCCTCCACACCAAATACTTTAATTCTGCCTCAGTGTTCCCTGTGAAATGCGTATCAAATTGGCAGGGCTGTCCTACATTGGAATAGCATCCCAGCAAAGAACGCGAATGGGAACAGTTGATACGCATTTCATAGGGAACAATGAGGCAGAATTAAAGTATGTGGTGTGGAGGGAGAAGTGCTTTAAGACAATCCGTGTAGTCTCTTTGGCTTCGACACTGTGTTAGCTGAGGGGCAGTCTCGAGGCAGCCGTGGCGGACGACGGACTTGCGGCGGCAGCGCGAGGCACCGAGTGTAAACAAAGGCTGTTTACCTGTTGACAGGTTGGTCTTGGCTGCACTTACGCTTAACTCCTATTTGAAATGATTATATGCCGGAAAACATGATGGAATCTCAATCTTATTTGAGAAAAGATACGATAAAATTTACGTTTGATCGTAGCTATGTAAGACCCAAGCCTTTAGAGTTAAAAATATGGCTATCTGAAAAAGTTAGGATTACTCAAGACGATATTGAAGGAGTACATTTATCTTTTGTTCAATGTGCTATGTATGTTAAATTGAAAGATCCTACTATGTGCAACATTATTGTTGATAGGATTGGTGATAGAATAAAATTTAATCACTCTGACGGACATGTTAGTGACGTACTAGTATGCCATGCAGGACTAGGAATACGAACTGTGAGAGTGTTTGAACTGCCTTTTGAGGTACCGGCGGAGGCAATTGATGACGCTTTTAAACCTTATGGGCGTGTAATTTCAAATGTAGCCGAAAAATGGGCGGAAGCTCATATGTTTCCTGTCCTTAACGGTGTACGACAAGTAAAAATCGAACTGTTACGGCATTTACCATCCTATATGAATATTTGTGGCTATCGAGCTTTGATTATATATGACGGTCAGCCTCGCACTTGCGCGTTATGTGGCTCTACTGGCCATGTACGCGCTGAGTGCAAGAAAAAAAGAGTGGCTCAGTTGCCTTCCGCGGAAGAGGTAACTTCTGGGCCGGTAACCGCGATGAAGCTGACATACGCTGCCGCCGCAGTCTCCCCGAAACGACCCGAACGCGCATTGTCGGACCAAGGCACGGCGTCTACACAGCAGATCGTAGCCTTAGGAGAACACGAAATCAGTCCGGTAGCCAAAAGGATGGAAACAAAGGCAGTCCCGTATGCAACCATCAGCAGTCAAAATGAAACTCCTTCTGAATACCTATCCGACACTTTGAGAGATGAATCTCAAAGACAGAGTACATCGGCTTTTGAGCAAAATGCAGAAGACACGACAAATTTGTCCCATAATGATGTTGCACAAAACGTTGCAGTAGTAGAGGATCCCCAGCGTGACAGTGCTACTTCTGCAATAATTCGGCCCGACAATATCAATAGGATCAGCCTCGAAGAGGCACAGAATGTAGATGGTGAACTATGCTCCAGAAGTCTAAGTGTGCAGGGGAGAGACTCTTCGCCGAAGCAAGCCATTGAGTCTCAGGGGGAACCCTCAACCAGGACAGAAAATTTACGTTCTCCGATACTACCTCATGAGTTGAGTGAGAAATCTCCAGATGTTTCTTCAGAGAAATCTCTTACTAAATCGCCAAAAAAAGTAATAAAAGAAGAATAGCCCATCAGGCAGCTGAGAGTATAGCCCCAGCTATAAGGGAAAAGCTGCGGAATATTAAAGAAGGACCAAGAACGCAGAAAAAGGAGTCTGCTATGAACTTACACAAGGAGAAACAAAGCCAAACCTCACACAAGTGTTCCAGCGTTGAAAAACAAATGACCCTTGACCCACCAACTACAGGACAAGAAGAAAGATCTCGGTTAAGAGATGACAATCAAGAGGGACGAAAGGAGTGGGCTGACGAAGTAGAAGATCAAGATCCGGAAAGGGAAGACACCAGCGACATGGATTTTTACTAATTTTACACGGATGAAGTACGAAGCGTATAATTCAACCACTTATACCTAGGCTTCTTAAAGGTGTATTTGCAATTTCATCCTGTACGACAGTATGAGTGCATGATTATGGTGTTAGCAAAAACTGCACAGTATCATACCATTGGAGTCCAGAAGCGAGGGGCAAAATGTGTTTTAAAAAATTGGATTACAATTGTAGTCACTTTCCAATCATGTACGAATGCTTTACGGTGATGCCATCAATGTTTTCTCCTCTTTTTATAATACTAAATGCAGCAAGCTTATAAAATAGTCACACTTAATATCAATATAATATAGTCAGCTCTCAAATTAACATCCTTGCAAC
This sequence comes from Locusta migratoria, assembly GCA_026315105.1. NCBI lineage: Eukaryota > Metazoa > Arthropoda > Insecta > Orthoptera > Acrididae > Locusta > Locusta migratoria. The sequence goes on along the minus strand of CM048750.1, from coordinate 131,476,415 downwards.
AATTCATATATGACTCTGATGCTGACATAGTGTTTCTCCAAGAGGTTATGACAACAAACCTACATTTTCCTGGTTTTCAGACTATCTTAAATGTAGCTTTTGAATATAGCACGGGAGTAGCGCTCCTGATTAGCGATGGTATTCCCATCAAAGACTTAGAACAATTAGAATCAGGACGAGGTATAGGATGTAAAATTTATGACGTCACCTTTGTTAACCTGTATGCCCCTTCCGGAAACAGTAATAAACTCCAGAGAGCAATTTTTTTTAGAGATGAACTTATTTACCTGCTACGAAAGAATCCGCAGAATGTAATTATTGGAGGCGATTTTAATTGTGTCCTTAACCGAAAGGACCAGACTCCTAATTTTAATTATTGTAAAAAGCTTCATGACTTAGTACAAAAAATGCACTTTAAAGATGCCTGGGAAATTAAGTATCCAACTTTAGTAAAATTTACGCACTTTATTTCATCTTCGAGTAGCAGACTCGACAGAATTTACATCTCTGATCCACTCACTGAAAAAGTTATAGTAGCGGACGTCATCCCGGCCTGTTTTTCAGATCATTCCGCGCTGTCAGTAACAATAAATTTACCACGACAGCCCACAAAAATGTATAGAACTCAGTGGCACCTCAATACATCGATATTAAATGATGTAAAATTACGTGACGGGATTACGACATCATGGAATTATTGCTTGCGGTCAATGTGTAGGTACCCGTCCAAATCCGAGTGGTGGACAAAAGTAGGCAAAAAGAAGTTGAGGCAAAGCTTAATTATCTATAGTCGTGAAAAAGTCAGAGACAACAAGCGAACCTTCGAATTTTACTACAGTGTGTTACGAGATCTCTACGAGAAGCAGCAACTAACAAACACAGAATTACAACAAATTAAAGAAATAAAAGCTAAAATGTTAAGTATAAAAAGAAAGCAGTTAGAAAGTCTGAAAATTAAATCTAAATCTAAATGTCTTGCAGAGGAAGAAACTACGTCATTATACCATTTGATAAAACATCAATCTCTCCGTAAACGCACGTTTATTGATGACCCCGTCACAGAAAACGGGCACCTACTCACCACCCACCCAGAAATTGTACAAGAAATTTTCCAGTATTACGAAAAACTGTATACAGCAAACGATATTGATGACGCTCCATTATCGCAAGTAGTGAATTCCTTGAATAAAATTATAACACCAGAGGATAACACTGAATTTTTAACTGATTTTACAGTGGAAGAAGTTTTCGAACTCGTGTCCAAATCACCCTCAAATAAATCACCAGGCCCGGATGGACTTCCAAAAGAATTTTATTTGAGTTATTGGGATATAATTGGACCAACTTTTACAGCAGTTTTAAATGAAATAATGAAAGGAGGAATCATACCCCCGGAGCTGAAAGAAGGAAAAATTGTTTTGGTGTCGAAAAGTAAAGGTCGGAAGAAAATCAGCGGGTTTCGGCCGATAACACTGATGAACTTCGATTATAAAACCATTGCTAGAGCGATCAATGAGAGGATGACACCATTAATACGGAAAGCAGTCACCACACATCAAACCTGTTTCCCAGGGCGATCTATTATGACAGCAACTTCCGAATACAGAGATCTGGTTTCGATAGTCGCCGTTACCAACATTAAGTGCGCGTTACTGTTTTTAGATTTTAGTAAAGCCTTTGATCGAGTTAGTCATCGATACATCGAGTGTATACTACAGCAAATAGGAATAGAAGAAAGAGCTCTTGGGGTGGTACGCAACATGATAACTGATATTAAGGCATCCGTATCCATAAATGGCCAGCTGTCAAAAGCAATAACTATACGGAGAGGTGTTCCCCAAGGAAGTCCTCTTTCCATGTTACTATATGTGTTATCACTTGAACCGCTACTTCGCACGATAGAAGAAAAACTAAGTGGAGTGACAATGTCGGGCACAAATTTTGTAGCGAGAGCATATGCAGACGATGTGGGCATCGTTATACGGCGGGAGGATGAAGTAGATCTTCTGAAAGAAGAAATTGATAACTATTGTAAAGCTTCTGGGGCGCAAATCAATACTGATAAAAGTAAAATTTTAAATCTTAGAGGACTCGAACATTTAGATATAGAGTGGGCAAGTTTCGTGGAAACTCACAAAACTCTGGGTATTATCATTAATAAGTGCCCCATAAAAATGTCCGCTATAAACTGGAAGCAGACAGCTGGAAGAATTCGTGGTGCACTAATGGACAACAAATGCCGCTCAGTGAACCTTACTCAGAAAATTAAAATAATAAATACGTATATTTTTTCGAAAGCTTACTATCTAGCACAGATCTATCCATTGCCGAAATTGCAAGGAAAAACCATTATGCAACTTGCAAGCAGGTACGTGTGGCACGAAAGTATTTTTAAACTAAAACCCAGCGATTTGGCCAAGTCCAGAAAAGCAGGAGGTCTTGGTCTAACTGACATCTGCAGAAAGGCTTTGGCACTTTACATAAAAAGAATAGTAACACTTTTAAATAACGAGCCTCATACCATAACTGCCAAACTCTTCACAGCTGTCCGTCCTGTAAGTATGCAACAGCCCATTAATGTCGGTAATTTAAACTATAAACTGAAACATATAAAAGATTTTTACCTTGAACTTAGCTACATAGGAGAGGCCACGATGAAAAAATTACATTTAACAACTAAAGAAGTTATTGAAAAATGGCAACAATCCCACAGTCCTAACAATATTGAATCAAAGTATCCGTTGGTAGACTGGAAAACTGTTTGGAAAAATCTTAGCCTTCACATTCACTGTTCCGATGTCGTCTCGTCCTGGTATAAAGTCGTGAACAATCTTATTTCAACCAATGAAAAATTATATAAAATTGGTTTGAGTAACACAAACAAATGCTCAAAATGTGGCCTCGTGGACACATTAAAACACCGATTCACTTGTGGCAACCATCTACAAAATTGGAAGTGGGTTCAGAAAAAGTTAGGGCTACTTACACGACGTTCGGAAACATCTTATTCAACAGATATATTATTGTGGCCCGACACCGAATTTTATCCATCAACAAAAAGTAACACAGTGATGTGGCTCCTCGGAAACTACGTCAATTTTGTAGTCAACAGATGTGGAGGTGACAGCAGTGTAGAATTTTTCTTATACATGGCAGCAGCATATTTACAAGTACGACAATAACCAAAGATAAAAAACAACTTTGGGAACATGATAGGAATTTTGTTCGAGAAGGAGGGAATTGGTTAAAGAAGATAATGTAAGGCGAAGTAGAAGGAAAAAAAAATGACGAACTCATTGATGATGAGATTGATCCATATATATATGAAACATATTACAAGGAAAAAAATTTCAGTTATACAAGAAGTTGTATCATATTTTGGACTGGTCATGGCAATGACATTTCATCACAGTAGAGACTGCTGGATTTCATTTCTCGTTTAATTTTACTGAAATCGTAAGAACTTTTTATTCCTTTAAAATTAGAATTTTGTTTAGTGCAGAAAACTGTATTGTGTTATATCGTCAAGAAGAAATTAACAGCACCATGGGAATCTTGGTTGGATTATTTGATATATAAACAATACAACGTCCTAGCAGAAATAAATTATTCTAAGGAAATTACTTTCCTGATGTAAATCGAAAGTAGCATGACCGACCTCATTTACGGAGAATAATTATTTTGTTATTATTAAAAAAAAATCAGCAACGGGTGACTTCGGAGTTTTAGAGAAGACAAAAATAAAGCAAAAACGAAATATTATTGATTATCAAGAGAAAACGACCAGGAATCCTACTGCACAGGCAGCTCACTTTTCGAGAAGACGAGCTTTGAGGTCAGACCGGAGCTGGAAAAAAAAAAAAAAAAAAAAAAAAACCACGCCGAAGAAGGCGACATTAAAAAAAAAAAAAAAAAAAAAAAAAAAAAAAAGGGTCAAAAGCGCCTACCTAGACGCTCTCTCTAATAAAAAAAGCTGAGCCAAAGAACACGTAGTGTAAGAATATTACATTTTATTTGAAAAGGGGGGCGACTTGTGCTATAATATTTAAGAGAAAGCGTGCTTTTTCTGGCTTTTTTTCGGCGAATGTAAACTTTAAGGATGCACAGAAATCAGACCGTAAATAGGAGAAAATTTTCCTTTACACAATTGAAATATACAACCTTATTCTATTTACCTATGGAGTTTCGTTATTTTCCGATTAGTCTTTTTTTCGCTATAATATAAAACACAAGAAGTTGCTATTAAGCTTACCTTTATAACTATTGAGACGGGGAGGACATTGCTGTGAAGCTTGAACATTTGTTAGTGACGTCAGATGTCATTACTAATATATTTTGTCCGTGTCTGTCAGTTAAGAGTTTGTAAAGCAACTGTGTTAGTGGCTGCAGTATATGCGACGCTATGGCGGAACGTAGTTGTCACAACAGAGCGCCGCCACTATTGAAATGCGCCGAAACCGCCTGTTCAACTGTGAAGAACGGCAACACAGCACACGCGAGCACGTAGCGCATAGGAACGAAAAAGCAAATAAACTTATGATGTGGTATTAGCGCTTGGTGTAGGTGTATAAGCATAAAAATATAACAGCTGTGAAAGGTAAGGACAGAGGTTGTATTTATACTTTTCGTCTTGTTAATACGTGTCATCAATACGCGAACTGCAGCAGTCTGCGCCTACCATTATTGGGACAAAACGACTAATCAAATAATAACGAAACTCCGTCTGTGAGTAGAACACGGTTGGTTCTTTAAACTGTTCAAAGGAAAACATTCTACTATTTACGGTCTGATTTATGTGCATCCTTAAAGTAGACATTCGCCGAAAGAAAAAGCACGCTATCTCTTAAATATTACCACGTATGTCGTGCCCTTTTCAAATAAAATTTAATATTCATACACTAAATAAAAGTAGACATTTCAATGATTCCGGCGAGGTACAAAACATCGATGTTCGTCGAGCCATGTGACCAGAAAATGAGTTCAATGTCTGGGGTCAATCATTATGAAATGGACAGTAGTTTACATAATTTTCTTTCAGCAAGTCTCTGGCACTGCAGGAGTCATTTCACAAGAGTCAGCCGCCTCTGCTATTAAGAGCAGTACTATCTAGTCCATGCAGACTAGGTGTTGCAAGGTAGAACAGCCCGTAATTGTTAATTGTTATATTTATTATAGAAAAAAAGATGTATAATTTTGATATAGTCACTACATATGTTGGTATATGGCTAGGTAGATAAAAATTAGGTGTTGATTAGGTGGTTCCATGAACACTAATTAAAATAACCGACTTGGTTTCCCATAATATCTCACGACTTTTTATGGTAGAAGGAATTCGTCGTAAGACCTGCATTTTTGTACATTTTATATTTTTGATGGATAGCATTTCTTTTTGTAGGTAGTCCTTTTCTATAAATTTTTTTTTTTTGTGCTTCAGCCACGGATTTTCTTAAAATCCATTCCCTGTCTCTTTCGTTTGGTTTCGTTTCGTTTGGTTAGATGTAACAGTATTTGAAAAGTCCGGAAAGTCGATTACATTTGTTATTGTTCATTCTTCCTTCAGTAATGGTGAATCAATATACAAATATCAAGAAGTTAGTGTTGTATTTCGCATCAGTTTGGGAATTTCATAATACACGAAAGTTGCGTATCAGTGAATTAGTGCTATACAAATATCATCACGTTTGTCTACTACACGATAGAATTTTATTTAAGGCAGTGTGCCGTAGCGTGCTGAAGTTGGCAGCGACTGACGAATGAGACACTTCGGATAGCAGTAACGTAGAATTAGGGGCTTAATCCTTCGTGCTGACCATGAAGTAAATAATTAATTCTATTCCAGCTCTGTAGTTTAGAGATTTTTGTACGTATCCCTCGTAAAGCGAACATTTCGATGCCAACATTGCACACTACGCCACCACCGTAAGTAAAATTTAGCCTTTACGTCAAAAATCTAAATGTGACGAAATTTTGTCAGTTTATCCCTATTTCTTACGACCGTTATATCCGTACACAAATAATTGTTGATACATTGATTAAAGTGACAGGAAGAGCAATAATACTGTATTCGTCAGTGCCAATCTAGTAATGTGTGGCTGTGATTCTGCCGAGGATTGGTTGTTTCGGCACCCAAAACGCTGATATTCCCGTACATTTTCCTTTCGATGCTTATCGTTCATCGATTTCTTTGAATTGAACACTGATGTTAACATTGATGTTTTTTTAATATCGATCATCCCTAGGGCAGTTGTTGGTAGCACTTAAATTTTTGACATTAACTTTTTAGAGTTGGATATTTTAAATAGAGATACGAGCTATAGCTTTGAAAACATCTACTCAGTTTTACCACTCTCCACGGCTTTTGTATTGTGCACATCTACAGCAAACCATCTTTCGAATAAGTTTCATTGCCTCCTGATAAAATTATCATAGAAAATCGGCACTTCAGTTTTCAAGTTCGCGTATTTATATAATGAGATCACGTCAATCCTAGCATGATGTTGATAACATGAGCAGAACCAGCACCTCCTAGAGAAGACAGAATGACGAACGCAAACTCACACCAGGGAGTTATCACTTTATGGCACAGACCATAGATAACATAGACTGCGCGTCTACCAGATCAATGGCATCTCCCCGTCTCTGCCTTGTGGTTTGAAACCATAATGTAACGTTTTTTCTCCCGGTCTGAATTTTTTGCCCCGCGTCATGTGACGGTATTTTCGACGTTACGTTGAACAGTCTTCTCATTTATAACTGAAAACAAGCCAAAATGTAGGTGTTATTGGTACTGTTTTCATTTGGAGCGATTTATGCTCTATCTTATCAGTTACTCTTCATTCTCTAATTAGGTACTAATTTCTGACGACTCATCACTTAGTAGAAAGATGGCGGCTATATTAAAAAAAAAAGTTACAGTACCAGGAATCGAACACTATATAGTCCTTACGTGAACCTAACGCTCTATCAAAAGACCACCAACAACACATTGCTTGGAACGGCAAGTTTGCAGATACTATTCTATCAAGCGAAAATGTTTTCTAGAACGGAGTTAATTTTTACAGATATTTGAATTTTTCCTTCCATTGCAGGCTAAACACTATCTAAATACAAAGTTTGACGTTTGTGTGTCTGTTAGAAGTACCTAAGAATTTTGATGATCGGTGAGTCAGTGAGTGACAGAATTAGGGATTTTCGACTGTTAATATTTCGTAAACTATAAGGTGTAGAATAGTATAATTTGAAAAAGTAGCTAGGTATAGTAGATACTGTTGGAAACCGAAAATTCAGGCTTCTAGCTTTATTCACAACTGAGATACAGGGGGGAAGGGGGGTCGAAAGTGCCGTGTACTTCTAGAAAAGGATGGTACGGCCGTGCGCTCGACTTGGCGATGATATAATTGCGTAGGCCTCTGCAGCCAGATTTATATGACATAAAAGGTTTCTGAGTGTTGTACCACGTCATAAAGTAAGATGGTTATTACTTTAATAACCTACGTTTCGGCCAATGTTACAGTGGCCTCCTTCTGGTTATACTGATGTGACCTGTTTGTTACGAGCATTGCACGCTGTTGGGGTATACAAGGTGGAATGCGAGTGTGCGGAAGTATACATCGGTGAGACAGGAAGAGCAGTGGCAACGCGCATACGCGAACATGTTCAATACATTCGATAAGGCCAACATAGTAAATCTGCAGTAGCCTTACACTAGCAAGCTTGCAGCAAAAAGATAGCAGAATACTCGCTAAGCAACCAGGGATGGTTAAAAGCAAGATAAGGAAAGCCATCGAAATTTCAAAAGATAATGATATGGACACATAAGATAGGCTTGCCCCATCCTGGCTACCATCCATCAGAACGAAATAGGCCGCGCTGAGAACACGCGAGCGTCACCAGCAAGCAACTGCCGCCGCGCGGACCACCGCCAGCAGGAGAGAAACTGAAGTCCTCATTCGCCGACGACCACCAATCATGGCTGTGCAAAGAGCAATAACCAACGGCTGATCCCCACTCCTTCCCCCTCAGCACTCTTCGCCAAAAATGACTAATAACTTCGATGATTTTAAAATTATGACGTAATGTCACAGTTGATAGTAAAGATAAGAACACAGTGATGCGTAACAACCATCTCACGTCAGTATACTCAAAAGGTCACTGCAATGTTGACCGAAACGTTGGTTTAAAGTAATAACCATCTTACATTATCACCAAGTACAACATCCACAAAGCTTACCTCTACCAGTCTACAACAAACTGACAAGTCAATGTTAGAATTTGTTGGCTACTAAACAGGGGTCGACAAGAACTTCGCAATCTTACACGCTCGAACCGCGCGATTCTGTGCAATAAATTCCATTTTTTTTATCAGAGGAGCTTTCACAAAAAGTAACACCATACGTCATATTTTTTTATCAGAGGAACTTTTTTTATCAGAGGAGCTTTCACAAAAAGTAACACCATACGTCATAAGCGAATAAAAATATGCAAAGTAGAATACTTTTCGAATTGGACTGATATATCTCGGTATGGCCTCAGCATGTCGAAAATTAAGGGGAGAAGACGAAGAAGGTTTGTATGCGGCTATAGGATATATTATCAGTTTAGCAGCAAGTGCAAACGTACACATTCACGGACTGGAAAGAAAGATCGATTCTACGTTCTGTCCAAAATTGGTGTCATGGTGTTATCTTCGGGAATGCTTGAACTTGTATGTCCTACAGCAACTGGCGTAGGTAAGCTTGAAGCAATAAGATGTTTGCAATGGCCGCTAGTCACTGAAACGAACATTCAAAGACACCTTTAATTCCCCTTTTAGATTTATTTATTTTATGTGAACATCGGCTATCCAATTAGCGTACACACAGTATTGTGGGACTTGTTTTCAGTTACCAAAGAGGAACGGCAACACCTTGGCACAAAAAGATTTTACTGTCAATAAAGTGCCAAAAAGAGACAATTATTTCTGACCACATTAAAGTACTAACTGTTAAGGACATTACTAGAATTTACTACAATTAATAGTCAATACATTTTGCTAAAAGGAAGTGAAAATATTTAGAAAAAAGAAATAACCACACGTAGATCACTTCTGCTCAGTACTGAAACGTCAGTAACCTCTCCGAAATAGGAGTATTGATACCTAATGTGACGTAACTGTAACCTTCTCACGACTTTCAAAAAAATTGAATATTTTACATTGTCACTTCGAAAGAGAGTAACGGTTGTGACAAAGGAAATGGCAAAGTATATAAAGGTAAAAATGGCAGTGCAAAGCCTATTAACAGTTTATCAGTCACATCTTCGACAGCGATATTACAGAAATACAAAATATTTTTGTCTCGTGTGCATTTAATGAAAGGCCATAAATAAGGAAAAATTCTTATTAGGAATGCTCAATATTCTACTACTGTATCGCCGTTATAAAAACTTAAACGCGTGTGAAATTGAAATGGGCGCTCGTGATTCTGAAACATTTAAAAACTTGAAAAATGTTCTGGTGGTCACAAGTTATATTTTTGAAGGTGGAAGAAAGTGACGGCAGCTGTATAAATATTTATTCTATTGAGCCAGCGGTTTCGGTGTTACAATCACACCATTTTCAGGCGCCCGTTGTGCAACTGTCAGTGCTAGCACATTTAAAAGGGCAGCCGTTAACACTGGTAGGCGTAAATTTCTTAGTCCATTCATGTCAAAAACCCAACGACGACTGATGAACTAAGCGCACATAATGAGAGGTCCACATATGAAAGTTAAACATTTCAAATTTATCATCTGTAGTCCCAACAAATTGATTGTGGAAAGAATTAATGATAATCTTTATTCTTTACTACATAACGATAATTAGACCTCATTATGGCTCACCGAAAATTACTTATGCTACGAACAGCGATACATGCAAGGAACATCATTAATCAAAGGGGTAAGAACACGGATGTAAGATTTGTAAGCCAATATCGCGAACATTCGTCTATTGCAAGGCCGTAGATCAGACTCAAAGCTAGACAGTTAATACGTTCTTCGAAAAAAAAAAAGCTCATTTCACAGTATGAGTAAAGGAAATAACAAAAATAGAACAGGCCATACCCTGGAAATAGTAGACATAAGTAAACAATTAGAATTTCGAAATGTGTTCGAACAAGTGAATAAAAACTCAAGGCTTCAAATGTACAATTTTTTGTAAATATGGAGCTTAACTTCTGCGATTACACAAGATGAAGTCAACCATTAGACATACGTCGAGGATCTCAGGTGTGATTTTCCAGAAAGGCAACGCACGTCCTCATATTGCTCAACTAACCCGTGGAACCATCGACAAAATGGGCTGGTAAGTACTGCCTCATCCCCCTTACAGTCCTGATTTAGCACCTATGGATTCAAATGTTCAAATGTTTGCAAATCTATGGGGCTTAATTACTATGGTTATGTCCCCAGGCTTACAAACTACTAAAACCAACCTAAGGACACACCCACCTACACACCCATGCTCGATGAGGACTGGAACCTCAGACGAATAGCAACCGCGCGCTCCGAAGCAAGGCTCCTTAGAGAGCTGGAAGATTTTGTCCATTGGTAAGTATTTTGACTGGCTGGGCCCACGCAATTTGACTAGTTGTAATTTATGGCAATTTTTGAAGGAAGCTAAATGACTTAAAAGTCAATAATGTTCGAAATATTTTACTTTGAAACTATTAAAGAAAGAGCGCGCTATACGCATCAACCAGTGTTGAACAAAATTTCGCAATTGTGCTGTGCAACAGTTCTCTTGGTGCCACGTGACGCATAGATAGACTGAGAATAGCGTATAGGAAGTAAACCTCTCTGAATACACTAATGAAACGAGATTCGAAGCCTTGATTGTGATGCAAATCACACTATACCTTGTACTGTAAAGTATATTTTAACATGGCTAGGTATACGTAGGTCTTCTGCTTATAAAGTTACAATAATAAAATATGGCCAAGATCGCGTATTATTTTATTTGTATTACATGAGGTAACCAGTGTCAACAGATGTAACTGCTATCATCTGATGTGAATACTGAAGTCAGTTTCATTAAATCATTAAAATAAATAAATCAAAACCTCCAATAACATCCCTGGCATGTCAACATAAAATTACAAAGAACTCACCAGGTCAGTCGTGTTTTTAGTATACATAAACATGTTTATCAGATTTTAGCAAACATGTGAGGATTGTTACTGGTGAGATGTTTTAATTTTATAATGATCTAATGAAACTGACATGAATATTCAGATCCGATAACGGCAGTTAAATCTCTTGAAGCTGGTCACCTGTCGTAACAAAAATAAAACAATTAGCGATCTTGAACATGTTTTATTATTTTAATAATCAATCAGATCGCCTCCAAGTCGCAATGGCAAATTTATCCTTATAAGGTGTTTTTATCTCTAGGATTTTAGGAAATATCTAGGTCAGTGTAACCCAATGTCAGTATTCTTGCAGTGTAGTCTTTACATTTGTAGCGACTGTGGCGGTCAGCTGTGGTGCAGCCAGGATTTGTTCCTGAGAGGGGCAGCTAATTTTTTAAAAATGAAGCCTATTGAATTTATTAATCTATTACTTACTTTTACACTTTTATAATGTAATCAATTATACCAATAAAACAATTGCAGAAGAAATAAATTTGAAAGTGGAAGAGAGTAACGTGATGGAAACGGAGTGTATATAATCAGCTCTTAAAATAATTAAGCAGCTTCTATGTTACTAGCCAAAGAGAAAGATCCTTACAGTAATTAACATGAGACTCTACGTGAGGAGCATCGTTTCAAATCGTATTAAGTCCACCAATGGACAAAACTGAGTTTGATACATTTTTGTATAGTTTACATAGCGATCTTTCATGCCGTTAAGTCAGAATGTAACAAATCGGATTCACTAACAGCGTAAATTGCGTCTGTAAAGTATCTGTTGTTTCAAATCGTATTCAGTCCACTGTAGCGTGTGTTTCAAAGCATACTGTGTCCAGCGTGAAGCAGTATTGTCACTTTGCTGTGTTGACTATGCTGACAGCTGGTGCGCTATTTTCAATAATACTACGCATTCAATAATCACTGTTATATTGTGGACTTTGTGTAACAGTAGTAGATTTCTATGCTAACATAATCCATGCAGTTACTACTGGAACTGGAGTTGAGGGAGAAGTTTATACATCAGCTTGCAGTTGCATGGATGAATGAGGAGGATTGTGCCAAATCTGAAGGAAAACCATCAGGATGAGTATTATGAAGATTTTTATGAGAAGATTTAAATTTTGAATTAACATTTTGGTTTAGTAACAACACAACGAAACATTTAAAAAATATTGTATATCCTTAAAGAATTATAGAAGAAAGACATTGTGAATTAGATATAAAATCACTAATGTGAATCTTTTATTGTGTAATAAAAATGTTTCTGGAGTCAACTGGCAACAAAAAAGGATGTTATAAACATGTTTTAGATCAGAATATTTAACTTAATGATTTAATTTTCTGTTAACAGTTAATGTCATTAATGTTACTCCATAAAGAAACAAAAATAAATGCTTAGTTATATATTTACCACAGTAAACTTTTTTATTTGTAAATTTTAGAAATTATTGAATATTAAGTCCAACACATTTTATTTAAATTTGAAGAACACAACATGCAATTTATTTTACTTTTTAACGTAACTGGAAGTACACCTTAAATAAAACAACTGCAAAATTTTGAAATTTGTGAAATGTTTCTTAGGTTACGAGTAATCAGTTTTTTGCTTCTTCTGCAAAATTTAGGTTTTTGGACATAATACGATTTGAAACGATGCTCCTCACGTGTAAAAATTGAACTAAAGTAACACTCTGTGGCGCCGCTAACCTGCTAAGCAGTGGGTCGGCGCATATGGACAATCGGCTCATAACTTCAGCATAGCAGTAACAGTAGCGACAGCATCAAAGCTGGTCGCGGCAGCATTAAAACCGCTCACAAAAACAGCAGCACACGTTCACCGTGGCGGTATCACGTTGGCGACCCATTGTCACTTTCGCTTATGCTTGGCAAATTATAGTTACCTTGTGATTTAATATATATGTACTATTTCAAATTTCCAGTGCCGAGTTGTTTAAAAAAATAAAAAAATGAATGCAATAAAAGAAAATTAAAAAATTTTTGGGAGGTACTTGGGGTGGGGGGGGGAGCTTGAGCCCCATTAGAGCCTCCCCCCTCACTTTAACCCAACGTCGGTATTCTGGTAGTATAGTCTTTGTGGGACGACATTGTTGAATCGAGATTAGAGATTAGATAGCCACAGTGATTAGATATTGCAAACAAAAACTACAAAGATAGAAGTAGCTTTGCCTCATCTAGGTAAAAACATGTTTTGGGGTGACGTCGCCTGACAGAGGCGGAGGCCGGAGGAAATGTGTGCCGCTAGCACAGTGGCAGAGAGGGAGGGGCTGGACGGATAATGCCCCGCCCCGCCCTGGCTGCGTCACACGGCGCGCGCTGGCGGTGGCTGGCTGCGCTTTCAGAGGCGGCTGCGGCTCACCCTTTGTGTGGATGTGGCGCGCTGCGAGCAGTGCGTGGCCTGAATGCCGCCAGCCGGTGTTGCGGTTTGTCTGTTGCCAGAGTGCTAAAGTCGGCGGCATTAACAAAACGGGGTTGTAGGACACTGAAAACAAACCCCGCCGGAGACCGATGAGGTTGCACATGTAGCGCAGGATAGACGGCGATCCGTGACAGGTCGGATGGCATAGGACAGCATGGGACACCTGTGGCAGCTTTAACGAAGAAGGCTGTAAAGTTTCGAGTGTTTCAGAATTATGATTGTATTCATTGTGACCGTATTACACTACTGGCCATTAAAATTGCTACACCAAGAAGAAATGCAGATGATAAACGATCTCATTCGACAAGTGTATTACTCTAGAACTGACATGTGACTTACATTTTTACGCGATTAGTGTGCATAGGTCCTGAGAAATCAGTACCCAGAACAACCACCTCTGACCGTAATAACGGCCTTGAAACGCCTGGGCATTGAGTCAAACAGAGCTTAGATGGCGTGTACATGTACAGATGCCCATGCAGCTTCAACACGATACCACAGTTCATCAAGAGTAGTGACTGACTTATTGTGACGAGTAGTTGCACGGCCACCATTGACAAGACGTTTTCAGTTGGAGAGAGATCTGGAGAATGTGCTTGCCAGGGCAAGCAGTCAAACATATTTCCGTATCCAGAAAGGCCAGTACAAGACCTGCAACATGTGCTCGTGCATTATCCTTCTGAAATATAGGGTTTCGCAGGGATCGAATGAAGCGTAAGATTGGGTTGTTTTGCTTGGTTGGAATAGGGGGACTAAACTACTGAGGTTTTCAGTATCGCGGTGGGTAGGGGAAGGAGTGAGGGTAGGAAAGGAGGTGAGCAGGAAAAGAAATGCAGTCCGGGAAGTAAAGAAGGAAGGAAGACTGCATTAGCTCGGGGCCCCATGCTCGCCACGCACGTACTCACGAAAGAACCGTGATCCCCCTGTGGGGAAATAAAGGGTGGAGCCACAGGTCGTAACACATCTGACATGTAACGGCCATTGTTCAAAGTGCCGTCGATGCGAACAAAAGGTGACCTTGACGTGTAACTAGTGGAACCCCATACCATCACGCCGGGTGAAACGCCAGTGTCGCGATGACGAATACACGCTTCCAATGTGCGTTCATCGCGAAGTCGCCAAACACGGATGCGACCATCATAATGCTGTAAACAGAACCTGAATTCAACCGAAAAAAATGACGTTTGGTCTTTCGTGCCCCAGGTTCATCGTTGCGTTCACCATCGCAGGCGCTCCTGTCTGTGATGCAGCGTCATGGGTAACCGCAGCTGATAGTCCATGCTGCTGCAAACGTCGTCGAACTGTTCGTGCAGATGGTTGTTGTCTTGCAAACGTCTCCATCTGCTGACCCAGGGATCGACACGTGAGTGATACGATGCCGTTGGGATGCAACATGACATTCCGTATTGCCCTCCTGAATCCACCGATTCCATATTCTGCTAACAGTCACTGGATCGCGACCAACGCGAGCAGCAATGTCGCGATACGATAAACCGCAATCGCGATAGGCTACAATCCGACCTTCATCAAAGTCGGCAACGTGATGGTACGCATTTCTCCTCTTTACACGAGGCGTCGCAACAATGTTTCACCAGGCAACGCCGGTCAACTGATGTTTGTGTATGAGAAATCGGTTGGAAACTTTCCTCATGTCAGCACGCTGTAGGTGTCACCACCGGCTCTAACCTTGTGTGCGTGCTCTGAAAAGCCAATCATTTTCATATCACAGCTTCTTCTTCCTGTCGGTTAAATTTCGCGTCTGTAGCACGTTATCTTCATGGTGTAGCAATGGGAATGTATTTTGCTGACGATAGTACTACGTAGTAGCTTTCTCATCGTTGATCTGGAAGGATAGACTGCTCGCTTCTAGTGGAAAACATTTCAAATATCTTTTGTTATTAATCGCGTCTGTTCTTTCATTAGCTGCACACGGAGGAAAACATCCTGTTGTAACGTTATCGGGTCGTTGTTCGTTGCCTCTTGAAATTCTCGTACATCGGCGCTCTCGGTCACTACTGGCTGAAATTTCATGGAGAAACAGGATTCTACTGCAAATAATGTAGGCGACACGTAGAACTGCATTTCATTGACACTTTAATGATTTATTAGTTTCCAGTTGTCCCCAATTATGGCCAGCGTACCTCAGTAATGACAGTTACCACAACCCAGTACGCACATTCCACACGTCAATAATACAAATTTACACAGTTCGTGTGTGGAATACTTAAGATGAGTTAATTCGTAATACCTGTAGATACACTTCCTTCATGACTAACACTGAAGAACTTTTACATAGTTGTTCAAAATCGGAATTCAAAGTGAGATGTATTGTGCCTCAGACACATCACGAAACAAGTCTCGAAACAATAGTCATTGACATGGTGCGGAAGCATCCTATTTATAACATACAAACAATGACACTGAAAATTACGTGTTGTTAATTAGATAAATTAAACTCATTACAATGGAAAAGTAAACAATAGGGTATATGACAGTTTTCTGGAAATCGTCTTAAATTGTTAATTATGTCATATTATGGTCCGAACATGCTTTTTTACCTCGTGGATTTCAGTACTTTTTTTAAAAAAAGAAATGAAATTCAAATAATTTGAAAGCCCGCTAAAACGCTACATTTGAGTCACGTGATGTCTGTGACGTCATACAACACGTTGCTACTGCTGCTCTCGTAAGATAAACAAATACCTTATATTGCTTGGGCCGAGGCCTTAACGTTTGCATAATGACCTACAAATACTGCTTAGTTACGCACTGTACCAATACATCTTTCAAGACTTTAGAAAAATTGTTCTTGCAAGTACCAAAAAATGAGAAGATACGCAAAAAGTGGTTGACACCGGCGCGAAGAGATCCAAAGGAAATAGCGGCTACTTCATGTGTGTATTTCTGTGAGGATCATTTTGATGTAAGTAAACAATATTATTCTATTGGTAAACTAAACTGTTAAGTATCATTTTCTTCTACTGCAAAGGTACATGAATATTGTTGCAGCCCACTATAAAAGTATAGCACTGATTATTTATCTCCAGTAAGTGCAATTTTATCACTAATAGATCTTAGTCAAAAAACCGTTTTATACATCGACAATGCCCTTATGGTTACTTTATAACAACTTACCCTATCGTAATATACGTATATGGGAGATGTCTTCAATCCGCCGATTTATTTAGCTTTCAAACTTTTCGTAATATACAAGTGTAAATACGATTAAAAGTGTTAGTTACCCAAATGTGTGTTTATTGAAGCTATACTGGGTTAAATTGTACTAACTATCCCGGCGGCTTCCTGTGACTATGTTGGCAACAGATGCTGAATAGCGGGAATCATGAGACGTCGCCAATAGCCAATCGCGTGACAGCGCAAATATTTTGTCGTGAAACCTTTGATTTACGAGGGCAGTTACTTTTACTGACAGGACAAGGGTACATACAAGAATCATAGAGCAGGAACAGCATTATTTATTTACTTCATGGTCTGTACGATACACTAATCTAGTCATTCTATGTGGTCTGAACATCTGGACAAAGATTTTCTATCGTGTTGTTGATGTTGCCAACATAATCACTCAAGGTCGCTTGGATAGAAGATAAAATATCACCCTTTATTGCATAATATGGTGACTTCAGGTTAAGTCTGCTGACATCAACAAATAGGGTACTTTTTTGCAATGGCATAAAATATCTCTCGAAATAATTACCTTTAAAATGTAGGTATGCGTTACTTACAATGCAGTTTTCATGTTTCTTATTTCTGGCACATAAAAATGTGGATTGTTTTTAAAGAATGAAGACACCATAATTGCATCAACTTTAGGGAGGTTTCCGCTGTCAGCCTTCACATAACCATCTTCCTTTGTGGCATAAAAACTGTAAACGCGTTTAGATCACGAAAAAACTGAACTTAAAGCTGCGAAATGGAGGAAACACGTACAATAATACAGCTCCGAATTCTAGTTGCCGCGCTGTAGGTGTTCTATGACGTCACCAGTACTTCAGCCAATAACGGAGCGTTTTCGATCACGTGATCTAATCGTGAATTTTGATGATTTTTAAGCTTTAATTACGTAAAAATAACAGATGTTTTGTAAGAATTATGAGCGAAAATGCTGTCTGAATGTTATAATCATTCAGAATAACAATAATTGGAACCATATTTTTAACACAGGAAAATACCCTATTGCCTGCAACTGGCTATAGTAAAAGGCAGCATAAATAATACTGACAGAATTGATATATAAATTTCAGTTCAGTTAGTAGTGTTTCATTAACACATTTAATGAAATAGGTTTGTCAACCATAATTTCGTAATAAATGGTAATTATACAGAAACTAATAAGGGCAAAACTTCCGTAACATTAATTGTGAAACGTAGTAAAATCTGTTTTAATATTATGAGAAATGAATTTAATTAGTCTCGTTAGAAATACTAGTTAGCCTAACATATGACCTACAATAATACGCCTCTTACATGAACTAATTAATATTTGCTAATTAAACAAACTTTTGCGACATCAAGTAATAGAAAATAACTTCAGCTTGTCACGTTATAAAATAGAATAACAAAAGTTTTGGAAAAGAAAAGGATAATAGGCTTAATACATTGTACTTATTATTAACATTGGTATCGGAAGGAGCAGTAATACAAGCAGATGGGAATAAATCCCAACATGCTTTGTTAACTGTCGAAGACGAGGCTGATAAACTGTTGCAGGCGTTGTATTACTCATCTTACCTTCATATGCTTCGCTATTAAGTCATCAATATGACCACTAAAAGAAATGTGTTAAACTTCAGCTACACGAAAAATCAGTCAAAACCTTGAGGCCGTAAATTCAACTAAATACCTAAGAGCAACAATTACAGACAACGTAAATTGGAAAGAACACATAGAAAATATTGTAGGAAAAGTGAACCAAAGACTAAGCTTCATTGACAGGACACTTAGAAGACGCAGCACCTATACTAAAGAAACTGCCTACTCTACAACTGTAGTGGAGTATTGCTGCGCATTGTGGGATGCACACCAGGTGGGTCAGACGGAAGATTTAGAGAAAATTCAGAGAAGGGCAGCTCGATTTGTATTATTGCGATATAGGGGGGAGAGAGTCACGGAGTTGGGGTGGAAATCATTAAAAGAAAGGCGTTATTTATTGCGGAGAGATCTATTTGCGAAATTCCTTTCACCTACTATCTCTTCAGAAAGCGAACATATGTTGTGAACACCCACCTACATAGGGAGACCTGACCACAATGATAAAATAAGAGAACTAAAACAGAAAGATGTTCCTTTTTCACACGAGCTAATAGTAGAACTCTAGAGAAATATCAAAAGTGGTTCGATGAATATTCTGCCTTGCACTTCAATGTGATTTGCAGATTATCCATGCAGTTGTAGATATAAGCTTTCTTTATCAAATCTGCTACACTATCTTTCGAAGTAACAGTAAAATATTCATTTTTGCAGGGTCCTGCGAACGTTACAGTTACATAACGATAGGTATTAACATTCATATTTCGAGAGAGAGATTTGACATGATTCAGAACGGATCAAAACTTATCTATATTTGTCTCTTTTGTTCTAAATGTTTTCACTTCTGTTTAATCGAAATTTTATTACTATTACTTCTATTACATTCGAGTAGTGTCCTGAAAATTTATTACTTTAATCCCGTCAGTAATCCATGACTATTTGATAGTACTTTATTGATGGCCAAATCTGTTTGTGGCAAGGGTTGCCGCTGCTGTTTGAGACTGGTAACTAAAAACATGTTCCACAATAATACAATGTCGTGAATACACTACTTACACAATCGATATTCAGCAAAATAAATCCACTCCCTACTATTACTACCTACTACCTAAAAGAGGATTTAAACGTGTCTTCCATTTGACGGGTTCGTGTCTAGCGGCTATTGCAAACAACATATTACGTCGAGCCCACATATGTCAGTTGCTGTAGGACATGTAAGTTCAAGTACTCCCAAAGCAAACACAATGACACCAACTATGGAGTGAACGTAGAATCGATATTTCGTTCCTGTCTGTCAATTTGTATGTTTGCACTTGCTTCTAAATTGAGTAAAGAGTAGAGCCCGCAGCGAGACACAAATCCTCTTCAACTTACTTCACTTACTAATGGTGCATGATGAGGCCATACTATGATATTACAATTCATCTCGAAAAGTAGTCTACGTTTATTATTTTCATTCCCTTACAACGTATGCTGTTATGTTTTGGGATAACTCCTCTGATTCATAAATTGAATTAAATGCACAGAAACAGGCGGTTCGAGCAATACGTAGTGGAAGATCGCGAAACTATTGTCTACTCTGTTTAGTAGCCAGGAAATTATGACATTGCGTATTTTCTGTAATGTTTGTTTTTGATAGTTTTAATATCTGGTTATTCCGAATTAATAATAGACGTAAAATTAATTGGTAACCTGATTATTCCTCCGCGATCCTTGTGCAGAAAGGCGCGCAATGTTCTTATGCATCCATTTTAAATAAGCTGCCAAAGGAACTCAAAACCTTAGCCACATTAGATTCGCTGCCCGCCAGGCACACGGACTGTAACAAAACATTTGTCTTTTTCCAGTCTGACGATGCGCTAACAGCGCGAAACGCGTAATTGGAGAATAAAAAAATATTGCAACAGAGACTGAGAATTATTTAATTAAGAACTCAAAAAACTTAGTATTAATCTTCAAACTTTCAAGCTGAAATTGAAGAGTCTCCTCGAGGATCATTCTTTCAATTCTGTCGTGTAATTTCTTAAAATTAAAAAGTTAATTTTTGTTGTCATCTCAGAGTTTCGTCTACAATCAGCACATAATTTGCAAATTCATGGATCATCTTACTCATCTCGAACAACATATTACTGCTCGTCTCGCGGGGTCCACCGAAATGCTTAACAGAACTGGCGACAGACGATCTCCCCGTCTAAACCTATGACTGTGAAGGGTGCCTATAATTGATCTACAAAGCGCACTTGTAACTCATTCATTGCAACTTTTTACATTGCGCCTAATGTAATTCATTGGTATGTTAAATTCCTGTATTACCTTCTAGTGGGCTGTCCGATGAACGCTGTGGTATGCGTGCCAGACGTCAATAAGGTGCAGGTCTTTATGGAATTCATACAACTTCATCATACGTCTCATTGTGAAAATATGTTGATCGTCTTGGTGCTTAAATCCAGATTGCTTTGTGCCTCCGAGCAATGTGTAAGTGCCACGTTGCGGATCCCGCGGCCTCCCGTGTCGGAGATTCGAATCCTCCCTCGGACATGGATGTTTGTGTTGTCTTTAGTGTAAGGTAGTTTATAAGTAGTTTGTAAGTTTAGTGACTGATGACCCCGCAGTTAAGTCCTTTAAGGTTAACAAATAAACAATAGCATAATTCCATTTAGTATCAATGTGGTGTGAACTTTACATCCTCTTTCCAGCTGCAGGGTTCCTTGGTAATGATACACTTTAGTGCCATCACTTTTTTGTTAAAGGCGGTGAAGCTGGCTCCTGCCCAAGGTACCCCTGAATAGGTTCTTCGAATTTTTTTTCAATATTCAGTTTCAGAGCATACATCTCATAAAAGATAAATGATGAGCAAGATGTAATCCGACAATATGGAAGGACTCGTATCAGTATGGCAGTGCCATCTTTGCCAACCCAAATCTTACAACTTCCATTAAAGACCAAAATTAAATTGAAATCATTACTCAAGAAGTCAGTAACTTTGTACATTTCTCTGTTTACAAGCCTCCTAATGTCATATTTTCATTTAAGCCTACTACTTTTTCAACAGTTTGAAGCCATAAGTTGTTGTGGGGCTACTCTCATGATGTCTGAAATGGAGATGCCGCACTAGATTGAGCAGAACTGCATTAACTATCTTTGATCCACGATAATAAACTTCCCCATCTTTCAACAGTGGCAGATGGCAACGTGGATACAATCGTGACAAAGTTATGAACAAGAAATCAGCTGAACAAATGATGAAATCAGTTTGCATGTCGATCCTTCACACACAACACCGCCGAATTATGTGCTGGTACCAGCTGTCCGACCAAGCGTCGTGCAGTTCAAGCGAAGGTACAATTTTAAGAAGAAAAGCTGGCAAGAATCCAGCACAACGCTCGATGAAACTATTACAACAATTGATTAAGAGTTCCTAGAATCCCAGCAGTACTGTTTCCGAGAAACTATCCCTAGGGGCTGCAGAACCAACCACATTCAAGGTCTTGCCTCTGAAACATCCAGTCTGCTGAAAGAATATCAAGATCTATTCAATACAGATTCTTTCAGTGACTAAACTATCCACAGTGAACAGCGTGTTATTTCCAATAACTCTGAATCGGAACGCAACCAGTGGATTAAATTATTAAGAGAAACAGGTATGGGAAGAAACAGTTACAATGCGGAGACTATTTAGATGCCTCAGCAATTATACAACGAAAACCTCATTGCCGCGGTGGAATAGCCGTGCTCACTGAGGCGCCGTCGGGAGTTCGAGTCGTCCCTCGGGCATGGGAGTATGTGTTGTCCGTAGATTAGTTTAACTTATTTTAAGTAGTTTGTATGCTAGGAACTAATGACCAAGCAGTTGAGTAGATCTCTGCAAATAAAACTGCAAGCCAGTTGTGGCAAGTAGGAAACCTATTAACGTTGGAAGAGGTTCGCCAGCCGTAGTGGCCGAGGGGACTGAGGCGCTCCAGTCACGGTCTGGCCGCGGTGGAGTAGCCGAGCGGTCTAAAGCGTCTCGCTGCGGAGCGCGCGGTTGCTCGCCGTGGAGGTTCGAGTCCTCCCTGGGGCATGGGTGTGTGTTTGTCTGTAGGTTAGTTTACCTAGGTTTAAGTAGTTTGTGAGCTACGGAATGATGACCACGCAGTTTGGTCCGATAGATTTACAGACATTTGAACATTTGAGTCACAGTCTGCTCGGCCACTACGGTCGAGGGTTCGAATCCTCCCTCGGGCATGGATATTTGTGCCGTCCTTAGGATTAGCTAGTTCATAAGTAGTTTGTAAGTTTAGGGACTGATGACCCCGTAGTTAAGTCCCATAAGCTATTTGAACATTTGGAAGAGGTTCAAAACAAAAAGAAGAAAAGCTGACTAATAACGTAAAGATGTAAGGTCTGAAGATCTAAATAGAACGTTGAATAAATGAAAATATGAAATGAGGTCTTGGTGATTTTTGCATTGAACATCTCAAAAGATTTGCTGATAAAACTCTTCTGGGTATTGGACCGCATCGCCAATATATCAAATATTTCACCAACGTTGCGGCCACTATTGCAAGCAGCCATGTTCTGGGTGTTTACTGGGTAGTAAACGTAACACCCAGAAGATGGTCGCTTGAATAGTGGCCGAAACGTCGGTGAAATATTTGATATATTGACGATGCGGTCCAATATCCAGAAGAGTTTTATGAACAATGACAACAGCCGCGGAAGCCTTCGTTTACAATCAAAAGATTTGGGTGGACCAGTTAGTAAGCAATGGTTCTTAGATTTATTCAATAAGAGCATCACCTATTGCAAAGTTCCTAAATTGCTGGGAAAAGCAAGAGGTATTGCAACACCAAAGCATCGTAAGAACGCAAATGATTCGAAGAATTATCAACGATTCTCTTTTCTGGGTCATTTGCATACAATCTTACAAAGAATGATTTTTGATAGACTCTGAGCTGGCAGACGCATTGCTCATACCAGAATAAGCAAGCTTTAGACCAGGGAGAAGTTGTACTTCCCAAATACTGGACTTGACGCAATTTATAGAAAACGGCTATGAAAATAACAAAGTCACTGGGGTAGTTTTCATTGACTTAACGGTTAACCAGCGAATACTGCTTCGTAATGTGTATTGTACAAGACTATAAACTTACACAAATGATTGAATGCTTTCTTCAAAATAGGTCTTCTGTTGAATGCCTCTGACAGGCTGCTGTACGAGCTCCCATCTGCGCCATAAACAACTCCCAAACGAGAGAAAGAGGTTTATATACCCAGATGATACCGATTTAGCAGTAAAAGAAGAAACATTAAACTTGTAGAAGAGAAGTTCTTCCATGCCATGCCTACGTGTTTACTATCTAGAGAACCAACTAAAGCCAAATCTATCAAAATACACCTCATAAACCGGCAGAACTCAACAAAGCTGCAATTGATCTGGGAAGGTAAACAAAATTAGAGTACTATTTCACCCCAAAGTACTTACGAGTAACTCGATCGATTGCGCGAGGCCGTTCCCCGTCAGGGGTTTGAATCTCCCCTTGAGCATAGATGTTTGTGCTGTCTTTAGTAAAGGTTAGTTTGTAAGTTTAGGGACTGATGACCCAGTAGGTAAGTTCCATAAGCTTAACAAACATTTGAACATTTAGTAACTCTTGACCGAGCTCTTAACTATAGACCACATTGCTTGATCATGGAAGGTATCTGCAAAGAAAAACATTTCCGGAAATTGATACAACCTGGGGAACACATCCTCATACCTGAAGAACATCAGCTATAGCCCTTTGCTGCTCTGGCGCGGAATATCCTATTCTTGTCTGATGCAGTTACGCCAAACAAATGGATGTCACCCTAAATGAGATCTGCAGATTCAGGATGTCTGAAAACTACAACACTTGATTAAGTTTATTGTTTAGCAGGAATCCCACCTCCAGAGTGCGCATCCAGACTGGAGAAAACTAAAACACTATTGCGACACATACTTTATATGGATACCAACCAGCAGACCAATGGTTAAGGACAAGTAAAAGCTTTCTTCATTCGACAGAAAGCCTCACTGAACCACCATCATACATCAGAGCGAAGCCATAACCACCATCATACGTCAGAGCAAAGCCATTGTGCCCTATATCTAGCCACCTCGCAGGTGCCTACAGGTCACGAGGAAAGCTGGTCAACATGGACGTCGCTTATCAGACTGAGCTCAAAAGTTAGTAAAGCAAAGTTCAACAAGAGAAGATGGGGATTTTTTTGCGACTCGACGCTATCTGAATGTGGCGAAGAACAGACGATGAGCCATTTTCTTTTGTACAAATTGTGTCCAGTTAGATGCTCTCCGCAAAATGTGATTGACGTTACCAGGGAGGCAAACTGGTCGCGGCATATTTAATGACATTTATGTAGGCCATAATTATGTTCTTGCTTGTCTCAGAAATGATAATGTTCATAGTATCAGTGATTGGATTTTTACTGCCTTGTTTTTCTTATTGTGTATAACTACTAACGTAAGTATTTTTCTGACACGATTAAATAAATAAATCTTTTGTTGTTTTATTTTTAAAAACTCGGGCCCACAGTTGACTTTCTCCATTTTGCGGGGCTCTCCTCAACACACGTAACTCTACTAGAAATTGTCTGAAACCTACTCTCTCGTTCTCCCGCCGCTCCCCTCTAGGCCCCCCTCCCTGCCGAAACCGCACTGAGACCTTATTGTTTTAAAGGGCCTCCACTGTTACTTTTCTCTCACTGGAGTTGGTTCGGGAAATACTACTTGCATTCCGTCGAATCTCTCTCAATAATTTTGCTCTATCTGATTTTAAATGATTTCGTACTTTCTCGCAGTATCACCGAGTGAGGTGGCACAGTGGTAACACACTGAACTCGCATTCGGATGGTGGTTCAAATCCACCTCCGGCCATCCAGATTCAGGTTTTCCATTATTTCCCTAAATCACTTCAGGCAAATGCCGGGATGGTTCCTTTCAAAGAGCACGGCCGATTTCTTCCCCCCCCCCCCCCCCCCCCCCCATCCCTTCCCAAAAATCCGAGCATAAGCTACGTCTCTAATGACCACGCTGTCGACGGGACGCAAAACTCAAAGTTTCCTTCTTTCCTTCCTTTCTCGCAGTATCCTTAAAATGAATTTGTTTGGTCCACGGAAGGAACTATGTCTTTCGCAGAAGGACGTTCAGAAGCTTGTGTTACCCGCGTATATACACAAGACATGGTACCCAAGGGAGGATAGACATGCAATACGCAAAGAGCAGCACTGCTGCAAAGGTGGCGGCTCCGCAGTTGCCAAGCAAGTACGTTCCAAAGAATGGTGAGAACCCTAGACGCAAGTCCACCGGCGAGGGTACGTGACGTTCAGGCCCTCAGCAGGCGGATATTAAGAGTCGTGCTGAAACCTAATGCCTTCGCGTACAACGGGTACCGTCTCCGAGAACTGTGGCACGATATATCCTCTCGAACAACAGACAAAAAGCGGAGGCAGCAAATAAAGTGCGACTGGGTGTTATCGAACAGTAGCCACGCATTCTGTGACCACAAAATGGGTGACGTGACAATTGTCCATCCTGAAGAGATGCGGTGAATGAATTTGCTCTGAACTTCTACTGTGAGAAACGTAGTTACTATGCAGAGAAAATCACACAGATTCACTAATACTTCTCACTCTACACATTGACCAATGCGCTATTAAGGTAGTGATCGTAATGTTTTGGCTCAACATAGAAGTATGGTAACTGAATATTCGTCTCCTCTTCTAGTTTAAGCCGAAACTGAAACCGTAACCGAAACGTGGGTTAGTAAGTAAAGATTTCTGTAGATTTACGTTACAACACAAGTAACTAATTTTTCAAAATCCGCTCTCTGTATTAAGCCTTCTTTAGTTTGTCTAAGCCTAATCAGGAGTCCGTAACAAATGATATGGTAGGTGAACAGTTTTAGACGGTACTTTTATTAAGGTACTTCCAAATTTGATTCTTTTCTCCGGGTTGTGACATATTTACCTAAAAAAAAAAAAATAAATAAAAAAAATAATAATAATAAAAAAAAAAAAAAAAAAACCTTAAGGGAAGTTAGTAAAGTAAACTCGATCCAGTGAAGTCTCGATATTTCTAGTCTCGGAATTGCGAGTTTACCGTAAATACGAGCGTCATAAAACATATCAACAACTGCGGGTACATTTTATCTTCACATAAAAATGTACTCCACCGTTACAACGCGGAGTAAATAGTGAAGAGACTTTAAAACCTTTAGGCTGCCAATGTAAATGACTATTTATAAATTGTTTTCAGAAAGGTCATTTTTTTACACTGTATACTTTTCAAGGTCGATTTTCTTCTGCCGCGGTGGAGTAGCCGAGCGGTCTAAAGCGTCCCGCTGCGGAGCGCGCGGTTGCTCGCCGTGGAGGTTCGAGTCCTCCCTGGGGCATGTGTGTGTGTGTGTGTGTGTGTGTGTGTGTGTGTGTGTGTGTTTGTCGTTAGGTTAGTTTACCTAGGTTTAAGTAGTTTGTAAGCTACAGACTGATGACCACGCAGTTTGGTCCGATAGAATTACAAACATTTGAACATTTTTGATTTGATTTGCTTCTATTTCGCACGTAAATTTCGATGGTTCGATGTGATCCCGGTCCTGTTCACCTCGAATTAACGTGACTAGTGTATAGCTACCACAAATTGCACAGTTATGTATACTTTATTTTAGGAAGATAGCCTTTAGTGTTTCGGTACACGCCGCGGCGGAGTGACCAAGCGCATTGAAGCGCTATGCTCCAATGCGCGAGGCCGTTCCCCGTCGGGGGGTTCGAATCCCCCCTCGGGCATGGATGTATAAGCTAATGCATAAATAGTTTGTAAGTTTAGGGACTGATGACCCCGTAGTTGAGTCCCTTAAGGGGGTTAGGACATTAAGCGGGCCACCTTGAAACAGGAGAGGCATGACAGGACATATCCACTGTCTATACTTTTACAAATGAATTCATAAAACTTTGTCAGCATGACCGCGAAGGATTCAGGATTCACACTCAAAGCAGTGGGAGTTCTAAAACATAGCAAAATAATTTTCATTTACATGTGAAATTTCATAAGTTATTCACTTACTACTGACTGCATTTGTTCGTATAGGTGCACTTTTCTTTGTACGTAACAGATTCTTCGACGAGTTTTACATGGAATTCAAATAAAACTTACCGCTGTATCAAACTCTAGAATTTGTTTAATATATGAAAAAATGAATGAGGTCTTAAAATTTAAATTTTATGTTTATAAAAAAATGAAATTTTGTAGTTAAAAAACTAAATTTTACCACAGTTTTTAATATATCTGGAAATCTCTAGAGTTTCATACATCTGTAAGTATGTTTTGTGTGTAGTGCAAAATTCATCGAATAATCTCATACTTATGAAGAAAAGTGTACCTTTAAAAACAAATGCAACCAATAGTAAATGAAAAAATGATGAAATTTTATATATAAATATTTTTTTATGTTTTAGAACTACCACTGCTATAAGTGTGTATCCTGTATCCTTTCCGGTGGTATTGACAAAGTTTTATGAATTCATTTGTAAAAGTATAGTCAGTAGAAATTAAAATGTTTTGTCATGACTCTCCTGGTTCAAGACGGCCCGCTCTACGTCATAACCCCCTTAATGTTCAAATGTTTGTGAAGCTTCTTTTTTTAATTCTTTTCTTTTTGTACACAACAAACATACCAAATGGATACTACGAAATGTCAGAGGCACAACATGACTACCGTAACAGAAAATACTCAGGAAGTAACCATTTGTTTGCTTCCATAAGTAGCCTTTACGGTTTTGTTCCTGAGAGTGCTAAGTTTATGTTGCCTTCTTCGCTTCTACTTTTTGCTGTTGTTATTGAGGTCTTCAGTCCGGAGACTGGTTTGATGCAGCTCTCCATAATACCCTATCCTGAGCAAGCCTCTTCATATCCACATAAGAACGGCAACCTGTCTGAATCTGCTTACTGTATCCATCTCTTGGTCTTCCTCTGCGATTTTTACCCCACACACTTCCCTCCAACGCTAAATTCACAATTCCTTGATGTCTAAGAATGTGTCCTACCAAACTATCCCTTCTTTTAGTCAAGGTATGCCAGAAATTTCTTTTCTCCCCAATTCTGTTCAGTACCTCCTCATTAGTTACGCGATCCACCCACCTAATCTTCAGCATTCTTCGGTAGCACCATATTTCAAAAGCCTCAATCCTCTTCCTGCCCACACTGTTTATCGTCCATGTCTCACTCTCATACAAGGCAACACTCCATACAAATGCCTTCAGAAAGGACTTCCTTAGGCTTAAATCAATATTCGATGTTAACTAATTTCTCTTTTTCAAGAACGCTTTTCTACCCATTGCCATTCTGCATTTTATATCCTCTGTACTGTGACCATCATTTGTTATTTTACTGCCCAAGTAACAAAACTTATCTACCTCCTTTATTGCTTCATTTCTCAATCTAATTCCTTCAGCATCACCTGATTTTCTTACACCGCACTCCATTACCCTAGTTTTGCTCTTGTTAATGTTCATCTTATATGCACCTTTCAGCACACTGTCCATTCCGTTCAATTCCTCTTCCAGGTCCTTTGCTGTATCTGACAGAATTACTATGTCGTCGGCAAAACGCAATGTTTTTAATTCTTCACCCTGAACTTTAATTCCTTCTCCAAATTTCTCTTTGCTTTCCTTTATAGCTTGCTCAATGTACAAATTGAATAACATACGGCAAAGGCTACAACCCTGTCTCACTCCCTTTCCAACTACTGCATCCCTTTCATGCCCTTTAACTCTGACAACCGCTGTCTGGTTTTTGTACAAGTTGTAAATAAACTTACGCTCCCAATATTTTACTCCTGCTTGCTTCAGAACATGAAAGAGTTTATTCCAATCAACATTGTCAAAAGCCTTCTCCAAATCTACAAAAGCTAGAAATGTAGGTTTGCCTTTTCTTAATCTATCTTCTAGGATAAGCCGTAAAGCGAGTATTGCCTCCCGTGTTCCTACATTTCTCCTGAATCCAAACTGATCTTCCCCGAGGTCTGCTTCTACCAGCTTTTCCATCCTTCTGTATATAATTCGTGTTAATATTTTGCAACCATGACTTATTAAACTGATGGTTCTGTAGTTTTCACACCTCTCTGCACCTGCTTTCTTCGGAATGGGGATTATAACATTTTTCTTAAAGTCTGAGGGTACTTCGCCTGTCTGATACATCTTACACACCAGGTGAAACAGGTTTGTCATGACTGGTTCTCCCAGAGACTTCAGTAGCTCTGAGGGAATATCATCTACTCCAGGGGCCTTATTTCGACTTAGGTCTTTCAGGGCTCTGTCAAATTCTTCTCTCACTACAGTATCTCCTATTTCATCTTCATCTACATCCTCTTCCCTTCCTACAATATTGTCTCGAAGTTCATTTCCTTTGTAGAGCCCCTCTATATACTCTTTCAACCTTCCAGCTTTCCCTTCTTTGCTGAGAACTGGTTTTCCATCAGTGTCTTTGATTTTCATAGAGCTGTTTTTCTTATCTCCAAATGTTTCTTTTATTTTCCTGTAGGCTGTATCTATTTTTCCCCTATTTATACATTCTTCTACATCCTTGCATTTGCCTTCTAGCCGCTCCAGCTTAGCCATTTTGCATTTCCTGTCAATCTCATTTCTTAGTCGTCTATACTCCATTTTACCTGTTTCATTTACTGCATTTTTATATTTTCTCCCTTCATCGATTAAATTTAGTATCTCCTGTGATATCCAAGGATTTTTTGTAGGTCTTGCCTTCCTACCTATTTTGTCCTCTGCTACCTTCACTATTTCATCTCTCAGTTTTACCCATTCCTCCTCTACTGTTTTATTTTCCCCTGTTTCTGTCAATTGTTGCCTAAAGCTCCCTCTGAAATTCTTAAGAACCTCGGGTTCCTTCAATTTATCCAGGTCCCATCTCCTTATTTTCCTACCTTTTTGTAGTTTCTTCAGTTTCAGCCTACAGTTCATAACCAACAAGTTATGGTCAGAGTCTATATCTGCCCCTGGGTATGTCTTACACTGTAAAACCTGGTTCCGAAATCTATGTCTTACCATTATAAAATCTATCTGGCATCTCCCGGTGTCTCCTGGTCTCTTCCACGTATACAACCTTCTTTTGTGATTCTTAAACCAGGTGTTTGTTATAACTAAATTATGTTCCGTGCAAAATTCTACCAGGCGGCTTCCTCTTTCATTCCTTTTGCCCAAACCATATTCACCTACTATCTTCCCTTCCCTTCCTTGTCCTACTACCGAATTCCAGTCTCCCATAACAATTAAGTTTTCCTCTCCCTTAATTGTCTGAATAACTTCCTTTAGCTCCTCATATATTTCTTCGATCTCCTCACCATCGGCAGAGCTTCTTGGCATATAAACCTGTACTACTGTTGTCGGTGTTGGCTTCGTATCTATCTTGACTACGATAATGCGATCACTGTGTTGCTCATAGTAGTTTACCCGCATTCCTATTTTCTTATTCATTGTTAGACCTACTCCTGTAATACCCCCAACTGATTTTGTATTTATAATCCTGTACTCGCCTGACCAGAAATCCTGTTCGTCTTTCCACCGAACTTCACTAATCCCCACTATATCTAACTTCAACCTATCCATTTCCCTTTTTAAATTTTCTAATTTTCCTACTCGATTAAGGGATCTAACATTCCACGCTCCGACCCGTAGAATGCCAGTATTGTCTTTCCTGATGATCACATCCTCCTGAGTAGTCCCCGCCCGGAGATCCGAATGGGGGACTATTTTACCTCCGGAATATTTTACCCGAGAGGATGCCATCATCATACAGTAGAGCTGCAAGTCCTCGGGAAAAATAACGGCTGTAGTTTCCCTTTGCTTTCAACCGTTCGCAGTAACTGTGTGGCAAAGCCACATTAGCTGATGTTACAAGGCCAGCTCAGTCAATCATCCAGACTGTTGCCCCTGTAACTACTGAAAAGGCTGCTGCCCCTCTTCAGGAACCACACGTTTGTCTGGCCTCTCCACAGATAACCCTCCGCTGTGGTTGCACCTACGGTACGGCTATCTGTATCGTTGAGGCACGCAAGCCACCCCACCTCGGCAATGTCTGTGGTTCATGGGAGTGGACTTTTTGCTATCGACATACAACTTTATGGCAATACTCGACACATGGCAACTTCAATTAGTGATGCGGAAAGTATTTCGAATAATAAAGTTAGCCGGCCGCAGGGCCGCGGGGACTGAGGCGCTTCAGTCACGGTCTGCACGGCCACTACGGTCGGGGGTTCGTATCCCCCCTCGGGCATGGATATTTGTGTCGTCCTTTGAGTTAGTTCATAAGTAGTTTGTAAGTTTAGTCCCATAGACTATACAAACATTTGAACATTTGAATAATAAAGTTACAGTTCCAAATAATAGGGGTTGTATATCAGACTAAATTTATGGAAAATGAACAGGAAAATGTATACCCATCTTGGTTATTTAACGATAAATAAGAAGCAATGAGTTAAAATTTGTGATGCGGCCGGGAATCGAACCCGGACCTCCATGCCTACTAGGTAGACGTCTCACCGTTAGCCCACCGCACTACTAACGGTTAAAGCGCTTTCGAATAGTTTAAATACGACTTCCCTTCTCGTCACAAACTTTATTTCAGCTTCTGTGTTCCATAGATAATTGCCATTATCGCCAAGGATCTCCATGCGCCGGCCGCGGTGGCCGAGGGGACTGAGGCGCTTCAGTCACGGTCTGCACGGCCACTACGGTCGGGGGTTCGAATCCCCCCTCGGGCATGGATATTTGTGCCGTCTGTAGTCTTAGCTAGTTCATAAGTAGTTTGTAAGTTTAGTAGTCGAGTCCCATAAGCTCTACAAACATTTGAACATTTGATCTCCATGCAGCGGAATAGCACTTCGGCAGTGGACATATTGGAACATTCCTGTTGAGATGATATAAATATCAATTTAAATATAAATTCAGATACTCTGAGACGGTTTTTCGACTCAAACATGTCCAAGACATTAACGATAAATAAGAAGCAATGAATTAAAATTTCTGATGCGGCCGGGAATCGAACTCGGACCTCCATGATTTCTAGTGGTAATTATCTATGGAACACAGGAGCTGAAGTAAAGTTTGTGACGAGGAGGGAAGTCGTACGTAGACTATTCCAAAGCGCCTTAACCGTTAGTGTTGCGGTGGTCTAATGCCAGGCGCCGTGCCTCAGCGCCCCGGTCAGGGGGGACAAACGCCCTCTGTAATAAAAAAAACTGAGGCAAATATTCATGGAACAACTACGAAACGAGCAAACTGAACAAACGATTTCGAACCGTGTTGTTGTTATGGTCTTCAGTCCGGAGACTGATTTGATGCAGCTCTCCACCCTACTCTGTCCTGAGCAAGCCTTTTCATCTCCTCAAAAGAACGGCAACCCACATGCACTTGAATCTGCTTACTATACGCGTCTCTTGGTCTCCCTCTGCGAGTTTTACCTCTCACACTTCCCTCCAATGCTAAATTTACGATTCCACGATGTCTAAGAATATGTCCTACCAAGCGATCCCTTCTTTTAGTCAGGGTATGCCAAAAATTCCTTTTCTCACCAATTCAGTTCAGTACCTCTTCATTAGTTATGCGATCTACCCACCTAATCTTCAGCATTCTTCTGTAGCACCACATTTCAAAAGCCTCTATTCTCTTCCTGTCCGCACTGCTTATCGTCCATGTTTCACTTCCGTACAAGGCAACACTCCTCACAAATGCCTTCAGAAAAGACTTCCTTACACTTAAATTAATATTCGATGTTGGCAAATTTTTCTTTTTCAAAAATGCTTTTCTTCCCATTGCCATTCTGCATTTTATATCCTCTGTACTGGGACCATCGCATGTTATTTTACGACCCAAGTAACAAAACTCATCTACCACCTTCATTGTTTCTTTACCTAATCTAATTCCTTCAGCATCGCCTGATTTTCTAAGACCGCATTCCATTATTTTTGTTTTGCTCTTGTTAAAGTTCATTTTATACGCTCTCTTCAACACACTGTCCATTCCATTCAACTGCTCTTCCAGGTCCTTTGCTGTCTCTGACAGAATTACAATGTCATCAGCAAAAAAAAAAAAAAAAAAAAAAAAAAAAAAAAAAAAAAAAAAAAAATGGTA
This sequence comes from Locusta migratoria, assembly GCA_026315105.1. Taxonomy (NCBI): domain Eukaryota; kingdom Metazoa; phylum Arthropoda; class Insecta; order Orthoptera; family Acrididae; genus Locusta; species Locusta migratoria. The sequence continues at coordinate 131,442,908 of CM048750.1, read as the reverse complement.
AGACGTCTGCCTAGCATGGAGGTCTGGTTTCGATTCCCGGCCGCATCACAAATTTTAATTCATTGATTCTTATTTGTCGTTAATGTCTTGAACAGCCGGCCGCGGTGGCCGAGGGGTCTAAGGCGCTCCAGTCACGGTCTTCACGGCCACTACGGTCGGGGGTTCGAATCCCCCCTCGGGCATGGATATTTGTGCCGTCCTAGTTCGTAAGTATTTCATTCATAGTTTGTAAGTTTAGGAACTGATGACCCCGTAGTTAAGTCCCATAGACTATACAAACATTTGAACATTTGATTTTTTGTCTTGAATATATCTGAGATGAAAACCGTCTCAGGGTATATGAATTTATATTTAAATAAATATTGGTTATTGAAAAAAGCTTTCAAGGAAACTCAATAAAACTCCAGAACGCGACCGGACTTCATCAGTATGTTCAAGAAAGCTAATTTCGCCCAAGCAGAATATTCGGCTGATTTCTGGCCGAAACCAAAACTGCGGCCGAAACCAAAATTTGGCCGAAACTGGCCGAAACCGAAAAGGAGATGTTCGGTCGGTGCTTAACGTTGGGTATTGTACGCCATGAGAGACAGAAGGCAGACAGGACTATTGTCTATAAAGAATAAAATGAACTAAAATCTATTGTTTTGAAAACAGAAACCGGTAATCAACTAAGCCAGTCAATATATCAAAATACTTAAGTGTATTATACGCCAGTAAAATTATCGTATAATTTAAAATTCCGGTGCTTAAAATGCTATTAATTTTTAGTATTCTTGCTAAGTATGTAGCTGACACATACTTGCTAATGTATCTGGTACAGATGTATTCTTTCTGCCTCTGTCGAAAACGATCCCTAAAGAATGTCGGGTAATTTAAATGTATCTTAGGTAAATTGCTCAAATGCTACTCTCATCACGGAACGAGTTATAAATTATGTTATATGTCTACATTATTTACTTTAACACGTCTTTAATTAAATTACTTTTCATCATCTAACAGAGTGTACAGTTTTTCTAAATCTGTAGTTCCGTTTCAAACAAAGTGCAAGTGGGAAACTCTTAAAACTGTTTAGAACACGCGGTGAAGTTTGAACAGCTGTAGTGTCCTAACGCGGTACAAAGCAATCTCGGATTAGGACTTCTTTTGCAATTACGAGAAATGGTGAAAGGCACGGGGCTGCGCCCAAATTAATTAAAAAGTTGGAGAAATTAATCTCCATGTTTATAGATTGAAAGCAATTTCACAAGCTTACTGAAACCACGCGCAGTTTACTGAAGTAGAAAGGTAACGAATGTTCTTGGAGAGCAGCTTTCATTCTTACCGAATTCATAAAATACTCAAGATGGAGCAGAGTTGAAGAAGTTCTACTGGCAGTTACTTACATATAAAAGTCAAGAGCCGGCCGCGGTGGCCGAGGGGACTGAGACGCTCCAGTCACGGTCTGCACGGCCACTACGGTCGGGGATTCGAATCCCCCCTCGGGCATGGATATTTGTGCCGTCCTTAGGATAAGCTAGTTGCTAAGTAGTTTTTAAGTTTAGGGACTGATGACCCCGTAGTTAAGTCCCATAAGCTATATACACTTTTTATTTTTTTATTTATTTATTTATTATTATTATTATTATTATTATTATAATAATAATAATAATTATTATTATTATTATTTTTTTTTTTTTTTTTTTTTTTTTTTTTTTTTTTTTTGTAAAGTCAAGATAACAGTTTCACAAAACTCGTTTGTTTTGTCGAAGTTCATACCGCAACAACACATGATATATATTTTCCTACCATATTTCAGGTAAGCAGTACAGAAGTAGTGGTTTAAAACTTGGTGCGTGATGGTGCGGTTTTCCATGAACGTTACTGCTTATGTACTCATATCTCATTATGATTTAGAAGGTACATTCAACTATATGTGTGTATACTGTCTGTAAAATTTCCTGCGGCTACAATTTGTAATGTACAAATTATAAATTGTAACGTCATATCGAATGCCGTGGTTTTACTCCATAAACAGCGGCAAAGTAGTAAGCGAGAAATATTTTTCCTTTCATCATTTTGCTATGGCTGTCAGCGAGAAAAAGTTTAATAAAGGTTTGAAATTATGTTTAAAGTTTGTTGCAAGTCGCTAAGTACTGTCATTCTCATGCAGTGTATTTCGAAAGTCTCGCCGCATTATATGGCATTTTTTGCGGTTTCTCTTGGTTATGACGTAATATCTTTTGAACCATGTGTCGTATGTGGTTCTTATTCCTACAGCAATTGTTATCTCACGTAAGGAATACGCGTACTAAATTTGAAAGCGGCCGAGTGGTTTAGGAGGAAATGAGCAGCATTGTCGCTTAATGTGCATCTTCAAATGTTCAAATGTTTGTATAGCTTATGGGACTTAACTACGGGGTCATCAGTCCCTAAACTTACAAACTACTTATGAACTAACTAATACTAAGGACGGCACAAATATCCATGCCCGAGGGGGGATTCGAACCCCCGACCGTAGTGGCCGTGCAGACCGTGACTGGAGCGCCTCCGTCCCCTTGGCCACCGCGGCTGGCTATCGCGCATCTCATTGTTTATGACGTCATATTTCGTGAACAATGAGTTGTACGTGATTCTTACACTTACGGCGACCGTCCTCATGGGTTGAAGCTTACGTGTGCAACATTTCATAAATATTGGTACAAAAGTGTAGATTCGTATGCAACACGTATAAACATACGAACAGTCTGCTTTATATATTAGCTATATCAACTCTGCTACACATTTCTATTCAAACTAATATTATTTAATACGAAAAATTTCAGTTTTCTTAGTGAATTTGGGATATGTTGAAAAGTTTTTTTTCACTTCTTTAATATTAGAACACTTTCGTAACGGAAGGACATCTAAAACTCTAATATTTGTTATTCAGACTGGGAAAACTGTGGTTATTAATGTTTCTATTTATCATGGTATTAAAAAAAAAACTAATGACAAAAACTGAATTTCTTGAAGCTGACACTCTTGCTGTTGCGTCAAATGTTATTAACACGCTCTTCTTATTAATGACGAATGTTTCCAAGTGGTGAAGCGTACAATGTCACAACCAGGATCTTGGGTGCTACAGTTACATTTTATGTCTTTAATTACTCAAGGAAATATCTCATGTGATAGATTTACTATTCCGACTTGTGATAATCTAGGGTTGAGAAAAACCGGTAGCACTTGCATTAAGTATCGTATTATTTGACATGACCGGTTTCGGGCTTGCGCCCACTTCAGGTGCTTAAAACATTCAGAATTTTTTGGCCATCTACAACACACAGTGGAAATGTACATATATTTAAATAAACAGACAAAACAGAAGTACATTTTGTCAAAATGGAAAATGGAAACAAAGCCAAAACTGCATTACATTACAATTTAAATACTGTTGGAACATTTTCACATATTCACAAGCAAAACCTTATATTACCAACACACTTGATGCTTATAGATTGTGTACAGTGATGTTAATAAACTTAACTATGATTTTATATACACGAATGTCTTTTGTAAACAAAAGGGAAGAAGCTGACTGGGGAAGGGGATATCCCATCTTCACTATTGTCTACAGGAAGTTCAAACGTTCTCGGTCAAATTTGGGGTACCTGAACAGGATGTGGTTGACATCAGCTTCAGTTTCAGGATCACACTCACATGCCGCCGAATCGTAGACGTTGATTCGATGTAGATGTTTTGGATAAGCGGCATGGTTGAAGCGTAGACGAATAATGGTAGCAATCGCGGATCGGTCCAGATGAGTCCTCATAAACCACGGCTGCGTAGAAATCCAAGGTTTCAGCACAGCGTAGGAAGCGCCTTTCGTTTCCTGGGAACGTTCCACATCTGTTGCCACTGTTTTTGTTTGGCGTATTCCTTGACCGCAGATAAGAAGTCCGTGTATGCTAGTTGTAGGTCCAAGACAGTGCCTAAGGATGCCGTTTGTTTAGCCAATGCATCAACTTCCTCATTAGATGGCATGAGCAAAATCATTGTGTATTTAAATCGCGACTGTTCCTGTGACGCACTTTTTACACACTTTCCTTTGTTAACCTCCATACTTTTATTACTATTGAGTAGAATTTATCACCATCACTGCACGAAAATGTCAACTTACATCACACACTTAGTATACAAATATAAACAGAGTTTCTGGTCAAACAAAGTGTATGGTGTGAGTTCACATTTCTGTGCAGTGATGGTGATAAATTCTGCCCAAAAATGAAAAGCAGAATAGCAATAAAAGCAAGGAGAACTCCGCCACTGCCGGTCCCAACCCCGGGACTCGTCTCGCAAGTGGCGAGGAAGGAAGAGGGGGAGGAGTAACACCTCGTTAAACTACCTGGGTCCACCTGGCTCCGGATGGTAGCACCACGGTCTAACATATACAGTCGCGACACTCACTGCCGTAAAAGTTGTTACCAACTGACAGTTGCTGCGACACTAGCGCTCCCAGCGGTGGGCAAGCCGCCGAAGTAGTGATTCGCTTTTGTACGTAATTCACGAAATAATTACTATAATTTTTGCGTTACAAGCATTATTAAAATATCGAGAGACAAACATAATACGGAAATTAATATAAAAACAGCCTAATTTTAATGATTCAGTGGTATAAAGAACAACTCTGTCATGAACAAATACTATGTATATTTGCAGCTTATTTCGCTGAAAGTAAGTTACATATAAACATAATGGTACAATAAATTTCTATTATGGTCTGTTCTTACTATGACAACAAGTTTTTGACGTGTATCAATTCGGTGCGGTGTCTAATGATTCTCACATTTTTACACGTCACTCTTCTTTCTTATACGTGCATATTCTTTTAAGTGTATTTACTTTAGCTTTCAAAAACCAATGTGTTGATGATTCTTGCCGTTTGTGGTTCAGCTGTAGCAACAATTGTGGAATTGGGTTCTTATTTGTTGGAAAACAGTTTGGTTGCTTTTATCGTTATATTGCCATGTCTGTTACGTTTTTCCTTCAGTTACAGCTGTGATGGTTAATTTGGTACATTAAATACCGTATTTATTGCATTCTATATAAGTTTCCTCTGTTTTATCCTCATCGATTTTACTGGAATTGTAATGAAGAATTCTGTAACGTTCCTTCGTAGAAATTGACGTCTTTCTGCTAAAGGGTGTGTCTCCTGGTGTTTCCTAGGCATTCTTATTTTTATTAGAACATGAAATTACTCATTTAAAGCCCTTATGTTACAAAGTGACTGTAAATTAACTGTCTGTGTAACGTTCCTTCGTAGAAATTGACGTCTTTCTGCTAAAGGGTGTGTCTCCTGGTGTTTCCTAGGCATTCTTATTTTTATTAGAAAATGAAATTACTCATTTAAAGCCTTTATGTTACAAAATGATTGTAAATTAACTGTCCTGTAATGTAACTTATGAAACCTAAGAAAAATGGGGAGCTATTCTTAAATTATTACCTACTTATATGGCACTCCATACGTTCCCTAATGTAGAAAAGTATGCTGCAGTCAATCTAAACGATACTATTCGCACTCATCAACAATCGTATTCAGAAACGTAGCTTGCCGGCCGCTTGGAACGCTGCTATCGCAGCGTATAACAAAAATCTGTGGGAGTGTCCTGTCTGTGTATTTTAGACTGTGGTAGCTCCCTGTAAGGGGCCCTGCCTAGGGTTAAAGGTGAGGCCCGGTCAACGTTCTCGAAGGCGGAAGACGAGTCCCGACTCCCAACGGCAGAGAGAGCGTAGTGGGACAAGATAGTCGTACTACATTTTCCTATGTCATCCCTGTTTTGAAGTTAAAAAATGAAAGAAAATGTACCTTTTATTTAGAATGCATACATAGTTGATGTTTATGTAAATATTGTTATTTTTTATAATATGATTCTTAAAATGTTTTGTTTCTGTATGTCTCATGTACGATCAAGGCGCCGCAATCAACAAGGGCAGCGTCGTCGCCGCCGCAGCCAACATTACAGCAGACGGCCACTATTAAAATTTAACCGACAGCTACGGGGCTACGAATGCTGCTGCGCCTTCTTTATTGCCGCGCTTCAGTCGTTTCAAAGAAGGAAAGAAAAGAATATTATATTATAGTTAGTCTTGTTTGATATTCAGTCCAAGCTAGTTGTCCATGTTCACGTTTCTTGCTAAACTGACGCTGTATTAACATGAAGAAGAATAAATATTTGTTAATGTTGAAAGATACCTTGCACTTATGAAGATTTATTTATGACCAAGAATATTTTATAGCAAGAAAAATTTGATTCTTGTGAAGAATCTCGACTTACTTCAGAAAAAAAAATTAATTCTGATTGAATCACTACTGAATGTCTTCGAATGTGACATTATATGAGTATCGAATGAGAATGTGGAATAACAGTGTTTATAAGGCTGTGGAATGTTAATATTTTCAGTACTAGTCAACTACAGCGAACAGATGTGACTGTGTTTCATTTTGACGAAATTTTAGTGACGGCCACAGACTGTTTTCCTTGCCCCGCTCGTACAAGAATCTGATTTATTTATTTTGATGAACTATTTAAAGGAATTACTTCTACAAATTTTAAGTTATGTTGTGGTGCGGGATACTTCGGACGAAGCATAAAGAATTTACACGGTTAGCTTATGACAGTTGGTGTTGCTAGGGAACTGTAAATAACAAATCAACAACGTCCTAGCAACTGATAAAACTTTCTAGTGTCAAAATACTCGCATGATTATAGAATAAAGACAAACATGAATAATTACATTAACCATCGCAATTATATCGTCACCGTTCCACTACAAGGGCGGAAGAACCTAATGGAGAAAAACATGAAAAAACAATCACAAAGAAAGGTAAAGTCCAACCCACGAATGCTAGTGGTGGAAAATCGTCAACATCCTAGTAAACAACGTGGGAAGGGACCGAGTGACTTCCGGGATAAGAAGTCAACCTCTAGCAAGTGCCAACGGCCTTTTAGGGTGTATGAGCAGGTAGAGGCACATGACACTCTGTTGCCCTTGGGATGAGAAATCGTTCTTGAAGGCGGAGGAGCCAATGAAGGTCAACGGCATAGACTTTCAGGACTAACAATCTTGAAAGTACTTTGTATTAGCTGAAACATTGCTGTCCCTTCAGTAAATTAATTTTCAACTGGAAGGCATGATGGAACGGAAAACTACTCCAGGTGGTATCCAACCCACTGTTGCCATTGGCAGCACAAGCAAGTCGTCGGATTCTGGAGAACTTGTACCAACATGCTGGAAAGAGTAGGAGCTTTCTGGAAACAGGCATAATAAAATCAATCATCATCATCATCATCATCATTAGAGACTGATTATGCCTTTCAGCGTTCAGTCTGGAGCATAGTACCTCTGGGAATCTAAGTACTTTCTTCTTGGTCTACTTCGACTCCTCTTACCCACCACTGACGAGCTCATGAGTCACTTAGGTAACCATGCGTGTAACATGACCCCACCATCTCAGTCTGTTCGGTCTAACTGCTTCATCTATGGTGTTCATTCCCAGATTTTCTTTGATTTCCTCATTATGGACACCCTCCTGCCATTGTTCCCATCCATTGGTACCTGCAATCATTCTTGCTACTTTCATATCTGTAACCTCTATCTTATGAATAAGGTAACCTGTATCCACCCAACTTTCACTCCCATACAACAAAGTTGGTCGAAAGATAGAGCGGTGCACTGCTAACTTAGTCTTCGTACTTCCTTCCTTCTTGTAGAAGAGAGTAGATCTTAGCTGAGCACTCACTGCATTAGCTTTTCTGCACCTCGATTCCAGTTCTTTCGCTATGTTGCCATCCTGTGAGAAAATACATCCCAGGTACTTGAAACTGTCTACCTGTTCTAACTTTGTTCATCCTATTTGGTACTCAATCTGTTTGAATCTCTTTCCCACAGACATTACTTTCGTTTTGGAGATGCTGATCTTCATATCATAATCCTTGCACCTCTGATCAAGTACAAACAAAAGAATTTCTTTGCAACAATTAACATAAATTCACTTCTACAAACAGGGAAAGTTAAACAAATGACAGACGCCCTTACTAAACAAAACTTACTCATTGCAGCAATACAAGAAACAAGATTTACAGACGAGCATGCCTTTGAAGGCTACAGAATTTTCAAAGGAAAAGTGGGGAAAAGGGTTATGAAAAACGTTCCTCATTTAGGAACAGCTTTCATTGTCAACTGCAAAATTTTAGACTCCACAATAGATTTCCACTCACCTAATGGCAGAGTATCCATGCTCTCCTTCACATGCACAAATAAGGTGTACATACTAGTCAACGTCCACACACCAATCAACCAGGCCAATAAAATAAACAGAAGAAACAGATAAATTTTGGGAAGAACTGGAAGAAATTATCGTAAAAATTCCAAAGAAACATAATGCAATATTGCTGGGAGATTATAATGCACAGTTGGGCAGAGAGAGAAAATTCAGGTACACTGTAGGAAATTATCCAGCTCATAAAAGAACAAATAAGAATGGCGAAATACTGATAGAACTCTGCAGAGCAACTAACCTAGCAATCCACTGCTTTCAAGCATCTTCCTAGAAAACAGAAAACATGGTGCTCCCCAAATCCTTATTTAGGAGAGTTTCAGATAGATCATGTGGCAATATCCAGAGAATCATCCCAAGAAATCCAGAACGTTAAGGGAATAAGAAATCTATCTAAAATCAAAATTAACTTCCAAACAAGAAGTCGTAAGAAACATACCAAAGAGTATGAAATTTGATGTAGAAAAACTCAAATATGGAAGTAATTTCACCAATACACTGGAGACCAAAAATTCAGAAAATTGGGAACAACTGAAGCAATCTCTTGTTCAAACAGCAAAAGAAACCAATGTAGTAACGAAAACAAAAAAGGCATGCATGGTGGAATGTGGACTGTGATGAAGCAGTCAGAGAAAGACAAAATGCATGGCAAAACTGGTATAAAGATAAGAATATGGAAAACAATATAAGATTTATTGAAAAGAGAAAGGAAACAGCTATACTTATCGGAAACACCAAGAGATATTATGATTAAAACCACTTAAAACAGGTAGACCATGACTTTAAAATGAATAACACTAGAAACTTCTATGAGTCTTTCAAAAGAAACTTAAATAAAACTCTCCACCAAACCTTTGCTTTGAAGATGAAAATGGGAAAATAGCACATAACAACCAAGAAAACTGTGACATTTTAGCAAACTATTTTGAATATTTACTAAACTGTGAATGCCCAAATTCAAGATTTAACTTTACACAAAGAAACACACAGTGCTAGGCCTCCAACGAAAGAGGAAATCAGGAACATCATCAAAAATCTCAAAAACAAGAAAGCACCTGTAGAGGATTCCATAATTGCAGACCTTTGGAAATTCTCAAACAACAAATTTCTTGACAAGCTAACTGAAATTATACAAAATTCCTAAAGAATGGAAGACAGCGTTAAACCACACACTCCACAAATCTGGTGGTAACAAAAATTAGAACAACTACAGAAGCTGAAAAGAAGATCGAAAAACTTTGTAATCTTGTTTTTTGACTTCAGGAAAGCCTATTACTCGGTTGATAGGAAGTCACTGTTTGAAATACTGGATGAACTGGATTTAGACAGTAAAATCGCAGCTCTAATTAAACAAACTCTAACAAACACTAATTCTAAAGTGAAGTTCAGAGGTGAAATATCCAGAAGTTTTGAAATTGAAACTGCTGTGAGCCAGGGAGATGGTCTCTCCCCACTGCTGTTTAATTCTGTCCTGGAAAATAATTTGTTTTCAGTGAACTCCACCAGCATGCTACACACATAAAATTCTGAAAGTTTAAACGCCTGAAAATAGGCACAGGCCCGAAACCGTCGTGTCATAAATGAATAGTACCATCTTTAAGGCGAATGGTAACAGTTTGTATTCTCAGCGCTATATGAGGAACAGTCACGGAGTTCAAACACAAGCATAACCTACAGTGCTGCGGGGTTAGGTTTTTATCCACGTTTACATCAATACTGATAAAAGGGGCCGCAGTGTAGTGGCCAAGCGCTCTAAGGCACCTTGCGGTGCTCGCCGTCGGATGTGCGAGTCCTCCGTCGGGCATGGGTGTGTGTGTTGTTCTTAGCGTAAGTTAGTTTAAGTAGTTTGTAAGTCTGTGGACAGATAACCGCAGACGTTTAGTCCCTTAGACTTACAAACATTCGAATATTTAACAGGTTATACCTTAGTCCAGGAACATGTAAGGCCAAAAAAAAAAAAAAAAAAAAAAAAAAAAAAAAAAAAAAAAAAAAAAAAAAAAATTTCAGGTCAGGAATATGTGAAAGCATAGGAAGTGATGATACGCTAGACTACAAAAATTAGAGACTGGATTAGTGATAGGGGACGGACTATTATATGTGACAACATGGGAACTAAATTAAATACCAGAATAATTGGAGATACTCGAGGAGACGGTTGCTTGTGATAGGACTTCACGGTGGCAAATGTGTAATGTGCAAATCTGTTAATTTCAATTTATGTATTTACTTTCTTATTTATGATGTTTGTCTCATGGCCCATAATGTACAAAATTGCGACCTACATGAACATTACCTGAGCAGAAAATTATGTAATACGATTAAAGTAACAGAAATGGTAAACCTGTGTCAATGATCAGGAATCAGAACGCGCTAGGTCCATTGCAATTCCTAACTTACTCCATGCGTTTTAATTATTTTAGCATTCAACTTTTTAGGTGGGATGTATTGAGAGAGTTTTGCTGCATGGTGGTATTGAAGTAATTCTTTTCATTACTTATTGTAATATCCATTTCATAACTCGTTCTTTATTGAATGTTCTTAATTACATTGCCAAATCCATTGTCTGCAGCCAGGCTTAATTTACTAATATTTACGAGATTTGTTCAATAACGCAATCGCTTTAGCTTAATACCTGTAAACACAATTACCCAATGTTAATTGACGCCTGGGGCGCGCGTTCTTTAATATGGAACTTTCAGCAATACATTTAACATTTAATTAAAGCTTTAAAGCTATAACGAGTGCTGTACGCTCGAGTTTTATCGCTGGCTGTTCTATAAAAACTATGTAAACGTGTGCTACCTCTGCTGTGACAGTATCGCGACACATTTTTCAGCAGGAGAGGTAGTGAAACTACGTAGTTGGGTAAACCTTCTGCAAATTTCAGTCTAAGGAAGAGAGGATGGGGGCTGAGGCTCACTGATTTGGATCAAGTTTGCGAGTGTTAACGTAGGCTCCAGTCCAGTCCGTAGAGTATTTTGTATAAGGGAAGCTTCTCAGGAACAGTTAAACCACTGTGTAAGGAGTTCCAACTAAAAGTATTACACGTGTAATGCAGTATAAATCAACTGGCGCAAATGTTAAACGCACAGGTATCCAAGGTTCTCATATGTGATCGAATCCCAATGCTGGTTATTTCTTTTTTTATTTCTCAATTTTAATCTTCGCAAAGTTAAAGTACTTTGTTTTACAAAATTTAAATATATTTAAACAGTTCAGTTTATACACCGCAAGTTAATATATTCCATTTAGTTACGAGTTATTAAGGGCAACACAAAAGATCGCTGTTAATTTTTATTTAGATAATTGGCTCACATCGTATCTGTAAGTACATCTATAAAATTGTACTCAAAATGTTGTAAAAAATAAGTCACAGAAATAAAATATTTAAATACATCCTCTTTCCAAACCAATCTTTCATTTCATTTCTCACATCAAAAATAAATCTTTTAAAAGCACACTTACTCGCCAACATTATTGTTGGCTTGTCATCATACAAATAAAAAAAAGTTCAAATGTTTGTAAGGCTTATGGGACTTAACTACGGGGTCATCAGTCCCTAAACTTACAAACTACTTATGAACTAGCTAACACTAAGGACGGCACAAATAGCCATGCCCGACGAGGAACGGTCTCGCGCATCGTAGCATAGCGCCTCAATGCGCTCGGCCGCTCCTCCGCGGCTACAAATAAAACATCAAAAGCCTCATACTGTAACGTTATGTGTTCACTAAGTTAAAACAATAGTGACTAAATTGGCTGTCCATGCCGTAATAAGATCGCCTCCAAATATGACAATTTCAATAGTTATTACTGCCGATCAAATCGGAAGGCAGTACGTGACGGTAAGAAAAGAAGCATGAGATAAAATTTTAGGTTGAACAGCTTTATGGAGACAGCTGGATTTGCAATGCGATGTTCGCATTTTTTATGCTTTCCATGTTTGTTATTCGGGAGTTATATATTTATTACGTAATTCATGTCTTAAAAAGCGGAAATTTTGAACTGATAAATAACATACTTGATGATAGGCGTTAATGAAGATCATAATATTAACTTGCACCTACCACGACGCTATGCAAAGCAAGCTTAGTTTCGCGTATCGGCTCTTGATGGGGCAATAGGGTCCGACCAACCGCCACGTCATCCTCAGCTGATGACGTCATTAGATGGGGTATGGAGAGACATGTAGTCAGCACACGAGACCCGCTGTTGACTTGAAACCTCTACCACTCGGTCAAGTAGCTCCTCAGGGTGTTCTCCCATAAGAGAAAATTCGCCGTACCAAGAAACAACCCTGGGTCCTCCGCATGGCGGTCAGTCACGCTGACTACACACACACACACACACACTCACTGAGGCAGACTCAGCGATGAAAACTATTTACTCATATTGTAGGACGCTGGTAGAATTTCGTACGAGCCGCCACTGTATGGCTGGACTGAATATGACAGTAACAACAACAAAGTCTTCAGACTCACTGGTTAGACGCAGCTCTGCTCGATAGTTTATCCTGTATTGATATTTGCAGATACGAAAAGTACTGTAACATCCTTCCATTCGAACGTTTTATTGCAGCCAAACCGTTCTGCCTCTCTCTCGGTCTGTGTGTCCCGTTTTTAGTCCTGGTGATAACTTGATGTGTCATTTTTCTCCTCAATTCGTTTCAGTTTTTCCTCACTAATTGTTTGGTCTAATAAGTAACACTATCCAAGTGCCACTCTCCGATTCCAATAAACTTCGAATATGTTGTGGTCTAGCTCGTAGGGTCGTTGAAGCGATAAAAGCCCTCCAGAAGAAACGCGTTGTTATCTTTGTGTAAACATATCGTTGCAACAGTAGGAGATATTAAAAATAGCGCTGAAAAATAATTTCCATGTTTGCTGGTGTACCATACACCTGTAAATTCTTATGTATTTCTAAATCCTACCCACACCTGGCAATTTTTGAAACGGCAATAGGATATCGTCACTTCCACGTTGCTAATTCAACTCAAATGTTTGTAAATATATCTGACCAAACTGCGTGGTCATCAGTCCGTAGCTTACAAACTACTTCAACTAAGTTAAAACACACACCCATGCCCTAGGGCGTTGCTAATTCCCGGCCTCGTTAGAGAGTAAGGCCTTATTGTCTGAAACAATTCCTTCAGCATATTTTATGGTTGTACTGTAAAATTGCAAACAATGGTATCGCCACGTATGACATTTGTCATACGGCGGACAGAGCAAACTTCCAATTTATATTTATTGTGGCTTCGGAATGTCACTTTATCATTAACTAGCGACCCGCCCCGGTTTCACACGGGTGGAAGTTTTCTTCTATACCTATAACAATCCATGTGTATGTATTTTATTGACTGCTTTGTTGTAAGTAACATGATTGAACACAATAAACACCATGGAATACAATCGTCAGCATGTTTAATCCATATTTGATTACTAATATCACAGTTTAACGTATATGTAAAATGTTATGTCTGGCACTTGCAACGACAGTAGCGACCTTAGCGGCGAAAGAGTCAACCAAGTGCCAGACGTAAGCTTTTGCGTATAAGTTAATAAACATCTTGAATCGATTGCTACCAAACTTAACAGATCACCCGCATGACTAATCTAAGACATCCTGAAGATTTCATCAAAACTGCACTAGCCATTTTGGTCTCCATAGAGACACACACATAGCCTTTTTTATAGCTATACAATTTGTTGTTACATAACCTATTAGATTTACTACACAAGAATGTTTGAGTTTCGTAATATTTCGAAATGTGTAAAGATGTGATTGCACTGTTGTAAAGTACAGTAACAACGATGGACATTCTTTTTCAACCTTCATTTTTATGCTTCTTACTGTTTCGACGATATGTACTGTGATAACAAGTGCGTTTCCTTCAGGAGGGTTTCTACATCTACATCTACATCTACATCTACATGGGATACTCTGCAAATCACATTTAAGTGCCTGGCAGAGGGTTCATCGAACCACAATTATACTATTCATCTCCCATTCCATTCTCGAATAGCGCGCGGGAAGAAAGAACACCTGAATCTCTCTGTTCGAGCTCTGATTTCTCTTATTTTATTCTGATGATCATTTCTACCTATGTAAGTGGGAGTCAACAATATATTTTCGCATTCGGAGGAGAATGTTGGCGATTGGAGTTTCGCAAGTAACCCACGCCTCAGCGATAAGCGCCGTTGTTGTAATGATTCCCATCCCAGATCCTGTATTATTTCCGTAACGCTGTCTCCCCTGTATCGCGACAATACGAAACGAGCTGCCCTTCTCTGGACTCTTTCGATGTCCTCCGTCAAACCCACCTGATAAGGATCCCACACTGGGCTGCAATACTCCAAAAATGGACGGACAAGCGCACTACTTCAACGGCCGCATGGGCTGGACTGCAACATATTCTAAGTGTATCGGAAAACGGCGAGTGGCACTTGAGTTCTGTTACCTATAAGTAGGACGCGATTGCTGAAGCCGTGTATCCCGTACAGTCGCTGGGCAGTGTGTCTAAAACGTTCAGGCTGCCTCCAATTGATTGGTTGAAGGAAGGTATGAGTCTCATCTGCGAATAACACTTGATGCCAGTTCTGACGAGTCCAGTCAGTATGATGTTGAGGTCATCTGTACCCCGCTGCATGGTGTATACGTGTCAGAACCGGACCTTGAAAATGACATCGGGAGTCAAGTTGCATGACATGCAGCCAATAGCGCGGAGTTTGAGTCGACGATCTGTGGCTGTACGTAACTCTGTATTCAGTATGGTGGCGTTACTCTCAGGTATTCTTCGAGCTGAAGTCTGCAAGTAACGGGGCTGCTGTGGTAGCCATAGGGTGGCAGGAGCTAGGCAAGTCACCGACAGTTACTTTAAATCCGTACCTCCTTTACATCCGAACAACATCGCATTGGTACACTACTGCCACAATGTGGAAACGATCGCAACTGACTTTCGCAACATGGCACAATTACAGTTAACCCAATATGTGTACTTTCTTACTGGTGTCATGACTGGAAATGATCGGCTGTCGTATCAAATCTGTTGCAACGGCGTTGATTATTTGTTTACGTCTTTGTCTGGGTTCAGTTACATCTCACAAGAGACAAGTGAAATCTTTAAGCCATTCAGTATGACACAACTCGATAAGGCAATCAGTACGTCTAGAAATGGCAAGGCAGCCGGCCTCAATGATATATGTGCGGAACAAATAAAAAACTTCGGACCTGCTGCTAAAAAGTGGTTACTCGCCCTGATGAACTGTATGTCAACCTGCACGAGTCGTAGCCATCCTGAAACCTGGGAAAGAACCAGATGATCCTAAGAGATATCGTCCAATCTCATTACTATGACACCTATACAAGACACTCGAAAGAATGATACACTGCCGGCCGCGGTGGCCATGGTGACTGAGGCGCTCCAGTCACGGTCAGCACGGCCATACGGTCGGGGGTTCGAATCCCCCCTCGGGCATGGATATTTGTGCCGTCCTAGTTCGTAAGTAGTTCATAAGTAGTTTGTAAGTTTAGGGACTGATGACCCCGTAGTTAAGTCCCATAAGCTTAACAAACATTTGAACATTTTTTTTTAGAATGATACAGAATAGACTCACGGAAGTAGTTAAGCCCCTTCTGATCCCAGAACAAGCCGACTTCAGAACAAGCAAATCCTGCACAGCACAAATACTAAAATTAGAGCAACATATAGAAGATGGATTCGAGGAAAGGAAAATTACAGGGGATGTCCTCACAGACCTGAGAGCTACCATTGACTGCTCTTACACACATTTTACACATCATGCAAGGATTACGGCATGACGCAGATGATTGCTAATCTCCTCCAAAACAGAAGATCCTTTCTCCACTTCCAAGGTCAAAGAAGTCGATGGAGGACACAGAAGAATGGGTTACCGCAGGGTAGCATGCTCGTCCCACTGATCTTTAACATTTTCACGAATGACCAGCAACTCCCGGAAGGCACTCAAAGTTTTTTATATGCAGACGACCGGGCCATTACTGCCCAAGGAAACACCTTCGAGACCGTGGAAAGCAAACTGTCGAAAGCCCTTGAACAACTCGCCATCTATTACAAGGAAAACCAACTCACACCTAACCCACGGAAAAACAAAAGCTGTCCATTCCGCCTGAGAAATAGACAAGCGACAATGAAACTTAATGTATCATGGAACGGAGTACCGCTAGTGCATTGTGCAACCCCAAAATATTTAGGAGTCACCTTAGATAGAATTCTCACCTACAGGGACCACTGCATGAACACCAAGCAGAAAGTAGCTGCAAGAAACAACATCGTTCGCAAACTAGCGGGCACTACAAGGGGTGCAGAACCCAGCACACTGAGGACCACAACTCTAGACTTGTGTTATTCAGCTGCGGAATATGCATATGCGAAACAAGTGGACGTACCGCTTAACGATTCCTGCCGCATCACCACACCCGACGGATAAACTACACTGCATAGCTGGTATTGCACCCCATAGTATTAGACGCAAAGTGGCTGCCAGCAAAGAGAAGCTAAAATCAGTCACGTCTGCGGCGCACCAACCCGCCCATTGTCGACTTATCTCAAGGAGGAGCTTCCTCCAAACGACAGAATGCCTCACCGATACTCCACAGAACACCAGAACAGAAATGTGGCGAAATAAAAATGTCCATCTCCATGACTCGCTTGTACCAACGGAAGGACTTCCCCCAGCACACGGTGAGAAGAGGAACGTCTGGAGATCCTTGAATAGACTGCGTTCCGGAGTTGCAAGAACAAAGAAGAACATGCATAGATGGGGGCTGTCGGATGAATCGGTGTTGTGCGATTGTGGACAAGAGCAGACTTCTTCCCACCTTATACAGTACGAGTTATGCCCGTGGAGAGCTGAAGAGCACATCAACATGATGAGTTACGATGATCTAGTACGTGGCTGGTGTACGGACGAGCTTCCAGGCAGACGGTATCTCATCGAAATTCAATTTTCTGAGCAGCCGATCAGCGGGGACGGAGCAGCCGCCGGTTCAGCGCGCGGTGCGGCTGGGTGGGTGTAGGGCGGCGTTCCGCTCTAGTGGGCTGACCCACAGCGCAGGCCGGGCTCGCTGGCCGTTATCTCGCCCTTCCAGTGCGTGAGCCGCTACCCGGCGCTAAATCAAGCCCCCCAACCGGCGCCCCATTACAGAACGATTGTCCCACAAGTAGGCAGTTCACTGCACGCTGGCCTGGAAAATTAAAGCCACTCAGCCCAGTGCTGAGCCGGATGCGTTCCAGTCGCAGGCCGCCATTGTACAGGTTCCGGCCTCAGACCCCGACTGACAGGTCTCCCCGTCGAGCTGTGTCTAGAGGAGTGAAGCTGTCACTACCGATCTCTCCAAGTGCTCCATTTTATGGGGATGGCACTCGCCCAACCACCAACACCCAAGAGAGAAAGATGGGAGAAAGAATGTTGAGGTGGATGAGTGGAGTTACATGGAAAAACAGACTAAGGTATGTGTACATCAGGAGAACAGGATACGTGGAGCCCACAGGAAAGAAGGTCCATGAAAGTACTCTAAAATGGTACGGACATGTGAACAGAAGAGCTGAAATCTAAGGAATAGTGGGTCAAAGAGAAGACTAAACTGGAAAGTGTTGAAATGTTTGTAATGCTTATGGGACTTAACTGCGGGGTAATCAGTCCCTAAACTTACAAAATACTTATGAACTAACTTATATTAAAGGCAGCACAAACATCCATGCCCCGACGGGGAACTGCCTCGCGCATCAGTGCATAATGTCTCAATCGCTCGGCCACTCCTCCGCGGCACTGAGATGGAAATTCAAGGTAGCAAGGAAACTAAAAGGAAATGTTTTGGAGAAAGAAGAAGCACCGCATAATATTTATGGCAGAGCGGAATCCAACTAAGCAACCCTGACGCCACATTACCTGCAAAAAAGACTGAAATGAAGAGGATCTTTTGACGGGTTGGATGCGGCTCATTAAGATTTCGTCTTCTGTGCCAACCTCTTTATCTGAGAAGTACTTAAAGTTCGTTGCTGTTAACGGTAGTAGCGCCACATACATCCAACGTTCTCGATCACTTATTGTATTCGAATCTGTGTCTTCCTGGTAGTTTTTTTTTCTCTACTTGTCTCCCGTATTGTGTGTCCATTTAACATGTATCTGTTGACAGCCCAATCTAAGACTTACCGGAAATCTCAGTTGGCCACGAGCTCAGTCTTCATGACGTCTTGAACAATGTGCCCTAAAATAATATAATTTCCCATGTCCTTAAAGCGTAAGATTAGGAAATACTGTGCTAAATGTGATTGGTTCTTCGGTTTGAACGGGTACTTTGTGGACTTTGGTGTGTTTTGTGCTATTTTGATCGTTTCTGATAACTCAGTTCTCTCGTTACAAAGGCCGTCGTGCTACCATGCCGGCAACCCTCTGACCGAGCGCGCTGAGCAACCGCGCCCTAGCATGTTCCGAACCAACGTCTAACATGTTCGTACATCACAAACTAATTCCTCGCCAATTACGCTATGGCGAACAGCTACGAGAGTAATCCGTGATTCTCGTATTATCGTTGGCAGGTGTTAACTAACTAACCAACATTACGTTATAATCCATTGTCGTAAGAATGACATGTTTTTGAGAATTTTCAGTGCGCCATTGCTTTGAATGACAACGCTTGAGTTATAATAAGAAAATCATCAAGTTGAGAAAGCAAGATGGTAAACGCAAAAGAGATTTTGGGCGAGGGATGTCACGTGACTGATTTACGAACGCCAAATGTACGCTGTGTTCCATCAAGGCTATAGTCACTCGTCCGAACGCCAAATGTACGCTACGTTCGTCCCAGCCTATAGTCAATGATAACCAGTACAGGCAAAGAAAATAAACTTAGAACTACCAAGGCAGGACAGGTGATAATATTTTAACGGAAAAATATAACGAAAATATGGGAGACCTATTAAAATGATAGTTCAAAGAGGTAAAAGTTGAAAATAGAGTGTGTTTGTCAAAGCTAAACTCAAACATCATATAATTTTGGCTGTTTGTCAAAATACGGCCAGAAAGAATATTACGTGTTGGGTGCATAGATATTAGCACAATAGTAGTCGTAATCTTATGACCATAATTTTTTATTATTTAGATTATTATTTTGGTCCAAAATATTTGCAAAAACCTATAAAACTACAAATCTAAAATGGGACGTAAAATACGTCAGTGCGATTTTTTTCCATGGGCATCGGCGGTTCTATGCAGAAGCTTCACTTCTGAAAATATTAGTGTAATTGTTTAAATTAAGTATCTGAAATGGACTTAATGTAGTAAATGTGTAGGACAAACAATACTGTTGCCAGTAACAAATTATTGTGTTCAACCAGTTTATCAAAGACATTCAAGGAAATAAAACTGAATCACAATTTGTTGTAAGTGATGTAATTAATTTGACTTGATACAATGTCAAAAGTAAGTAAATATATTTAGAAAGTGGATTTAATGTTAATTAATACTTAAAATCCACCAAAATGCGTAATTTCGTATATGTCAGATCAAACCATACATTTTTCAAAACACAGCGGTTGTCATAGTTGAAGAGCATGAAAGGGATGCAGTGGTTGGAAAGGGAGTAAGGCAGGGTTGTAGCCTTTCTTCAATGTTATTCAATTTGTACATTGAGCAAGCTATAAAGGAAAACAAGGAGAAATTTGGTGAAGGAATTAAAGTTCAGAGGGAAGAATTAAAAACATTGCGTTTTGCCGACGACATAGTAATTCTGTAAGATACAGCAAAGGACCTGGAAGAGCAATTGAATGGAATGGACAGTGTGCTGGAAGGTGCATATAAGATGAACATTAACAAGAGCAAAACTAGGGTAATGGGGTGCAGTCCAAGGAAATCAGGCGATGCTGAAGGAATTAGATTAGGTAACGAAGTAATAAATGAGGTAGATGAGATTTGTTACTTGGGCAGTAAAATAACAAATGATGGTCGCAGTACAGAGGATATAAAATGCAGAATGGCAATGGGTAGAAAGGCGTTCTTGAAAAAGAGAAATTTGTTAACAGCGAATATTGATTTAAGCGTAAGGAAGTCCTTTCTGAAGGCATTTGTATGGAGTGTTGCCTTGTATGGGAGTGAAACGTGGACGATAAACAGTGCGGACAGGAAGAGAATTGAGGCTTTTGAAATGTGGTGCTACAGAAGAATGCTGAAGATTAGGTGGGTGGATCGCGTAACTAATGAGGAGGTACTGAACAGAATTGGGAAGAAAAGAAATTTCTGGCATACCTTGACTAAAAGAAGGAATGGATTGGTAGGGCACATTCTTAGACATCAAGGAATTCTGAATTTAGCGTTGGATGGAAGTGTGTGGGTAAAAACCGCAGAGGAAGACCAAGAGATGGATACAGTAAGCAGATTCATACAGATGTAGGTCGCCGTTCTTATGTGGAGATGAAGAGGCTTGCTCAGGATAGGGTATTGTGGAGAGCTGCATCAAACCTGTTTCCGGACTGAAGACCACAACAACAACAATTCGATATTGTAGCTACTCTAATAAAATTTTGAATGTTGAACTGTTAAATTTAATTCAATATCTGAACACGGAACTAAGTGCGAAAACAGCATTACATTCTACTGAATATCAATCTTTTTTGGTCTCCTGAAAAATTTTAATCAGAGGATATCATATGTTTTGATTAGTTGCTTCTTTCAGTTTATTTATCCAAAACTAATAAGAAATATTGCTTACTTTTCCGTCAACTCACCTCTGTATTCTAACTCTGCATGCGTCACTGTGCGAGTATTGCAGCATAAAGCGAGCCGAGAAATCATTTGGTTGAGCTCTGTAGCGCAGAGGGACTCGCTGCCAGCCACAATTTCATCCGTTATAAAGTTATGAGAAGCTGCGGGGTCTGTTCGGCGCGCTGTGAATGATGAGTCAGGGGACTCCTGGGGGCAAATCACGTCCTCAATCACAGAGAGGGGCACTGCGAGAGAAGGGCCGCCCGCACACCACCAGAGGACTGCTTAGGCAGAGGCACAGGTGCCTGGTGCCTGCAGGCCGCCACTGCCGAAGCCTCGAATTAACTCAGAATTAACTCGCGTTTGCGCTACACGCCAAAACGCGAGGTGTACACAGGTGCGCAACCTCGCAATATTCTCAGTATTCCCATTAAAATTAAGCACATGCACACTGCTGGTTTCGTCCATAACTTGTGTCAATGTGTGTGTGTGTGCTTACGTTTACTTTAGCACTAGGATGGTAACACTTCGGAATAAATGTAACGAGCCAGTAAGGAAACGTTCGTGTACATACAACTTTATTCAAGTGCTGTCTAACACAGGCAACAAAAGACTTCAATATTACTGTAAGCTGTGACTCTACATAGATGTCACTAGTTTTGAAATATTTTCTACAGTGGGTATTTTCCATTCTTGGATTAACTATTTTGTGGGTCGTCGTCTTTAGTCTATGTTCGATCTCCTAATGCTGAAATCTTCTTAAGACGCTAAGAAGAAGTCGTTATATGACATTGTTAATAAGTATGATAGACTTTACTGCTGCTTATTAGCTTTATTTATTTATACACTACAGCTGTTTCGCCGTATTTGGCATTGTCATATGGTCTGCAATAGTTGAAATAAATTTTGTGAAAATGTTTTTTCGAAACAAATAGGGAGTACATTATAGAGTTTTAAATGTATTACTTACATTCCGTTTGTTGGTAACATACACACAGCATCTGTACCTCTATACGATTTTTACAGGCACCACCACAAACATCGAGAGAGCTTTAAAAATATTACACAAAATTTCAAAAGGCACTGAAATGCACTTTTTCGAAAAATTACAAAAATACATATACATGGAAGCTTCACCAAACGAAATTTTCAATGAACACACAGATTTTAAACACAAAATTTATTTACAAACTTTTATCGATCTAATTAGGCTTGAGAACGGCTAAATTCAGAGATGTAATGTTGCACAGTCAAGGATAACGCAAAATTTCGATTAACATACAATATCTCAGACACCAGAGGAACGCATTTACATTCTCAAAGATATTACAAAATTCCAAATGGCAAGCAATACCTCAGAAACCAAAGAGACACACTATTTCATAATCAGAGACACTATAAAATCCAGAATATAAAACATTTGTAAATACATTGACATTCATAGATATCACAAAATTCGAAATTAATAATCTCAGAGAAGCTAGATAATTACCAAAGATATAATGAAATATAAGATCTTTGTAAACACATACCATCATAACAGCTGTAAAATAAGAAAGTCATTAAATTATTAAAAAACGACTTTCTAAGAAAGGTACCTGTAAAAATCGTATATTGTTTCGAAAAAATATTTTCACAAAATTTATTTCAACTATTGCAGACCACTTGACAATGTCAAATACGGCGAAACAGGTGTAGTGTATAAATAAATAAAGCTAATAAGAAGCAATAAGGGAAAAAATTAAAAATGTCAAATTACGATATATTCACTGCTCCAGGCCCATTAATGAAAAAAGAAGTCGTTAGCTGATTTACAGACTTTACTTAGAATATATCAATAAAATTTTTCTAGGTGTTTGACCGCATTGTTATTATGTAAAATTGGGACGTTTCGGCCACTGTTGCAAGTGGCCTCTGTCAAGGTGTTTGGCTGACTACTGAATACAAGGGATTGCTGTTACTATTTAATGGTGGGAGAAGCTGTTATCGAAATTTGGCAGTGGAGGAGTTCTATATTGATGTTTATATTATACAGGCGAATCTAAATTCGCGCACTCGGGCTTCGCAGCGCGAATTCTCACCTGCAAACAATGAAAAATGTCTCTCGCAAAATTTCATGCTGCGCGTATTTCCGCCTGTAAATGGACGTCAAAGACTGAGATGGCTGTGTGTTCCATACGTCAGTGTGTTTCATAATTACACCAACAAACTTGTAAGGGATATATTAAGCGTCTTGAGGAACAAAATGAGCATGGAAACCCATGACCGGAAACGCCATTCAACGACGCTACGGACAGTCAAAGTTACAGGCACCAGCTCCTGCCGCTTGACATCCCCTCCAGAAATGCTCTGTAGCGTCATTGGATAACGTTTCCGGGCATGGGTTTCTATGCTTTGTTCCTCAAGACACCTCCCACATCCCCTAGACGTTTGTTGGTGTAGTAGTGTCATTCTGAAACACACTGACGTATGGGACACAGACTCATATCAGTCTTAGACGTTCAGTTACTGCCGAAAATATGCGCAGGGCGAAATTTTGTGAGAGACATTTTTTTATTGCTAGCATGTGAGGAGTCGCGCTGCACAGCCCGAGTGCGCGAATTTAGATTCTCCCTGTAGACTGTGATTGGAGGTAATAGAGGTACTTCATTGGTGTTTTCATTATTTATTTCTATTGGTGGAAGTTGACTAATGAGAGGCCCAACACCTGGACAAATGCCACTTGCAACAGTGACCGAAAAGTCGGAATTTTAGATATTGAGAATGTTGCCAAACACCCAGAAGAATTTTATTGAGTGACAACGGCCGCGGAAACCTTCGTTTACATTTATACTTAGAATTTATTATCATATCTAGTAAGTAGCTGCATGGCGCCCTTTCGACGGCTGCTCAACGGCACTGTCTTTTTATGAACCTTGTGCATCACACGAGTGAAGCTGTTAGCTTCATGTAGCACTAAGGCTCACTATTTGTCGAATTTAAATTCTCTTTTAGATGTGGGACGTTGTAATACAAGTGATATCATACGGTTCCACATCTTGTAAAATTTGGCCAGTTGGAGGTCGTCAAAAAATGTCAAAATCATAATGCGTAGTGATATGCTGTAGTAATAATAATTTCGTTATTGAACGTTGCAGCAAATCACAACTGATGGATCGCAACAACACTTTCGCAGTGAAAGTTAAAATTTTGAATTAATAAATAAAATTGATATTAATTAACTTGAAACAGTCGCCGAGGTAATTAATTAAGCTTGGGCCTATCTGACTTAGCATTGATTACAGCCTCCAACTAGCACCTCTTACGATTCACGAACAGCACAACTTCACTAAGAAATGTGTCAGAATTCATGTAGTGGTGATGGCGTGTTCGTGTTATAATCTAAATCATAATAGCTGATAGACTCGGATTGCACTGATAATAGCTCAGTACTGTGAAGCTCCGTGGTGCAATGAGCTTCACAAATACTACAGTCAAAGTTCCCAATAATTTTGATAATATTATTTGAAGCATTCAAGTTCCTTATAAAACTTTACGTGAACCTTTTTTTTTATTTTATTTTTTTATTTTTTATTTTTATTAATTGGTTCCAGGGCCTGGGTAGCGTACGCGTGTAACTGGCTGAGCAGAGTCTGGCATTTAACGTATTTCATAAAAATTACTTTCGTCAAGTCTGGTTAATCAACTATAATACTTTGACTACTGTTAGCCTGGCTACTTTCTATATAAATGAAACCAACTTTACGTGCAAACTCTCTTGCAAGTTAAAAGCTTTATCATAATAATTTTTTGAAAAACTTAGAACAGCACTGCACATTAATTACTAGTCTCTGTGGATGTAACACGTCTACAATTTCTTTAAAACTGATCGTAATTACTTTGAAAAAATGATTGAACTTGTTAGTCAATGTACGGGCTTGCATAATCAACATAATCTAATAATGATGATAATGGGGTGACTACAACTACTTACAAAATTAAGACTGGTTTCAAAATAAGTCATGTATAATTGAACCAAAGTTCTGATTGGGTTGACACTACATTTACATGCATACATACATTTACATGCATACACTCCCATGAACCACAGACATTGCCGAGGTGGGGTGGCTTGCGTGCTTCAACGATACAGATAGCCGTACCGTAGGTGCAACCACAGCGGAGGGGTATCTGTGGAGAGGCCAGACAAACGTGTGGTTCCTGAAGAGGGGCAGCAGCCTTTTCAGTAGTTACAGGGGCAACAGTCTGGATGATTGACTGAGCTGGCCTTGTAACATCAGCTAATGTGCCTTTGCCACACAGCTACTGCGAACGGCTGAAAGCAAGGGGAAACTACAGCCGTTATTTTTCCCGAGGACATGCAGCTCTACTGTATGAACATATGATGATGGCATCCTCTAGGGTAAAATATTCCGGAGGTAAAATAGTCCCCCATTCGGATCTCCGGGCGGGGACTACTCAGGAGGATGTGATCATCAGGAAAGACAATACTGGCATTCTACGGGTCGGAGCGTGGAATGTTAGATCACTTAATCGAGTAGGAAAATTAGAAAATTTAAAAAGGGAAATGGATAGGTTGAAGTTAGATATAGTGGGGATTAGAGAAGTTCGGTGGCAGGATGAACAGGATTTCTGGTCAGGTGAGTACAGGATTATAAATACAAAATCAGTTGGGGGTATCACAGGAGTAGGATTGATAATGAATAAGAAAATAGGAATGCGGGTAAACTACTATGACCAGCACAGCGATCGCATTATCATTGTCAAGATAGATACGAAGCCAACACCGACAACAGTAGTACAGGTTTATATGCCAACTAGCTCTGCCGATGATGAGGAGATCGAAGAAATATATGAGGAGCTAAAGGAAATTATTCAGACAATTAAGGGAGAGGAAAACTTAATTGTTATGGGTGACTGGAATTCGGTAGTAGGACAAGGAAGGGAAGGGAAGATAGTGGGTGAATATGGTCTGGGCAAAAGGAATGAAAGAGGAAGCCGCCTGGTAGAATTTTGCACGGAACATAATTTAGTTATAACCAACACCTGGTTTAAGAATCACAAAAGAAGGTTGTATACGTGGAAGAGACCAGGAGACACCGGGAGATACCAGATAGATTTTATAATGGTAAGACATAGATTTCGGAACCAGGTTTTGAAGTGTAGGACATAGACTCTGACCATAACTTGTTGGTTATGAACTGTAGGCTGAAACTGAAGAAACTACAGAAAGGTAGGAAAATAAGGAGATGGGACCTAGATAAATTGAAGGAACCTGAAGTTCTTAAGAATTTCAGAGGGAGCTTCAGAAAACAATTGACAGAAACAGGGGAAAATAAAACAGTTGAGGAGGAATGGGTAAAATTGAGAGATGTAATAGTGAAGGCAGCAGAGGACAAAATAGGTAGGAAGGCAAGACCTACAAAGAATCCTTGGATATCACAGGAGATACTAAATTTAATCGATGAAAGGAGAAAGTATAAAAATGCAGTAAATGAAACAGGCAAAATGGAGTACAGACGACTAAGAAATGAGATTGACAGGAAGTGCATAATGGCTAAGCAGGAATGGCTAGAAGGCAAATGCAAGGATGTAGAAGAATGTATAAATAGGGGAAAAATAGATACAGCCTACCGGAAAATAAAAGAAACATTTGGCGATAAGAAAAACAGCTCTATGAATTCAAGGACACTGATGGAAAACCAGTTCTCAGCAAAGAAGGGAAAGCTGAAAGGTGGAAAGAGTATATAGAGGGGCTCTACAAAGGAAATGAACTTCGAGACACTATTGTAGGAAGGGAAGAGGATGTAGATGATGATGAAATAGGAGATACTATACTGAGACATGAATTTGACATAGCACTGAAAGACCTAAGTCGAAACAAGGCCCCTGGAGTAGATGATATCCCGTCAGAGCTACTGAAGTTTCTGGGAGAACCAGCCATGACAAAATTGTTTCACATTGTGTGTAAGATGTATGAGACAGGTGAAGTACCCTCAGACTTTAAGAAAAATGTTATAATCCCCATTCCAAAGAAAGCGGGTGCAGACAGGTGTGAAAACTACAGAACCATCAGTTTAATAAGTCATGGTTGCAAAATAT
Source organism: Locusta migratoria (assembly GCA_026315105.1). Lineage (NCBI taxonomy): Eukaryota > Metazoa > Arthropoda > Insecta > Orthoptera > Acrididae > Locusta > Locusta migratoria. Next base: position 131,415,773 of record CM048750.1, on the reverse strand, counting down.
TAACACGAATTATATACAGAAGGATGGAAAAGCTGGTAGAAGCCGACCTCGGGGAAGATCAGTTTGGGTTCAGGAGAAATGTAGGAACACGGGAGGCAATACTCACTTTACGGCTTATCCTAGAAGATAGATTAAGAAAAGGCAAACCAACATTTCTAGCTTTTGTAGATTTGGAGAAGGCTTTTGACAATGTTGATTGGAATAAACTCTTTCAAGTTCTGAAGCAAGCAGGAGTAAAATATAGGGAGCGTAAGGTTATTTACAACTTGTACAAAAACCAGATAGCGGTTGTCAGAGTTGAAGGGCATGAAAAGGATGCAGTGGTTGGAAAGGGAGTAAGACAGGGTTGTAGCCTTTCCCCAATGTTGTTCAATTTGTACATTGAGCAAGCTATAAAGGAAAGCAAGGAGAAATTTGGAGAAGGAATTAAAATTCAGGGTGAAGAATTAAAAACATTGCGTTTTGCCGACGACATAGTAATTCTGTCAGATACAGCAAAGGACCTGGAAGAGCAATTGAACGGAATGGACAGTGTGCTGAAAGGTGCATATAAGATGAACATTAACAAGAGTAAAACTAGGGTAATGGAGTGCAGTGTAAGAAAATCAGGTGATGCTGAAGGAATTAGATTAGGTAACGAAACAATAAAGGAGGTAGATGAGTTTTGTTACTTGGGCAGTAAAATAACAAATGATGGCCGCAGTACAGATGATATAAAATGCAGAATGGCAATGGGTAGAAAGGCGTTTTTGAAAAAGAGAAATTTGTTAACTTCGAATATTGATTTAAGCCTAAGGAAGTCCTTTCTGAAGGCATTTGTATGGAGTGTTGCCTTGTATGGGAGTGAAACATGGACGATAAGCAGTGTGGACAGAAAGAGGATAGAGGCTTTTGAAATATGGTGCTACAGAAGAATGCTGAAGATTAGGTGGGTGGATCGCGTAACTAATGAGGAGGTACTGAACCGAATTGGGGAGAAAAGAAATTTCTGGCATACCCTGACTAAAAGAAGGGATAGGTTGGTAGGACACATTCTTAGACATCAAGGAATTGTGAATTTAGCATTGGAGGGAAGTGTGTGGGGTAAAAATCGCAGAGGGAGACCAAGAGACGCGTATAGTAAGCAGATTCAAGTGGATGTGGGTTGTCGTTCTTATGAGGAGATGAAAAGGCTTGCTCAGGATAGAGTAGGGTGGAGAGCTGCATCAAACCAGTCTCTGGACTGAAGACCACAACAACAACAACAACAAAAAATGTTACAGAAGTACTCATCTGCTTTCGTCGTCTTCGTCGTGAAGTCCATACAAGACAGATATGATTACAATAGGTACTCTTACTGCTGGTTCAAAAATATTTTTATCGACAACTCTTTGTTCAGCTCGTCTGGCTGAAATCTCCATGCATTGATATCACCTCGATACACCTTCTAATCTCCGTAATTACAGCAACGAACACTCTCGGTGACAATAGACTTGATAACCAGACAATTACTTTTGTTGCACACATGAAAAACATTACACTGATCACTTTCGTGTATAAATAAACTTATCTCGCACTTCCTTCAATACATTAAACAGTACGCCTCTCAGGCTTATTGCAATTGCATTAAACTCGCGCCACACTGCGCCTACCGTGCCTCTGCACCACCAACAAAACATTTATGTGTTTACTATAGCGAGTCCGCTCCGCGACTGCTTCAGCAGCGCGATACTCACAGCTACTACTTTTGTACCAAAGACAGTCTTTACAGCAGGTTCAACATTTTCTCTGGCGCATTGCCAACTTACAGCATAAGAACGTCCCTACATTCATGCGGGTTTACACATACAGTACATGTTTACACTAAATGATTCAAAATAGGAAATGGCGTTACATAAGAAATATATCTAGCATACAAGAAATGAAAATACGTGAAATGAACAAATTTAAGACCATATATACATTACGTTAAATCAAACTGTAAGATACATTGACAGGTGTACTCTTACAATCTGACGAATGCGGGTCCATACATTTTTAGGAAAATTACGGTTGTAACCTGATACAAGGAACGAGGAAGGGCTTGAAAAAAGGGTTCACATTGTATTTAGCGTTCTAAGGTTTTATTTATACCAAATCAGCGCTATGTACAGCACTCCCCGTCAGTACTTCAAGTATTAAAATTACAAGAAAAATAGTATTAATATCTTGACAAGAATCCCAAAATTTAAGTTACAGACTAAGAAATTTGTACTTGTTTGCTAAAAATTTCGAAAGTACATTTAACAAATATAAAATATGAGAGCTTTGTGTTACAGTCTAATCAAGCTTGATGAGCTTAGGCTAAATGCATATATGAAATTTTCCTTTTTTTTAATATTAAAGGAAAGGTCCGACTATATATAGGAGAAGTCATATAAATGTCCACAGCACTTTACACGTCAAAGTTTAAAATTTACACTGCACTCAACATCACAAGGTTTAAAATTTTTTAACGCCAACGTTGGAATATACATAGAGTAACATTCCTTTGGGCAAGACAAAACAATATGCCTCTCGGGAGGGACATAGGAGCATATAGTCAACAAAGCCAATCCAATGGAGGCTCCAGTCGGGTGGGTGATAGGTTTTAATGTACGTAAACATTATGCACTGAGGTGACGGTTAACAGGCCACATGACATAAGTTAGAGTTAAAAGGCATTTTACGCCACTGGATAGCGATCAACGGTTTATATTGCTGCGAGAGACCCGGAGGACCGACTGGCGGCGTGGCGTAGGTGATAGCGTCACGGACTGCGGTGCAGAAGGTCCCCGGTTCAATCCCGTCCACCGGAAAATAATTATTTATTTGTAATTAATAATTCCAGAAGGTTATACATCTTTCTTATGTTCACTTGTAAATTCTACTTGTTTCTTATGTTAACTGTTCTTCTAATTTCTGGTAAATTCTGTCTGTGTATAAATACCAGAGCATTCTGCTGAGAGGCAGTCAGTGCTGCGTGTATGTTGAGTTCGTAATAAACGTGCTTCAGTATAAGTGCTGTGTTTAGTTGCCTTCAAAGTCAAGCCTGTTTCCATTTCAACGCGACATTGTTTGGTCGAGGCGCCGGGTACACTGTGCAACAGCTGCATCACCGTGGCTCCGATTAGGCAACGTAGAAGTCGTCGCTTACACCGACTGGAACCGGAATACAAGGGATACACCGAGTACATCCTTCCAAAGGTCCGTATTATCAGAAGAACGATGGAGACGAAACCAGCAATAAGCCAGCTGCACATCAGACACCCGTCGGTGTTCTCTGGAGATGCTGGACAGGATCCCAACAAATGGCTAAAAGGGTTCGACCGAGTCGCCAAGTACAACAGGTGGGATCTTACGATGTGCTTGGCCAACGTTTATTTCTACCTGGACGGAACAGCCCAGCAGTGGTTCGAAAACAACGAAGACAAGTTGAATGACTGGGAGACGTTCCAGGAGGAACTTAAGAAGACGTTTGGAGACCGCCAGCGACAAATCCGCTCGGCGGAAGAACAACTGAACAACCGGGCCCAACGGCATGGTGAGCCGACACAATCGTACATACAGAATTTTTTGGCCCTGTGTAACATAGTCAATCCGAACATGACTGAGGCGGACAAAATCACGCACCTGATGAAGGGAATCGCAGAAGATAAGAGATGCAACAAAGGAGGGTTGGACGCAAGAAGTATGACAGACTCCCCAATGTAGTCCCTATGGCCGTTGTGGAAGACCAGCATGACTTCGCTTCTCTCATACGACAAATCGTGAGAGAAGAATTACAACAGTGCATGGCAGCCGGAACTATTAGACCGAGCGATCATCAGATAATGGCCATGGATGTAAGACCTGTAAGTCACGAGGGAGCCGACGCCGCTGAGGACAAGGTATTTCAAACATTAGCTCCTGTCTGCCCCGTCAATCGCACCCGACGTGAAGAATGGCGTCACCCTGCTATGACATACGCTGCAACCGCCAAACGGCAGCCCATGAGCCGGCCGACGCGTCCACAGCCAACTCCTCCGGTAACTATGACGCCCCGCAGAAGAACAGACGTCTGGAGGACAGAAGACAACACACCACTGTGTTTCCACTGTGGACGCCCTGGACATGTCGTACGCTACTGCAGAGAGAGGACGCGAGTATTTGATGATTATTTTGCCGCAAGACGTCAACCGTCACAGCAGTTCTATCCCAGGCAGTCACCTGCTGATGAGTTCAGTCGACCAATGGGAAGAAGCCCATCGCCTTACCCTAGACGAGGTAGCTCCCCGACGCCGTCGCCGTACAGAGGTACCACCCGCTCCCCTAGCCGCCGCGCCCAGGAAAACTAAGCGAGGCGACCATCTACGGAGGTGAGGCCGCCGCAGATGAAAATCCTCCATGGACGACAGTCGCTAAGATGTCGGGAAATCTCATCGACGTCATAATCGACGGCCCACCTGTCCGGGTACTTGTTGATTCAGGAGCCTCTTTTTCTGTATTATCGGATAATTACCGCCGCATACTAAAGAAGACAATGTTCTGTCATACGGGGGCAACTGTGCTGACGTTCGCGAATGGAAAGTACGTCCATCCAGCAGGAACATGTGTCGCAAGAATAACCATCAACAACAGGACGCAGCCGTTTGAATTTGTCGTGTTAACAGAATGTAGTCACAATGTCATCCTCGGATGGGACTTCCTTCAGGCATCCCAAGCTATCATTGACTGTGGAAGATCTGAGCTGCAAATTGAAAAAGTTGTTCCGCCGGATACACGTAATACAGAATTTTCTGGGAAGCTATTCGTCGTTGACAATGTGACGATACCGCCGTTGACAATGAGAAGAGTTGCAGTCACAAACACAGATGACTGGTTAAGCTGTGAAGTTCTTGTTGACAGTAAAAAGTTTATCAGGCTCACAAAAGAAATTTACATACCAGTGGCTATCATAAGCATTACCGGTGGTCAAGGAGAGATTTGGATCGCAAATTGTCAAGAGCAGTCACAACTTATCCCCAAGGGAATGTGTATCGGGACAGCTGAACCAATCCAGGACGGTGAGCTCAACGTCATCGATGAAGACCCATGTCCTGCTGTTAGTGCGGACAACACGCTGGAGGAAACAAACGTGGAACTGCCAATAGGGCCTGGACTGACCAAGGAACAACGCCAGCGGGTGTTAGGTATACTACGCCAATTTTCGGATGCATTCACACCTCAGCAGGGGAAACGTCAGACGAAACGGCCCACGATAAAGCACCGGATCAATACTGTGGATCATCCGCCAATTAGCCAACGTTCGTATAGAGTGTCGCCAGCTGAAAGACGGGTAATTTGAGAGGAAGTGGAGAAAATGTTGCTAGATGACATTATTCAACCTTCGGAGTCCTTGGTCGTCTCCGGTGGTCCTCGTAAAGAAGAAGGATGGCACGTGGCGATACTGTGTAGACTATCGGCGGCTGAACAGAATCACAAAGAAAGATGTCTACCCAATGCCGCGTATTGACGACACTTTAGACTGCTTGAAAGGAGCTACATACTTCTCAAATATGGACATGCAGACAGGTTACTGGCAAATCGAGGTTGACGAAGCTGACAGGGAGAAGACGGCTTATATTACATCTGACGGCCTCTATGAATTTAAAGTAATGCCATATGGATTATGTAATGCTCCAGCCACATTAGAACGCATGATGGACAACTTGCTTCGACACCTTAAGTGGACGACGTGTCTCTGCTATTTAGATGACATTATCGTTTTCTCGAAAACATTTGAAGAACATCTGAGTCGCCTGTCAACTGTGTTGAAGTGTGTTCAGGCTGCAGGTCTCCGCCTCAATCCAAAGAAGTGCCTCTTCGTCGCCAAAGAGATAAAAATCCTGGGGCACCTAGTCAACGGAGATGGTGTCCGTCCTGATCCAGATAAAGTAAGGGCAGTCACAGAATTTCCAACTCCTCAGCACATTCGTGGTGTGAGAAGTTTTCTCGGGCTGTGCTCATACTACCGACGTTTCGTAAAAGGATTTTGTAACAAGGCACGTCCATTACAATAACTTCTGCAGGGAGCCGCCAAATTTTACTGGAATGAGACAAAAGAAAGACCTTTCTGGGCACTTAAGGAGGCTCTAACTTCCGCACCAGTGCTAGCCTTGTACGACGAGAATGCAGAAACGGAACTTCACACAGACGCCAGTGGTTATGGGATTGGTGCAGTGCTTGTACAAGTTCAGGAAGGTGCTGAAAAAGTGATAGTCTATGCATCAAGAGTACAATCAAAGTCCGAGATAAACTACTCTACAACTGAAAAAGAATGTCTCGCGGTTATCTGGGCTATCAACAAGTTCCGGCCGTATTTATTCGGCAAACCATTCACCGTCGTGAAAGACCACCATTCTTTGTGTTGGCTGACTATCTTAAAGGATCCATCAGGTCGACTAGCAAGATGGGCACTAAGACTCCAAGAGTACGATGTCACAGTGGTATTCAAGAACGGGCGCAAACACAAGGATGCCGACTGCCTTTTGAGGAATCCATTAGTGGAACACAACAGCATTAATGAAATTTCAGCTCTCACTGAATTAGATGACGTTACAGCTGAACAGAGGGAACATCCAGCACTATTAAAAACGATAGAGGCCTTGGAGAAAGGAGAACCGACCAATGGAGAGTTCCAACTTATAAACGGAACATTGTATAAGAAAAACTACGATCCACTGGGCCCCAAATGGCTACTTGTTGTTCCAGCTCATCTCCAGCCAGCTATTCTCAAATATTTCCACGATGCTCCAATATCCGGTCATCTGGGATTCGTGAAGACCCTAGACAGAATCAGACGCAGGTATTACTGGAAAGGTCTCTATAGATCTGTCAAGCACTATGTGAGTCACTGTAAGGAGTGCCAGCGACGGAAGCATGTGCCGCAATTACCTCCAGGACATCTAGTACCGATTCCGCCGGCAGCAGCTCCATTCCACCGAGTTGGGATCGATCTTTTAGGGAGGTTCCCGAAGTCGACAACCGGTAACCGTTGGATAATAGTCTGCACTGACTACCTCACACGCTACGCTGTCACCAAACCTGTGTCGACTGCAGAAGATCCAGAGATCGCAAAATTCCTTGTAGAAGACATTATTTTGATGGATGGAGCACCATGTGTCATGATAGCTGATCGTGGAAAAGTATTCCAGTCAAAACTAGTATCAGAGGTAATGTCACGGTACAACATTGTCCACAGAATGACACCTGCATACCATCCTCAGACAAATGGTCTTACGGAACGTTTTAACAAGACGTTAGCCGACATGCTGTCGATGTACGTCGATGTTGAGCAGAAGGATTGGGATACAATTCTGCCAGTCGTGACATTTGCTTACAATACTGCAAGACAAGACACCACAGGCTTCACTCCGTATTTCCTGCTCCATGACCGTGAAGCTGAGACGACAATGGATACGCTGTTCCCGTTCCAACCGGACGACACTCAGGATGACTATGTAAAACAGCTCATCACCAGGGTTGGCTCGCATACGGACACTGGACGCCCAGGAGAAGGACCGTCAACGGTATAACGACAAGCACCGACCTGTTGTGTACAGCCCAGGAGATCTGGTATGGATTTTTACCCCTGTACGGAAGGTTGGACTGTCAGAAAAGTTATTGAAGCGATACTTTGGTCCGTATCGTGTCATACGCCGCCTGTCAGACGTCACATACGAAGTTGAGGATTATGAGCCGTCGTCGAAACGTCAAAAACGAAGAGACATTGTTCACGTCCTGCGCATGAAGCCTTACTACGATCCTGAAGAGCAGGTAGACGACAACGGCTTCTTGTTCAAGGACTTTAAGGACGGTAATGTTCCTGATGAAGTCACGACAGGAACGTCTGTCGTCGATAATCGCGGAGAAGGGAAGGATTCTCTTGAACTGTCTTACAAAGGACCCATGACACGGTCAAGATCCAGGACATTGCAGCTGGCTCCACAGGGATCATAAGAGCGGGTCGCTGTTTCTCAAGGAGAGGCAGCAATACCGCGAGAGACCTCGAACATCGACTGGCGGCGTGGCGCAGGGGATAGTGTAACGGACTGCGGTGCAGCAGGTCGCCGGTTCAATCCCGTCCCCCGGAAAAAAATTATTTATTTGTAATTAATAATTCCAGAAGGTTATACATCTTTCTTATGTTCACTTGTAAATTCTACTTGTTTCTTATGTTAACTGTTCTTCTAATTTCTGGTAAATTCTGTCTGTGTATAAATAGCAGAGCACTCTACCTGAGAGGCAGTCAGTGCTGCGTGTATGTTGAGTTCGTAATAAACGTGCTTTCAGAATAAGTGCTGTGTTTAGTTGCCTTCAAAGTCAAGCCTGTTTCCATTTCAACGTGATAATATAAAACACTTCATTTAGCCAATATCGCTAAAAATTTATTTTCGTCCCTCAACCGCAAAGTGATTGTACTGGACTTTCTGAAGATGGTGACTGAGCTCACCGAAACCGGTTGTTGTTGTTAGGGTCTTCAGTCCAGAGACTGGTTTGATGCAGCTCTCCACCCTTCTCTATCCTGAGCAAGCCTTTTCATCTCCTCATAAGAGCGGCAACCCACATCCATTTGAATCTGCTTACTATACGCGTCTCATGGTCTCCCTCTGCGATTTTTACCCCACACACTTCCCTCCAATGCTAAATTTACGATTCCCCGATGTCTAAGAATGTGACCTACCAAGCGATACCTTCTTTTAGTCAGGGTATGCCAAAAATTCCTTTTCTCACCAATTCTGTTCAGTACCCCTTCATTAGTTATGTGATCTACCCACCTAATCTTCAGGATTCTTCTGTAGCACCACATTTCAAAAGCCTTTATTCTCTTCCTGTCCGCACTGCTTATCTTCCATGTTTCACTCCCGTACAAGGCAACACTCCACACAAATGCCTTCAGAAAAAGACTTCTATACGCTTAAATTAATATTCGATGTTAGCAAATTTCTCTTTTTCAAAAATGCTTTTCTTCCCATTGCCATTCTGCATTTTATATCCTCTGTACTGGGACCATCGCATGTTATTTTACGACCCAAGTAACAAAACTCATCTACCACCTTCATTGTTTCTTTACCTAATCTAATTCTTTCAGCATCACCTGATTTTCTAAGACAGCATTCCATTATTTTTGTTTTGCTCTTGTTAATGTTCATTTTATACGCTCTCTTCAACACACTGTTCATTCCATTTAACTGCTGTTCCAGGTCCTTTACTGTCTCTGATAGAATTACAATGTCATCAGCAAAACGCAATGTTTTTATTTCTTCCCCCTGAACTTTAATCCCTATTCCAAATTTTTCCTTGCTTTCCTTCACCGCCTGCTCGATGTACAAATTGAATAACATCGGAGAAAGGCTACAACCCTGTCTTACTCCCTTCCCAATTGATGCTTCCCTTTCATGCCCTTCGAGTCTAATAACTGCAGTCTGGCTTTTGTACAAGTAAATAACTCTCCTTTCCCTATATTTTACTCCTGCTGACTTCAGAATTTGAAAGAGTGTATTCCAGTCAACATTGTCAAATGCTTTCTCCAAATCTACAAAAGCTAAAAATGTAGGTTTGCCTTTCCTTAATCTATCTTCTAAGATAAGACGTAAAGTGAGTATTGCCTCCCTAGTTCCTACGTTCCTCCTGAATCCAAACTGATCTTCCCCAAGGTCAGTTTCTACCAGCTTTTCCATTCTCCTGTAGATAATTCGTGTTAAAATCTTGCAACCATGACTTATCAAACTAATTGTTCTTTAATTTTCACACATGTCTGCGCCTAATTTCTTTGGAATGGGGATTATTACATAAGTCTGAGGGTATTTCGCCTGTCTCATACATCCTACACACCAGTTCAAATAGTCTTGTCATGGCTGGCTCTCCCAGAGACTTTAGTAGCTCTGAGGGTATGTCATCTACTCCTGGGGCCTTGTTCCGACCTAGGTCTTTCAGGTCTCTGTCAAATTCATCTCTCAGTATAGTATCTCCCATTTCATCTTGATCTACTTCCTCTTCCCTTCCCACAACATCGTCTCTAAGTTCATTTCCTTTGTAGAGCTGCTCTGTGTACTCTTTCCACCTTTCAGCTTTCCCTTCTTTGCTGAGAACTGGATTCCCACCTGAGTTCTTGATATTCATACAGTTGCTTTTCTTGTCCCCAAATGTCTCTTTTATTTTCCTGTAGGCGGTATCTACTTTTTCCCTTCTTATACATTCTTCTATAGATTTGCATTTGGCTTCTAGCCACTCCTGCTTAGTCATTTTGCACTTCCTGTCAATCTCATTTTTTAGTCGTCTGTACTCCATTTTGCCTGTTTCATTTACTGCATTTTTATATTTTCTCCTTTCATCAATTAAATTCAGTATTTCCTGTGATATCCTAGGATTTTTTGTAGGTCTTGCCTTCCTACCTACTTTGTCCTCTGCTGCCATCACTATTTCATCTCTCATTGCTACCCATTCCTCATCTACTGTTTTATTTCCCCCTGTTTCTGTCAATTGTTGCCTAAAGCTCCCTCTGAAATTCTCCAGAACTTCACTTTCCTTCAATTTATCTAAGTCCCATCTCCTTATTTTCCTACCTTTCTGCAGTTTTTTCAGTTTTAGCCTACAGTTCATGACTAACAAGTTATGGTCAGAGTCTATATCTGCCCTTGGGTATGTCTTACAGTTTATCATCTGGTTCCGGAATCTATGTCTTACCATTATAAAATCTATCTGATACCTTCCGGTGTCTCCTGGTCTCTTCCACGTATACAACCTTCTTTTGTGATTCTTAAACCACGTGCTTGTTACGATTAAATCATGTTCCGTGCAAAATTCTACCAGGCGACTTCCTCTTTCATTCCTCCTGCCCAGTCCATATTCACCTACTATCTTTCCTTCTCTTCCTTTTCCTACTACCGAATTCCAGTCTCCCATCACAATTAAGTTTTCCTCTCCCTTAACTGTCTGAATAATTTACTTTAGCTGCTCATATATTTCTTCGATCTCCTCATCATCGGCAGAGCTAGTTGGCATATAAACCTGTACTACTGTTGTCGGTGTTGGCTTCGTGTCTATCTTGACAATGATAATGCGATCACTGTGTTGCTCATAGTAGTTTACCCGCGTTCCTATTTTCTTATTCATTATCAGTCCTACTCCTGTGATACCTCCATCTGATTTTGTATTTATAATCCTGTACTCACCTGACCAGAAATCCTGTTCATCCTGCCACCGAACTTCACTAATCCCCACCATATCTAATTTCAACCTATCCATTTCCCTTTTTAAATTTTCTAATTTTCCTACCCGATTAAGGGATCTAACATTCCACGCTCCGATCCGTAGAATGTCAGTATTGTCTTTTCTGATGACAACATCCTCCTGAGTAGTCCCTGCCCGGAGATCCGAATGGGGGACTATTTTACCTACGGAATATTTTACCCAAGAGGATGCCATCATCATATTTCCATACAGTAGAGCTGCATGTCCTCGGGAAAAGTAACGGCTGTAGTTTCCCCTTGCTTTCAGCCGTTCGCAGTAGCCGTGTGGCAAAGCCACATTAGCTAATGTTACAAGGCCAGCTCAGTCAATCATCCAGACTGTTGCCCCTGTAACTACTGAAAAGGCTGCTGCCCCTCTTCAGGAACCACACGTTTGTCTGGCCTCTCCACAGATACCCCTCCGCTGTGGTTGCACCTACGGTACGGCTTTCTGCATCGTTGAGGCACGAAGCCACCCCACCTCGGCAATGTCTGTCGAAACTGGTTAAGGGACCAAAAATATTTTTTAGCGATCTTGGCTGAATGAAGTGTTTTATATACTCATGGCATAAGCTTTGGTACGGTTAGTCAATCGGAAAAATAGTAGGCAACAAGATCTACTACCTCTTGTCAAAGTCAGGTACGGTACAAATATAAATAATTCAAATGTTCAAATCATTGTCAAGCTTATGGGACTTAACTACGGGGTCATCAGTCCCTAAACTCACAAACTACTTATGAACTAACTAAGACTAAGGACGGCACAAATATCTATGCCCGAGGGGGGATTCAAACCCCCGACCGTAGTGACGGTGCAGACCGTGACTGGAGCGCCTTAGTCCCCTCGGCCACCGCGGCCGGCTATAAATAATTAACGAGTCTCTAATCCACTAGGGAATTATGTGGTACACCATTCTACACGGGAACGTAGCTTATCTCTAAAATTGCAGAAACAAATAACGTTAAACAAAAGATTTAGAGATACTGATTAAATAACTACAGTATGCCTCGTACACAGATGAGAACCGAAGATTCAAACAGGGCAACACCTATTACATAACAGATTGAAAAATAAAATAAAATGGTAGCAACGCCAACTAAGAGATCAACTTATATACACGTCATTGAAACTCCACTCCGAATACACTGAGCAGTCAGATTCCCGGACCGGAACATGGAACAGAAGGAGAGGCATCCGTGCCAGTAGGCGCCGGCGTGAGATCCTTAGGTCCACCCCAATACCCCCAAGCACATAGCAACAACGGCCAATCACCAACCTCAAGAAAATAACATTTCATTAAAATGTAAAATTTAGTATTGTAGAAAATAAGCATGTACCCTAGCAATATTTGTTTCAATACATGCTACCTACATATGCACATTTTATGGCATATTCACTGTAAATATTGATGTAAGTAGGTTATATTATATCTTAGGTTATAAGGATCTTTGGTACAGTGTAAAGATCTAACACAAAAGTCAATATAACTGTGTTCTTGTGTTGTATGTGCCAGATAACAAGAATATATATAAACAGTAAGTAAATACAACAATATAATAATCCAGAAGCTAAAATGACGAAACATACATACTAAAATAGCCTTATCTTACTGAACGAGTGAAAATGTCCAACCATAACTCACTGGCACCCACAAGACAATAATAAGACAGATAATAACCAAACAATAATGAACTTTTAACTAGGAAATGCACCCGACGATGATAGATTGCTGCCGAAACGCGTCGTGCTAATGAAAATATTAGTAAAAAGTGACTGCTGCAGTGCAAATTATTTCAAAACAGAAAATACTTTGTCCTTACGCGAAACGCACTGAAGAAAACCCAAAAGAAGAAAATATGCAACATTGAATTACTTCCGCACACTGAGTACCCGCAGCCACGCGAAAGGGTACAAACCATCAGATGCTACTGTTGAACTCACTAAAACATCATTATAATTGTCATAATCTAGTGATTTGTTCCAGATGGAACACTTAAACTGTCAATGTCGAAACACTTCACACATTACGGAAGTCAATGTAAGGAATTAGGGGTGGAAGATTCACTTCCGGATCACACCGGCTACATGAAGCCAAGATGACTTACAAGGCGCAGCAAGTCCGCAATCAAACAGTACCCTCGACAAGGAACAACATGCTGAGTGACGATTCGCTCAGGATGATGGGCGAGCTGTAATTGGTCAGTCAGTAGCGGCGTTATCGGAAGGAGTCCTTCATCTCGCGGCTCGGTGGCCCGCGCGCCGTCCAGCGCAACGTGGCCGTCCGTTGCCGCCCCAGTCGTCAAAGCCAGCAGCAGCACGATCGCCACGTTACGACCCGCTGGTAGACATCACGCGTTGTCACCGGCAACGCCTCCCTCCTCGCCTCCACTCAGCCCACCAAACTCACACTCCACTCGACGTAAACATTACAAATCCAGCCAGCGCGAACAGCTATCGAAAAGGAAGCGCAACCCGTAGCGAAAGCGGAAGACAAGATCTCATGAGTGTTGCCACATAACTGAAAGGCGGATAACACTCTCAGGAACCAAGAAACGAGCCGGCACGGCTCAATACCACTAAAAACATGGTTAAATATTGAAGAATACTTTCACCTCTTGAAACGAACCTGCATGGCTATACGGTTATAAATGAACGTTTCGTGGTTTGTGCCAGACTTATCTGCTGGTAACGTCGCCGCACGGCATTTTCTGTCAGATGCTTCACACACCCACGGGGTTAGAGCAACGAATTGTGATTCGTTTTCAATGGATCAAGGACGAACGCCCATCGAGATCTACTGCTGAATGCAGGCGTCTTACGCAAAGAACTACTTAACAATGACAAGGGTGAGGCGGTGGCAATGCTGTGAATTCGATAAAGGCTGTGCAGTGTTGCATGGCATTGAGCGGTATGGGAGGACAAGTTCGTCGATGACTGTTAACAATTCCGGAGTGAATGCAATAGTGAAAACAGATCGGCTTTGCACATCAAGGTCACTTCCCGGGAGCTTGACATGTCGTATAGCATTATTTACGACATCGTTTGACGGAGGACATCGAAAGAGTCCAAAGAAGGGCAGCTCGTTTCGTATTGTCACGATACAGGGGAGACAGCGTTACGGAAATGATACAGGATCTGGGATGGGAATCATTACAACAACGGCGCTTATCGCTGCGGCGTGGGCTACTTACGAAACTCCAATCGCCAACATTCTCCTCCGAATGCGAAAATATATTGCTGACTTCCACTTACATAGGTAGAAATGATCATCAGAATAAAATACGAGAAATCAGAGCTCTAACGAGAGATTCAGGTGTTCTTTCTTCCCGCGCGCTATTCGAGAATGGAATGGGAGATAAATAGTATAATGGTGGTTCGATGAACCCTCTGCCAAACACTTAAATATGATTTGCAGAGTATCCCATGTAGATGTAGATGTTCACTGGTCTTAGGGGTACCCCAAGATTTCATGACGGAGGATACCAAAGCAGTCAGAAGACTTGAGGAAAGGCAAGCGAATGATGCCCTTATCACCTGGAGGGTAAAGGTTTCCTGGACCTCATTGTTACTAGCGTTGATACTGCATTTCACGTCGAAATACAAGGAACGGAGTATGGTGTGGAAATAAAGCGTATTCACCTGTGACAATAATAATAACAATCCATTCAACGCCATATGTTGAGATAACAGCAGCCCGCTCCTGCTGGATTTCACGCCATAAGAAGTAAACATCAGTGTCAACAGTATCGTTGCGTCAAGTCTGAGGGCTGCCATTAGGCACAAATGGTTCATATCATACTTAACTATAAGTGTGGAGAAACTTGAAATACGCTTTTCACATAATATTCAAAAAATCCTAATTCCTCTAACTGGAGAACTATCAAAAAAGGGTCCCAAAAGGTTCGGTCTAAGACCTTTCCTGTTCTTAATAAATATTAATGACTTGCCATTCTATATTCAGAAAGATCTAATCTAGTTCTTTTTGCTGACAAGTACAGCTTTCACGCCTGACAAATCGGAATTAACTGATGAAATTGTAAATGATATCTTTCAGAATATTATTAAGTGGTTCTCTACAAATGGACTCTCATTTTAGATAAAGACCAGTATATATAGTTTCACACAGTAAACGGCATGACACCATTAATAAATATAGACTTTGAACAGAAATTGGTAGCGAAGGTGGAATATTCAAAATTTTTAGGTGTTTGCATTGATGAGGGACTGAATTGGAAGAAACACATTGAAGATCTGATGAAACATTTGAGTTCAGCTTATTATGCTATCAGGTTCATTGAAAAATTTGATGACGTGTAGACGCGCGTTGTCACTTCCTCTGTGAGCAGCCAATGTCGTTTGCTCTTGATGGACTTGAGTAGGTTACGGAGTGTCTCACAGTACACGTCAATAGTTTTTTCGTGCTCGAGGAACTGTATGAGAATCGGACCTCGGACGTCGAGAAAGACGGCGAGCATCACTTTGCCTGCTGAGAGCACAGCGTTGAACTTTTTAGGGGGAGGTGACTACACATTCTTCGCGTCCGTGGATGTCGCATTACTTTAACCCAAAATTCATCCGGCTTGATTGTAAAGACGTTTAATACCTTTTCATTTGCTCCCCCCTTTGTGTAAATGACGTATTGTGACGTAACAAACGCTATTCGTTTTTCGATTTTTCATGGTACCGAATTTATATTAGAACGAAAATTCCAATATAAAACCAAATATGTATCGAGGTTCTGCAGTGGCCACCATCTTATCGCCCTCTAGATTTCAGAGAGACAGGAAATGGCCAGAGGCCAATGACCGACAGATGATTGTCTCGAGCCACCATGGCTCGTTAAGCATAAGCCATACCGAATAGCAATGAGCAATAAAAGACTCATGCTGCCTGGCACTTTCCGTATAAAGCTCCTTGGATAAGCAAATGGAGTACGACACGTTTACTCTGAATGTTTCCGTATCGACCTAACTGCATTGCACGTACCACGTACTGCAGCAGAGCCAGAGTTGACAGGCGATGATATACGTGTTTCACCTTTGGCCACTGCGCAGGTGATGTATATGCCGTGTACCCGTTATAACACAGTGGGCGTTATAAGCCGTCTGTAAACTCCATGAGCTGAAAATACTTCAGTATACAACAGAACACAACTTAAGATTTCTGTTTGCTCGCTAGCAAGGGACAAAAATTCGACTCACATGCATTTCATAAATAGGCACTGCAAATACGCTTCAGACTACACATAAGGTTTAAGAATTGTCACTAGACCAAATTGAAAGACAACTGTTTCCACATAGAGACGACTGTATGTGCTCCTTGTGGCGAAATCGACTCTTCTAGAAATCTACGTCAGATTTTTCGCTGGCGGTGTCACCGGCGGAGACTCTCTGTAAGTCCCCAGGGCGAATTGTTCATTATCGGTCCTCATAGGAAAGCATTTATTCCTGCCTGCCACCTGGACAAGCCGCATCTACATCTATTCCCCATTCCCAGAACACAAATATTTCTCCCACTACATGGATCTTCTAGCCGATCGCCTGCAGGTTGTAGTTTTTTCAGAGATGTTGTGGACGTTTCCTTCCGCATGTATATTTCTATTCGTCACTGCATTTTTGATGGGAAGATCATCCTCGACAGTTCCCGTGAAGACCAACTCGCTCCCATCGTTTGTAACCTGTTGATGCCTTCATATTAAAAGTATGTCTCTTCGTTTTGTTAGCAGCTGTCATCTTCCTATTTTGTTCTCAGCTGCACGGTGCGCGCATCTGCTGCCAGGATTCTAAACCGCCGCCAGCAAGCAGCATTCACTTACATTCGCGTAGTGATCACAAAGACGAGATAAGAGAAATTAGGGCAAACATTTCAACATTTTTGAAATGCCTAGTAGTGGTATAGTGTACCCTCCGCCACGCACCTTACGGTGGATTGCGGAGTATGTATGTAGATGTAGATGTAGGGCAGTAAATATGCGCCTCTTGAGAACACGATATTTCACTTGCCAGGCTCCCCCCTAGCCCATAGTGGCTATTGATGAAGGCGATTCTTTCTTTTCATTCCGAGACGTAATTAATAATTTACTTAATGTTTGCTTCGGCCTAATATTGTGAAATAATTAATTAAATATAATGAATAAGATAAACACTAGAAAACAAAGCTGTAAGACATTAAAGCTAACGAATTCTGTTGTTTCGTAGTGTAGAAGTGCTTGCACTTCAGATTTCTCCTTCTTCTGCTTCGGTCGTTTAGGATGGATTGGTAGGAATGTCTTGTAGTACTAAAGTGTTTAATACGTAATCAATGTGCGGTTCCGTAGCTCAATAGTACAGTGCCAAACTACGAGTCCAAAGGTTGTGTGTTCGATCCCCGCCAGATCCTAGGATTTTTATCTGACACTTTCCACTTGTTTCACCTGTGGCAGTGTTGTGTATGTGAAAAATATCGAGTAGCACCGTGTTCTGAATCCACGTTGAACTGTAGGTCCCCCTATAATTGGCTGGGTATGTCAGTTCGAAGGTCGGAGGAAGGCAACCGCATACCACCTCCAAACAGGAGCACGCCTAGTAAAGCACTGTGGTGTTCAAACCACCCTTCGGAATGTTCACTGCTTTACCTTTTTTTACCTTAAGTGTTTGAATTTAGACCTATAGAGTTTGAAATTTAATTTTCTGTCGCCTTGGTTTATCGGGATTATCATGATTAACGCAAGAAGAATTAATTTCACGGAGATTATTTAGCTACGATAAAGAAGAGAATTAATTCCCTTGCAAGTTACATACTTTATTTTCGAACGTAGTATTTGACAATGATTTGGATAGTGCGAAAATTTCCTGGAATTGACTTAGTAATTTTGAGCATTATTCTGAACCATCGCTGTACGATGAAGACGAACTGCGATGCGAATAGTTACACAACAAACAGTTTTATCTGTGGTGTCAACAACTGCTATCCGGACAGTTAAAATTTTTGTTTTATCCTCAAATAAATCTCAGTTAGAGAGATAAATAATACATAGCAACGGTATTAGACTGCAAACATTAATATTTTGCTCGATATCGTTAATAATGTTGTAGCCTTTTTACTACTTAAAAAGACGGCGACCAATCTGACTCTCTCGTTGTTGGCTACGTCCAGTGATAACTGAAAGTAGTAACCAAATTATTTTTCCTCGACTTTGTGTTGTGACGTGCTGTAAAATTTGATGGAATAAAGCGAGATATATTCCATTTCGTTACGTGTCGCCAGGTGTGGTTTTCCATATAAGGGTATAAGTCAGAGGCTCAGGATTGGCGGACAGGCGTAGACGCCAGGCTTTCGGCAGGATGACGAAATTGGGGCACGAGAAGAAGCCAGCCTCCTCATTGGCCGTAAAGTTCATATCTTACGAACACACGGCGCCATTTTGCGGCAGTTGGGGTTACAGGAGCCATCGAAGGAGGACATATTATAATCAGCGGTCGGGAGTAATCAAACCGGAATGTTAAACAGCTCTTAACACATTATGTTAAGTATGTGAAAATGTAATTGCATGCGAGAGTTGAGTGGATTCTGGTACTTGATGACAAATATGTGAATGAAAAATTTCATTTAAAACAAAAATGAAGGAAATAGGTTGGAAGGAATGGCCTGATCAACTGACTTTAGTTCACAGCAAGGATATTCCTATACGAAATTTACAGAAGGATATCACGTCTGAGTATAAAAATAAGGATGGCGAGAGCTATGAAGATAATCGGTCACATAGAACGGCCTGACATTAGATCTCACGATGTTTTAAATATATACTGGTCAAAAGAATTAACGGATCAGTTGAGATATATAAGTTCTGAAGTACTGCCATCGGCAGAATGACTTGTGTTTACTCTACCAAATGAATTACAAAATCGGTTGGGTTCAGATAATGTATTGAGCAGGTAGTTCAATGCAACAACAACGTCACTTACCCGAAACTATGGCATGGAACCCATTAGGAAAACTGGAAGTGGGACACGCACAGAGGGAGGTGGCTGCACTATTGAACTGTCCCAAAGTGTAATTTCCTGGACCTGGACGTGAGTTCACACAAAAGACGCCTTTAAAAAAAGACAAGGCCAACGTAATCCATGGGAAACATCAGCGAAAGATGAGCGTTATCTCCGGTTAACTGCCCGTCGAGACAGGAGGCGGAATGCAACTCACTCTCGGAATGCAACAGGACGTGCAATAGCAACACAATCAGTACGAAATCGCCTTCGGGGTTGTGGCCACTACGCACGGAGGCATACGGCGTGTGTCCCATTAAAATCACGAAACCGTTTGGCCCGCAGAAACCGGGCGGAGTAGCGAATGGCGCCGGGTTCTGTTCACAAATAAGCAAAGACTTAATGTTCAATTGTACAATCGTCGTTTCCTCTTCTGGAGAGGACGCGGATTTGGGAACAATAACATCATGACATAAACGTTTTCTGGATATACCCAGATAAAGGCCACTGTAACGTTGGCCGAAACGTCGGTTATTCAAGTAATAGCCTTCTTTACATCATGACGCGGTACAACACTCAGCAAACATTTATGTCATCTGACTCTGGCGGAAACCTACGTAATAGCGATCATGTACATGGCAATATCATGGTGGTCGTCGAATGGTGTGGGTAGGAGCTCTATGAAGTTCAGAGTGGCCGTTTGACTGCTGAGAGGTATAGAGACGAGAGCCTTCGAACTTTTGTTGTGCCCGACGATAGTGCCGTAGGAGATAGTTTGGTTCTGGCGGATGATAACGCTCGTTCCCACAGATCTGTAATGCTTGAAACTGAGGGAATTGAACGAATGGAGTGGCTAGCTTGTTCACCGGAGTAAAAGCATCTGGAGCTGGTCTGGGATGCACTTGGCAGACGCTTTGCAGCCTGACCAGCATCTCTCACAACGTTATAGAGCTGGATATTGCACTCATCGAAGAACGGCCATATAGCCCTCAAGAGCTGATTGATCACCTCATAATGTTCAAGCGGCGCAGGTGTGTAACTGGAGTGGTCGTCCCAGGTGATCATACACCATATTAGACGGCATGGCTCCTGGCCATTGAAATTGCTACACCAAGAAGAAATGCAGATGATAAACGGGTATTCACTGGACAAATATATTATACTAGAACTGACATGTGATTACTTTTTCGCGCAAATTGGGTGCATAGATCCTGAGAAATCAGTACCCAGAACAACCACCTCAGGCCATAATAACGCCCTTGATACGGCTGGGCATTGAGTCAAATAGAGCTTGGATAGTGTGCACAGGTACAGATGCCCATGCAGCTTCAACACGATACCACAATTCATCAAGAGTAGTGACTTGCGTATTGTGACGAGCCAGTTGCTCGGCCACCATTGACCAGACGTTTTCAGTTGGTGAGGGATCTGGAGAAATTGCTGGCCAGGTCAGCAGTCGAACATTTTCCGTATCCAGAAAGGCCCGTACAGGTCCTGCAACATGGTCGTGCATTATCCTGCTGAAATGTAGAGTTTCGCAGGGTTGGAATGAAGGGTAGACCCATGGGTCGTAACGCATCTGAAATGTAATGGCCACATTGTGAAAGTGCCTTCCATGCGAACAAGAGGTGACCTAGACGTGTAACCAATGGCACCCCATACCATCATGCCGGGTGATACGCCAATATGGCGATGACGAATACACGCTTCCAATGTGCTTTCAGTGCGATGTCGCCAAACACGGATGCTACCATCATGATGCTGTAAACAGAACCTAGATTCATCCGAAAAATGACGTTTTGCCATTTGTGCACCCAGGTTCGTCGTTGCGTACACCATTGCAGATCAGCCGCGGAGGCCGAGTGGTCTGCGGCGTGTCAGTCACGGTCTGCACGGCCGCTGCGGTCGGGGGTTCGAATCCTCCCTTGGGCATGGATGTTTGTGCCGCCTGTTGTATAAGGTAGTTCATAAGTAGGTTTTATGTTTAGGGACTGATGACCCCGTAGTTAAGTCCCATAAGGTAGTTCATAAGTAGTTTTTATGTTTAGGGACTGATGACCCCGTAGTTAAGTCCCATAAGCTCTACAAACATTTGAACATTTGAACACTATCGTAGGCGCTCCTGTCTGTAATGCAGTATCAAGGGTAATCGCAGCCATGGTCTCTGAGCTGATAGTCCATCTGCTGCAAATGTCGTTGAACTGTACCTGCAGATGGTTGTTGTCTTGCAAACGTCAGGGATTGAGACGTGGCTGCACGATCCTTTACAGCCATGCGGATAAGATGCCTGTCAATTCTTCTGCTAGTGATACGAGGCCATTGGGATCCAGTATGGCATTCCGTATTGCCATCCTGAACCCAGCAATTCCAAATTTTGCTAACAGTCATTGGTTTGTGACCATTGCAAGCAGCAATGTCGTGATACGATAAAACGCAACCGTGATAAGCTACAATTTGATATTTAAAATTGTTCAAATGTCTGTAAATCTATCGGACCAAACTGCGTAGTCATCAGTCCGTAGCTTACAAACTACTTAAACCTAGGTAAACTAACCTACGGACAAACACACACACCCATGCCTCAGGGAGGACTCGAACCTCCACGGCGAGCAACCGCGCGCTCCACAGCGAGACGCATTAGACCGCTCGGCTACTCCACCGCGGCTCCGATATTTATCAAAGTTCGAAACCTGGTAGTATGCAGTTATCTTCTTTACACAAGGCATTACAACAATGTTTCACCAGGCAACGCCAGTCAACTGATGTTTGTGTATACGAAATCGGTTGGAAACTTTCATCATGTCAGCACGTCGTAGGTGTCGCCACCGGCGCCACCCTTGTGTGAATGCTCTGAAAAGTTAATCATTTGCATATCCCAGCATCTTCTTCCTGTCGGTTAAATTTCGCGTTTATTGCACCTGTTACCCACAGTTCATCTAAAATTGTGACCACTATATTTGTGAATATGTAAAGAGTCAAGTTTTCCTCACTGTCTTTTTCTGCATATTCAGACCTCACAATCACATTCTACTCACTAAGACGAATCTTTTGAATACAATCTCTATGGGTACAGACATTTTCAGTTATAATAACTACAATTTGATATACAAATTACGAGATCATGTCGTAAGTGCGACAAGATAATCAAGGCTGACTCGTACTAGTGCAAACACTCAGAGCATTTGTAAAGCGGAGGCAAGGCGGCCGCGCAGCGACAGCCAGCGAGAAAGTGCAGGTGGGCGGAAGCGCGCGCACAATAGGCCACCCCGGGCGGTCTTGCACACTAAAGAAACTTAATAATCCTGCTTCCACCCTGGAGAAACATAAGACGGGCGCTTTTGAAAACTCCTTCAAAGCCATTTAAAACGAACCAACAATATTTTTTTCTCACAAAGCATGTTTACTTGCAACGCAAGAGGAAAGTGAATTCCAGAAGGCTCTGTTTATTTTGAGAGGAATGCCTAAACAAGACGTTAGCTGACGTACCATTGGCCGGAGAGCCATAAGGTGTTTTCAAAAACATGTTCAAATGTCTGTAAATCTATCGGACCAAACTGCGTGGTCATCAGTCCGTAGCTTACAAACTACTTAAACCTAGGTAAACTAACCTAAGGACAAGCACACACACACACCCATGCACTAGGGAGGACTCGAACCTCCACGGCGAGCAACCGCGCGCTCCGCAGCGAGGCTTCAATTGCCTTTATGTAAATCAAAATTTTCTTTTATATTACTTCTCGTTTGCCTTCTTCCTGCGTGAGGCTTTTGTTGATAATATTTCTCCATTTTTGGTTTCGAAATACGCCCTCTTTGGCATCACTGATTTTAAATTACGGTAAACTGAATGTAATTATTATTATTATTATTATTATTATTATTTGACACTTTTGACAATCCCATGAACGGCACTACTTCAGTAGATACCAGTCATAAGTGCCTAACTGAAGTGGAAACAAACATAATAAATAATTATGGAAAATAATAAGTTTACAATTTTATTTTCGCATTTCATCGTATAACATTGTTTGTCGTATTGTTTCAAGTCGATAACAGTACAATGATGAATCGTTGAAACAAATCTTTGTATCTAGGTCGACTTAGTAACTTGTGATGTTCCGTTAATAACAATTGTAAAAAGTCCGGTAAGGATTTCTTTTTATAGTTGATGCTGTAGTACACATAATATCCAATGAGCCAGGCGTAACTGTTATTTTTGGCGTTAGGAAAGAATTTCCAGTCTGGGTGCAATGTGTGCGTAGTCGTGATATTCGTTATACTAGTTCGTGTTATGAGAGACAACTTTTTCCTTGTCCAGTTCCGTATCTCCGTTTGATCCCTGCAAGTGCCGCTTTTGAAAACTCTAGACCGCTCGGCTACTCCACCGCGGCATAAGGTATTTTAAAACGCACTATCCCATAGGCAAGTGAGGCATTGGCGGGGTACTGCCAGCGTCCCCGAAAGATATACACAAGCAGAGCGGAAGAAATTTACGCAGAGACGTTTCCTTGCGCCCCGGCTGTCTGTGTTGTCGAACACTAGCAGTGCTACGCTCTCCCGGCGATTTTTGTGCGGAGAGGCGATAGAGACTCCTTTACAGTATTGTACAGTAAGGAGCACCTCTGTCGTGGAGTGGATCTTAGTGAATCTCCAGTGGAGGGTACTAAGGATTGCGCGCTGTTCATAGTGTTGACCACAGTCTAACACTCACTGCTGTAAAACTTGTTAGCAACTGACAGTTGCAGCGACACTAGCGCTCCAAGCGGTGGGGAACCCGCCGAAGTAGTGATGTTTGTTTATAATTGTTTTTGTACGTAATTAACGAAACAGTTAGTATAATGTTTGCGTTACAATCATTAGTAAAATATCAAAAGGCATACATAATATGAAATTAAAGTGAAAGCAGCCGAATTTAAATGATTCATTGGTATAAAGAACACCTTCGTCATGAAAAAATTCTTACGAATATGTGTGTATTTGCAGCTTATTACGCTGAAAGTAAGTAGAATATAAACATGAACAGTAAATTTCTATTATGGTTTTTTCTTATCAATTCGGTGTGGAGTCTAATGATCCGCAAATTTTTACACATCACTCGCTTTCTCATACGTGCATAATCTTTTGACTGTTATTACTTGAGCTTAGAAAGGCAATGTTTTGATGATTCTTGCCTTTTGTGATTCATATGTAGCAACAATTATGGAATTGGGGTGTTCTTTGTCGGAAAACAGATTGATAGCTTTGTCGATTTATTGCCACGTCTCTGACGTTTTTCCTTCAGCTACAACCAAATGTTCAAATGTTTGTAAAGCTTATGGGACTTAACTGCGGGGTCATCAGTCCCTAAACTTACAAACTACTTATGAACTACTTACGAACTAGGACGGCACAAATATCCATGCCCGAGGGGGGATTCGAACCCCCAACCGTAGTGGCCGTGCTGACCGTGACTGGCGCGCCTCAGTCACCTCGGCCACCGCGGCCGGCCAGCTACAACCGTGGTAGCTTATTTGGTACGTTAAATGCTGTAGTTATTGCATTCTATGTACGTTTCCTACGTTACATCGATTTTAGAGGAAAGAAATGTTAACGTTCCTGCGTAGATAAGCGACGTCTCTCTGCTAAAGGTCAGGTCTTCTGGTGCTTCCGAGCCATTTTTTATTTTTAATAGAAAATGAAATTACTCAGTTAAAGCCTGTATGTTACAAAATAATTGTAAAAAAAACTGTCCCGTAATGTACCGTTTCGTACCTTGTCAGAGATCTTAGGAAACCAAAGGACGAGAAATGTGGAGCTATTTTTAAATAATTACCTATATGCATGGCTCTACATACGTTCCCTAATGTAAAAATATGTTAAAATCAATATACCCGACACTATTCCCACTGATCCCATATCGTATTCATAAATGTAGCTTTCCGGCCGCTTGGAGCGCTGCTGTCTCAGCGTATAACAAAAATCAGTGGGAGTGTCGTAACTGTATATGTTAGACTGTGGTGTTGATCGAGGTACTTAATATCCGGTGTGAACATAGACAGAGTGCATTAGTTAACGCTTGCGAGTGCATTTTTGAGTGGCAAAGTGGTGGGTTAGTCTGAGACTGACATACCAAATGTTCAAATGTTTGTATAGCTTATGGGACTTAACTACGGGGTCATCAGTCCCTAAACTTACAAACTACTTATCAACTAGCGTACACTAAGGACGGCACAAATATCCATGCCCGAGGGAGGATTCGAACCCCCAACCGTAGTGGCCGTGTAGATCGTGACTGACGCGCCTCAGTTCCCTCGGCCACCGCGGCCGGCACTGACATATCATGCCAATTTAAAGCCAGACTAGCATGTATAGGTCGTTCTTGACTTCGTCAAGAAGCAGGAAAAGTGCGATCGGCAGTAGTCTATCAAGGCAGATAATATTTAGTTTCAGTTTTAGCGATGACGGAGCTAGCAGCAGTCGATGCAGTTAACGGTATTTTGTGCGAACCCTTTAGGCGAACTCCGCACATCCCCAAACAGCAACAACAAATACATTAACATTGCGTAACATTTCAGACTTTGCGACATCCTTGAACGTAAACTGACGAAACTGAATTAATTTTAAAGTCAAGTAGGCGTGGTTGTTCAGCCATTCTATCAACTTCATTTTATTTTCAAATTGCTTATACGTTTCATCTATTCTGTCAACCTATCCGCAACTTGGAAATTAAAATATTTAATTTATTGTTTTTACTTAAATTGAGTTTTATAAAAAGGTTAAATAATAAAACAAGTGATTCACAATCAGTTTTTCATTTCAGTAACTAGTGACATCACTTTAGTGCCCGAACTGATCCTCACTAGTTACACTTTGCTAATTTTAAGATTTTTGTCTTACAGGAGATGTCATCTACGTTGTCTTTACATAAGCGATAAAGTTTCACCGATTGTAGGTAGGTAAGGAGCATCTTTCTGACTTCTACGTGACATGCTGTTGGTGTCTTCCTTGCAGGAGCCTCGAGTACAATAGGTCAGATAAAGCCATTGCGCACTATAAATAGTTGGAAGAGTAGAATAAAAATCTCAACAGTATAGCTTTCACGTTAGAAATATTACAGCATCTATCACAAAGCGACAAAAGTGTCCCAATTGAAACATTTACATTTATTTACGTACTAGACGAATATGTAATAAAAATGGGGGTTCCTATTTTAAAAAATTCATTTGATATCCGTTTGTCCTATGGTAGCGCCATCATCCCCCCCCCCCCCCTCAAAGTTAGAAAAGTTTTGTTCTTTGTAGTTTTTTCGTTTGATGCTTATTTCGTAAGAAATTTGGCCTGTTTACTATCAGTGGACCACCCTGTACAGATCTTTGCCAACTTTTGTATACATATACTCTGCTTTCAACCTGATAATTGTTATTCCCCTTTCTTCTAGAGCAGCGGTTCCCAAACGGTGGTGCGCGTACCACTGGTGGTACCCGAGGACATGTCAGGTGGTACGTGCACAAGTAAATAACATGATTACTGACGTTGGTATATGCTGTTTCCGTGTGGCATTTTTGGCCGTTAGACCCCAGCTGACATCGTGTTCGGCCTGCCTGGGGCAAGTCTTTAGGCGACGCGTCATGGGCGACTGGCGTGTCGATGATGATGATGATGATGGTGATGATGATGAGGGCGTCGCAACGCCCAGTCCCCTAGTGGATGGGGTCACCAGCCGGACCGGTAAAGTGACAGCGAGAAAATAGGATTGATTAAATTACCGATAACGTCTGAACAATGATAAACAAACTGGATCTTCCGAAGGATGTTTGATTGGGACTGTACGCGGGACACAGGAACATCGGAATGTAGCAGTCGTCCCCAAACCTCCCTTACCAGTCGTCACCGACTTTACTGGGAATGATTTATCTTGTTTTGTCAGTCGGGACTTGTCAGACGTTATTCGAAAGTTTTCGCGACGCTTTGCAACTACTGCCAACTTATACGTTCTACCAATGTGTGGCATTACAGTAGTCATTACGCAGTGATGACATCGTCATACGAGGAAAGCTTGCGTCTGGAACCGCAGTGTATTACAACGAACATGTTCTTCACTACTACAACTGTGATGTGAAGTTTGATTGTGTGAGTTATACGTTTTTGTGTTTTCACTTAACCATGAAGTGGTTTTTAAGCCTGGGCGCTTCTTCTACCGCCAAGGAAGAAACCTAAGGCAACACCTAACCGCAAGTATGATGAAGGCTACTTACAATTTTGCTAAACAGCAAAGGCCGGTACAGAAACCAGTGATCATTCAATTCCCCCAATGCGTTTTATGCTTAGAAATGATTTCAAATCAAAGCATGAAGCCTTCTATGTTCAAATGTTATCAAAGTTCTAAGAAATCTAATTTAGTTGGTAAAGCTATCGATTGTTTTCAAAGGAAATCTGCTTTTTGAAAAAAAAAAAAAAAAAAAAAAAAAAAATCCAAATAAAAGGCAAATTTTATTAACACTGATAGTAACTAGATAAAATCCTCGTACCAGGCTAGTTACAGAATTGCGAAGGAATATTGAAAATTAGTATGAGAAATGACGTAATTTAATTTCATATAATTTGCTACAAATAAGTATCACATTTGAACATAAGCACTCCGTAAGAAAATGCTTCTACAAAATCCTATTACTTGTGTGTGTCACATTGCTACCATACATATTAGTTGATCGACACGATGCAAAAACATATGTATATTGTTAGCACTGAGAACGATTGTAAAATCCTCACCACTGTGGCAGTCTGCGCTGCCTCCCCCCCCCCCCCCCTCTCTCGACCAACACCCCATGGTTTGTTAAAAGTAAACAAGCTATAGTGGTACGCCGAAGTATCTAAAAATGTTAAATGACAAAGTCTGGGAACCCCTGCCTCACCGCACAAATTGCGTCGGTTGTTCCTCTTCCCGGCATAAATGCCAACTGTTCTTCAGATACTTCAGTTTCTAGACGCAGCGTCTTATCAACTATCCTTTGCCAGATCTTCATTGTTTTATCCCTCTACCACAATTTTGGATATCCCCCTTACCCATATATAAGGGAAACAGTATACTGATTCTCCACGCATTCGGCTTTCTTCCTTCTTTCCAGATCTTCTGCATTAGATCTCAGAGAATATAAATTCCCTGTTCTCCCAGACTTTCCGTGCTTTTATTGGGATTTAGTCTGTCCCTAGGGCCTTCCCCATTTTTTCACTTTCTTCATCGCATGTTCGACTTCTTCCCTACTTATACTTTGGGTCATTCCTTTATATCTCCATCCTCATACTTATCTCGCATATTTTCCTCATTCAGTAGTATTTCCTAGTGCTCCCACCATATATTCAGGATTTTCTCAAGGTTATGTAATACTACACCTGATGTTACGTCCTTCGTCCCCTTATCTCTTGCTTTAGCAGTTCGTAGGAGTTGCCTGCCCTCTTGTCTTGTTTCCAGCTCTTCATACGCCTCTTTCATTGCCTCAGTTTTTCCTTTTGCTACTGCTCTTTTTTCCATTTTTTAAAATTATTTTTGCAGTCTTGTAGGCTTCCCTATCCACCTGTCCTCCTGTTAAAACCCATTTTTTCATCTTTCTTCAGTTTTATAGCTTTCTGGACCTCATCTTATCTTCTGGTGGCTCCTTTCCTGCTGTCATACCCAACACGTCTTTTCCTGGTTTCGTAATTACATTGCTATTATAACTCCTGCACTCCAGTACATACTATGCTGATATCACTTATTTTAATAGTGCTTCCTTGAATTTTTCACGCAAGACCTCTTCTCTCAGTTTCCACGACTTTATTATTTGTTCTCCCGGTTTACCTTTTTTTCCCCACTTCCATTTCCACAATCGGCCATTACGAGTTTGTGTGGCGCAGCCACCTTATCACTGAATATAACCTTGGGATTCTTTATTTCTTTATGTGTTTCCTTCTGTACAACAAGTAGTCTATCTGACTTTTATGGTCTCCGCTCCTGTAAGTCATAAGTTGTTCTCTTCTACGATTGAAGTAGGTACTGACGATCGTTAGGTCAAAAGATACAGCGTACTCCGCAGTCTTGTGCCCTGCTGCATTTCTGTCTCCATAACTACATCCACCATGAATTCTATCTTTCCCACTTCTCCTCTCACCAACATGCCCATTTTTAATCTCCACCAATTATCACCCTTTCATTGTCTCATATTTCCATTGTTCCTCCCGCTAGGCTATTTCAGAATTCGTCCTTCTCTTCCTCCGAACACCCTGACTGGGGTGTATGCACACTTAGAACTGCGATGACGTTTTCGACGATAGTAATCTTTATGCTTATGATTCTGTCATTGATTCTGTCCACTCCACAGACTTGCTCTTTTAGATCTTTATGCACAATAATCCATACTCCATTTCTGTACTCTTTGTCTGCACTGCATTCGATCAACTTATTACCTTCTGCCAACAGTTTCCATTTGTCACCGTTCTACCTCGTGTCTTGTATAACGATTATGCCGGAGTTGGTGAAATTTAATGAACGGCCCTATCGCTAATTTGCGTGTTTAACTACTATTACGGTATCAGTATGAAAATAAATGTGAATCACTCCTATCAATTGGCGAAAGTTTGATACAAAAAAAACTTAGTTTCAGTCTTAGACATTTTCTTATCACTAGGAATAGCTGTGATTCCTAATTCTAATAAATAAGAAATCAGATGATATGTTCTAGTAATTTAATTATAAAAAAGGAGATGTACATAATTCAGGAATAAATGATGATACAAAACTAATGAATCTCTAACAAGGATGGCACAACCTCTACCTATCATGGAAAATGGTTGATACTGAGGACGTGTTAATTGATTTAATGGAACTTAAAAATCACTATCCAACTCGGTAAAGAATACAACCAGAAGCTCAAGAATACAGACAACTAGTGGAAGGTACATTTATCTTTAACTGTGCTATAGAAAATGCAGTGGGTGTATATCACCAATTTCCAATACTGCTCTCATAAGATGAACGTCGGCTGGCCATCTTGGATGCGTCGTCCCGACTTGAAGCTGAAACTGTGAGATGATGGCTACAGAGTGAATGAACTACTTCGTTCAAAAAACTCGTAATTTGAAGTCACTCAAGTATCGAAGGCGTACAAGACATTCTCGCAAACTGCTTGCCTCACTGGCGAGGAGCAGAAGAAAATCTCAATTGTAAGCTTGTAAATGAGTGGTTCTAAATGCAAATACAATGGACTGAAGTAATAATTTTGTTCCTCTGTTTACAGAGAAACAAATATTAATACTTCAAGCAATGCAGTTTGTACTTGCAACTACTTGTGAGCTAAGTCACTGGACGTTTTGCTAGCAACTGCCCACCTGCGTTCTCACGCCACGAGCGCAGCTAGACGAATCCACTACTCACTTTTGCAGCAAGCCACAAGTCTCTCCAGACCGTTTTCTCATGAGTCAATTACAGTTATAACTTCAAATCTCTCTCCTCCACCATTACTTCCTTCCGAACATCTTTCCTCTGAAAAATAAGCTTCTAGAGGCTTTTAGAATGTTCTAGAACGTTTCGACCGCTTGGCGGTTAAAATCATTTGCCAATCGCATCATCGCCCGCGAGGTTTGGCGAGAAGCGGCATCGGCCTTGGGTCGGTCAGTATCCTGTGACCTCGCACCAGCTGGCCAGCACGCCGCGCCCTTGTGGAACCGTTAGGCACCCCTGGCCACTTGCCGGCCTCTCTCACTGCCTTGGACGTGTTCTTGTTTCCAACTGCAAGAAAAGTATTGCCTGCTAAATATTGTGAATATTAACCAGCTTTCTAGTGACCTAGTCAACATTATTATTTCCACTCTTCGTACCTATTTTTGCATTCATATCATCGGTAATCAAAGTGATTCCAGTAATTACGTTATATATAAAAGTACGCCAAAAGTATTAATATGTAGACATAGCATGTGAGGTGGTGAAATTTCCTGCCATTTTACACTGGTAAACACAGGATATTTACGTTCCTTCTTTGCATCATGTCTATTTTATCCAATATTTTATAAAAATACGTTACCGTATGTATACTGTGTATGATCTCTCACCTGATCTCCTAAGTGTTTTCAGGAATGTATAGGCTAGTAGTGTACACGACGACACTAGGTTGCGACACTCGTTGCATGAAATGAATTGCGCGGTACTGGTTGCGTGTATGTCTGTAGACACGGCGCCACTTACTATACACTTAAGTTTCGTTATTTTGTGAGTTCCGTAGTCGCCGTAGAAAGAAAGTTTTGGTAGCTGTAAGAATTGTAGCGGAGCTATTGCTTCTCTGTGGGAAGTCCCTGCATAAGACTAAACATAAAAAGAATACAAAACGTTTTTGGATTTGTGACTGGATTAAAAAAAGATGTCGTCTCGGTTGCTTAGCGACCTTGCCTGAAATAAATTGTAAGTGAAGACCCTAGAAGCTATTTTAATCTACTTAGAATGTCATCAAAGCAGTCTACGTTCCTTTTAAACAAGCTCAGTAATCTAATAAAGAAACAAGTTACTGTTATGCGTGAAGCATTGTTACCAGAACTGAAATTACAAATTGCATTACGTTTCTTGTCAAGTAGATATTCGTCTCTACAGTACCTATACCGTGTCCCCAAATCCATAATTGCCATACTTCGTTTGTATAGATATTTGGAATTGAATGTATTTTAGTCTGCAATTGACCAATCGTCAACTCATCAATATTTAATTCAAATAATTGTTTCAAGAGCACTAACACGCCGCTGCTTATTCCTGAAATTTTCATCGTTAAAATTGCAGAAACATCTAAGCATCACATATATGTTCAAAAAGTGAATTATTTCTTCCGTCCCCCCCCCCCCCTCTTTATGTTGTGTTTCGCCAAAGTAGGAAGGTGTCGAAACCGTTTAGTTTCGCCAACGAGTTGCGCGAACGCCTGCCACGCATATGCACTGGCCAGTAGCGCAGTTTCATGAAACGTAGCGTCGTCGTTCATTGGTATAAACTCTATCAAGTTCTGAAGCAAGCAGGAGTAAAATATAGGGAGCGTAAGGTTATTTACAACTTGTACAAAAACCAGACAGCGGTTGTCAGAGTTGAAGGGCATGAAAGGGATGCAGTGGTTGAGAAGGGAGTAAGACAGGGTTGTAGTCTTTCTCCAATGTTATTCAATTTGTACATTGAGCAAGCTATAAAGGAAAGCAAGGAGAAATTTGGAGAAGGAATTAAAGTTCAGAGTGAAGAATTAAAAACATTGCCTTTTGCCGACGACATAGTTATTCTGTCAGAGACAGCAAAGGACCTGGAAGAGCAGTTAAACGGAATGGACAGTGTGCTGAAAGGTGCATATAAGATGAAGATTAACAAGAGCAAAACTAGGGTAATGGAGTGCAGTGTAAGAAAATCTGGTGATGCTGAAGGAATTAGATTAGGTAACGAAACAATAAAGGAGGTAGACGAGATTTGTTACTTGGGCAGTAAAATAACAAATGATGGTCGCAGTACAGAGGATATAAAATGCAGAATGGCAATGGGTAGAAAAGCGTTCTTGAAAAAGAGAAATTTGTTAACATCGAATATTGATTTAAGCCTAAGGAAGTCCTTTCTGAAGGCATTTGTATGGAGTGTTGCCTTGCATGGGAGTGAGACATGGACGATAAACAGTGCGGAAAGGAATAGGATTGAGGCTTTTTAAATATGGTGCTACAGAAGAATGCTGAAGATTAGGTGGGTGGATCGCGTAATTAATGAGGAGGTACTGAACAGAATTGGGGAGAAAAGAAATTTCTGGCATACGTTGACTAAAAGAAGGGATAGTTTGGTAGGACACATTCTTAGACATCAAGGAATTGTGAATTTAGCGTTGGAGGGATTTGTGTGGGGAAAAAATCGCAGAGGAAGACCAAGAGATGGATACAGTAAGCAGATTCAGACATATGTAGGTTGCCGTTCTTATGTGGAGATGAAGAGGCTTGCTCAGGATAGGGTATTGTGGAGAGCTGCATCAAACCAGTCTCCGAACTGAAGACCACAACAACAGTGTCGTCGTGTAAACTAGCCTTATAAGAAAGAATAACTGGTTGTTAAAAATTTATATGCCACTGGTGTGATAATAATTGCAGCAGCTTCTTCGACTGTTCAGCTGGGTTCAGTTAGTGCATAATGTATGTTTTAGCGCCACCGTCGCACTCAGTGGTCTGCACACAGGGCGGCGCGGTATTACGTTGTTCGCGGGCGGGTCAGCGCCGTGTGCTAGCGGTGTCACGGGCGGCGTCGCGTCGCGTCGGCCGTGTTGCGTAAATTTGCCGGCGCGCGCGTGTACACCGGCAACTACAAGGGGGCGCAAACAGCGTGACAAGGCGGGCGGCGGGCGGCGCAGCGCCGCCACAAAGAACCGGCCGCGCCAAATCGATGCCCTTTATGCGGCCCACGCCTTTGATCCGCCCGGTGTCTACCATTCAATCTTTTGTTCTCTTTCACGTCACTGTCGGGTCCGAACTGGCGGCGCACTTACTGCAGCTTTTTGTCCACCTACCGGCTTTGTACTGCCTGTCTCCTTACGATTTTCATTTTTAAAGGAAACAGTAGCGTGAGTGAGCTAATTTGCTTTTCCCATGTTGTTTCACTTTATCATCCACTAATTGACGTTTCTTTCTAGAATATGCGGCTATCTACTCGGTGGTGTTAAACATTGTAAATACTTCATAATCATACCGTATTTTTCTGATATATTCTGGGCATCATATTTTTCTTAAAAGTAAGGAAGACTGTCTGTTGTAATCCCTACAAATCTACAGTTTCATTCCAGTCTTGACAGCATTTTAGGACACAATAAACATAAGATTTCGTACGGTACCTGGCGGACGATCTTAAGACTTCGACACCAATCTACAGTTTTCATTCTATCTCGAACCTATTTCGTGCAATTGGCGTTCAAAACAAGAGGAACATGGTGCATGGTTGAAGATGCCTTCAACAAACATTGATCTCATTTGATCAATCACTAGGATGGTTGACGAAAGTATTTGTGTCTTCATGGATAGTATTTTCGTACCTCTCAAGTGACAGTAAACGTCGATACCATTTCACTGATCACCATGAAAAATGGCGAATATATACAACTATTCCAAAAGAGATGAAAAGAGGAAGGGGCAAGAGGGGATGAACAGAGAGGAGAGCAGGAGGCGGGCATACAAACGAAGAGGGTGTGTGTGTGTGTGTGTGTGTGTGTGGAGGGGAGGGAGGGGATTAATAAAAGATTAGAATAAGTAAACAACCAATCAGTGCCAGATTTTAACTAGTATACAATAACGGGTAACTCTGTGTATTGTCAATGCCGATAACTTTCACAAAATTATTACCTAAGTCCATCTCAGCTACAACACATTGTTATCTAGTGCTGCAATGTATGCCAAACAAAACCATGGGAGTGCAAAAACCGCGTAAATAATGAATCTATGACATGTTTGGCAAACAGTAGAAGTATAAAACATACCAGAAGATGGTACTCTGGTGTACCGAAACGGTAATCAGCATAAATAAACATACTTCTCAAAAATTGAAATGTTTCTAGATCTATCGGGCCAAACTGCGTGGTCATCAGTCCGTAGCTTACAATCTACTTAAACCTAGGTAAACTAACCTAAGGACAAACACACACACCCATGCCCTAGGGATGACTCGAACCTCCACGGCGAGCAACCGCGCGCTCCGCAGCGAGACGCTTTAGACCGCTCGGCTACTCCACCGTGGCAAACATACTTCTGTCCTCTTGTAAAGATATTAACTATAAAAGAAGTACCTTGTAGTCCTGCTTAAAAGAGCTCCTCACATCTCTTGTCAATGACAATTTTACTTCATCAAATGATTTTAGTATAATAGCGTTTGAGGAATAAAAAAGAGAATTGTGATTTGATTAGTTCCCATTTCTGCTTGTGCAGTGTCAGTAGAATAATACTTTGTACAGTTTAGCTTCTCTAAAATTAATTCCCAGAGTCCATCTGAACTTCACTGAGAATATTCCGTCCATGGATCCTTTTCAAACATGCTCCCTACAAATGCTTTACGAAGGTCTTGTTTAAATTACTAAACAGTTTAATTACAGCCTAGTTGTAAACAATAAGGGCGCTGAAGACCTAGCTGTCTAGCGCCCAAAACCCCCATATCCTATCCTATCCTGTAAATAATAAACCATCTATCACTATGATCGTGACTGACTCAGATTGAATTTCGATTTGTTTAATTAATATTTTTATTGAATGCTCGTAAAATTTAATGTTTCAGTTTAGTTCATACTTCAAGAAAGCTATTCTTATAACCTTACACAGTAATCAATGTATCTACTATATAATGTACTGACAACGAACCGGAGCATTAATGCAGAGCACTCTACTTATAAGAACAAATAATTGAGTAACAGTACACGAAGAATATGTATTTTTCATGAGATTGGAAACAAACTATTTGTGTACATAGTTTCTGCCCATACATAAATTGGGGAACATGTACTGCAGCTTTAAAAATTCGACCGATTGCTCATCAACTATGCTAGAATAAAAATTTCGAACTAGTATGAAAATGCTCCAAATACAGCACAACAAAAGACTGATACGGTGTGTCCAGAGGCAAAGATGTAAAAGAGAGCAAGTGGTTTCTCGTCTTTCAGCTTCAAAGACTTTAAAATATTGACACGTTCGTACTTTTTGCTTGTTAGTATTATTACCAATGACGCTTGATAAATTATGCCTTTTATCTAATTTTGTTGTGTTCACAAATTTGCATTTACTTTTTACTGTATTTCAACGTGATATCACTACGCTTTCCTTTACACTTGCATGAACGGAAGGCTAGAAGAGATTTTCGTCTAATGAAAGCACGCCCTAAAGCGCATGCACTTTCGTTCTCTGTCCAAAAACTAATATTGTTCCTCATCGTTTGATCCAGTTTATTATAAAAGTCTTACAGTGACATCTGACTTCACTAGTACTGTTAGATAATCCAAGATCTGACTATATAAAATACACGCTGTACCTACAATAAGGCAAGTTGATTTTTGGAATAAGATTACCTTCGAGGTAGGCTTTACATTCAGATAAGCACATTAATTGAAAAACTATTCACTACATTTCTTAATCGGTAGGCTAGTGAGGTAATATTTATCAAAGAGATTTCTTTTATGCAGTACAAAGTATCGTTTTAGATATAATTTCGTCGAAGATATGTGTAAACATCTTAGTAAGTTATTTATTGACTGGAAACTGTCTGAAGAATTTGTTATGTATCTTTTTTGCAAATAACTACTATTATAACCGTCCTTCACTAACTTAAAACAGATATCTGTAGCCCTAATGTGGAAAGATCACACTATGCAAAAGAAATATCTCTGAATACCGCGTCGGACGCGGTGGCCGAGGGGATTGCGGCGCGTCAGTCACGGTCTGCCCCCCTCGGGCATGGATATTTGTGCCGTCCTAGTTCGTAAGTAGTTCATAAGTAGTTTGTAAGTTTAGGGACTGATGACCCCGTAGTTAAGTCCCATAAGCTTAACAAACATTTGAAAACAAAATAGTAAAGCAAACGTGTAGTACTTCACCATACGGTATGTCAAATTACCATCTCTCTTACGAATATTAGCAATCTGTAATCTATATCGGAAAATTTATCCTGGTCGCTAAGACGTTATTTATTTTTCTTAAAACTGACAGTTAAGCAGAGATATGAATCTATTCTGGTCAGTAATAGTAGACCACTGATCTCTATGCTAACGGGATGTTGAATTTCAGTTATCTGAGGGTGCCAGCCATAGATCTTCATATTTCGTTTCTTGCCAAATTCAAATATGGCTACTAAGAAGTATTAGAAGATAACGAAAAGACAATACGTTTCATTTACGGTGCCATATTGGCGTGTTACAATGCTTGTTGACATAAATTTCAAACCAAGAGGTAAGCAAGCAACTCTTTGTCGCGTAATAACTAATGCAAATTCGTATGCCAAATTTAAACATGGAGATCATACGAAAACGTGAGGAAAACATTTGAAGGTGCAGGGATGCTGCAGTTCTATGCTCAGAGACCAGAGTTATACATCCAGTTTGTCTACAGATCAATGTACTAGACGGTCTTTCCACAATCTCTGATGAGCTGCTTGAATATCATCTTTAATATAATATTTTCCTTTTTAATAAAGTTATTAGGATTTTGAAGTATTTTCTTTTAAAAGATATATGATGTCGTTGGTCTGGCCTCTAAACATATGAGGAAATAAAATTTATTCTGTTTATACTTCGTGCTAGACTTCAACTGTTTCTTTGCTAATTATCTCTGAACAAACATTATCTTCGTGCAGATTTAATTTTTTATCTTTGGAGATAACTGGCGACTACTATATGTCATTTAATCAACATTGATTTGACCACTTTAAGTATATTCATTTCCTTCTGGGTTGTTGTATTCTTATTGATATTAATATTTCGGTAATTTGGTAGAACGCTTGCAAACGATATATATCGAAGGTGCGACTGTGACGGATCGAAACGATAGATATCCAATAAGCGAATGTCATAGCGTATAGTTACCTGATTTTAAAGGATGTGGTTTGGCAGGAACGTAAGAGTACAGCTTAAATTGTTGTGACTGAACATAATTATCGCTACCGTTGCTTGGTCACTCGCAACGATTTAATCTGTACTTTTTGATTCCTGTCTAACCACTACATTTACAATCATGACGTATTCGTATAAAATCATAACATTCATCGATGTATCCTTGTCCGGTCACTAAATGAATTATCCTCGTAAAGCGAACTTCGTAAATTTTACTTGTATATTTGACTTCAATGATACATTGCTTGAAATATCGATCCGTCACAGTCCGACCTTCGATATATATCGTTTGCAAGCGTTCTACTAAATTACCAATATTTCTTATAGCGCAATTTCATTTGAATGGGAATCAAAATAAATACACGGTAACCATTTTTTGTCATGTAACCAACTAGCTTTTTTTTTTTTTTTTTTTTTTTTTTTTTTTTTTTTTTTTTTTTTTTTTTTTTTTAAATGCCACACTGATCTGTGGATGAGTGTCTTCAACACGTCAGCTATATATTCTCTAATCTGAGCCTTGCCTAAAGAAGAAAACAAGCTAGTTGCAGCCGCCACTTTCTTCGCTACCCTTAATTCACGAAATCAAAGCTAAGCCACTTCAGGCGTCAGCATCTATCTATTCAATTACTTCCCACTGAACTAATTACTGAACACTCGACACACTTTGGCTATCAATGGTTCCGTCTACGTAAGACCTCTTCTGAATATTATCTTCATTCAATTGGCCAAGGTCTTAGAAGCTGGCCGCAGCGGAGCGGCCGAGCGCATTGAGGCGCTATGCTACGATGCGCGAGGCCGTTCCCCGTCAGGGGTTCGAATCCCCCCTCGGGCATGGATGTTTGTGTTGTCTTTAGTATAAGTAAGTTCATAAGTAGTTTGTAAGTTTAGGGACTGATGAATCCGCAGTTAAGTCCCATAAGCTTTACAAACATTTGAACATTTGATCTTAGAAGCTGGCTCTGGATGCACAACTGTATCACACATTGTGATTATTAATTCATTATAAAATCCTATTAGAAAGAGACACACACTTTTAAATGTCTTGAAATTTGAAAGTAACGTACTGTTTCCGCACAGGGTTCTACTCCAATACTATCATAAGTGGTCCTACCTACGTCAGCTACGTAGCCTGCATTTAATTACCAATATCAAAAATCACGTAAGACGTCACTGAGCTCTCAGTAAACTCATAAACATAATACTGGCACAAAATAATCGACAGAAATCCAAGTACTGTACCTCCGGGAAGACGTTGCAGTGCTACTATTGCAAAGGTAGACCATAGATTAAGGCTTTACCGAACAGCAACCATCAAAACGCTCACTTTAGCCATAGTTAAGTAGCAATTCACGAACGCTGTCGGCCAATCCACTTGACTAGAAACACTCAAATTACGTAACTGTTCAAGAACAAATATCTTTCATTTACCAACGAGCTCAAAAGTCGCACAATAAAAATAGGAAACTATAACTTGGGTTGAGCAAGTACCTCAGGCCAAGAAAGTTGCAGTCAGATATTAAATCGTGAACTTGACTGCAGAATATATTACTGATAGTTGTAACATCTCAGAGCGAACAACTGTGCCTTGCACATATAGTAAATACTGCGATCTGATACTTAGCTTGGCCAAATCATTACTAACTATAAAGTCGATAAGAGTTTGGATTTGGAACCATTGATAGAGAATCTCGTAGCGTTATTATCCCCTATTATCAATTAATATTTTCATATGTGCTGTCGGTAAATCTTCTAGCTGCCAGATATCAGCTTTCTGTTTATTCCTTGGACGGCGGCACTCTGCATTGCTCGAGAACTCATTGCATTTCTGTACATTATAGCTGGTACCTGATTTCATCTACGACAATCACAACATACAGAAAGTCACCATCAAAATTAAACAATAATGATTACACACTTGAAATAAGATAACTAACCCCAATAGATTCAGACGATTCTAGTACTTGCGGGTGATATAAAGTTACGTCACCTCACAACGGGTTGGCAATGCTCGTGTTGACACTTCTAGGCTCACACATTCTATTATCTGTGCTATTGTAGCTGTTCGGTTTGCCCCTGCAAACGATCTATGTGGACGTTGTAAGATTACCGCCGAATAGAAATATTGGTAATTAATAGCTTTTGATAATTAAACAGTATGAAGTTCACTGCAAACATTGACCATGCCAATGCACTAAATGTTACACAATTTTAATCTTATTAATTATGGTAGCAATGTATGTACACAGTTGGGTGAAAACATTTATAGTTAGGCCATACATAGAAATTCTCCACGTTGAGATGTGCTGTGTGCTTGTAGCTGACGGGAGGCCAGCGAACAGGCCGACGTTGGTGGCTTGTTCCAGCTTAGGATTTTCCAGTTCGTTTCCAGTGAGGGGAGAGAGGGACAATGGCGAGTGCCAGGCACAGTGCAATGCACAAATATTCTAATACTACTGGCATTTGAAGTAATACGATGCAGTTAGGAACCTTTAAGGCCCTCATTACAAAATAGCCTGTTGACAAATAAACAATACATTAGCTGATATAGTCACATCTGACGTAATATGTTTAATTGACAATGAAAAGTAATAAATTACCAATAAATACAAGACAGTTACTCAACTACCAAGGCAATGTTTGTTTATAAAAAAATATATTAACTATTTTTCATTTTATTTTCAATCAATCTTTTGTATTTTATCTTGAAGTACTCAGTTAAATCACTTATCTGTGATATAAGAAATTGCACGATTATGATAAAGAGTACAAAGGATGTTTATACCAATATAAAAACCTAAGAAGAAATTTGTTTAATGTGTAGTGTAATTATTTTGATTCTAAGGAAAGTTTTAGAAATGTATTGGCTGAGCGCTGTACGTTGGCAAATCGGTTAGAACAGCTCACATGGGGAAGTTGATGACGTAGGGGAAAAAACCCTGGCAGTTGAGCTTTTGGTGCGCGCGCACTAGAGCAGGAAGTGACGAGACGGGAGAGCATGTGGGGTGGCTGGCCGGGCGGCGTCGCTCTGCATCAGTCGGCATGTGGATCTCGAGGTGGTGACTTTAGATTTGTGTGTGGCAATCGCCACGTGTGGATGCTCGTCGTAGACTGTACCAAGTTAAATCGAGTGCTACTGTGTGTTTGTGAATATTTAGCCGGTGGAACAAGGTGTGCATCGCATTGAATTAAAGTTGATGTGATTTGTTAATGTAACACGTGTCGTCGCATAGGCATGAACATAAACGGTGTTTGAGACAGCCACGTGGTGTGAAAACAATTCGCGACAAATATTCATTTTGTCTGGGGGCTCACGAGCTATAACTTTATTTGGTAAATGTGTCGACATACAGACGTATCAGCCACAGGGTTCAAATATTGTGAAATAAACAATATAAAGTGAACTTTCATGTGTTTTCAAAAATAGTAGTAAGTACACCCTTTTTCTCTCATGAACTTGATTGTATTATGAATTTGTTTCGTTAATCATATGCAGGGAAGGAAAGCTGCGAACATGTGATATCATCCCCTAGAAAACGAGTCAAACAGTCGCAAAACACAAGTCCAGTGTTTTTGCATGTTTAGGAATTTGGTTCGCAGTTGGTGGTTGTGAGTTTTAAAAATTAATCTTTCCCTATTTCAAACTCTCACCCCGACCTTCACGCTCGCATTTGGGGGCTCGTCCGGGATAAGTTCACGTTGGACTTGCTCGGACGGAGAGATTAGGGTGTGTATAGGACAGTGAACAGTTACGAACAGTTGCAAACAAGTGCGCGGACGCGACAGACAATTTCAAGTGTGTGTGGCGCCTGGCAGCAGAGAGCGGGATAAATTCACACTGGTCTTACCCGGACAAAGAGGTAGGGTGTGCTTAGGACAGTGATAGTGGACAAAACAGTTAGCATAATCGGACGATACGTAAACGCGTCGTGCGGTTAATGACGGTTGGTGACTGGCAGAGTGCGGGCGCGGGCATCCGTAACAGGCGATCGACGGCGCATCGGCCCGGCAGCAGTGAGCGGCGGCGCGCGGGATCCACGCACTCAAATTTCATCTTCTGCAACGGACTGCAGTGATCGTGGGGACTTCGCAAGTCGTCAACGGAGCGTCGGGGCACAGCAGCTTCGATTCTACAAAGGATAAGGGATGCAGTGAGGACATATTCCAGCCACAGCTTCTACAACAGACGGCAGCGAGCGTTGGGGACGTCGCAGCTCGTTGCAGCAACTTCTGGATTAAAAGATAAGTAAAGCAGCTGGCGCTATAAATTCTTGTGTGTTAATCAAGCTTTCTTGTGATACCGATAATGGATAGTGTTTTTAAAAAGTCGCCAAGCGACGTAATTTCAGAGAGGGTAAATACTGGGGAATGTTGTTGACACCGGAGATGTTCGCAGCCATGTTAGCGAGTTGTAGCTCAAATTTAGAATCAAAAATAGAGTCAAAAATAGAAAATTCATACTCAAATTTAGAATCAAAAATAGAAAGTTCAAACTCACATTTAGAATCAAAAATAGAAAATTCAAAATCACATTTAGAATCAAAAATAGAAAATTCAAACTTACATTTAGAATCAAATTTGAGATCAGAAATAGGAACTGTAACATCAGATTTGATAACAGACTTTAAGGCAGACATTGGGGCACTACAAAATTCAATGTTTGCATTAAAGGCAGAAATAATCACAGACACTGACAAACAGATAGGAAGTCTAACAGAACGGTTTGAAAACAGGGAAAAGGAGATACATGCCAGAATTGGTGCTATTGAGACTGAGGTAGGAGGCAAGTTAGATGCTGTGAAACAAATATGTGATCACAGGAATGAGGGCACTATGCAGGCGTTGGCTGAGGTTGACAAGAGAATGGTGGCAGGTATTGAGGAAACAAAAACTTTGTTGTCAGGAAAATTAGAGAATACAGAATGTAACTTTAGGAAAAAGACAGAACAAGTAGTGACAGTAAACTATACTGAGATTGAGAAGGTGAACACTAGAATAAAAAGTCTAGAATTGTGTATTGCATCAGGAAACACTAATTGGTCCATGGTGCAGACACCTAATGGAAGAAAGTTTTCAGGAGTGGGTAATTATCATCCAGTGGATTTTTTGGCTGCATGCAAGGACCAATTTGTGCCTGATATGTCAGACTAGTGTAAAATGAAGTTAGCAAAGAGAATGCTTGACTGTTCTGCTCAAACTTCGGCAAATCAGTGTGCTGATAAATTTGTAACTTTTGAGGCGTTTGAAAAGTTGTTTTTAAATAAGTATTGGGGGGAGGCCAAGCAAGCTAAGATACAAAATGAATTCTTGAACGAACCAAACTATATGAAAGGGAACCCAGAATTTGAAGTAATCATTGAGGAGGAGCTGTTTATTCAAGATTTATTTGTCATAAAGGGACTTTGTTTAAATCTAATGTTAGGAAGTGATTTGCCGTGCAAATATGAAGCTCAGTTGAAGTATAAAGATAAAGTGTTAGAATTGAGTGTGGAGGAATGCATGAAGAGGGTGAAATTAAAAATTTTTATAAGTGATAAAGATTTAATGGCATGTTTACACAAGTAACTGTCATGAAGTATGAGATTCAATGCATTGTAAATAGTAGGTTAACAATTTGTGTATATTTATTCTGTGGTCTGTGTTAGTATCTACTTGTGTGTTTAGATTTAAGCATTGGGGTCAAGTTTACAAGTAATCTTTGTAAATGTTTTTCTTTTGTTGTTTGTGTTAAAACATGTGCTTGTATCAGATTTGCAGTTCAACAGTGGTACATGAGGTAAATATGTATGTATGTATGCCAACACTAAAGGATAGAGGAAGTGGGAGTGTACTGTTTATGTGTGTGTATATGTGAGCAGGGCTGGCTATTTGGTGTGAGTTGTGGGGTGACTCGGAGAATGAGAAAGTGGTGGTCATTGATGCAGGCAGTGGGGTCTGTGGCTTAGATAATTTGTGATGAAGATGTCAGCTGATGGTGTTGCAAATGTGTGTGTGACTGACCATATGGGTCAGAAGTGAGGAATGTATGTTTGTTGTGGCTGTTTTGGCTAAAGGTGGGTTGGATTGAGAAATGTATCAATGAGAGAAAGTGTTTGCTCTTTAATGTCTGTATCTTTTGAGTGTTTGGTAGTTAATGTGTCTAATAGGGAATGCTCTGTACTGTTATATCAAACTGATTCTGATAACACATTTTGGTTTCTTTAATGGTGCTCAACTGTTGACTGAACAATTTCTGCAACAACAGTTGACGAGAACTATTTTTCTGTCTAGCCTGAGTATCAATAGGGTTTGGTGATATTTTATTTAAAAAATGTAGATGTTTTGTGATAAACTAATTTTGAAATTAGACTTTAACTTAGATATTTTATTGTGGGGAGTACTTGTGGAAAGCACATGAGACTGATGACAAGGATCCAAATTTAATCTCACACCAGCAAAAATAATTTTTTTTTTGGTGCGAGGGGGTAGGATTTGTATTTATGCTTGTCGGTGTCATTTTGGTAGAAGACAAAATTCTCAATGATAACATTCGTTTGGTAGTGTTATTTGAACTTTAAGATATATGTTAACATAGGCAGGTAGTTTTTTTTTATTTTTTTTTTATTTGATGGAGTAATACTCCAAGTAGGCCACATATTCTCTTGTCTGTGTCATCTGAAGCTATGGCTGATGAGAGTGCAGGCTTGGTGGTTTGGGTTAATCTGATAATGACTAACACAAGCCAATTTGAGTTCTTAATTCTGTTGATTTGCATGTTACTGTACATGTCTCAATGCATAGTTTCAATTGCACCAAGTCTGGATGGCAGA
Organism: Locusta migratoria; assembly: GCA_026315105.1. Lineage (NCBI taxonomy): Eukaryota > Metazoa > Arthropoda > Insecta > Orthoptera > Acrididae > Locusta > Locusta migratoria. The sequence continues at coordinate 131,371,181 of CM048750.1, read as the reverse complement.
GGGGTGGGATACAAATCCAACCGAATCCAGACAAACTTTTGTCTATGTTGACTCATGAGTGCCTTCTGCTCTTCCTGTTCCATGTAGGGTGCATATGACGTGTGTGAACAAGAACGCTTGATCCAGTGCCATGAATCTAAGCTGCAACAGCATGTTGGTTGAAATGACGGAGACATAGGACCATACACCATGGACCAGAGTTGCTGCAACGATGACTCTGGGGTTCTCAGTGTCAAAGTGGTGAGAGATTTTCTTTAAACAAGTGGAGTGCACATTCTAGTTTTCCCATGTAGAACAAGGTCCTCTAAAGACTAAAGGTTAATACTATTATAAATTTGGTGCCAATTCTGTATATAAACAACAGGCACACTTAAATTTCATGGATGTAATTAGTTATAAGGGTTCTTTTCTTAAAAATATGCACACACTATAAGTGGTCTTAATGGCACAAATATTGGGAAATTATCTCACTGCCCTGTTTATTTTTATTTGTTTATTTATTTTATTTTACTTTTGCATTAGTTGAGGTCATAATTGGTATAGTGTTTGAGTCAATCCGATTCAATACTCTTGTAATTTTAAATTTTGCTCATATGAATGTATTAATTTTGGTGCTACTTGCGCCATCCTGGACATGGTTTTGATGCCGCAAGTGGGGGTATTGTAAGATTACCGCCCAATAGAAATACTGGTAATTAATAGCTTTTGGTAATTAAACGGTATGAAGTTCACTGCAAACATTGACCATGCCAATGCACTAAATGTAACACAATTTTAATCTTATTAATTATGGTAGCAATGTATGTACACAGTTGGGTGACAACATTTATAGTTAGGCCATAGGTAGAAATTCTCCACGTTGAGATTTGCTGTGTGCTTGTAGCTGACGGGAGGCCAGCGAGCAGGCCGATGTTGGTGGCTTGTTCCAGCTTAGGATTTTCCAGTTCGTTTCCAGTGAGGGGAGAGAGGGACAATGGCGAGTGCCAGGCACAGTGCAATGCACAAATATTGTAATACTACTGGCATTTGAAGTAATACGATGCAGTTAGGAACCTTTAAGGCCCTCATTACAAAATAGCCTGTTGACAAATAAACTATACATTAGCTGATATACATATTACGACAGATGTGACTATAATTGACAATGAAAAGTAACAAATTACCAATAAATACAAGACAGTTACACAACTAGCATGGCAATGTTTGTTTATAAAAATAATATATTAACTATTTTTCATTTTAGTTTCAATCAGTCTTTTGTATTTTATCTTGAAGTACTCAGTTAAATCACTTATCTGTGATATAAGAAATTGCACGATTATGATAAACAGTACAAAGGATGTTTATACCAATATAAAAACCTAAGAAGAAATTTGTTTAATGTGTAGTGTAATTATTTTGATTTTAAGGAAAGTTTTAGAAATGTATTGGATGAGCGCTGTTCGTTGGCAAATCGGTTAGAACAGCTCACATGGGGAAGTTGATGACGTAGGGGGAAAAAACCCGGCAGTTGAGCTATTGGCGCGCGCGCGCGAGGGCAGGAAGTGACGAGACGGGAGAGCACGTGGGGTGGCTGGCCGGGCGGCGTCGCTCTGCATCAGTCGGCATGTGGATCTCGAGGTGGTGACTTTAGATTTGTGTGTGGAAATCGCCACGTGTGGTTGCTCGTCGTAGACTGTACCAAGTTAAATCGAGTGCTACTGTGTGTTTGTGAATATTTAGCCAGTGGAACAAGGTGTGCATCGCATTGAATTAAAGTGACTGTGATTTGTTAATGTAACACGTGACGTCGCATAGGCATGAACATAAACGGTGTTTGAGACAGCCACGTGGTGTGAAAACAATTTGCGACAAATATTCATTTTGTCTGGGGGCTCACGAGCTATAACTTTATTTGGTAAATGTGTCGACAGACAGACGTATCAACCACAGGGTTCAAATATTGTGAAATAAACAATATAAAGTGAACTTTCACGTGTTTTCAAAAATAGTAGTTAGTACACCCTTTTTCTCTCATGAACTTGATTGTATTATGAATTTGTTTTGTTAATCATATGCAGGAAAGGATAGCTGCGAACGTATGATATCATCCCCTAGAAAACGAGTCAAACAGTCGCAAAACACAAGTCCAGTGTTTTTGCATGTTTAGGAATTTGGTTCGCAGTTGGTGGTTGTGAGTTTTAAAAATTAATCTTTCCCTATTTTAAACTCTCACCCCGACCTTCACGCTCGCAACGTCCGTCTTTCGTGGATGTCAAAAACCGCGTCTATGAGTGTGAGAATGTACACATGGCCGTTGCAAACATCATTGCACAACTGACGCAGCACGACCAATGTGTGCATTTTTTTCGGAAGGCCCATCCCGCCACTCGGAAGACCACAATTTGGTCCCTTTAGAGCTCGCCAAGTTGGTTGTAGGAAGCCTGTTTGCTTCACACGCTGATATCACACTGAGCCTTATGGCTGTAAACATTCCCTCTTTAAGGGAACACACAAATGTCAATTCTAGAAGCCTGTCCGCAGCTCAGTGATCGTCTTAACGGTGAGTTGCCATCTATTCTCTGTTATTGACGGTAGTATCACAGCTCGACATCTTCAATGTTGTGCTCTACGTACAGCTGTTATCTTGTTGCCAAAGATTCAACTAGCATTACATATTTATCGATAGGCCAATATAAATGGATCCCATTTATTACTGATGTGCCACATTACAACGTACAGTTGATCAGGTATACTTAACTGAACTCTAGACGCAGGGTGTGCAATTAAACGTTTGTTGTCGTTGTGGTCTTCAGTCCGGTGACTTGTCTTATGTAGATCTCCACCCTACTGTATCCTAAGCAAGCCTCTTAGTCTCCTCATAAGAACGGCAATCCACATCCATCTGAATCTGCTTACTATATTCGTCTATTGGTCTTCCTCTGCGATTTTTCCCCCACACACTTCTTTCGAATGTTAAATTTCGAATGTTTAATTTCTTGATGTATAAGAATGTGTTCTACCAATCCCTTCCTTTAGACAAGGCATGCCAAAGTTCACTTCCGTAAAAAGACAAATCTCCACACAAATGTCTTCAGAAAAGACACTCTTAAAAACAAAACAACAAAAAAAATCATGTGAGTGTCTGGTTTCCTTGGCCGGGAGAACCCTTACGGAACTGTTCGGTCGCCTGAGTGTAAGACTTTTTATTTGACGCCGCGTAGGCGACTTACTAGCCATGGTGATGATGAGGAGCCGTGGCGGAGCGGCCGAGAGCATTGAGGCGCTATGCTGCGATGCGCGAGGCCGTTTCTCGTCGGGGGTTCGAATCCCTCCTCTGGCATGGATGTTTGTGCTGTTTTTAGTATGAGGTAGTTCATAAGTAGTTTGTAAGTTTAGGGACTGATAACTCCGCAGTTAAGTCCCATAAGGTTAATAAACATTTGAATTTTGATAATTAGGACAACACACAACACCCAGTCCCTTGCCGGGAATCGAACCCGGGCCCCCTGCGTAGTAGTCAGCGGCGCTACGGAGCTACGGAGGCGGACTCGATGTTAGTAAATTTCTCTTTTTCAGAAACGCTTTCCTGCCCAGTGCCAATCTGCCTTTTATAGCCTCTGTAATGCGACCTTCATATGTTATTTTACTGCCAAAATAAGAATACTCATCTACCACCTTTATTCTTTTTTTAACTAATCTAATTCCTTCAGCGCCACCTGATTTTCTAAGACTGCATTTCATTATCTTTGCTTCGCTCTTGTTAGTGTTCGTTTTATACGCTCCTTTCAACACATCATTCCGTTCAATTGCTCTTCCAGGTCCTTAGCTGTCTCTGACAGAATTACAATGTCATCAACAAAACGCAATGTTTTTATTTCTTCAACCTGAATTGTTTCTCCAGATTTCCCTTTAAATTAAGGAAAATATTCTTCGGTGTAATGAGTACAACATAAGAATTAAGTATGAAACATCCAGAGTATGCAAGGGAGAATATTTTGCTAATTCCTCCTGGGTACGATTTCATTATTTGTTATATCTGGGCCGCGTGGTCTAAAGCGCCATGCTACCGACTGGACGGCCCTTCCCGTCGCAGGTTCGAGTCCTTCTTCGGGCATGGGTGTGTCTATTGTTCCTAGTCTAAATTAAAGTAGTTTGTAAGTCTAGGGGCTGATGACCTTGGTCGTTTGATCCAATAGGTTAACAAACATTTGAACGTTTTGTTATATCTGGGTCATCAATAACAGAGAACTATGGGTAGACTTATTTAGATGCCATATAAAATACTAAGCGTTAGAAAAGAAACGTATACATTTAAAAGTTATCCCACCAACGAGCTGAAACCTATTACAGAGGACAAGTTTGCTGTAAACACATATGTTGCTATATTCTCGCCTTGTATTCCGGCGCAACATGTACGAGAAATGGCAGCTATCAGAAAAAAATATACAACGATCATAACCGGCATTCTGTGCAATACATATTGTCAGACACATAAAAGAACTTTCTTCTGAAGATCATGTATATGCGTCTTAAGAACTTAATAAAATTTCAACGTCCCTTGAAAGTGTTCTCTTGAGCTCAGGACGAAAGGATGCCTATCTGCAAAAAATTAAAATAACAGCCGCGAATATTTTAGTAAGTGTGGAAAATGTCTCTGTAAATCAAAACAAATCTTTCTGTCGCAGTAGTTTTGTTCCACTTCAGTCTAATTTTGTCGGTGAAAAGCAGAATAACTAGCGGCACTTCCACTGCAGTAAGTAACAAAGATTATACGTAGCAGATGTGTTACTCTAATTTCACAGTTCTTCACCAGAATATACAGAACGCAATTCAACAGTCGCGCACGTACCAATTTTACACTCCATTGTAGCTATTCGAGTCGCCCACAAAGCGGTACTGTCGTCTATATGGTACTAAAGAGTCATCAGTCGGAGTAATCTGCGTTTCCGTGATTTTAGCTCTTTTATTAGCTGTTCCTTTTGTTACGCCTAGTGAAGTCGGCTGCGCAGTAAAATTTAGTATCACCGGCTTTGTTTTTATTACTGCTGTTATGAAGCGCGCGGTGGCAATTTTGCAAACGTGTCGTCAGAAGTTTGCCTTTGAAGTCCCAGAGAAGCAACTGCCGTGGCGAGCGTCTGACGCTGGAAAATGAAGTTTAATGCTGCGCCTCAGTTTTTCGGACACACCGTCAGTGCAAAAGGGGATTGCGCTCTGAAAGCGACACAAGGACACAAGGAGAAGAAGCAGAAGGGCTGCTGTCTGAGATAAAGACTCTAGGAATTTATAGTTTCATCGTGATACCTTTTGACAACCTATCAGCTGGGTTACTCTTGTCCTTTAGATTTCATATGGTCCATTGACCTATTTCCTCTAATTAGCGAATAATGAAATTATTGTAAGTCTGTATCAGTATGTTTACTTTTAATCACCGAATACAAGTTTGTAGTGAACAGCAGTAAATATTTTCCCTGAAATCAATATTAAGTATTAATTTTATTTATAATGATATTTTTTCTTAAAGTTCTAATATGGAATCCCTGAAGCTTCTGTACACTTCTGCCACCAGGAGCGCTGTGTGATCGTAAAAACTAGTTCCGCCCAGGTGAAAGATCAATGGTTGTGTGGTTAGCAGAAACCAAATGTTCAAATGTTTGTAAAGCTTAAGGGACTTAACTGCGCTGTCATCAGTCCCTAAACTTACAAACTACTTATGAATAACGTTATACTAAAGACGACACAAACATCCATGCCCGAGATGGGGATTCGAACTCCCAACGGGGAACGCCCTCGCGCATCGCAGCATAGCGCCTAATGCACTCTGCCGCTCCGCTGCGGCTTGCAGAAACCAAATCACAGACTACTCTCCAGAAAAATTTTCTGTCGCAGTCTGGAAAAAAGAACCTGATGTAAAGTTTATCAGAGCTTGTACCGCATGTAAACTTTTTTAACAACGGGATCGGTTCAGCAACAGTCTAACAGCGGCTGACCGTTTATTTTAATTGAGGCAGTTCAAACCGATTTATAAAGTCGCGGTAGAAATCGATTAGACAACTTTCGTAGGAGCTTCTAATGCCAAAGAGCACAGTGCCGTCTCCGTTTTTTGGGTATACAAATCAACTATTTTCTTGATGAAACTTTCGTCAACGAGTAGATTGTCAGAGACGGCACAATCCAATGTTTCTCGAGGTCACATGAGTGTGCCCTCTGAGAATTCTTTCTTTGAGAGTGTGAAAGGTATTGTGTACAAAAATAGCAGTTCCTCGTATATTAATATTGCAAAAAGGCATCGTTGATGCCATTGGTATAATCTCATAAGATATGCTGAACGTGTAGTAAGTGACTGAATACCGGCTCGATGTTTATCGTCTTACGAGGTCTAAACATGATTTTCATTGCCTACGTATTTTGAATTACTGTTGTTTTTCAAGGTCGACAGCAACTCGCAATGTCTTTGACATAACGGGAATTCCTATGTCTTTTGATTTGTTTTTATTTATAATGGATCATCTGTATGTGTGTGTTGACTTGCTTTTACGTTCTTTGACTCGCATTGTGACACCGTCAGTCACGATACTCCCACTGATTATTGTTATACACTGCGACAGCAGCGCTCCTAGCGACCAGCAAGCTACATTTCTGAATACGATATTGGATTAGGGTGTATAGCATCGTTTATACTGATTTAACATACCTTTTACATTAGTGAACGTATGGAGTGTCATTAAAATAAGTAATAACTTAAAAATAGCTTCACATTTGTCTTACTTAGACTTCGTAAGATCCCAGACAAGTTATCAAACGAAACATTACAGGACAGTTTACTTACAATTATCTTGTAACCTATAGACTTTTACTGAAGAATTTCATTTTCTATTAAAAATATAAAATGGCTATGAATCGCCAACAGACTTGCCCTTTGACAGAAAAAGTCACTTTTCTACTCAGGAACGTTACGATTTCTTCACTACAACTGCAGTAAAATCGGTGAGGCACGAACGTAGAAAACGTATATGTAACGTAGTAACTACAGCCACAGCCACAGCCACCACAGCTGTAGCTGAAGGAAAAATTCACATACGTGGCAATAAACGGCGAAAGGAATCAAACGGTTTCCGAACAAAGTAGAAACGAAATCCACAAGTGTTGCTTCAGCTGAACCACAAACAGCGAGAATCCTCAAAACCTGAAATTCGTGAGCCCATGGGTAGCCAATTTTCTTGAAGGTAATAATCCTAATTGAATTCAAAATAGTTTTATCGGTTCTAACAATTTTATTATGTCGTGTATTTGTTCTAGAGGTGGCTGGCTGTGTGTTTTTTGGTTTTCTTCTATTAGCCTGATAGTTTCATTTACAGGGATGCAGCTACACATGCTTTCTACATAAAAAGAGAGCAGTATTGCTGTGCTTGGGGTGTTTATGTTTCTGATTGTTGTTTTTCACTATTGTGTGAGTTTTGACTGCATTTCTTTTGATAGTAGGTTTGTGGAGCTGTTCTGAAAATTACTATCGGCAGTGAGGAATAAGATTTTTATGGACCTATGGTTGGCATCTCATGTTGGGCGCTTGAGGAATTTTTCCCCCAATTCTGTTTTTCCCTGTCTGAAAATGTATATTCCATGTTTCAGTGTGTTTTTAACGTTAGCTTGTAATCTGTTGAATGGGATTGATTTTAGCTTTTTTATGTTGTTTTTGGCGATGAAATCTTCTGTTTTTTCAATGTAGTATTTGTTTCCATGAGGACAACACTACTGCCTTTGTCTGATTTAGTTATGATAATGTTTTCTGCTTGCAGTTTTTTCTTTAGATCTCTAATTTTTGGTTTATTACAACTATTATAACATTTATTGGAATCTTTGTTAATTTGTGTTGCTATGTTTTTAATTTCTTCTTTTATTAATTCTCTAGTAAGCCACTTATTTACAGTACTGTTTTCGTTTTTTTTTCTTCTGTATTGAGGATGTACTCAGCTTCTGTAACGAGATTTTCTATTTGTCTTTCATTTGCTGGCGTGTCAACATTGTGTTTAAGACCTTTATCTAGGAGCTGTTGTTCGTCTTTATTCAGTGTTACGTTTGTAGGGTTGACAACTCTTGGGTAGAAGTTGAGTGTGTATGTGTGATTGTTATTTTTAGCATATTATGTGGGATTGAGTCTTGTCTAGGGATGAGGGATACTTTTATAAACTGCTGCGAATAGATGTGGCGGGGTCCATTGGAGCATGGATGATGTAAGGAAAATGGAAAATGATTGGGGGAAATGGTATTTGTGAGAAGCCGAAGACCTGAGTGTACGTTCCTCAATACGCAAACATGCGCACAGCGAACGCAAAAAATACATATGAGGTACACAAAAATGTGCACACGATACGCAAAAATATGCACAAGTACTTAACATTTGACATACGCACACACACACAAGTACTCAAATTAATCCCAAGTACGTCAGTATATTTGACAAAAACTGCATGCAATTTACAACTGAAGATGCTATGTCCACCTGGTCCGTAATAATGTTAATCTTGTCCACTAACCAGTCTTGTATCTCAAAGAAACGGGGCTGCACGTTCCCTGTCGATTTGTCAGAGGTGAAGCTACGTGTACTTGTAGGTGCAATGCTCGTGGTAACCATTCTGAGCATTACAGTGAACAACAACAGCCGGGAAGGGCTGCACAAACACCAGGCACTGGACAACAAACGGCACTGCCACGCGAACAGAGACTGAAACAACACTGGCGCAACCAGGGAAAATAGCTAACGCTGCGGTAGAGACTCACTATATGAGGCCTGGCCCAGGGCACGAAGCGAGAGTGGCTGAGCCAGCTGGCAGACGCTGCATATCGCTGCTGCAGCGACTACTGAGACACCCTCGCAGCCAGACAACTTAAATCTTACACTACTACCGTAGTGGCCGCTACCTATTACACTCGTTTACTCGCGCTGGTGAGCTTATTCCCATATAGAGATCTGGCGTCGGGTTCATCGGCACTGACATCTGCGGAAGAACAGACACTACAATAAAGTAATGAGACTGAAGTTGCTTATCGTTTCAGTCAAGTTCAGTGTTGTCTCCTTCAAAGTAGTTCCCTTATGCGTTATTGGTCCCCTACTCTTCCTCGTGTTTATAAACGATTTAGTAGATAATCTGAATAGCTCCCTTAGACTGTTCGCGGATGATGCTGTCGTTTATCGGTTAGTGAAGTCAACAGAGGATCAAAAGCAACTGCAAAGCGATTTAGACAAAATTTCTACTTGGTGCGAAAATTGGCAATTGACACTAAATAAAGAAAAGTGTGAAGTAATACACATGACCACTAAAAGAAATCCGCTGAACTTCAATTACGCGATAAATCAGTCAAACCTTAAGGTCGTAGATTCTACCAAATACCTAGGAGTTACAATTGCGAACAACTTTGACTGGAGAGAACACATAAAAAATATTGTGGGGAAGGCGAACCAAAGGTTACGTTTCATCGGCAGAACGCTTCGAAAATGCACCAGCTCCACCAAAGAGACTGCCTACATCACACTTGTGCGTCCTCTCCTGGAGTACTGTTGCCCCTTGAGGCACCCTCACCAGGTGGGACTGACGGAAGACATTGAGAAGGTTCAGAGAAGGGCAGCTCGTTTTGATCACGTTACGGGGGGAAAGCGACACGGAAATGCTGCACGGATTGGGGTGGAAATCATTAAAAGAAAGACGTTATTCGTTGCGGCGGGATCTGTTTGCGAAGTTTCAATCACCGACTTTTAGTTCTGAATGTGAAAATATTTTGCTAGCACCCACCTACTTAGGGAGACATGACCATCCCAATAAAATAAGAGAAATCAGATCGAAAACAGAACGATTTAGGTGTTCTTTCTTCCCGCGTGCTATTAGAGAATGGAACGGTAGAGAAAAGTTATGAAGGTGGTTAATGAACCCTCTGCCAGGCACTTAAATGTGATTTGCAGAGTATCTATGTAGATGTAGATGTAGATGATTGCACACACTTTTTCCAGCACTGATGGAAACATTTCTGATACTCATCTTCTGTAATATCCTCCAAGACCCTCGTCACAGCTTTTTGGAAATCTTGTGTTGTTTGAAAATGGTGTCTCTTGATCGCCGTTTTCAATATTTGAAACAGAAAAAAGTCGCAGTGAGCGAATCTGGTGAATAAGGTGCTCTGGAGCTACTGAAATTTGTTTTTAGGTTAAAATTTGCTGTACTGATGGAACAATATGGGATGGTTGGTTGGTTGGTTTGGTTTTAAAGCGACTAAACGACTACGGTTATCAGTCCCTTGTTCCAACCGTAGAGATTAGAATAAAAAGCACTACAATGTAGCATAAAACGATGTGTTAAGACTCACCAAGCAAAGGGGTGTAACTAGTCAAGAAGAAAAAGTAAAAACGGATAAAAGAAGAGAAAGGTGGAAAGACGATACCAGAGTGTCCTGACCAGGTGACCACAGACAAGGCACATTAAAACCACCTGCCTAAAACGGTTGGCGAGCGGAGAACAAATTTGTAATGAACAGAGTACTAAAAATCAAATAGATCGGTACAACCCACTCACCCGAATAAAATTGAAAAGTGCGTCAGCCATAGAGGCATTGTCAGCTAAAACAAGTTTCAAATCGTCAGGGAGATTAAAATTCCTTCTCTGTGCTGCTAAGTCCGGGCATTCCAAGACGATGTGGGCGACTGTCAGACGCGCACCACATCGACACTAGGGAGGATCTTCGCGACGGAGAAGGTGGCCGTGCGTAAGCCAAGTATGGGCGATACACAGCCGGCAGAGAACAACAGAGTCTCTGCGAGGGGCCCGCAGAGGTCCTCCATACGTTTGTTGTCTCCTTTTTACGCCTCAGTTTGTTGGGCACCTGTAGGGAGCGCCATTCACTACACCACAAACCGAGCACTTTACGGCGTATTGTAGTAAGGAGGTCAGCACATGGAATGCCTATATTGAGGACAGGCTTGTGGGTGGCCTCTTTGGCCAGCCTGTCAGCCAGCTCGTTGCCATCTATCCCGACGTGTCCCGGAGTCCAAAGGAATGCCACCGACTGCCCATGTTGTCCAATGGTGTACAAGGACTCGTGTATGGCAACAACCAAAAGATTGCGCGGAAAACACTGGTCGATGGCCTGAGGGAGTCACTACAAATGACGAAGGACTACACAGGGCAGGAAAGGATATGTTGAAGTGCGCGGTGGATCGCTACCAGCTCTGCAGTGAATACACTGTAGTCATCTGGCAGGGAGCGAAACTCATTGTGTCCTGCAAGCGTGTAAGCAAAACCGACATGACCATCTACCATCGAGCCGTCGGTGTACACTACCGTAGAGCCTCGGAAGCCGTCAAGAATTGATAGGAAGTGGCGACGAAGGGTCTCAGGGTGGACTAAGCTTTTAGAGTACCGTGACAGAAGTGAGTACCGGGAGTACCGTGATGCAGAATCCAATTATCAGCAATGTTGGCATGGACACGAAAGACTCTTTTACAAAGTCTTTCTACAAATGTTTTGAGCAGAAAGTTCTCGTTTTCGGTTTGGATAAGGTCAGCCAGCCAATACTAGTGCACTGATGTACTAGTTACGATATTCTCAACTTCCGGAGTCATCTAGGCCGTCAGTACTTGAGAGTACTTGTCTACGCTAACTGAAGTGGCCCTGACTTGGCAGAACTGCTTGAGATTGTAGGCACTGTGTACTGCCGAACACAGAGAGGCTGATAGGAGGGAGTACAGCTTCCGAGTAACGGTGAGTGTTTCAATTTCGTGGTCGCGGAAATTTTCAGCTTACAGCCGCCCTGCGCCCACGCCACTGCAGCGCAGCGGCTCCTCACACAATTCGTCAGTTTGGTAATGTATGGCAAAGCTCTCGCCAGCAACAAATAGTCGGTGCATCAGGTTCTGCATAATAGTGGGATTGCTTAGTTAGGAAAATAAACTCTGCACTGATATTCCGGTTCAATTATTCTGTTACGAATATTGTATCAATTCATGATAAAGTTTTTTTTTAAATTTTTTTTTATTTTATTTTTATTTTTTATTTTTGACTTGTCAGTCGGTGTTAAATTCTAGTTTCATAATGATCACTGTAACGTCATAATCATTTAGATTATTCTTTCATATTTGATGGTAATTGTTAACTTGGATGTACAATCTATTTTGTGTTTTGTATTGGATTTTTCATTGTAATCTTTTTTTCTGCTTAACGGTAATAATAAACGTATTGTTAAAAAGGGAAGGATGTTTTTCTAACATTAATAGTTGTCAGATCGTAACTAGCTTATTAGATTTTTGGTGGGGAGAAATTATTAATTTATGTTTTATGCCGCTTGCAGGAAGTGGAAGAGAGATTGTCACTTAGTATTGAATCAGGGCCATATTCTATCAATCAAATAATTTTTACTATCATGATTTATTATCACAGTTAGGTATTAATTCAGGGTCAGCCGCTCCTGTCTCTCATTCCAATTTCATTCACATCCCCACATTATATATTTACCGTCCCCTGCCAGTTTCCGTTCCCATTGTTTTTTCCAAAACTCCGCACACCCTCCACACTTTATAATGGAGAATGCAAAAAAATTATCTTGCCCCTCCAACTGATGCTCCACAATATGGGCAATAAATTGGCGGAGTGTGTGGCCCTGGAAAAATTAATTTACTAGAGATAATGACGCAATGATGTTTCAAGTATTATTAATAAATTATTTGATAAGTCTGGGTTTGTTATCAGTTTGCTCGGAATTTAATTTGGAATTAGAATCTGTGGTCATAAAGAAGATATGATTTGCAATGCTTCTCTTTCTTTTTCTGTGGACTGGTGTGGACAGATGCTGTATTGTCGCCACGTGTTTTTCATCCATCACCAAGTTGCAGCGTTACAAGTTTCTATTGTACTTAATGTAATCTCAAAACGGGCGAGACACTTAGCGGATGTATCTTGTTAGGTCGTTTACTAATTATTATTTCCGGCAGTATATAATTCTTAGATCAGTCGTTTTTTCCTACACTCATTTTTTCATCTATTACTGCAGGAAGCTTCTGCAAGGCGAGAAGACAAGAAGCTTTTACAGCAGTAAAGTTATGACCTACGGTGACCAACATTTCAACATAGTCTTAAGGGAGAAGACCAAAATCTGACCCTGATCATAAAGGAGAATAAGGGAGATTTCGACACAGTCAGTTTCAGCTGCAAAAAATATTCGTATTTCGTTGACATGGATGACAACAGGGGTGTAAAAAAACAAAAAACAAAAAACAAAATACATACTTTGCTTACTTATATATCGTATTTTGGGATAGCTCTACTATCTGAGACTTTTTAAGAATGAAATTGTATTAATAAACGTATTTGTGGAGTAAATTCCAGAACAGCATGCCAAAAACCTACTGAGAGAACTGGACATTCTAACTGCTACTCCACAGTGCACTTATTCCTTAACTAAGTCTCCTTTCCCAGCTCAGATCTCGTTTCCATTTCATATATCAATATTTTTTTGTTATATAATAATTTAAGCAATGATCGAAGTTAATAAAATCATTTTTGACACATTTTCCATGGATGCAACTAAGTTGTTTAATAACATTTCCATTACTTTATTACATACAGCTTACATTACATCATAGCATTCTACAATGCAGAAATTTGAAGTTTCAGGTTTTTTTTCCATACTTAACAACTAAAGTACCTATGTAAGAACGTAGGTTTTCGCGGTCATTATTGTTAAAATTGAAATTCTTCTGAGCTATTAGCCGCGTATGGTGATATATTTACAACGTTTCGGATCCGTTACAGGAGCCTTCCTCAGGGAATCATATAACGGATCCTAAACGTAGGAAGTAAAGCACTTATGTTTAAAAAATACATTGCCTCAATAACACATTCCTTTTATGGTCCTTTCTCACCAAAAAAACTTTGTTGATGTTATTGGACAGTCTTTCACATTCTTAAAATAACTTTTAATGTGTAGCCAGTTCTGGATTAATCTGTTCACAGCAGATGTTAATTAAAGCCAATGAATAGGATAATGACAAACAATACTCAGCCAATCAGCTAATGAAATGCTTCTTTTCAATCAAGGTCTTTACAATCCGCTATCGCAAGCCATTATTTCCGTTTAGCGCATCCGTGAGTTTCCAGTAACGACCAGGAAACAAATAAACATTTCCCTCACAGCCCCATGCATTCCAAAGGCCATAGAAGCTCAAATTGTAATCGAGAATTTATCGATTACTAGCTTAGTTCCGTCTGCCTCGCACGAATAGACTGGATGGTCTGAATTGGTTGTTTCTACTTCTAAAGATAAACTTTTTATAGATTTAGCTTTAAAAAGGCTTTCCTAATCAAGATTTTGATACAACTTGCCACCCCCATTTGCACCATTGATGGAAAAATTAAAAACATTCCAAAATACATATTTTTGTAATTCTAACCATGGTTCCAAATCCAAATTTTCGCATTTCTAGCATCAAAATAGTCTTGGTAGCACCCTTAAAATATTTTCTGTTATTTGTAATGGTTGAATTTCCAAAAATATCGATACATGTGTTTTTAAAATTCCAGTCAAAAATCTAAATCCGAAGTCTTATATTTCTTACTTCAAAACTGCCTGAATAGCAACGTTTTTCAATCCCTTAGGGATGGGAATATCGAAAAATCGCTGATGCCTACAGTCTTATACTACTGAATGTTAAGCGACTGATTTATCAGTCACATGCTCTTATTTTATGCTGTTATTGTCAACTACATCCGTTATAACTGTTTTTTATCCCACGGATTTGTTTCCCTATTTATTGCTACCATTTCACTATGAGGCAAATCCATAGATACTTTGTTAGCACCTGATTATTGTTGTTCCTTGCATAATCTCTGAAATTAGCGTTACGTCTCTTGCTAGCATGTACATATATTTAGCAACAATACTAAATAGTAGGTGTAAATTTCATCCCTTTATATAAATATATCTTTTATTACAATCTATTTGTTTCAAAACTGCATCACCCATTGTATTAGCTTTATAAACTTTCACACCCATGTCAAATAATTTTATACTCACAATTTCAAATATCTGTAAACCGAGTTTTTACGTTTTATGTGCTTTACTGTTATACCAATGCAATTCTTTGCCTGTAAAGAGATCAGAAGAAGGGCACTCAAGCGCCCGAAACCGGTCGTCACAGATAAATTATTACAAGCAACTGGTTGCTGCATTTTATGAATTAACGTCTACGAAGTTCAAGTTTCTCGTTTGTAGATTCACTTTTCAGCATCGTTTTCTGTCTTTTAGAAACGGATCGAGAACGCGAAATTTCTTTGTTACACTTTGGCATCTTTCTTGCTAGTTTTACTTTTAAAACTGCAATACGCACTTATTTTTCTTTATTCGTACGCTTGTTGCAGGAAAACAATTGAAGAATGTGCGTCACGTTTCGCTGTATGTAACCTCTTTGCTATTATAGTGTCAAATGTCATCGCTGGTCTTCAGTCCGAATTACATATAAGCTGACGACTTTTAACGACTATATCTTCTACCCTATTATAACTATCGACACGGAATTGCTATGGTGTATATCGACTTTGTACTACAACAACACAGAGAGATCGTTCGTATCCATTGTGTAGTTTTTGCTGAAGAGCAAAACATTGAGACCCATACTTAGAATTTTATATTTGTCGGTAACTTTCAACTCCCATATCTTCCACCCCGTTATCGTTATCAACCCTCTACCACCATAGTGCACAATGGGAGACTGATTCCTACTACCACACACAAACACTGTGCAGTTGCGATATGTAGTTTTGTCTGCAGAGTGAAATATAGGCACAAACACCTCAATTTTTGTATATATTAAAATGAGATTATAAGAAAAGTTTTTCGATGAAAACATTTCAACTATCGATACTACCTGACGGATTTCGGGTTATAACAGAGATCACTGAGGAGAAGCGACAGACAATAAAGGAGACGGGAGAATTTTTAAACAAGTGTTAAAAAACGGGAGAACCCATATAATATGGGAGAGTTCGTCAACCTACTACGTCCTGGTGTAGGGGGACAGATTTGTGAGCCCCTACTCTCCCATATTAGCTTTGTTTTGCAGGAGATGAAAATTAAAGATAGCGTATTAATGTAAACGATTTATTGAATGTTGAGTAATGATTTTTATATTGTGATACTTAAAATATGTTTTGTGTTTGTTTCTGTTTGTTTCATGGTCAATCGGGGTACTGCAATAAACAGGAGCAGCGTCGCCGCAGCACCGACCGGCATCACAGAACTGGCCATCATGTGAAGTTAGCCGACGGTCACGGGGCAGCGGACGTCTGTGCGCCTTCTTTATTGCGGGACATCGATCGTCCTCTAAGAAGAATATTTAACATTATTATTGCTAGGGATGTTCGTCAGTTCAGATTATGTCCTAGTGAAAGTATGATTGGATCAGAAGCAAATACTATACGCTTGTATTGCACGTGGACCAATAAACATGTGATATTTAACTGAAGAAGAGTTTTAAATATTACATCATCTATATGGAATGACTTATTATTTAATGTGAAATATGGAAATTTTCAGGACTTTATATAGTTTTCTACATCTAGGAAGAAAACACCATCAGTTTGAAAAGTTTATAACAGACTTTTGAATTTCAAGACGCATTCAAATGAAATAGTGGTATTTTAAATGTGAAACTAAAATATAGTAGGCTGTGGATTTTCGCTCGAACGCCGGTTTCATGACTGAATTGGTGCTAAAGAGTTTAAACTTTGATTGTGAAGTTACATACTGGCCTATTATGTTTCTCTCGTGCGTATAAGGACCTGTTTGTGTTTTAAGAAATGTAACTTATAAAATAGTGGGTGACGGGAAATTTTAATGCGGTAGGTCAACACAAGAAATGTTACACTTTCTGCGGAGCTATGAACATAGTTTATTGTATCATTTCCAAAAAGTTACAGCACAAAGATATAATTTTTTAATGGAACAATAGTTTTTTCTATCGTGCATTGGATTCGTTGAAAGCAGCTGCGTCCAAATCAATTTAAACTACAATGCTATCACTGTTAGTTTGGGAGCTACAACCCTTCAAAGTTTCAGGGGCAGATACCACACGCTGTACATAATACATGGCTGTGTGGTGGGGTTGGGGCGCCAAGGTCCTCATTCATGTCTCGCAAGGTCGCCCGATTTAACAAGAGTAGATTTCCTTTTTGTGGGTATATATAAAGGATCGTGTTTATGTCTCTGAGCCCACATCCCCAGATGATCTAAAACGCCGCATCGAGGACGCATGTCACTCCGTCACACCGGCGATGTTACATCTCGTCTGCAGATCCTTTCGACGGCGCATTGCATTATGCATTGAGAAACATGGACACACATTTGAACATCTCATGTAAATCAACTTCCTACCGCCATAACATCCATCACCCAACACACAGCCATATATTATGAACAGCGTGTAGTATCTGCCCCTGAAACTTTGAAGGGTTGTAGCTCCCAAACTAACAGTGATAGGAATGTAGTTTAAATTGATTTGGACGCAGCTGGTTGCAACGAATCCAATACACGATAGAAAAAACTATTGTCCCATTTAAAAAAATTATGTCTTTGTGCTGTAACTCTGTGGAAAATAATACAATAAACTATGTTCATAGCCCCGCAGAAAGTGTAACATTTCTTGTGTTGACCTACCGCATTAAACTTTCCCGTCACCTATTATTTTATAAGTTACAGAGGCAAACACACTTAGTGAAACACCATATATATATTTATATATATATTTGTATTAGGCGGTGGACATAGACTTCCGAGGGAAGTTCGGTGCCACGGTTCAGGAGAGGTGTTAAGTTGCTAGGTCACATTAGAAAACTTATAAATATTTACTTAGCAACTGACCATAAGAGCTATAAACCAGTTTTCTTAATAAGACTGAACCAAATTTAGGACGAGTTTGCTATGATACGAGATTATTTTGACAATTTAAAGTTCTTCGCCACCTTTTCCCTTTGTCCCACCGCAGTGGCCAGTAGTAGTGACTAAACGTTTCAGCCCTCCATGGAGGCAGGTCTGGAGGGTTGGGGTGGAGGGGGTTGACGGCGCGTTTTATCAGCAGCGGCATCATGGCGGCCAGTGGCCGCTGCGCTGTCACTGTGCGCTGGTGCACGGCGGGCCTCTGCGGCTGCTCCGCCGTTCTCTAGGTCTCTGAGAGCCGACGTCCGCGCTATCTGGCGGGCCGTCGCAGAACAGCAGCCGCACTGGCCCGTCTGTGCCCTACTACTACTTCAGCTTATCATCGCCTCATCCCTCTCCAACTGGACGAGTCCCAGTGGCAAACTATGAAGCGTGCTAGGAAATTGCACTGATAACAGAAAAGCCTTCGTCACAAAAAACTTTATTACGTGTGACGCGTTTTGTTAATGTTGTGGCGTCACTGTTTTCCACGACGCTGCCAGTCCATGCAAGTCGCCGCACCGCTGCAAGTAGAGCGAATAGTGGCGTCGAACCACCAAGCTAATAATCTGCGTAACTGCGTGAGGCCACCCTGTACGGAAGTATCGCAACATCATCTGAAGATCTGGGTCCGCCGCTGTTGCTTGGGAAACTTTCCGGTGATTGAGAGTAAACTGATCAATGACCTCAGAAAAACTAGCATATATGTGGCAACAGGAAGCTTCTGAGGCGTCAAAATCAACATCCGGCCCAACGGGAAAACGTGACAGCGTGTCGGCATTAGCATGTTTTGACGTCGGCAGGTAGATGATTTCATAATCAAATCAAATGTTTGTATAGCTTATGGGAATTAACTATGGGGTCATCAGTCCCAAAACTTACAAACTACTTATGAACTAACTAATGCTAAGGACGACACAAATATCCATGCCCGAGTGGGGTTCGAGCCCCCGACCGTAGAGACCGTGCAGACCGTGACTGGAGCGCCTCAATCCCCTCGGCCACCGCGGCCGGCATTTCATAATTGTTGTTGTGGTCTTCAGTCCGCAGACTGGTTTGATGCAGCTCTCCACGCTACCCTGTCCTGTGCAAGTCTCTTCGTCTGAGAATACGTTCGGCAACCTACATCCTTTTGAATCTGCTTACTATATTCGTCCCTCGCTCTCCCTCTACGATTTTTACCCCACACGCTTCCTTCAAATGCTAAGTTGACCATTCCTCCATCTCTCAGAATGTGTCAAACCAATCTATCTCTTCTCTTAGTCAGGATGCGCCAGAAACTCCTTTTCTCCCCGATTCGGTTAAGCACCTCCTCGTTAGTTACGTGATCTACCCATGTAATTTTCATTCGTCTGTAGCACCACATTTCAAAATCTTCTATCATCTTTTTATCTGAACTCCTTATCGTCCACGTTTCACTCCCATACAATGCTACACTCCAGACAAATGCTTTCAGAAAGGACTTCCTAACCTTTAAATTAATACTGGATGTTAACAAGTTAAGATTCTTTAGAAATGCTTTTCTTCCCAAAGCCATTCTCCATTTTATATCTTCTTTACTTCGGCCATCAGAATTTACCTTGCTACCCAAATAACAAAATTCATCTACCACTTTTATTGTCCCATTACCTAATCTAATTACTTCACCATCGCCTGATTTTCTGATATTGCATTCCATTACCTTCGTTTTACTCTTGTTAATGTTTATCTTATATCTTCCTTTCAAGACACTGTCCATCCCATTGAATAGCTCTTCCAGATCTTTTGCGGCCTCCGACAGAATTACTATGTCATTGGGAAACCCCAATGTTTTATTTTTTCTCCTTGCACTTTAACGCCCTCTCCAGATTTATCCTCCCATTCCTTCACTGCCTGCTCAATGTACAGATTGAACAGCATTGGGGAAACGCTACAAGCCTGTCTTACTCCCTTCCCAACCTCTGCGCATAATTGTACAAAGATAATATGAGCGTCCAAGTTGGAGCTTCTGTGCCATGCGACTAGGTCGGGGGTTCGAATCCCCCATCGGGCATTGATATTTGTGCCGTCTTTAGCTAGTTCATAAGTAGTTTGTAAGTTTAGGGACTGATGACCCCGTAGTTAAGTCCCATAAGCTCTACAAACATTTGAAATATTAGTTTTGGCCTCACAACCATAGATTCGGTGGTTCGAATCCCACTTTTTTCCTTTTCGAATTCAGTTATATAAAACATTTTGAGATCTGTAATTCCACGTGTTGTACTGTAAGAGATGTAGCTTATGTTTTTTTTTCTGCCTGAAACCATCATTATTAACAAATCTTCTGCAAAATGTAGAAAATTGCGAGTACACAAAAATAAGCACTCTTTTCGTAAAAGTTGCCATTAGATATTAAAATTGTGTAAGTATTCGAACACACACACACACACACACACACACACACACACACACACACACACACACACTCACACACACAAATTTGACACAATAGGATTCGAACCACCAACCGTAGAGATGTTAGGCTAGAAAGCTACCACCAGAGCTACACTGACAGATGCTCAAACTTATTTAATGATTGGTAATTACCGTTACCTGCAAAACTTCAAAGTAGATTTTCTCGAGAATTTTGGAGAGTTGCTGCAAATAGCTTTTGGCTGATTGTTGTTTTAGTTCTGAACTTCACGTACCATAAATATCAAGAAATTCTAAAATCCGATTACCATGGGGTCTGTTTGTAAGAGTAGTGGCAATACTGTTTTGTTGACTCCTGTATCGGAACTGTAGAACTGTCTGGTACTGTCAGTATGGTGCTGTGGTGCGCCGGCATATGTCCCTTCTTCCTGTTGGCCGACGCGACGTAAGCAAACAGGTACAGAGACTGCTGGCGCCTCTGGCGGCCGAAGTACTAAGGAGCGTCTTACCGCTCTACTGGGCGTGGCGACTTGCGTGGACCGCAGGCGTTCTGGCGACCCAGTCTGTGAAAAACAGTATTACCACAAGAACTCAGTCAAGGATGAATATAGGGTGACATAGAGAAACGAGAACATTTCCACATTCCAACGACACTAGAAGTGACGAAGGAAAGAAATTTAATTCACAGTAACTGATATCTTACTCCTTTACCTTTTACGAAACCTTGATATCATTCATCATTTTTTAAAGAAATTATTTCCTTTAGATGGCGTCCTCCTGTACGAATAGATTCGTGAAATCTGCTTTGGAGATTCCTCATTGACGGCTGCAACATCTCAGTTTGGATACTGTGAATTTCATCTCGAATCTCTGTTTCAATTCATCCAAGATTCTTGGTCGAGTCGTGTAGACTTGCTCTTGAGGTAAAAACACAAGAAAAAAATCACAAACGGATAAATCTGGCGATCTCGGAGGCCACAGTCTGATTACACGGTCACAGAACTATTCTCGCACACATGCCGTTGATTGCCGTGCAGTGCATGATGTCACTCAACCCTGTTGAAACCAGGCGTCTTGAACGTTTGGAAAGACTTTCAATGCAGGTGTGACGAAAGTTCGTAACATCGCCACGTAACGATATGCATTGACAGTTGTGGTTCCTTGTTCATTTGCGAAAAAATAGGATCCGATAATTTCATGGAATGAAACACCTCATCCTACTATCACTTTAGTAGCGTTTTTAAGGGTGCTTATGAACGTCGTTAGGATTTGTGTGTGCCCGGTAACGGTAGTTCTATTTATTCACAAAACCTGTGCGATGAAAATTGCCTCATCGGACATACACATCTTGTATAGAAATTCGTCGCCATTGATAATTTTTGTTATCATTTGTTGAAAAAATACAAATCGTAACCAGTAAACGTTGTTCTTAAATTGTTGCACTACCTGTAATTTTTAAGGATAAAATTTTAAATGAAGATAAAAGTTCTGAGAACCTCGGGACATTCCAACCAATGCTACTTGCTTACGAATTGAGCGCCGTGCTCTCCGTTAAGACAATCCCGTACGACAGCAGTGTTCGCCGGAAGGCGCACACTTCTTGATAGCCCTCTTGATTTCTTCTTGAGGGCAGATCCAGTGTCTTCAAAGTTATCAATTCAACATTTTATCGCGTGTTTCGACGGAACGGCATTATGACGTTCTAAATTATATAAAAGGTGAGAGTGCCTCTGCGCCGATACCAAATTATCGTTGTTTCAATAAAACATTTTTATGGCTAACTCATGCTGTCGTCCGTTCCACTGATCCATGATGACTGAAATGACGGACTGTTTACTCGCTGTCAAAACCCCGCGGTCTGCTAACTGCCTACGGCTGCCACTATTAATTTCAAACATTCGCATTAGTCTGTGTTCAAAAAATGTTCAAATGTTTGTAAATCTAAGGTCTAAGGGACTTAACCCAGATAGCGCGGGAAAATTTTTGGTTTTAATTTTATTTCAAAAGATATAAATTACCTTCATATGATTTTACAAAAGCGTTATAAGTGATTTTTTTTTCACAAACACACCAGTACTTCTGGAATATTGACCATCTTTCTGGAAGGACGTCAAAATGAATGTTTTAGAATTTTTATCTGATGAGTCATTATTATTAAAACAGTATTTAAAATGACATATATACATATAAATGTCGCAAAAATTAAAGTATGTTCAAGAAATATGAAACTAACTACGACGATATCTTCAATATCATCTGTATGAATCTCAACTTTGCTGCCCTATCCTATCTTTTGCAAACAACAATACAAACTAAAATTTATCTAAAATGGAAGGAGCAGATTCAAAGAAGAAATACGACACTATGCAAGAATTTGTAACTGTTGTTGTTGTTGTCTTCAGTCCGGAGACTGGTTTGATGCAGCTCTCCACAATACCCTATCCTGAGCAAGCCTCTTCATCTCCACATAAGAATGACAACCTACATCTGTCTGAATCTGCTTACTGTATCCATCTCTTGGTCTTCCCCTGCGATTTTTTCCCCATACACTTCCCTCCAACGCTAAATTCACAATTCCTTGATGTCTAAGAATCCCTTCTTTTAGTCAAGGTATGTCAGAAATTCCTTTTCTCCCCAATTCTGTTCAGTACCTCCTCATTAGTTACACGATCCACCCACCTAATCTTCAGCATTCTTCTGTAGCACCATATTTCAAAAGCCTCAATCCTCTTCCTGTCCGCACTGTTTATCGTCCATGTCTCACTCCCATACAAGGCAACACTCCGTAAAATGCCTTCAGAAAGGACTTCCTTAGGTTTAAATCAATATTCGATGTTAACAAATTTCTCTTTTTCAGGAACGCTTTTCTACCCATTGCCATTCTGCATTTTATATCCTCTGTACTGCGAGCATCATTTGTTATTTTACTGCCCAAGTAACAAAACTCATCTACCTCCTTTATTGCTTCGTTTCCCAATCTAATTCCTTCAGCATCACCTGATTTTCTTACACTGCACTCCATTACCCTAGTTTTGCTCTTGTTAATCTTCATCTTATATGCACCTTTCAGCACACTGTCCATTCCGTTCAATTGCTCTTCCAGGTCCTTTGCTGTTTCTGACAGAATTACTATGTCGTCGGCAAAACGCAATGTTTTTAATTCTTCCCCCTGAACTTTAATTCCTTCTCCAAATTTATGCTTGCTTTCCTTTATAGCTTGCTCAATGTACAAATTGAACAACAATGGAGAAAGACTACAACCCTGTCTTACTCCCTTTCCAACCACTGAGTCCCTTTCATGCCCTTCAATTCTGACAACCGCTGTCTGGTTTTTGTACAAGTTGTAAATAATCTTACGTTCCCTATATTTTACTCCTGCTTGCTTCAGAACTTGAAAGAGTTTATTCCAATCAACATTGTCAAAAGCCTTCTCCAAATCTACAAAAGCTAGAAATGTAGGTTTGCCTTTTCTTAATCTATCTTCTAGGATAAGCCGTAAAGTGAGTATTGCCTCCCGTGTTCCTACATTTCTCCTGAACCCAAACTGATCATCCCCGAGGTCGGATTCTACCAGCTTTTCCATCCTTCTGTATATAATTCGCGTTAATATTTTGCAGCCATGACTTATTAAACTGATGGTTCTATAGTTTTCACACCTGTCTACCTTTTTGTAGTTTCTTTAGTTTCAGCCTACAGTTCATAACCAACAAGTTATAGTCAGAGTCTATATCTGCCCCTGGGTATGTCTTGCACTGTAGAACCTGGTTCCGAAATCGATGTCTTACCATTATAAAATCTATCTGGTATCTTCCGGTGTCTCCTGGTCTCTTCCACGTATGCAACCTTCTTTTGTGATTCTTGAACCAGGTGTTTGTTATAACTAAATTATGTTCTGTGCAAAATTCTACCAGGCGGCTTCCTCTTTCATTTCTTTTGCCCAGACCATATTCACCTACTATTCTCCCTTCCCTTCCTTGTCCTACTACCGAATTCCAGTCTCCCATAACAATTAAGTTTTCCTCTGCCTTAATTGTCTGAATAATTTCCTTTAGCTCCTCATATATTTCTTCGATTTCCTCATCATCGGCAGAACTAGTTGGCATATAAACCTGTACTACTGTTGTCGGTGTTGGCTACGTATCTATCTTGACAATGATAATGCGATCACTGTGCTGGTCATAGTAGTTTACCCGCATTCCTAATTTCTTATTCATTATCAATCCTACTCCTGTAATACCCCCAATTGATTTTGTATTTATAATCCTGTACTCACCTGACCAGAAATCCTGTTCATCCTGCCACCGAACTTCACTAATCCCCACTATATCTAACTTCAACATATCCATTTCCCTTTTTAAATTTTCTAATTTTCCTACTCGATTAAAGGATCCGTAGAATGCCAGTATTGTCTTTCCTGATGATCACATCCTCCTGAGTAGTCCCCGCCCGGAGATCCGAATGGGGGACTATTTTACCTCCGGAATATTTTACCCGAGAGGATGCCATCATCATATGTTCATACAGTAGAGCTGCATGTCCTCGGGAAAGGTAACGGCTGTAGTTTCCCCTTGCTTTCAGCCTTTCGCAGTAGCTGTGTGGCAAAGCCACATTAGCTGATGTTACAAGGCCAGTTCAGTCAATCATCCAGACTGTTGCCCCTGTAACTACTGAAAAGGCTGCTGCCCCTCTTCAGAAACCACACGTTTGTCTGGCCCCTCCACAGATACCCCTCCGTTGTGGTTGCACCTACGGTACGGCTATCTGTATCGTTGAGGCACGCAAGCCACCCCACCTCGGCAATGTCTGTGGTTCATGGGAGTGGAATTTGTAACTACAAGTATGAAAAACTGAGCCACCATTCTCATCCTTCTGGAAGGACGTCAGCCCTATCTGGGTTAACTGCGTTGGTTATTAGTCCCTATGCTTACAAAACAGTTACACTAACTTACACTAAGACTAACATGCTAAGAACAATACGAACACCCATGTCCGAGGGAAGACTCGAGCCGCCGACGGCGAACGGACGCGCGCACTGCAGCTGGGTGCCTTACTGCGCACGGCTATTCTGCCGCATCTATTCTGTGTTACCTTGTACATTATTATCTCCTATTTACATGAACTTTTAGTACAAACATCCATAAAACGAGTAAAAAGCAAGATATACACAACCATAACTTTCATGTGTGCAGTGTAGGTCTGTTGTTTATTCCACATTTGGAAGTGCCAAACCGGCTGTGGTACTTTGAATCAATATGAGTCACAGGAAACAATGCCTTATTAATTGCATTATATTTGTGAGACAAGAGTCCACTATTTTGCGTAGAGTATGATTCGATGCGAGAACAGCAACTCTCATAACTGTAGAAGTTTCGGAAATAATAGCAAACGTTAGTCAACCGATACGAATATACAGGGTGAAGCGAAATTCGCGCACTCGGGCTTCGCAGCGCGAATCCTCACATGCCGGCAATAAAAAAAAAAGTGTGTCACAAAATTTCGTCCTGCACATATTCCCAGCAGTAAATAGACATCGAAGACTGAGATGGATGTTGTTCCATATGTGTGTTTCAGAATCACGCAGTTACACCAACAAACTTTCTAGGGGTTGTAGAAGGCGTTTTGAGGAACAAAATGAGAACAGAAACCCATACCCGGAAACTCCATTCAACGACACTACAGAGAATTAAAGTTGCAGTCACCGGAACCTGCCTCTGGACATCTCCTCCAGCAACTTCGACGCTCTGTAGCGTCGTTGGATGACGTTTACGGGCATGGGTTTCTATACTAATTTTGTTCCTTAACCCGCGAGAATTCGCGCCTTTAAAAATAACGCGATCGATCTCTTGTATAGAATTTTTCTGACAGTCAAAGGACGGTTTGTAATGTACTTTATATGTCTAAATAAGTATTTCTAGTCGCGTTTATAAGAAAACAAAAATATTTGACTATTTAAAATTGGTAAAACGCTAATTGTTCGTTAATTACTGTGAGCAAAATGCTCACGCGCGAGTCCTCGCGGGTTAAGATCCCTTCTATATCCCCTATAGGTTTGTTGGTGTAATTATGTAATTCTGAAACAATCTGACTTATGGAAAACCCATATCAGTTTCTAAGTCCATTTGCTGCTAGAAATATGTGCAGGACGAAATTTTGCGAGACTTTTTTCAATGTCTGGCATGTGAGGAATCGCGCTGCGAAGCCAGACTGTGCGAATTTCGCTTCACCTTGTACCCGTATATTAATAAAATGGGGGTAAATGTTGTTTCCAGTGACAGATTTCCTTCGTATGTTCCCAAGAACTCTAAAACATGTAGACGGATACGCTGGGCATTCACACCCGCGACTACAGGCTCCCACACACACACACACACACACACACACACACACACACAGAGAGAGAGAGAGAGAGAGAGAGAGAGAGAGAGAGAGAGAGAGAGAGAGAGGTAGAGCGAGAGTTACGGCACAGGTTGCATAAGACCTACATACCAAAATATTTGTTGTTTCATATCTCGTACATGTAGGACACCTGATCGGTAAAAATCTGTAGGAAAACTAATAGCCGGCCGCGGTGGCCGAGGAGACTGAGGCGCTCCAGTCATGGTCTGCACGGCACTACGGTCGGGGGTTCGAATCCCCCCTCGGGCATGGATATTTGTACCGTCCTTAGTATTAGTTAGTTCTTAAGTAGTTTGTAAGCTTAGGGACTGATGACCCCGTAGTTAAGTCCCATAAGCTATACAAACATTTGAACTTTTTTTGAAAACTAATAGTGTGATCTATGGATCATTAGGCAAAAACACATGAGAATGTTAGCGTCCAAATCGATTATGTAATTAGTAACTTACTTATCAACTGTCTAACAATACATAAAATCAAGAATCGACATTTTACAATGATTTTTGTGGCCGCAGATGTTCAAAATGTTCTTATGTTTGTACATCTATCGGACCAAACTGCGTGGTCATCAGTCCGTAGCTTACAAACTACTTAAACCTAGGTAAACTAACCTAAGGACAACACACACACCCATGCCCCAGGGAGGACTCGAACCTCCGACGGCGAACTCTCCGATCGCTCCGCAGCGAGGCGCCTTAGACCTCTCGGCTACTCCACCACGGCACCGCTAATGTAATAAAATTCACTTTCAGTATGAAAGAATCACCTTAACAACAAAGCTAAATCCAGATCATTTGTAATTACAGTTTCAAGTAACAGTACCAGAAATTTAGCTGTAAACAAACTTTCTTTTCGTAATTTTTTGATATAATGACCCCTCCCCCTGTAGAAATTAAATGAAATGGTTGATTGACATTATTTGCCAGGAGACCCCATCTGACCAGCTTGTGCAAGTCTTCATTCGACGCGACTAGACGACCTGCATTTCGAAGCTGATGAAAGTGATGAATACACAACACTACATATTACTCTGCTGGGAATCCAGCCCAAGTCCCACTGAGTTGTAATCAGCGACACTGACCACTTTTTGTTTTTCTGCTCCGGGGATAGATTGGTTCACAGCGGACGTCATTCGTAGTTGTTGTATGTCGATATTTGAGTTTAACTGCGGATATGGACACCACTATTAGAAACTGGAGTTTACAATGTACGGTATACAGTGTCATGTAAAGTTTCCTAAAGTTTGTCAGGAGAAAATTATGAAGTGCATTTAATAAGAACTTATCTATTTTATTGTAGGTTGCGATTTAAAGTGATCTACATCTGTTGACCAAACTAAGCTGAATTGAAGAAACACATTTTACACCTATTGGGCTATGTACGGCTCTGTTAAGCAAACATGGCTCTATGTAGTCTCAGAGTCGAACTTTAGAAGTCAGTATTCATGCCTAGCAACTTTCAGTGGTTGCAAATAGTATTTCATACTTGTGTTTTATTCTAAACTTTGCAACTAACTCTATTTGCGACGTATTTTGCAGACATTTTAAATATACATCACTGGATGTACCTTCCAAATAATATCGTATCACGACTTCGGGTGCTATGACATCAAAGACAATGAAATGCATGGAAACTCGCCCTAATAAGCATGACGTTGTTATTTAGTTCGTCTTTACTACCAACTCCATTTGCAACACATTTCGCAGGCAGTTTATTAATACTCCACTCCACAAACCTGGTAAATAAGCTACATCTACATCTACATGGGATACTCTGCAAATCACATTTAAGTGCCTGGCAGAGGGTTCATCGAACAACCGTTATACTATTTATGTCCAATTCCATTCTCGAATAGCGCGCGGGAAGAAAGAACACCTGAATCTCTCCGTTCGAGCTCTGATTTCTCGTATTTTATTCTGATGGTCATTTCTACCTATGTAAGTGGGAGTCAACAATATATTTTCGTATTCGGAGGAGAGTGTTGGCGATTGGAGTTTCGTAAGTAGCCCACGCCGCAGCGATAAGCGCCGTTGTTGTAATGATTCCCATCCCAAATCTTGTATCATTTCCGTAACGCTGTCTCCCCTGTATCGTGACAATACGAACGAGCTGCCCTTCTATGGACTCTTTCGACGTCCTCCGTCAAACCCACCTGATAACGATCCCACACTGGGCAGCAATACTCGAAAAATGGATAGACAAGCGTAGTGTATGCAGTTTCTTTTGTAGTTCTGTTGCATCTTGTAAGGGTTCTGCCAAAAAAACGCAGTCTCTGGTTCGCCTTTCCCACGACATTATTTACGTGTTCTTTCCAGTTTAAGTGTGAAGTAATAGTAATTCCTAGGTATTTTGTGGAGTCTACGGCCTCACTTTTGATTAATTTATCTTGTAACCAAATTTTAACGGATTTCTTTTCGTACTCATGTGGACGACTTCACACTTCTCATTATTTAGTCAATTGCCAATTTTTACACCATAGTGATATTCAGATCGTTCTGCAGTTAGTTTTGATCTTCAGATAATTTTGCTAGACGGTAAATGACGGCGTCATCTGGAAACAACCTAAGAGAGGTACTTTATGTAAATAAGGAACAGCAGTGGACCAATAACACTACCCTGTGGAACGCCCGATATCACCTCTGTTCTAGTTGATGCCTTACCATCGATTACTACGAACTGTGTCCGCTCTGACACGAAATCCCCCAACAAATCGCAAATGTGGGGCGATATACCATAACCACGCAATTTGATCAAAAGTCGTTTGTGAGGTACGGTGTCAAAAGCCTTCTAGAAATCAAGAAATACGGAATCGATTTGCGAACCCTTGTCGATAGCACCTATCACTTCGTGTGAGTAAAGAGCTAGATGTGTTTCGCATGAACGATATTTTATAAATCCGTGGGTTAATAGATCTTTCTGTTCGAGATAATTCAGGATATGTTCCAAAACCCTGCTGCAAATTGACGTCAATGAAATAGGCCTGTAGTGTAGTGGGTTACTCCTACTGCCTTTCTTGAATATACGTGTGACCTGTTCATCTTTCCACTCATTTGGTACAGATCCTTCTTTGAGAGAGCGGTTGTATATGGCTGTTAAGTAAGGAGCTATCGCTTCAGCATAATCAGATAAAAATTTAATGAGTATATAGTCCGGACCAGAAGACTTGTTCTTGTAAAGTGATTTTAGTTGCTGCACTACTCCGATGATATCTACTTCGGCCTCTGTTTGTAATTCAAAATCTGAAATATTGGTTTAGTCTTCTTTGGTGAATGAGTTTCTTAAAGCTTTGTTCAGTAACTCCGCTTTAGTAGCGCTGTCATCGGCAGGATCGCCATTACTATCACGTAGTGAGGGTACTGTTTGTGTTTTGCCCCTAGTATATTTAACATATGACCAAAAACTCTTTGTGTTTTGAGTCAAAACCCAATTTTCAATTAAATTTCGATAAAGAGTTTTGTTATGATAAGTATTGTAGGCATCTCGCATAGAAATCCTTGATAAATTTCGAGCCTCTGTGTAGGATCGCTAATCCTGGGGATTTTGTTTTCGTTTCCATTTAGCATGCCTTTTTCTTTGCTTTTGCATCAGTGTCCTGATCTGTTTTGTGTACCAAGGAGGATGCCCTCCTTATTTTATTAATTATTTGGTACAAAACTGTCATTTTCTGTCGATACCACTTCTTTGAATTTGAGTCACATCTGGTCTACACCTACGTTTAGTGTTAGAAGCGAGTGGATACTGTCTTTCAAGAAGCAATGTATTTTATTTCTATTTGCTTTCCTGAACAAATATATTTTTCGTTTATTTTTGGTAACTTTGGGACTTTCGATATTCAATCTCGCTACGACAGCTCTGTGTTCTCTAATACCTGTGTTTTGGCTCATGAACTAATTGTTCGAAGTAATTCTCAGAGAAAGCGTTGAGTACAATTTCGTACGATGTTTTATGCATACCTCCTGATTTAAAAATATAATTTCGCCAACAGATTGAGGGTAAATTAAAATCACCGCCTTCTATTATCGTGTGAGTAGGGTGCGTTTTTGTAATTAGACTCAGGTTTTCTTTGATCCTTTCTGCTATTGTATCGTCAGAGTCGGGGGGCCGGTAGAAAGGAGCAAATTATTAACTTCTTGCGATTTTCAGGTACAACCTCTGCCCATAATACCTCACAGGAACTATCAACTTTAACTTCACTACACGAAAGACTACTTTTGACGGTGACAAACACGCCTCCACGTATTTTGTTTAATTTATCCTTTCTGAAAACAGTTAGATCTTTTGCAAAAACTTCTGCTGAACTTATTTCCGCCTTGAGCCAACTTTCACTGCTTACAATGATGTGTGTTTCGGTGATTTCTATTAACGATTGGAGTTCTGGTACTTTCCCGACACAGCTACGACAATTTACAACTGTTATACCGATACTTCCCAGATCTACATTTCTCCTGTGATCCACCTGCACCCTTTGAGTTTGCCCATTTTGTTTTCCCCCGAAGCCCTTTATCCTAAAAAACCGCCCAGTCCACGCCACACAGCCCCCGCTACCCGTGTAACCGCTTCCTGTGTGTAGTGGACTCCTGACCTATTCAGCAGAATCCGGTACCCACCACCCGATGGGGCAAGTCAAGGAATCTGCAGCCTACACGGTCACAGAACCGTCTGAGCCTCTGATTCAAACCCTCCACTCGGCTCTGTACCAGAGGTCCACAGTCGGTCCTGTCAACTATGCTGCAGATGGTGAGCTCTGCTTTCTTCTTGCAAGCAAGACTGGCAGTCTTTACCACTTCAGATAGCCGCTCGAAACCTGAGAGGATCTCTTCAGATCCGAAACGACACACATCATTGGTAGCGACGTGAGCCACCACCTGCAGTTGGCTGCACCCTGTACTTCATGGCATCCGGGGGACCCGTTCCACATCTGGAATGACTCCACCCGGTATGCACACGGAGTGCACGTTGGCCTCCTTAAAGAGGTCAAACTGCGATGCCTCAAGGCTCTAACTATTCTAAAATGTCTTACCCATCGGTCTGCTCCAGTTCTATAAAGCTTTCGTGCGGCCCAGACTGAAATATGGCTGCCAGATCTATGGATCGGCCAGGCCTTCGTACCTGAAAATACTGGATGTAGTACACCACGAAGGTATCAGGCTGGCGACTGGTGCGTATCGCGCAAGTCCAGTACTTATTCTGTGTGCAAAAGCTGGTGAGCTCTATTCGCCATCTTCTGCTCGCACACGTTACTTTCAGTGTTGTACAGCAGCCCAACCAACGTTTGTTCCATAACCACCCACAGGCTACGACTCCGTTTGGGATTCGAGCACAGGACAGCCTTGAATTGCTGCAGGTGCAGGGCATTAAGGTTCAAGGCCAGGGGTGGAGTAGGGGTTCTCCTTGGCTCCTTCAGAGGGCTACATTGATTTTACATCTTACTGCTTGTAAGAAGCCTTGTACCTCGAACAGTTTTAAAAAAAGTAGATTTTTGGAGATTTTAAACCACCATGCATATTTTATTATTGTCTATACAGATGGATCCAGCAGGGATATCGTCTTGGCTGCTCCGTTGTGTTCCCTGACTCTGTCCTTCGGATAGGGCTCCCAAAACGGTTTTCCGTTTACTATGCGGAACTGTTTACTATCCTGAGGGCACTAGAACCAAAAGGCACCAAGGTATGAAGTTCCTGATCTGTTCAGACTCCCACGGCGCCCTTCTCTCTGTCGATCAAAAGTATCCGGCAGATCGGATGGTGCAAGACATCCAGGACGCTCTCCTTGCACTGCAGCGACACCGCAAGGAGATCATCTTCTGTTGGGTTCCTGGGCACATAGGGATCCAGGGAAATGAACTGGACGTTGCAGCAGCGAAAGAGGCTTTTTCTCTCCACCCTGCCGTGCGCTGTTCCGTTCCGTTGAAATCCGTCAGCTCCTTTGTGACACGAACACCCCTGGCTATGTGGGAATATCAGTGGTTGGATGTGGCGGATAATAAACTACACGCAGTAAAATCCTCAGTCCGCCCATGGCGTACGTCCTTCCGCACTCGACGAGCTGATGAAGACGCCCTCACTCGTCTTCGAATTGGACATTGCCCGTTGACACATGGTTTTCTTTACGCAGTGAAGAACCACCGGAGTGTGACAGATGTAGTACACAATTGTCAATATGACATATTTTAACAGAATGCATTTTATATGCTGGTATCAGGGCAAATTTGGGTCTCTCACAGGACCTGAAATCTATTTTAGGTGACGATGAGGCATCTGTGGATCGTGTCGTAAGATTTTGTGCCACGTCTGGACTTCTTCCCAAAATACTGGGTGTGCGATTTTAATATGTGTCAGAGTGACTCGGTCACCGTTTATTTTTAAGCAGTCACCGGGCCACAAACATCTGTCAATGTTTTACCCTCAGTTTTACTCTATTTTAAGTTGTTTTAAGCTCTCCCTACGACTGTCGGTGTACTTTTATACTTCGCAAGTCCGTCCGACATGCGACTTTTTCTTCCATCCGTTTAAGTTTGAGCACGGGCGCTGATGGCCTCGATGTTGAGCGCCCTATATTACCAATCATCATCATCATCATCAGGAAGCCTGTTAACCGCTGACTTACCACGTGGTTATTCACTCTTGTGAAAGAGTTAGATGCAGTTATGAAATGTTTAGAAGCCACCGAATATACCCTCCCGTTTGTCTTCTGTTGCAGTCAACAGACTACTCACTGTAGGCTTTCAACTCACCGACGCAGCGACTGCTGTCGTCACGTGAGTCACCGGCTCTGCATTTACGACACAACCGATGACCTACTTCCACCTAGCTCGGTTGGCGATTGCTTGCACAAACTAGATTTCATCAAGTTGGTCTTTTACTATTTTGCGCTGAAACACGTGGCCGAAGGTGCACTTGGAATGTTTTTCCAATCAGGATTTCAATAAAGTTTCATACACCAGAGCGCCATATTATAAAAACTATGTCCCATAAGTTTCAGAAATCGAAGCACTGACACAAGCCCTCATGCAGTAGAGAGTCTGTATAGGGAGAGAGTGCCCAACCGGCCGGTGGCCGCCATGTTTTTACCAAACCCGCGCGTGATGTTCATTTACTTAGCAACCCAAGTAGAAATGCAGATACTAACGATTGACATAAGGCATCAGTTCAACCCTTTAGCCAAAAGCACATATTCTAGCTTACTATCAGTACGTGGTTAAAGCAAATGACCTTAATCTATGTTTATACAGGCTTAACAAATGTGTAAGCAAATAAGCCTCGTGAAGCATATTCTACGATGTTCTGGTAACCTCAACAGTTGCAAGTTAATTAATAAGAAAGAGAGGTATTTCATGTAATGTATCTCAAAGAAAGGATGACACTTCAGATTTTCCATCGCTGACACTAGTAGACTATTATCGCTTTCTCCTCGCATATAATGTATTTTAAGTGTGTTCCTGTCGATCTTATAACATTTCCCTACGCTGGGAAATAATAAAACGCCATTCTATGCATACTTTTAGAAAACAGTACCACAAAAAATTGGAAAAATACCAATTCTATACCTACTGAAACAGCAGATACAGGCTCAAAATAGATAATTGAATATCTACAGCGAGTTAATAGCCCCACCCCGCCCTTTTTTATCTTACATCCCTTAACCAATTATAAGATTCTGAAGCCAATAATAGCCAATGGGGCAGCGTCATAACCGTGCATTGGGCGGGGGAAGCATAAAATATTTACTTCACAGAGACAGGAATAGTTCATTTGTTTCCATAAATCACCTTTACGGTTCCCAGTTTCTTGTTTAACTTTCACAGCCCACTGTTTCCGTATTTCCTCATTCCTTGGGAACACAAGCATCATCTAACAATCTTCACTTTAGTTTTTACAGCCAACAGAGGAACAAAGAGGCATTTTCTTGACTGTCCTTACTGATTGTGTAACACGCATTATTAACCCAGATAGCGCCGAATTATTTTTGGTTTCAATTCTATTTCATAAGGTATAAATTACTTTCATATTGCACAAAAACATTATAGGTGTTTTTATATTATTTTTTTTTTTTTTTTTTTTTTTTTTTTTTTTTTTACTAACACGCCATTAGTTTTGGAATATTGCTCACCTATCTCGAAAAATGTCAAAATGAATGTTTTAGAATTTTCGTCTGATGAATCACTATTATTAACACACTGTTTAAGATGAAATATATACATATAAATGTCGCAAAAAATAAAGAATGTTCATGAAATACTTACCCAACTGCCGCGGTAGAGTAGCCGAGCGCTCTAAAGCGTCTCGCTGAGGAGCGCGCGGTTGTCCGCCGTGGAGGTTCGAGTCCTCCCTGGGGCATGGGTGTGTGTGTTTGTCGTTAGGTTAGTTTACCTAGGTTTAAGTAGTTTGTAAGCTACGGACTGATGACCACGCAGTTTGGTCCGATAGATTTACAAACATACTTACCCAACTACGACGAAATGTTCAATATCTTTCGCATGAACCGCAACTTTGCAGCCATATCCTACCACTTTCCAGTCAACAATACAAACAAAAATTGATCTTAAATGGAAGCATGAGGTTCAAAGAAATGAAACACGACACTACGCTCGAATTCATAACAAGTATGAAAAGTTAAGCTACCATTGTCGTCCTTCTGGAAGGACGTCAGAGCCATCTGGGTTAAAAACACTCGGTAAATAACTTAAAATCAACATGGAATCTTAAAAATTGCCGCGAAGTTCTAAGTTATCGCCAACGACCGACAAACAACACGTTAATTTACGTACGTAGAACTGACAGAAGAGGTGCAAAAGTGCAGCAGTGCCTACCGTAATACAAACTGTAACACACTGTGCAGTGAAATTCTTGTCAGAAGCGATAAAGAGCCTCTAACGTAAAGAAAAAACACACTGTAGCTATTCAATATACAAAGCCCACCAAATATGGTAAAAACATGGCGTCCTTAGGGTCTCAGCCAATCACGAGCGGTCTCACATATAGTCACACTCTCCCTATACCGGCCCTCAGGCAAGGGTGCTGCCTGGCGCGCCACCTGAGGATTCGCCGGTGGAGTGCCGCTCTGGACCCCTCGCCCCCCTCCCCCACCCTTCCCCCACCGCCAGGGCGCGCTCTGCCGCAGTTAGGCTGCCGGGCGCCACCCCGCCCCTCATCTCGTCTCGCCTCGCCTCGTCTGATCTCGGCCGCCGCCCACTCCCGCCGCTGCCGGCTGCGGCAAATTTAATTTACGACGCTAATTAGCACCGCGCCGGGACATTAATTTCGCCATACGTGGAATGCATAAATTATATAATTACTTCTGGCATTCGCCGCCAGAAAGTAAACAAACGCTGTCGACCACTCGCCGCACCCGTGTGCTTCTTTCTTCTGCTCCTCCCTTCTTACATTGCCGTAATCAAGAGGAGAGGGAGGAGGGGCAAGAAGAGCAGTTCTCTGTTTTTATATCCGTACGAGTTCTGATGAACGTTTCTATCTGAGTTCCTTATATTCCTCTAATTTTATTGCAAACTAGCGACTCGACTGACTTCGTAGGGGTGGTGTTTATATTATACAAGTGACGTCTAGCAGCCGTCATCTATGTCTTCCAGTGGGCTTTCCAAATCGTCGGATCGGGAGCTTGAAATATGCTCAAGATGTTGACCCCATACTGTAAACTCCTCCGTCCGACAGGCCTCAGGGGCCCCACTGGGTACTAACCGGCCGCCGAAGGCGTCAACGGATGCGATATGGAGGGGGGCGTGGTCAGCGCCCCGCACTCACACACACTTGTTTGTATAGCTTATGGGACTTAACTACGGGTCATCAGTCCCTAAACTTACAAACTACTTATGAACTAGCTTATAGTAAGGACGGCACAAATATTCATGCCCGAGGGGGGATTCGAACCCCCGACCGTAGTGGCCGTGCAGAGCGTGACTGGAGCGCCTCGGTACCCTCGGCCACCGCGACCGACACTCCCGGCCGTTATGTTAGTCTTCGTGACCGTAGCCGCTACTTCTCAATCAAGTAGCTCCTCAGTTGGTCTCACAAGGGCTGAGGTCACCCTGCTTGCCAACAGCACTCGGCAGACCCGGAAGGTAACCTTTCTAAGTGCTAGCCAACCCCGACAGTGCTTAACTTCGGTGATTTAACGAGAACCGGTGTATTTATTTTCCCTTCAGGCTTTTTTTGTTACAGAGGACGTTCAGCCCTCTGACCGGGCGGGCTGTGTCACGGCGCCCGGCATGCACTGTGGCACAGTGGTTGGCGACCTCAGACTGTAGGCGCCGTTTAAGGAGCGATTTTTTCGATGTCCCATTCTTCAGTGCGTGTAACCGGGGATGAGAGTTTTGTTGAAAGTACGTTGCTACTAAGACAGTTTTGAAGCTAGATTCACATAATAATAATTTCGTGTGGCTTATTGGCCTGGTGCTGGTCTTCGAATTGGACGCTAATTCGGCGACTTGCGTGTCCCTAGTCGACTCCAGTTGTCCAACTGGGAAAAAGAGGACCTACAGCTTAATGTGGAACCCGAACCATGTGCCGTTTCTTGTGACTCCTCACATCGTTGAGAGGAAGGATGGTTTAAAATGCAGAGTAGAAAAATCTGAGGGCCGACCGGGTGTCAAACCCGCGACTCTTCGGTTTCCCGTCGAGCGCTTTACCCCAAGACCACCGGGCCCATCCCTATACTTAAAAAAAAATTCGGCTCTTGATTCTTGGTGGGAATTTGAAAAGAACGTGTTTCAATATTTTTGGACACTTAACCAATCAGGGGGTGAAACAGAGAAATAATATTGAATTAATTTTTTATCTTTACTTATCTGTAGACAAAGAAAGTCAAATAGATTGCGTATTTCTACATTTCTGGAAGGCTTACGACACTGTACCTCACAAGCGTCTTCTAATCAAACTGCATACTTATCGAATACCTTCACAGTTGTGCGACTGGATTCCTCATTTCCTGTCAGGAAGGACACAGTACATTGTAATTGACGGAAACTCATCGAGTAGAACTGAATTGGCATCTGGCGTTCCCCAGGGAACTGTTGTAGTCCCCTACTGTTCCTTATTTTTATAAACGATTAGGAGACAAACTGAGTAGCTCTCTTAGGTTCTTCGCGGATGATGTTCTCATTTATCGGTTAGTAAAGTCACCAGAATATCAAAACCAATTGCAAAATGATTTAGATATCAGCTTGGTACAAAAATGGCAATTGGCCCTTAATAATGAGAAGTGCAAAGTCATTCATATGACCACTAAAAGAAGCCCGTTAAACTTCATTTACACTATAAATCAGTCAAAACTACAGGCCGTAAATTCAACTAAATACCTAGGAGTAACAATTACAAAGAACATACATTGGAAAGAACACATAGAAAATATTGTAGGAAAAACGAACCAAGGACTATGTTTCGTTGGCAGAACACTTAGAAGATGCAACACTTCTACAGAGGAAACTGACCACACTACACTTGTGCGTCGTATTTTGGAGTATTGTTCCGCATTGTTGGATCCCCACCAAGTGGAATTGACAGACGATCTAGAGAAAGTTCAGAGAAGGGCAGCTCGTTTTGTAGTATCACTATATAGAGGAGAGAGTATCATGGAAATGATGCACGAATTGAGTGGAAATAATTAAAAGAAAGGCGTTATTTGTTGCGACGAGATCTATTTGCGAAATTTCCTTTACCAAGTTTCTCTTCCGAATGGGAACATATTTTGTTAGCACCCACTTACATAGGAAGAGATTATCATGATAATACAATTAAGACAAATCAGATCTAAAACGGAAAGATTTAAACCCTTTTCCCCCGCGAGCTATTAGAGAATGTAACCGTAGAGAATAGTCATAAAAGCGGTTCGATGGACTCTCTGCCATACATTTGAATGTGGATGGAAAGGGATAGCCAGTTGAGGCAGTCCAGCTGAAAAGGCTGGTAATGTAACATTAAAGCTATGTATCCAGGGGATATTCCCACATGTATGTCGAGGAGGGGAGGGGGTGAATTCGCGATGTGGTGCGGGGGATTGTGGCAAGAAAGTGGAGGCGCGGTATGGTGCATTGGCGACTTGGGTGCCTCGTGTATGATTTTGCCTGTGAGACACCTTGGTAATGCAAGCGACTCTACCGGCCTTAACTCCTGAATGTTATTTCTTTCATTCTCCACTCTCCATCCCAATTCGGGGAAGGTGGGAAGGGCTTGCCAGTTACGGCATGCGCCTTTCCAAGATTAATAAATACAAAGTTGGGCACTAAGCGCACTGCCATTAGCTAGCGCTGTGACGTCACTGTGGGATTGCGCTTAGTCCGCTATGGCACGGAATGTGCATTTATATTAA
Source organism: Locusta migratoria (assembly GCA_026315105.1). Taxonomy (NCBI): domain Eukaryota; kingdom Metazoa; phylum Arthropoda; class Insecta; order Orthoptera; family Acrididae; genus Locusta; species Locusta migratoria. Next base: position 131,332,145 of record CM048750.1, on the reverse strand, counting down.
GTTCTTGATGAAAGATATAGTTTCTACCTTAAATACAAAGTGCTATTTTGCTGTAAAATTTTGCAGTTAAGACAGCAAGGTCATATTCTATCGTAGATTTACGCGTTATGTGTGAATAACATATCAGATCGCATACATATCGACAATGTCTATGTCTATGAATTGCTAACTTTAAAAGAACAGGAATCTTTGAAACACTTTTTTCCGTGGCAAATTAAGCAATTCCGACTGTAAATCCCTTACATAATTGGTTTCTCTGAAATGCCGGGAGCGTATTGGAGAATGTGCAAAGTTTAATGTCCTTCCTGTGGCATTTGGAGAGCCACACTTTCTTTAACGTTTCATCTGGAGGAAAAATATGAAACTTTATTTCAGTTCCCTTTGTGTTCCGGCTGTCGGAATCACAACCCGTAGTAGCACAGCCTAGCATTGCAGAAATAATAACAGAAGTATTTCAAAGAATGACAGCAGAAACGATAGCATACGCGACAAGCACTCGGGAAATCAATATACTTTCCAATATAAAGTTTTTACTTCCAAACTATGAAGCGAAACAATTTAACCCTTTCATTCCCCGTGATGTTCCTCGACAACAACGTATTAGAAGCTGATTTATACCGTATTTTGTGTATCAATCCTTAAAGTCGCATTGTTGTTGATGAATAACATGCTTTTGGTACGACATTTTGCCGCTTTGTACGGCGTGTTGCCACTTCTGCGGTATTAATCTGTCCATCTTGGAGGTTGTGTTGAGTTGCCGTCTGTACATGTCTGAGAGTGTGGGTATGATTCATGTTATTTTATTTCAGGAGTGAAATGGCTTGTCTTAGGTGCTGTGGCGAAGATTATGCTAGCGGTATTGATCTGGCATTGTTCAGTGTGAACTAAATAACGTCCAAGTAATAAAATACCTCGATACAATAGTCTGTGTTGTGCATGAACTACATGACATAAAAAGAAGAACAGATCGACCAAAAAATTTTAAAACAAATCTGAATTCATAATGTGGGAATGACGCGTTAGGAACGAACACTGCATATTTTTTCCTCCCGTCCCACAGTAACGTCATACGCAGAACGGCGAAAACGCGTTTCCTACTGCGCATCGCTAACTGCGCCTCACAACTAAGGAGAGCCTTCCGAAAGCCTTGGTCGGAACCGAGAAAATTGGGAGCAGTTTAATTAATCTCTGGGCCCCGGACTATAATTGTGTGTTCACACTGCCGGCCGGGCCGAGACGAGCCGGGATGTGCCGCCGGCCTGGGTGTTCACACTGCGCGCCGAAAAGAGCCGAGATAAAAAAAGAGGGAGAAAATAAACTTTCTCTATTTTCAAGTTGTAAAACATTCAGACGGTATACAAGACCACGCCATATCGTTTTAACAAATTATTTTTTCCTCACAAGCTTTGCCTTGCCTATGAAAAAATAAAAGGTCTACTTTTCATTCCGCGCGAGTTTTTAGTTCCGTAACGCTCCTGACTCGATTTTGATGAAAGTACGCGGTTAAAAAATCTGATTTTTGGACACATGGTAGTACAACATCTTAGCTTTGGAATAAAATATTCACCTTTTCCAAATTCGTAACAGTTGTTTTCAAATGATGCTTTTTGTCACGTGCGTGCGCTTGATTTACAAATCGCGTATTGAAAAAGTTCGATAGCGGGCAGCTTACTGTTCTACGCATTTTAGACCAGTGAAATGGAGCTAAGAGCATAGAAAAGTTTTTGAAATAGTTATCGCACCGATATCTACCTCCTTTTACAAGTAATTGCGAGTTATCTGAGCGCCGCCATGCCGCGATCGCAAGCCTACGAACTCGGCGGCTGTTTCGCGTAGCGTGAAGCACTGCAGTGCCGAAAGACTTGAATTGCTGACCACGTGTGTAGGTCCCTCGTGATATGTTAATGATCCATAAACAGAAAACAAGTATGAAGTGATTTTTCTTGGGTGGCCACCGATTACAATGGGAAACGATCACCTATAGTTTTACTTCAGGTCATACATGACTTTATGAAAGGCATGCAACTGTATTTTTTTCCATACTAGTCAATTAATGGAATGTATATTTCGTATTTGGAACAAGAAGAGAAGAAAACATTAATGTAAACTGCGAATTTACTGTTGATGGACTGAAATAAAATATTTTGACATTACACTTTATGGCTTTCTAGTTGGAGATGATAAATGAAAAAAGCTCAAAAATACAATTATATCTATGGATGCATCTACTTCTAATAAAATATATTCTTATTTTCGATTTTGTAGCAGTCGAAAAATGTTGTACCACAACGTCAAAATAGTTGTATACAGCGTGACCAAAAAAAAAAAAAAAAAAAAAAAAAAAAAAAAAAAAAAAAAAAAAAAAAAAATACGGAACAGTGACATTAAAAACATGTAGTTACCTCCGTATAAGAAATGCTGCAAGTGGTGTCTACGGGCAAACGTGAGGTGTACCGGTTTTCTATGCGTTATTCTGTACTATATTTCAGCCCACATCCACGTTCAAAGAACTTACACAACTATAATTTAATATTTTTAAGGAACTTGTCTGAGAGGAACAAAGTTTCTAATATTTTACTGAATCATCTGATGACAATTTTCTGGATTATTGTACTTTCATTTCGAGTTTTATACGTCAGCTGAAAGAAAAATACGCTGATTTAGTATAGCCACAGGCAGTGCAGGACAAGGCATGTGTCCCTTTCTTAAAATTTCTTTTTCCTTCTTGGTGGGCTTGTCCGCAGCAATAAGGACTTCACACTCACTGTCATCAGAAAATCGAAGGAAATACCAGGCTGACCAAAACTTGTTCATTGTCGTCTACTTCGAGCCAGCTAACAATTGATTTTGTTATTTTAATACTATTGTTCTCACACTGTATTGACTCATCGGATTTTAAGCACATTAAGAAACGGATGGTAATGGACTCCTCTCATGAATTTCGACTGACATTTAGGAGAGCTTTTCCTTATGAGAACAGGTAAAAAATCTTAGCATTTTTAATTTATTTTTCAGAATTAATAGTAATACAAGAAGAAATAATCGGAACATTTATTCACAAATGTTATTTAAAAATACACGAGTGCTGAAGAAGCAATACCATGGGCCAATCTGCCATAGGCCAATGTTAAGCATTCTGCATGTCGTCAGCCCAGCGTGAGCCGGCTGACAGTAAGTCGTCTCGGCTTGACTGGCAGTCTGTACAAAATTGAGTTTAATCTTCCGGTTAGGATAATCTTCCGGTTAGGATAGGCCGGCAGTGTGAGTACAGTCAAATGGAATAGTTATAAAACCTTGGTCACTCTTCACTCCTCCCTCGTATTATAAAGGGAAACACTGCATAAAACACCTGCGGGAGAAAACTGGTAACGTGCAAACTATCTCTTACATATAAAAACAACAGGAAGACCAGGCTTCTTCTGGGTGAAGTGTTACTTAAGATTATCGCAATGTACCATTCCCCATGCACCACATGAAATTTTAGGTAGGCGGTAACATTCCTATTTTTTGTAGGTAAAAAGTTCGAAATTTCATGAAGATCTAAATGAAACTGTAATTCGGTTTTACCGATAAATACTTTTCTGACGTCTTCAACCTGTAACTATATACCTGCAAAATTTCAGCTTGTTAGGTGCAGCCGGCCGCGGCGGCCGAGGGGACTGCTGCGCGTCAGTCACGGTCTGCACGGCCACTACGGTCGGGGGTTCGAATCCCCCATCGGGCATGGATATTTGTGCCGTCCTTAGTATTAGCTAGTTCATAAGTAGTTTGTAAGTTTAGGGACTGATGACCCCATAGTTAAGTCCCATAAGCTCTACAAACATTTGAACATTTGATCTTAGGTGCAGGAGTTTCGAGAGTGTCTGACCTATCGCTCTTTGATGTATGGAGAGTTTTGTGGAAACAGACCTTCCACTCAAATCCAACATGATACATTGGCGTATCACGATAAAACATCAGTGGTTTATACCCTGATAGGCATCCAAAATGGAACATTAAGAGGACTGCAGATACCACAGTGAAATTTACTGGAAAAACACAATGTACCGTGTGGCTATAGTCAAACGTCCCCTATTTATTACCTTATAACACTGAAACGAAAACCAATTACCGTACGAGTAAAAAAATTGGTAGCATTAATGTGCAGGGTTTTGGTGCATGATTTCCATGCGTTTCAGCTCCACCGTCCAGTTTCAACCATGGCTGCAGGATGCAGTGATCAGTCAGGCTGTCAAAACATCGAACTCCAGCACTGCAGCTCGAGGGCAGCTCACCGAGCCCATGGTATAATAAACCTTTCTGATGCCACACACACCGTCGGATAAGTACGTCATCCACGATATGCCAGGTCATGGACTTTCTGAAAGACTGCACGTTGAAGCGGGCGCCGAATTAGGATGAGCAGTTTATCCATTGAAACGTCACACCAAATCTTACCGGCAACATTGTGTTTCATAGTCTCACACACCAGGGCAGTCGCAGTGCAATTGTTTGCGTGTCAACATGACGCTATACAAGGGGTGAACAAATAGCACCCATGGGCCGGATGGAGCGCGCGAAAGTGTTTTTGTTTGATCCGCCAAGACATTACAAAAATTCTTCCGAGAATCATGGTTTCCGGCGGATCCTAGTATTTGTGCATCCATTGATTAAGCTCGATGAGGTGGCTGAGATTACACCCCTTCTTTCCCGCCGAGTATCAAACCCGGAGCACAATGCTTTCCCGATTGACCCCTGAATTACGTCTATTTTTTTCTGTGAGGCAGTAAATATATAAATTTTTCGACTTTGTGTAATCATGGAGCCTCCGAGGAAACGTAAAGTCAGTGATGAGTATTGTGTGTTTAACGAAGACTGGACTAACAAATATTTCTGTCTTGGTACAGGTAATAAAGCAGCATGTTTACTGTGTCACGAAACAATTGCCGAATTGACTGACGGAAGACATTGAGAAGGTACAGAGAAGGACTGCTCGTTTTGTTCTATCACGTTGCGGGGGGGAGGGGGAGGGGGAAGCGTCATGGAAATGTTGCAGGAATTGGGGTGGAGGTCATTAAAGGAAAGACGTTATTCATTGCGGCGTGATCTGTTTGCGAAGTTTCAATCACCGACTTTTGGTTTTGAATGTGAAAAGATTTTGCTAGCACCCACCTACTTAGGGAGACATGACCATCCCAATAAAATAAGAGAAATCAGATCGAAAACGGAACGATTTAGGTGTTCTCTCTTCCCGCGCGCTATTAGAGAATGGAACGGTAGAGAAAAGTTATGAAACTGGTTAATGAACCCTCTGCCAGGCACTTTAATGTGATTTGCAGAGTATCTATGTAGATGTAGATGTAGATTCAAGGAGTACAATGTGAAACGACGCAGCCGCGGCTGAGTGGCCGAGCGTTCTAAGGCGCCTTGCTGCGGAGAGCGCGGTTCTTCGCAGTCGGACTTTCGAGTCCTTCGTCGAGCATGGGTGCGTGTGTTGTCCTTAGCGAATTTGGCTGCATACTTTCCGATGAAGAACACAAAATAAAAGCTGCGGGGTGTGTGAAAAGGTTGAAGAAGCAACAAGTATTATTTACAAAGCAAACACTGCTTCATAATGGTGCTACAGAAGCTAGTTTCATGGCCGCCTTATAATCTTGCTAAACGTAACAAGACTTTTTCGGATGGCGAGTTTATTAATCAGGACATAGTACACAGGTAGCGTGTGCGAGCTTATCGTGTCCGGATGTTTTCATTGTCAAGAAGGACTATAGTGCGGTTCACTGAATTAATTATTGACGAACTTTCAAAGCAGCTGAAGACCGCGAGTGAATGATTTTGTTTCGTTTTATTTGGCAATGGACGAGGCCACAGATAACGAAGACACTGCACAAGACTTCATCCCTAAACATGAAATTAATCAAAATTGTGTCATAACAGAGAAATTAGTTGGCATAATTTCAATGAGAGATAGAACCACTGTTCAGGATTTGTTTCAATGCACTGTGAATTGTGTGGAAACAAGTGGCTCAACCTGGTTCAAAATGGTAAACAAAAACCTGATTCTGGCAGAGAAATTTTTGTTATTTCCCTTTACTAGGAAAACAAAATACCAGAAAGTGTTTCTGGTAAAATTAAGGACCATCTGCAGAGTTTGGAGATTGTATTCATACGAAGATTTCAAGACTTTATGAACACTGAGCTTCAGTTGAACCAGCTGTTGCGTTGCATTACCGCTGATGCTGACAGCCGCGGTGGAGTAGCCGAGCGGTCTAAAGCGTCTCGCTACGGAGCGCGCGGTTGCTCGCCTTGGAGGTTCGAGTCCACCCTGGGGTATGGGTGTGTGTGTTTGTCCTTAGGTTAGTTTACCTAGGTTAAAGTAGTTTGTAAGCTACGGACTGATGACCACGCAGTTTGGTCCGATAGATCTACAAACATTTGAACATTTTTGATGCTGACACAGCAGTGCAGGAGCTGCAACGTCAACTAACTGATATGCAGGCCGATAAAACGGTGAAAGAAAGGCCTAATATGTGACATTTGTTGACTTTTACAAAACTTCATCAACTGAAAAATTTCCATGTATGAAAAAATTTCCTGAGAAAATTTTCTCCATATTTGGATCTACATATATTTGTGAACAAAGTTTTTCTTGCTTCAAGAACAAAGAGAGAAAGTTCCAAAGCACCTTTAACAGACATTAACTTTCATGCTATGATGAGAATTTCAATTAGCGATATCAATTATTACTTTAAAAATCTGCAAACGTGTGGTAGATTATATTTGCTTATCAAATGTTCTCTGACATTTTATATACTTGGAGAAATGTTGAAATTAGCAAAATAAATTCAGTCTAAGAATACAGGCTTATTTATTGATTTTTTTGTGCGTTTTATACCTGAAATGCAAAGCTTTTGTGAAATGCAAAGCTTTTGTTAAATGCAAAGAAACTGATAAATGCATTTTGGAAAGTGCGACCCTTAGCTAATCTCGGCATTTGCAACGCGGCTCCAGAGCCAAAACAATTGCCCATCCTTGCGTTAGACAAAAGGAACATGGCATTATTAGTGATTTATGGTGTGGGGGCTATCTGAAGGATATCATTTATCTGGTGGACATTCACATATGTTCTGATCTGATTCACAGCGTACTAAGAGAGGCAGTCAGCGAACCTGTGGAAATACTTTGTTCTGCTGAACAGATTGCCATCCTACCGTTTCAGACTCTTCTGTTAATGGTACTATGTACCGCAAATGCACATAAAGAATGTTTCAATTGAATTGATCCTGAATTACTTCTCTTCCCCCTGTTTTCGATTTTGATGCTACCAAGTTTGGTTCTCGCACGGTAGTTAGTTCCTGTGCTATATATAAACTGTTAAATAGTCAAACTTAATTACGAGACGCGTTCAGAAAGTAAGTTCCGTTTCAATTTATCTCCGCTGCAGCGCTGCTATTGCAACTCCGCACATGCGCTGTGGACGATGTGTATCAAGGAGAAGAACGTGCGCCATTTGGAGATCGCTGTCAGTTACGTACGCTTTGTTGTGCTTGTTTGAAATGTCGGCGTTGATTGAAAATCCCACCGCATGTGAAATCAGGTCGGTGATTCGGTGAAATTTATCGGCAAATTTGCGATGTTTACGAACCAAATGCGATGAGTGATTCCATGGTACGAAGATGGGTCCGTCAGTTCAATGGCGGGCGTAGTGATGTGCACGATGAAGAACGAAGTGGATGTCCACGTTTGATTACAGAAGAACTGGTTCGCGCGATTGATGACAAGATCCAGGAAAACCTCAGGTTCACAATTAGTGCTCTCGCTATGACGACGAGCTGAAAGAAAATGTTTCCAACTGGTTGAAGACACAGGCGGCAGATATCTATCAAGAAGGTATACAAAAGATGGTGCCACGCTATAACAAATGCCTGCAAAATTTCGGCAGTTATGGAAAAGTAGTTTAAGAGTTATAGAATTTTGTGCAATAAAATTTTCTTCTGTATCTGTGTACAATTTCATTTTATTACCAAACGGAACGTATTTTCTGGACACGCCTCGTATAACCTCCTGGTAGAAGGACCACGTAATTAAAAATACAGCTTCATGTCACGTCATGGACACGATGAAATTCGTGTTGAGTGAACACCGTCTAGAGACAATGCGTGGACGCAGTCATGTCGCGTCACACAGAAAAGGCTGCGATCACGTGGCTCACTGGCTGGCCGCTTGGGCACAGCCCACTGTCTCTAGGGTGACCAACGTTTTATCACGGGAGATGACGAAAATCTGATCATGATTATAAGGGAGAATAAGGGGTATCTATACTTATGTCCTTGGAATGGATAACAAGGGGGATGTAAGCATTAAAAAAATCAGACATAATTTGATTATTTTTACTCATTTAGAGTACTTTTGGGTAGTCCTACAACCTAAGAGTGGGTTTTTAAAACAGCAGTGACATTAATAAGACTCATTTCTGGAGCAAATTCAAGAACAGTATGCCAAGAACTATTGGATTTGCATCTGATATATCAAGTTTTTGTTAGGTAAGTAAGCAATGCCAGATGTTGAAACGTGTCCATAAAAAATTATTTTTGTAAGAAAATATCCAATATTGTGCCTCCTGTTTTGTATCGAGTAAATTGCTTGCAAGAAAATGTATAATATCGCTTCTACTGTATGTATCGATATGTGTCCTTTGTGAAGTTTCATCTTTGGCAAAGATCATGTATTGCATAGCATTGTAGCTCGCACTGAGAGAGAGTAACACTTGTGGTTCAGCTCACTTAGAGAGCGGTTGAGTTGTGTGTATGGCTCCGATGTAGAGCAGAGGCTGCTTTGCCAGCAAGTCAGAAGTTGTATTATGTAGGTAATGTAATGCTGATTATTAATAATAAGTAACTTTACCTTTCTTTCCTGTTTCATTTACGTAGTTAGAAAATTAACCTACTTCCTTCATTTGATAATTGGTTATTAGTGGATTTAAAGTGCAGTATTGATTTTAATAATATTGTTGAACAGATTTCGTTGTTGGTGCCCTAGTAAATGATGGTTAATTGACTATTATACTAAATTTCAATAATTAGAAACTGATCTGCATAAAATTCTCACAGTCAAGCATTAAGAAAGTGGTTTGTGGTTTTTTTAATATCTTTCTCGCAGTCAAAATTTTTGAGTATAGTCAGCGTCTGTTTCAAATGGTGACTTGCCACAGTTGTTTTGTGTTTAAAATTATCCGTTGCGCACATAATCAGTTTAATGCACTGTTTCTTATTTAATAGTATATACATCAATATCAGGGCCATAATTAAACCAAATTGCTGTGTTAATGAACATTTTGCTGTCTGATTTAACGATAGGTTCAACAAACAACACACACACAGCTTTTATCTGGCGTCCTTTCTGCCAGGATAGTTCACAAACAGGATCGTGACGTAGTTAGATACGTAGCCTTATTTAAGTTAGTTTGTCTTTTCCACTAACCAACTTACCTTTTGGCTCTTAATTTAATTTTTGTAGCACCATCCTTTGTTATAGCAACAGTAGCATAGTAATTGTTTCTGTAGTTTGTTACTTACCATTCTTGATAGTGTGTAGCATTGTTTATAGCAGATTAATTGAATATACAAATAATTGCAATACTACTGAAAAAGTCTCATTTACGTTGTCTGATGTTTGTTGTGTCGAAAGTTCTAGTACTGCAGAACTCGTGTGATAATTAACGGTTCGCTTAATCTCGATTGTGACATTCAAAGACATTCAAAAACTCTCCGAATGACTTGCACCCTAAAGAGTGGTTGCAACAATTCGAATATTGTCTTCCCCCGAATTGGCCACTTGAGCACAGACTAGAATTTATATGTGGTTATCTGGAAGGCGAGCCAGCCACCAGAATGAGAGCTATTGCTCAAGAGTGCCATAGTGAGAATCAGTTCCGACGCTCATTTCTATCCGCATACTGGTCGGAAGCGGCACAAGATCGCGTTAAAAACAGTATTGCGACGTTCAAAACTTTTGAGCGATCAAATTTCTCGAGCCCGGTGGAATATTTCCAAGATTTAGTATACAAAAATCAATTTTTATCGGCACCTTACTGCCCTGCCGAATTAATTAGAATTTGTTTGAACAAATTGCCTCTACACTTGCGTCAAATTGCCATTGCGGCACGATGCAAGAATGACATTGAAGCATTTAGAAACCTCTTACAAGACTTAGAGGAAGAAGATGAGGAAAATTCCTCGCGCAGTCGATATTTTGAAAGAAACAGATATGATTGCCGGTCGCAACAAAGCCCTCCGCGTATTAAACGTCATCCAGAGCACGTGGATCAAACAAAAAGTAATTCTTTTGCTAATGAAACTTACAAACAAAGTCGCGACAATGAGAACGGTGATTTTCAAGATCGTGAAAATAACCGTGTAAGTTTTCGTGGCCGTTACCGAGGTGGTGGCTTTGGTCGCGGAGGACGCCACAATAATTATTATCATAACAGCAATACCTCAAATGATACTAATTGGCGTGAAAGACGCAATACTGATAGTGATCGCGAGACTGAAAATAAGAACAATAACGCTGGAAGCGTAGTCGGGAGGGCACACGCGATAATTCTCGTGATCACCTTCGACGACACGAAAACACAAATCGGGCCCAAAGTAGATCGCGTATCCCAGAAAGACAAGAGCAAAACATTGAAATCAGACCTGCCAATCCACGCTATAATTCGTCAAAAAAGGGGCCGCGTCAGGTATGACTAGCGGACTCGACGGCAAATAATTCGGCCGTACAGGATTTATGTGATCCTAACTATACGCTGAAACTTGTTCATTGTGAACGTCCTCACAGAGAGGAAGGTTACGATGAACAACCTCCCGAACAAAACAGAATAGTAGTTTGTGCGGAAGTGCACAATACTGATGCTGGTAGCACCTCAGTAAGTGATAAAGCAAAACCGACACAAATTGTGTCAACACCTAAATCCGTTACTCCAGAAAGTAATGACAGTAACAAAAATTGTACTATCAAATTTAACGAAACAAATGAAAAGGTATCGAACAAACGTTATACTGCCCAACGGTTAAAAGAGATAATTGTCGATCAGCAATATAATGACGACAATTCAGATTGGGAGACAGAAGCTTCGTCTTCAGACTCTGAGGAAGACACTATATACGAAATAAAATTCTTACAGTATCAACCAACAATTGCATATGACAGACCGGTCATGTACTTTGAAATGCAGGACACGGTACTGCCACACAATAATGCAACTAACAGTGACCTTGGAACAGCAAAAAATGATTTCGAACAATTAGATTTGCAGCACACCTCTGTTGCTGATTGGACAGACAATTACATGTCTTCTAATGACGACGATAGTGAATGCGAAGTTGATGAACAGTCAGGATTTGAAAAGCATTTATCGTGTGAAAGCCTCATTAATCTTGGTAACACTTGTCTCAACAAAGAAATTTCTTATGAACGCTCTACCGAACAAGACGTAAAATTTGTACAGTTAGATGACATAAAAGAGGCACTATTAGAAGAGAAGGTAGACTGTCTCGATATTCCAATTCACCCAATTGTATCTGTCAAAATTGGCAAAATCAATCTTTCTGCTGTCTTAGATTCTGGTAGCCCAGTATCAGTAATTAGTGAAGTGACTTTCAAGAAATATCAGAATTTGCTTAACGGTCCTACTCTGCCTTTGCATTGCACTAAAATTCGTGGCGTCATTTCTAGCAAACCTGTCGAAATTCGACAGCAAACATACGTAGAATTTTTATGTCAAGGTCATCTCTATTCTGCCAACCTATTGATTGTCCCCCGCTTAACTACACAGATAATATTAGGTGTGGACTTCCTATCCAAGTATAAGGTTATTCTAGATTTCAATACGGCTAGTGCCACTGCTTTTGTTCAGGAAAATGCCATTCAAATTAAATTCGAAGACTGGACTACCAGATATGAAGAAGGTGCCAGTTGTTTAAAATTTTTATCTACTTCTAATGTGACGCAGGATGTCAAACCTGATGATGATATAACAGATAAACATTTCGAGACTGAACAAATTGACTTGATTTCTGACATCATTAAGAACAAATTAGTAGAAGTTGAAGGTGCCTCAGAACGTGATAAGAAAGAATTGTTCCTTATCTTGCGGCGTTATTCCCGTGTATTCGCTAACAGTCCTGGTACCATAAAAATTTTTCTCTATGAATTTAAGATCAAATAACATAATAAATTTTTTGTACCTCCATATCCCATTCCGATAGTATACAGGGAAAGAGTTAAGGCTGAAATTCAGTCCATGCTCAATCAAGGTGTAATTGAACCTGCAGTTAGCTCGTATAACAGTCCACTACATATTGTTGAAAAAAGAGATAAGTCAATTCGATTAGTGCTCGATTGCAGACAAATTAACACTATCATTTTACTTGAAACCGACCGACCTCAAACCCTTGAAGAATTGTTACAAAAATTCTATGGTGTCAAAGTTTTATCCTCATTAGATCTTAGGTCTAGTTTTTGGCAAGTGAAACTGCACCCCAACTGTAGGAAGTACACCGCGTTTCTCTGCTTCGGAAACTGTTATCAGTTCCGTAAACTGCCTTTCGGACTGAACATCTCCTCATCTGCTTTCATCCGTGCGATGAATGCCACACTTCCTGAACACTTAAAACAACAAATCACAATTTACGTTGATGATATTTTAATTGCAGAATCTTCCTGGGAAAAACATAACAGTACGTTGGCATCTTTACTTGAAGTGTTTGCTCAATCCGGGATTACTGTCAACTTAGAAAAGTCACAGTTTGGTCGTTCTCAGATTAAATTTTTAGGGCACATTATTTTTAAAGATGGGATCCAGCCCGACCCCGAGAAGTTAGAGGCGATAATGAAAATGCCTGTTCCCACCACTAAACGCCAATTAAGAGCTTTCTTGGGTTTAATTAATTTCTATCGCCGTTTTATAAATTTGGAAGACCTAACTACTCCCAGATTATATGAATTAACTGGAAAGAATACTGTTTGGTTCTGGGATGAGGCTGCCCAAAGACAATTTCTGTGCTTAAAAGATGCACTCCTTCACGCACCTATTCTGCACCATAATAACATTCTCTTCAAACGTAAAGCCCCTGACAGTCAATTTTGGTTAGTGTGTGTTCCAGAGGAATCCGTGAACAAATTGATTTGGTATATTCATCTCAGTTACGGACACTATGGTGCCAAGAAGTGCTTCGCGAAATTACGCGACTCTTGTTATTTCATCAACATGGAGAAACGTATACGCAATGTGTTATCTCGATGCAAATTGTGCCAGAAAGCAAAGCCGTCGACCATATCGCATTCTGCTCCACTTTTTCCGATTATACCTTCAAAATTAAAGCAGTTAGCGGCCGTTGACCTGTTTGGACCTCTTCCGAGAACTAACAATGGTTTCTCTTTTGTCTTCGTTGCAATTGAGCTCACATCAAAATTTGTATCTTTTACTCCGCTCCGCCGTGCCACGGCGAAGACAGTAACTAACGCCTTTGTCAAAAACTTCCTAAAAGATGTTGGCCATATAGATAAAGTCATCTCCGATAACGGACCTCAATTCCGTTCTCATGATTGGGCACGGATGTTGCGGCGCAGAAACATTAAACCCGTGTTCATATCACTTTATCATGCTGCCTCTAACCCTTGTGAACGAGTGATGAAAGAGCTTGGAAAACTATGTAGGCTGTATTGCTACCGACGACACAACACATGGGATAGATATCTTCTGTCATTTCAAAATATTATAAATGAACTTCCTAATGATTCTACAGGTCTTTCACCAATTCTGGTTCTGAAAAACAAGCAACCTCCCGACCGTATCAAGGAATTGATACCTTTTCCTAAACACAGAAGACTACGTCATCATGAGATCATTGAATTGGCGCTTAAAAACATTAAGAAAGCCGCTGAAAAAAGGAAACGCTCTCAACGTAATTGTTATGCCAAACAATTCTATGTAGGACAAAAGGTATTAATTAGATCCCACCACTTATCCCACAAGAGAAGATCTATGATTCACAAATTCTTCTTACTGTACAATGGTCCGTATCGAATCAAACATATCATCCACGACAACGTCGTTGAGGTAGAAACTTTAAAGACGCACAAGTCGAAAGGCATACACCACATTTCCAATATTAAAATTTTCAAGGCATAAACTTGGGGTAGAGAGTCCATTAATCTGTTTTGGACACACCAAGTGGCGATTGGTGCCCCGTTCTCGAGCTGAGTGTCACTATTCTTCCGCTTTTCCTTAGTGCGCTCTATCTACCTCTTTTTCTCACTGTTACTTTTCTCTAACTCTGAATACTTATGCTCTGTGCTACGCTGGGATATTGTCATATGAAACTATAATTATCTTGCAATTTGCATATAACGAACTCTGTGGCTGTGCGAGACAAATAAAATTAATGGAAATTTTTGATTGAGTAATCTAATTAAGTTCCTATGTTTCAGAAAATATCAGATTTCTCTTCTGTATTACTAATTGCATAACTTACGAACTTCTGAGCGAGTGAAGAAGATTTTGAGTTGACATAAGCATTTTGTAAGCCAATTAAGCAGTAAAAAAGAAAAAGGACATTCTGGAGGATGATGAGTAAGGCAATACACAATATGTCATGGTGGTCTTTAAAATGCATTATTGTTTATGGATAAATGATGGTAAGGAAGGTATTGGTAACAGTCAAAGATATTTGATAAAGGTAATTATGTGGACGAGAGTATACAATGATTATGAAGCAATTATGAGGAGAATCGCTCTGTTGCTAATGATGCTATGCTCTGTTCTTTTCTTATGTGCTTACTCGCACTGCCCTTTTGTGTTTTCTCTTTGTGCTTATGTGCACCATTTTGTATGTTGATGCATTGTGCCTTCAATGGCATGTGTGATTGGTGAGAATCATATCCTTCTGATGCTCTGTAATTATTTGTAATTATGTGTAATGAATATCTCTAATTATGCTTGCAGCTATGCTTATTGCTCTTGTAATCAAAGCTTACCGCTATGCTCACTAATTATATACCTAAGCCCTACTACTATGCTAATTAATTTTATAATGAAGCTCAGTGACAATGTATGGTTATGCTTATACGTTGCACACAGCCATCTCTCTTGCAAACTTGCAGTTTTGCCATAAACTACGCCTAGTTAAGCCTAGTTAATGCACAGAGATTCTTTGCTTTTGCTTATTGCTATCTTCCAAATTTTATTGATGATCTTGTTGACGAAAATCTGCAGCTATGCCTAACAAATAGTTATGTCTGTGTTTATGTTATCGGATGATTTACTGTGATGTACATCTATTACTGTGCCAAAATTTGCCTTAATTGTTTTGTTTGACCCTACTGTTGACTCAGACAGACACAGACATGACCTGATGACTTGAACCTCTTTTGATATTCTCATGAATTTTCCCTGATGTGTTATACCTTTAGGCAATGAAATGTATAGCGAAATTAAAAGCCTGGCCATGGCAACATATGTAATTTAATTGTTATAATTTGGTGGTAATGCAATCCCCACCATAGTGATGTAATTGGAATGTCAAGTTATTTGAAGTGGCTTCACGTTAATCGCTCTAATTATGACAACAAATTTACTTTACATGACGTAATGCCAAATTGATGACAAGCACCCTGAAGGTATTTCATACGATTATGTGTTTGTAAAGTAATATGTACATAGTATGTAAAGCCTTATGCCTATATGAAATGACACTAATTTTGTAGATACTCTAGTATAAGAATTAAATTACTCATTAGTATTCAAATGTATCCGTCCTCAAGACACTACTTGTAATGTAAAAATATGGTTTAATACCATGACCCCATCTGTACCACTTGAATTTGGGGCAAAGTATAGACATGTACTAATCAATGACTTTTCTTTCAGTGTAAGCTGAAATATCATGACTATGATACTAATTTGTGTCTAAAATGCTTTATTTCATGTACTTTGGACACGCATGGGAACTGGCGATTTCGCACACGAGATTCCAGAATGCACACAGAACAATGGACGTGTTATTATACACCACTGGTTTTGGGCCTTTTAATGAAGATGTTTGTTGGATGATGTTTGGCCACATAGTACTGTCCATTGCAGCCTTGGCCAACCACCACCATTTTGCTCTAATTTTGGCTATGCTGATGCAGTCTGCTAATATCTCCGTTGGTTGGAGCACACTTGGTTGTCGAATTGCATGGAGGAATACATCAGAACCTTTTCCCCATGACTTCAACTTCAATGCAACCAGCCACCTCGCCTACAGTGTGGGGTAATCTTACAGTGTTTAGTGTTCGTGTGCAGACCTAATATGAATGCTAGGGAATAATTGGCTATTCGTGTGCAGACCTAAAATGAATGTTAGGAGCTAATGTGCTATTCGTGTGCTTATACTATTCAGTGCCTCCCATTGCAAACGTTGTCCACAGGTTCATTACCAGTGTTTAGGTATATTTCATGGTTCTTTTACATTCAGTGACCAAAATAAAATTGTGCTCTTGATAGATACATATGCTTTCAGAACTATAATGAGTCAATACCCTTTAGTCTGAAATGTCATTGTGCCTATTCGAATGACAAACGTTATATTGAAATCCTATTGTGCCGAAGCAGTGACATTATTTTGTACATGTTCAGAAACCTATGTAGTCAAAAAATTTTACATGTACGTTCTAGCATCCATGAAAGTATAGCATCTTAAATGCATCACAGAATACAAAACTGACACTTTATCTTATACTAAGTGCACTAAAAAAATTTACATAGACTACATTGTGCACAAGATACAAATGTTCATTTTATGTTAAAAACTACTGTGTATTACTTGTAATTACCTTATTATCTCGAAAAAAACAAAACAATGATGACATTAGTTAAACTATCTTTTGTAAAACTTCGTATATGTTCATGTTTATTATTGTATTTTTTTCCATTTGTGTATTACTTCTAGCTATCTCATTTTCTCCACTATATGATTTGTCAAACTATGTTCTTTGAAATTCTATATATACTTATGTTTATCATTATGTATATTTGTCATATATTCCATTTATTGCTGATGTTCTGTAAATTTTGACATTTTCTTATGCCTGTCACACCCTGTACCACTCCATGCATGACTTTTGATGGTACTGTTCTGTAAAATGGCATGTATTTACGACTGTCACATTTTTCAATTTTTCTATGTACTCCATCTGTTATTTTGATCTTGAATATCTTGTATAAAAATGTTTATCAAGTTTTCATATTTTCCATGTAATGTTTTGGATGTCATTAATGGATTTTTTGGACTTGAAATTCAGTAATTTTGCAGGCTAGGCAATGCCATTGGCATCACCCACCCTACAAAATTTTAATAGGTAGGAGGGGGTGATGAAACGTGTCCATAAAAAATTATTTTTGTAAGAAAATGTCCAATATTGTGCCTCCTGTTTTGTATCGAGTAAATTGCTTGCAAGAAAATGTATAATATCGCTTCTACTGTATGTATCGATATGTGTACTTTGTGAAGTTTCATCTTTGGCAAAGATCATGTATTGCATAGCATTGTAGCTCGCACTGAGAGAGAGTAACACTTGTGGTTCAGCTCGCTTAGAGAGCGGTTGAGTTGTGTGTATGGCTCCGATGTAGAGCAGAGGCTGCTTTGCCAGCAAGTCAGAAGTTGTATTATGTAGGTAATGTAATGCTGATTATTAATAATAAGTAACTTGACCTTTCTTTCCTGTTTCATTTACGTAGTTAGAAAATTAACCTACTTCCTTCATTTGATAATTGGTTATTAGTGGACTTAATGTGCAGTATTGATTTTAATAATATTGTTGAACAGATTTCGTTGTTGGTGCCATAGTAAATGATGGTTAATTGACTATTATACTAAATTTCAATAATTAGAAACTGATCTGCATAAAATTCTCACAGTCAAGCATTAAGAAAGTGGTTTGTGGTTTTTTTAATATCTTTCTCGCAGTCAAAATTTTTGAGTATAGTCAGCGTCTGTTTCAAATGGTGACTTGCCACAGTTGTTTTGTGTTTAAAATTATCCGTTGCGCACATAATCAGTTTAATGCACTGTTTCTTATTTAATAGTATATACATCAATATCAGGGCCATAATTAAACCAAATTGCTGTGTTAATGAACATTTTGCTGTCTGATTTAACGATAGGTTCAACAAACAACAACACACACACAGCTTTTAATGTTAATAAAATCCTCTCCACGGATGGATTTAATGAAAACTGATTTACTTTAAACCAAATGAAAACATACACGAACACACAAAAACAAAGAAAATAGCCCAAATTTTGTGCTAACTTTCCTCCGTTTTCGATAGCTGACAACCGATCCATCAGTACTGGTTCTTTCGAAGGGTTGCAAAATGTTGTGTGAATCAACTGAGGAATAACCAATGATACACTTCTATTTAATCTCTATAATCCGCTTTCGCGAGTCATCACTTTCGTGAGTTATTATCGTATAAGAACTTCAACTGCTGATAGGTATGACGTGATCGCATCCTTGAGTTTTCAGTATTAACCAAGGAACCAATGAGCATTTCCTCACAACCGCATGCATTCCAAAGGCAGTAGAAGCAACAGTAATCGGGAGTAGTATCGATAAGATACAGGATATAAGAAAGGTTAATCCGGATGTCTCGCTTAGAGAATTTCAAGTATCGATAGTACTTTACGGGTTACAGGTGTGTGATCATTGTCGAAATATACTAGAGAAACAGGCACAGAATAAGGGAGACTGGAGCATTTTAAAAACAGTGCTAAAATACAGGAGAACCCGGATAATACGGGAGAGCTGGTCACCTACTGTCGCATAGCGGCCAGCAAGCTACACGACGGAGTGGTACCGCCGTTGATAGTTATAACCGGTGAAACAAACCTTTACGTTAAATCAAAAATGTTCTACATATAGTGTATGGGTTTAATATAGCCCATGTTGCTTCCACATGTGGTCAACATTGATCTGGTGTATTAGCGGATGGTATACCCTGAAAGAGTCGTCTCAAAAACTTGCACCAGCCGTTTTCAATACACATGACATGTGGAGAAAGGCCAAGGCAGCAGCGACGAAGAAGTCTTGAACACTGAGTGCTTGGTGCCGGCGCTCATTTTCCTGTAGCAACTCGCCCTTCGCCAAGCTCAAGAGATGGGACATTGCAGCAACCCCGGTTTTGCCACGAAGTATTCGACGATGGGTGTGGAAGTGGACTCAAACACCACCGCAAACCATGGTGTTGGGTGGCGAGTATCCTCTCCACAGAGTCTCCAGATTCTTGGCAGACCATCGAGGGTCTGCAGTTAGTCAGTATTCCAACGACATTGTTTTTACTGACGGATCATTCTGCCTGCACCACCACGATTATCAGATAGTCTGGACACACCTTTGTGAGAGACTGTCTGGCTCGCACATTATGGACACGATATCGGACCTGCAGCTGTTATTAGAACCTCTGACAGTAAAGTTTGATGAGTAGTTCTGTGACGTGAAGGTACATCAACTATGAACTACAGTTACCTTACTGTCCTTAGAAAGAATCACCTCCCATAACTATGCACCGCTGAGCTCTGGAATACATGTCCTGGAAACTTTGCACGAAGTCTTCCTTGGATAGTATTCAATAGCTTCGTCACATTTACTTGGATGTCATCGTCAAACCTGTTTCAAAGCGAGTTTTTGTCGAGAGAATAGGAAGTGTGGAGGATTGAAATCCGGACAGTAGGGACAGTAGGGACTTGCAGCAACCCCGGTTTTGCCACGAAGTATTCGACGATATGGGCCGTGTGTGGACGAGGGTTGTCGTGCAACTTAAACATCCTCCCTACTCACCTAATCTGCATCCTCCGTTCTTTCTATTCCCTCGACCCCAAGTCTTAGTGAAAGGAAAGAGACAACAATATTCCTGATATTCAACGAAACGTGAACAGGCATTTGAACACCATCCCAAAGGAAAACTTTGCACAATTTTTCCAGGAAAAATACCACAGAGCCCAACGGTTCACAGTTAAGGGAGCTGACTAGTGCGAAAGTCAGTAAGGTAACTGTAGTTCATAGTTCATCTATGTTAATGTTAAAGGACTGTTTACCGAACATTATAGTCAGAGCTCTAAGGCACCTTGCTGCGGAGTGAGGAGTTGCTCCCAATGGGAGATTCGAGTCATCCCTCGGAAATGTGTGTGTGTGTGTGTGTGTGTGTGTGTGTGTGTGTGTGTTGACCTTAGTTTAAGTAACTTCTCAGCGTACAGAAAGATAACCTCAGTAGTTATGTCCCACAGACTTACAAATTATTTGACTTTCTTATTTTTATTATCATAGGTTTCACTTCCGCATTGCCGTCACACCAGCCGGCGTTTTCCTCGCATATTTATAGAGCTTCTTCATCGTCACATTGATGTCTTGGTCTCTCTGCTCTTTCGATCCCTTATCGAAAATGTCTGAACGATGATTGTGGCCGCTACGATCGAGGGTCCGAATCCCGATTGGACATAGAAGTTTGTGTCGTCTTTGGTATAAGGTAGTTCATAATTAGTTTGTTCGTTTAGGGACTGATGACCCCGCAGTTAAGTCCCTTAAACTTAACAAACATTTGAACATTTTGATGATTATGACGCTACTGGCTAGGACACTCCACCCGCTGTCGACACCACATCATCTCTGGTAGTATATTTAAGCTGCATGGACTGCTACACGCCGGCCGCGGTGGCCGAGGGGACTGAGGCGCTCCAGTCACGGCCACTACGGTCGGAGGTTCGAATCCCCCCTCGGGCATGGATATTTGTGCCGTCCTTAGTTGTAGGTAGTTCAAAAGTAGTTTGTAAGTCTAGGGACTGATGACCCCGTAGTTAAGTCCCATAAGCTTAACAAACATTTCATCATTTTTGACTGCTACACGCCAAAAACACATCGAGAGCCTCTTTTGTTCAATGCCGAGACATACAGCAGCGGCTATAACCCGCAACGGCGGCAAAAGTCGATAAGGATTTAATAACGCGTCTTATTTAACATAGGATTCTCGTACAGTATCTTCCTAAGAAATCTAGCTGTGATACCTCTGATCCTCTAGCAGTTATATTTTTATGGCCAACAGAGTAGACTTAATGAAACTTTCACTCTGCAGCGGAGTGTGCGCTGATATGAAACTTCCTGGCAGATTAAAATTGAGTGCCGGAACCGGGACTCGAACCTGGGATCTTTGCCTTGGAAAGTAGGAGGCGAGGTACTGGCGGAAGTAAAGTTGTGACACGGGATCGTGAGTCGTGTCGGGATAGCTCAGTCGGTAGAGCGCTTGCCCCCGAAAGGCAAAGCTCCCAGGTTCGAGTCCCGGTTCCGGCACACAATTGTAATCTGACAGGAAGTTTCAGAGTAGCGGGCGCATACAGCGCGAGCTGTGGCTGCTCTGTTCGGTCGACGTCACTGGGAAGTACTGCACCATCCACCATACTCCCAGGACAAGTCCTTGTGACTTTGATTTGATTCCGAAGATGAAGGAACCACTACGTGGCATTCGCTGCAGAACTGTTCCAGAGATTCGACAGGCAGTAGACCGCTCCATTCGTACTATCAAGAGAACAGGCTCTGCTAACGGTATTGTACGCTTCCAACGCTGTCAATGGGTTCTACACAACACTGGCGAATGAAGGAAAAGAACAGCTGCATACAGGTAACGATTTGTATCGGTTACGAATAAACAGTTGCCACTATTTAAGTGCCAACCCTCGTATTAGACAGAAGTCCGAATTATTACAGGTACCGTACGCTACACGCTACTTTATTAAAACTCATTACCAACATTCATTTTGCAACGACATTCAGATATAACGATTGCAACGTGACACATTAGGGCATCATAAGAAGACATACCTGTATGTTGCTGCTGTAATCACTATACCTGTTTATATCTGCAAAAGCCAAACTATTAATCAGTTTTAGGAAAGTTATATGTGACCAAGGTATTTATTTTTATAATATAGAAAACAATCTGTCGTGCTGATCGCAGTCGACGTAATCCACAAATTACAATTTTAATAAATTGTTCCAAGAGGCAGCGATTAAGCTTTGTACGTCTGCGCAGCAGTGTTAGTGACTGTTGTAGCAGGCACGCGTACCAACCTCCGCGTAGCCTTGCAGTATGTATGGCCGCAAATGCACTAGCGGCCAGCGCCGCTTCCCATGCTGCGGACAGTACTAACACTACAGCACGACGGTCCAGCAGACCCATGAACAATGCATCCCTAAATTAGCATGTCCGTATGACGGCACTGTTAGTCAGTGGCAAATTAGCTGTCAGAGCCTCATACAGTACATTGTGACTACAAACGTCGATGGGCTTCAGAGTACTGTCTACATGAACTGCGAATAATAAAGGCTTTAGTCGATTAATTTAATCGTGTTAGACGAACTGGTCCCAACACGCAAATGGTTAATAGGAACGGAAGGGGATTTATCTGCCACAAAACTAAAATCTGACTTCTTTCGTCAAATATCACAGCTATCCTGTCAGCACATCTTTTTATACGCCTGCAAGAAGAACATGGAAAGTAAATAATTTATAAATAAGGAATCCTACTTTGCAGTCATTACTATGAACTGCTGCAGCGGTAAAAATTACCCTTAAAATCCTGCCTCGCTCGACATTTTTATTGCTGAAGATGCACTGGTTATATCTCATATCTTTACAGGAAATAATGATCACACACACACACACACACACACACACACACACACACACACCTGAATGAGGACGCGAACGTCAGACGGAGGCGGCCGCGTAATCCCTAACACGGCGCCCTGTACCGCTAAGTACAATTTCATAGGTGAAGAGGATTCGTGGGCGAAACCCGAAGTTAAGTGACAACGAGCGACGAGCATTAACTGTGGCGAGACAACATAAAACCGTCACTGCGAAAGCGACTGCAAAAATCGATACTCTCTTAAGTAATATCGTTTCGGCAAAAACAACAAGGTTGGAGATTAGCATTTATCGAAAGGCTGCAGTTAGAAACCCTTTATAACGGGAGCCAAAGAAAGGTTGCGAAGGGTTTCACGATCATAAAACCTGGACACAAGATGGCTGGAACTAAGTGGTATGGTAAGGTGAATCATCGGTTACACTGCTTCCTACAAACAACACAGTTTATGTATCTAAAACTAAGAAAGAAGTTTACCATACGGCAAGCCTGCTTTCTAGAGGCAAGCACGGAGAAGGTTGCTTCATGATTTATTCACTTCATTACAATACATGACTAGTTTCGACGTTCTTTGTCGCCATAACAAACACAAACAAAGGACAGCACACACTCATGCCGGAGGAAGGTTCCATACTCCGAAGGAGCGGCCGCCAGTCCGTAGCATGATGCCTTAGACCACGCGGCCAATCCCGCGCGGCTATATTGTGGCTCTTAGCTGTTTCTGTCATTAGCCACACCGGTCATATAAATGAATGAATATCTCACCATCCTCGACGACAAACTGCTCACTATGACTAACACATCACTAAGAAACGCTGCCATATTCCAAAATAGTAATGTGCCCAAACGCACAGTCGAAACGGATTAGGTGTCTTTGTAAATCATCAGAAATTTATCTTACATCTTCCTTGAACCGAAAAAGCCCCATGTCTCAATGAAAATGAATCGTGATGGGGAGTTTTACAGGACTTAGTGAGGATCAAATGTACAGTTATAACTTAGTTGACGTAATTGGCACGCGTTTTGTTACAAGTATGGGTAACATTTGTGACATCATAATAGGAAACCTTAATTTCAAATAATAATAGTAAATAGGTAAATCTGTAAATTTTTTTCAGACTCCGATGTAACGATATGTGACTATGTTGAACTTACTTCTTAAGAGTAAATATTATTGTATATATTTTAATTTTATGAAACATTTGAATATTTTATATTAAATTTTGTAACTGTGGAATGTAGCGAGGTTCTGGATTAGGGAATATTCTAGAAATGTCACTATGTAAAAAGTATGCAATAGCACTGGAAAACGGAAGAAGAGTTGGTGAGATGTCAAAGGTGGAAAAGCGCGTCAACTGGTGTGTTGCTGCAGTACAAAGACTGGAGGGGAGAGTGACTGCTGGTTGGGCCACCAGTGTCAGAGGACATATTCCGCTGAGGTTGGCTTGGTGCCTCCGTTACCGACTAAAGAGGCAATTTTCATCACCAAGAAGAATTTAAAAAATCCCTTGGAATGGGTGTATGTTATAGCCGTTCCATCGGTTGTAATTTTGAGGCAAACGACTGGTTACAATGACGCTGAGAAGACTGTACATTGTCACTGGTAGCCGGAACCAATATTCCTGTGGAAGCCACGTTGAAGCTCATCTCTCACTTCTCAGATTCCGTACGAACCAGGATTGTTGTTATTTGTACAGCCACGAACCTCGTAAGTGAGTGTTACTGATATTTTCAGTAATAACCAGAATCAGATTTTACATGATGTTAACCTGGTCACTTTCCCAGATCACAACCGAGGTTAGGTTCCTGTTCCTTAAACAGTGAAGTTTTCGAGAATTACCTGAGCACTAGGTCATGGTGGAAGCATTTCTTGCTGGCCGCGGTGGCCGAGGGGACTGAGACGCTTCAGTCACGGTCTGCACGGCCACTACGGTCGGGGGTTCGAATCCCCCCTTGGGCATGGATATTTGTGCCGTCCTAGTTCGTAAGTAGTTCATAAGTAGTTTGTAAGTTTAGGGACTGATGACCCCGTAGTTAAGTCCCATAAGCTGTACAAACTTTTGAACATTTTTGAAGCATTTCTTATAGTGTTGTTTAATAAATTTTGCACTGATAGAACTGATAACAATTTTATTGTTCAGTGAGAGAATTTTACGTAGTAATTAAATACAGTAGATTAAGTAAACAAATCGTAAGTGCATTTCGTTTACAAGTTTAGTTCTTACATTACCGCCTAGAAGTTTGGATAAAAAAATTGAAAAGGTACTTAGATTGCAATATGCTTTATCATTAATTAAAAAACAGGGTTCCAAAATTCAGAGTAGTTAGATTCCTTTAAGAATAGTAGGTTAAAGATTAGATACAATAAATTTATGTTCAGAGTTTAGACAAAAAAAAAAAAAAAAAAAAAAAAAAAAAAAAAAAAAAAAAAAAAAACACTAACTGAGAATCTTATGAAAATAGATAAGTTCTCATGTAAGTACAATATTTGTCATTTCAGTTCTACATAGCAGAATCGTTTTCAGAACTTGCAGACTGAATATATTCAATTAAATTTCCTCCATTTAAAGAAAAATATGTTTATTCAGTTATTTTGTTGATTACAAAGAAAGACTATGTAGGCTTAATTATTTATGATCTTAACTGCATTATTTAATTATTTTATAACCTTTGGGGTAGTGGTTTTGTATCAGTTTATTTATTTTAGTGTAACAGTTTTTATGAAAGCAGGTGACATTGCAATTACAATTTTCACTAAGGCTTATCAGTCCATTTACCTCAAGTATAACTTAGTCACTATGATTACCTTTAGATTAAACAATTCTGAGTTCTATTTGTTGCAAAGTCTGCCTGTTTCTAGTTAGAGACCAGTTGTGTATCGTATGTGTCCTCAGTTTCATGACCACTAGTAAGTGTTGCCACAGGTGTTTCCGTTTGAAAGTTCTGAAAGCAAGGAGTATACTTGCCAATAAATAAGACAGTACTGTACTGTGTCTGTTTCAGGTGTCCACATTATTTTGCGTACCCACTGTGTGACTGAGTATTGTTTGTTGACAACAACACTATTGTGTATACGAGGCTCAAACAACAAGATCTTGGTAACAACGCGTAACAGAGACACAAAATGTATCTCGGTCATCAAAATATCCAACAAATTAGAAATGGGCTTTAGATCCAGTTTACAAATGTAATTGATCTACTGTCTCAATGATAGTGAAATTGGGATTGCATGATTATCTATACCGTGTACTTCGAATCGGTAAACATAAAGAAAAGGAAACCAACAGAATTCAGGAAGGATTGATCTTATCGTTGAGTTGTTTTTATTGAGAGTCAATTCAATTCATTTTAAAATGTTTCAGCTGAGTCTCTTGAAGAGAAAAAAACATATTTATCTTCCCTGTGATGGAAATCTGAGCTCTTCCACTGGTGTCATGGACCCATTGATGTTGCACTTCTCTTTATCAGTCAGCTTTATCTTTCTTTTGCCCATTTATCTTGAGATGAGGTAAACATTTCATGTTCTGTTAGTAGCTCTGTCCTGGATTCTTCATTTCTTACGTTGACTGATCCAAATAACATTGTTATTTTAACAGGAAACTAAGTAATGGTCAGAGTGGACGGGGAAAACCGGAGGGGGAGGGGGGAGCTATAGCTTATGATAGACACTGCTCTCCTGCCACATGTTCACGTTTTTCAGCCCTAAGCACTTTTACTACAAGGTTAGCACTTTTTCAGTAAGATAAGTCCACATACGGGTCGGTTGGTACGTTATGTTGCAGCCCTTCTGTGCCTGTCTACTGCCAGCTCCTGTCCTCTATAAAACGTTGGAGGGACTAACTCACACGCCAAAAGTAACTGTGTCACTCTAGTGTACATTTACAAATGGCTGTTCAAGACATGTGGTCAAATGTGCTCAAGATAACAAGACACGGCCACTAATCACGATACCCCTCAGTGGTGTGGCATGTATTGCAGCAAAGTGGCATTGATGTATTATTCTACTTGAAGTCATTCTATTTACTTGTCTTGTTTTTATGATCAAGCAGATGTATCACATGTATTTCTGAAGTTGTAGTGGTCTTTAGTCCGGAGACTGCTTTATTGCAGCTCCCCATCCTACTCTATCATGAGCAAGCCTCCTGATCTCATAAGAACGCAGCCCACATCCATTTAAATCTTATTACTGTATTCATATTTTGATCTTCCTCTGCGATTTGTACCCCGCACACTTCCATCCATGCTAAATACACAATCCGTTGATTTATAACAATGTATCCTATCAATGGATACCTTCTTTTAGTCAGAGTATGCACTGTATGTATCAGTACAACTAATAAATACCATTGTGACTGAGGCTCTCCTCTGTGTTCCGTTTTCGCCATTCCTCGTGTATTTAATTGCTTTCTAAGTTAAAAGAAACGTCATTCTCGTGTAAATTGTTTCTTTGGTGGTACAATAAGGAAATCTTCATTAGCAATTCTGTGAAGTTTAAAAAAGTACTTGCTCTGATGTTCGTCCAGTATTGTGCGCTAAGCAGAAATGAAGAAAATACTGAGTGCAATGAAAACGTGGGGCGGCTGCACGGGCTGGGAGAAAGCACGACTGCTCAGCAGCTTTGCTTTGTGCCTAAGCACAGGGCGTGTGCTGCGTCGCGCACACACTGTCCGACCGCGCCGCGCCGCATGCGTGCATATCTCCGCGGCTTGCATGGCTTTGTGGCGGGTATCGAACCCACGGTCCCTGCTGTCGTGACCGCTGTGGCCCCTGTCCAATTTGCAGCCGCACTTGCTTCATCACGCACGTGGGCGCTCAGCAGACGAAAGACTGGCCAGTTTACTCACACAGGGGAGCTATATTCTTTTAACGAGTAAACAGGAGACCTGCACTTTGCAAGAACTTGAAATTCATAAACGTAATTTAATGGGCAATGCATATTATGGTTTCTAAAATAATGAAAATTCTCAATTTAACAGAAAAATAAGTTGTACAGATACATCACCGCTCAGTAATTTCAATACACCAAATAATTGGCATCTAGTTCTCTCTCTCTCTCTCTCTATATATATATATATATATATATATATATATCGTGGGTACGTTGATGAAGCAAAGGAATAGTACAACAGTTGTACACATGTCGTGAATTTGTTTATGGTCATCGAGATACAATACTCTCCAATAAACAATGTTATGTACATAAACGTCGTGTACCTATCTGACACGATTGTTTACCCATTTGCCGACGGACAAAGCATTTGGTGCACTCGTGTTGTTTCCTGCAGTGAAGTGATATCCGGGGCAAACATTGCTACGATACATAACATTCGGTTCCTTCATGTCAGTTCCTTCGTGACAGTTGAAGTGTGCAAATCACTAGTATGACTCCGCGGGTGAAGATATCCATAGAAAAACATGCTGCAATTGTACCACTTAGCCAAGCTGGTTTTTCTGTTCGCCAATGTGCGGAACATTGTAGTGCAGAAGTGGCAGAAATGAACACAACAGTATCTGTTGCAACGGTGAAAAGGAGACTGACTGAAGTCGGGTTGAAAAGATGTTACACAGCGAGGAAACCGATTATAAGGTCCATAAATAAGTAGAATATACTTGAATGTGCTAGAAAACATCGTAATTGACATCTGAAGAGTGAACGAAGGTATTATTCACAAATGAACTGAAGGTCAAGGTTTTTGCAACCAGAAGCAGAATATTTGGTCGCCGATTTCTAGGGGAATGGGTAGCCCAGCATTGTGTTCTACTTACAGTTAAACACGTTGCCGGTTATATTATGGTTTGGGATGTTTTTCCTCAGATAGCGTTGGGGACAATGTGAAAATAGAAGGATGGATCAGAAGCAGTACAACCGCAAATTTCAGTATCATGCAATACCATCTGACTTGCGCATAATATGGAAAGGATTTTCCTTACGACACAGCGGTCGGCATGCTGTACGAACTGCTTTGTATCAAAGGAAAACCAGAATGTACTGAAAGATATGGTACGGCCGTCGCAGAGCTCCAATTGTAATCCCATTGCAATGGTCAGAGATTAAGTAGACGTATCGAGGAAGTTAATATATCCAGAAAATAACATCTCTGGAATATTGTTAAGGATGTGTGTAATCATATCGAGTCACAATAGCTAGAAAAACTAACTGACAGCATGCTCAAGTTTGTGAGGCAGATATTAAATCCAAAGAATACTTTGATGAAAGTAAAATATACTGATTGTGATTATCTTACATATGTGTACGTTAATACGATGATTATATTTTGTGAGAAATGACTTGTTTTGTGTTGTATTGTGTGTGTATTGAAATTAATGAGCGGTAGTGCAAATAACATCCGACAAAGAATGTGGGTAGAACATTACAAGGGTATGTGGTATAAAGAAACATTCTGCACAGAAAATAAAGAGAAGGAAATGAAGCCGCGCGGGAGTAGCCGAGCGGTCTGGAGCGCCACGTTGCGGATTGCGCGGCCTCCCACGTCGGATATTCGAATCCTCCCTCGACAATGGATGCTTGTGTTGTCTTTAGTATAAGTAAGTTCATAGGTGGTTTGTAAGATTAGGGACTGACGACCCCGCAATTTAGTCTCATAAGCTTTAAAAACGGTTGAACATTTTTAAAGGTAATGAATGGAAAGTTCCTGGTACGGGAAAAAAAAGAAAAAAACCTGAAATGTTGAGGCCTGGGAGCAAGGAAACAAGTAAAATTGGAGTTTACGTTTTTTTTTTTTTGTCTATGGGACTTAACTACGGGGTCATTAGTCCCTAAACTTACAAACTACTTATGAACTAACTAAGACTAAGGACGGCACAAATATCCATGCCCGAGGGGGGATTCGAACCCCCGACCGTAGTGGCCGTGCAGACCGTGACTGAAGCGCCTCAATCCCCTCGGCCACCGCGGCCGGCGAGGATCTGCCTATTGTGGCGAACTGTGGCCACCTCCAGGCTGTGTCTGCACCACCAGTTCTCCCTCTCAGCCCTGACGTGGTAGTATCTTTATCTCATTCTCATGCGATGAAGCGGCATTATTTTTCGGCCAGCAAGCAAGAGTGCCTCTACAAAGGAAGAGGCGGCGCGGCGCCGTTTGGCTGCCTGCTGTTGCATATTTTATGGGGCGTGTCAGGCCGACATCACGGGCTGACGCCTGCTGCAGACCGATCCACTTCAGAAGCCAGCAGTAAACCCTTCTGTCCGCCGCTTAACGCTACTCAAACGTCACCAGACCAACTAGCAGCTCCCTCTGTGAAATTCTGCTATATTTAAACTAAAGAGAATGCAGTACAGGGTTTCAATTGTCGACCAACATTGTTCTTGTTTTCAGAATGGACGACGTTACTGTATGGCTATTTTCATTAATATTTCAATTATAAATTTAAAAAAATTGAAAAGAAGGAAATACTGAAATTTCGCTTTTTTGTATGGTGGGGCATATACTTGCCAGAAATTAGTTAATATTTAATTGTTGTAGTAAATAATTAAATTAATTAGGAACGAAGTCTAGTAAAGAATTGAATTAAGGGTGCATCGAAAAGTGGAACTTATGTAGACTAAATACTGGAGTCAACAAATTTTACTTGAATTTTTTGTAAGAATCAGAAATGTTTTGCCGGCCGCGGTGGCCGAGGGGACTGAGGCGCTCCAGTCACGGTCTGCACGGCCACTACGGTCGGGGTTTCAAATACCCCCTCAGGCATGGATATTTGTGCCGTCCTCAGTATTAGCTAGTTCATAAGTAGTTTGTAAGCTTAGGGACTGATGACCCCGTGGTTAAGTCCCATAAGCTACACAAACATTTGAACATTTTTTTATTAATGTTTTACCACGATACATGTACTTTCAGTTTTTAAAATTCTTGAATATAAATAAATATTAGGCAGGTATAATCACCATTAGTCATGCAACTTCATACATCTTGTTAGAAAAGTCCGTCCTCAGATAGTTCCAACAATCATTAGATTTCGTTATCGTCGTGTCACTTTGTAAATTTTCAACTGTAAATTTTCCTCTCTTCTCATATCATTCCATTATACATTTACATTTCCTCCTTTCTTGAAGTGATCCGAAAGCCACGTCAAAAGCCAAATTACATCCACCACCGCCTTCCGCCATATTTGCAAGTCTGACATTTCGATACTAATATTTTGCTGTCTGAAGCAACCATCAAAATATTGCACAATATTATTTCCCAATATTATTAAATGTTTGGGAGTCAATCCGCAACCAAATTTGTGTACATGAACAGACGAGACCTGCAGAGCTCATGGTATCTTCTTTCTTCATTAAAAAAAAAAAAAAAAAAAAAAAAAAAAAAAAAAAAAAAAAAGTTCAAATGTATGTAAAACGTCAGGGTTACTTTTCTAGTTGACAGCGGAGCTGATATTCCCTTTATACCAGCGTGTCCCAAGGATGAAATAAAGGAAACAGATTACAGACTTTATGCTGCAAATGGATCTGAAATTAAAACTTTTGGATCGAAATTATTAAATCTTGATTTAGGTTTAAAACGTAGTTTTGAATGGCCTTTCATTATAGCTAATATTACAAAAGGTATAATCGATGCTGACTTCCTTCATCAATTTGGTTTATTGATAGACCTAAAAAGACGTTTATTCAAATGTCTGTAAATCTATCGGACCAAACTGCGTGGTCATCAGGCCGTAGTTTACAAACTTCTTAAACCTAACCTAACCTAACCAGGGAGGACTCTAACCTCCACGGCAAGCAACCGCGTGCTCCGCAGCGAGGCGCTTTAGACCGCTCGGCTACTCCGCCGCAGCTTTCTTAATTTACTTCAAAACATTGAAAACGGTGAGAATAATCAGTCAAGTCACATGCACTATCAATGTTACAAAGGACAATCTTGAACAATGGTAAATACATATACCCACAGTAAATATGTAATAAACATACTTAAAGATAAATTCTACGTCGAAAACTCTTAGATTATTTTGAACACGAAGAAGGATAATTCGTAAATCAACAAATAGTTTAAATTTTCTTAGACGAGCCCATTATATCTGAGGCTGGTATATGTCTGGTAGGGTGGACTCTAGTGACATTACGGAATAATATAACTTAGAATACGTAAAACTGAAAAGTGGGGGACATGACGTCCAAAAAAATTTTCCGCGAAAGAAGACATCGCAGCTTCTATACCGCAGTTTCTCTTTTACGAATATTTTACTGGCGATTTTCTTTTGTGTAACAATTTCGAGAGATATGTAGAGCCGGCCGCGGTGGCCGAAGGGACTAAGGCGCTCCAGTCACGGTCTGCACGGCCACTACGGTCGGGGGTTCGAATCCGCCCCTCGGTCATGGATATTTGTGTTAGTAAGGATAGTTCGTAAGTAGTTCATAAGTAGTTTGTAAGTTTAAGGACTGATGGCCCCGTAGTTAAGTCCCATAAGCTATACAAACATTTTTTTGAACAGACAATCGCAACATACAACTGACCGGTAATAGAAAATGGCGCTAACTTGAGTCTCAAGCGACAGTGCTGCTCGTAGTTCGGGACCACGCCACAGCTGCTATGCTCCCTGTGTTAACTCGAGCGGAGTCAGCACACTTTTCCTTATACACGCTATGACAAAAGTTTGTTCCTTAAAAAGTGAACATATTTTTCTGGCGGCCTCTGTACCCGTGGTGGAGTGGCATTGCTGCGGAGCGCGCGGTTGCTCGTCGTCGGAGGTTCGAGTCCTCCCCATGGCTTGTGTGTGTGTGTGTGTGTGTGTGTGTGTGTGTGTGTGTGTGTGTGTGTTGCCCTTAGCATAAGTTAAGTAGTTTGTAAGCCTGGGGACCGATAACCTCAGCAGTTCATCAGATTTACAAACGAGTGAACATTTTGACTCTGTATATTAGGGGAAAGGAGGGTAAGATGACGACAGTAAGCTTCCAAAGTTTTTGATCCCTTATTTTGGACCTGATGCCTATATTAATACTTTAGTGAAACCATTTGAGTTTTTTTTCCATATGCAGTTTCGTACTTTTTTCCAAATGTAACATTAATGGCGATTACTTTGTCATTATTCATATGATGTCAAATTCTTCGTCTTACTCTCGTTTGTGGGTAAGATGACGAACGTAGGCTGATAATTTGACGAAGGAAAACACAATTGGATAAACATAAAAAATAATTTCAACTACAGAATTGGCATACAATTGATTTGCGCATATTAGCTGTCGCAGTGAGCTCGGTACAAGCAGAGAGGAACACACATTCCACGTCCACAGTATACCATAGTCGCTGCTGATTTTTCTGTAACGAAATTATGATCGTCGTCGTATTCATTGTAGTCGACTGATATCGAGGAATCTTCCAGAAAGAGTGGCTCATCACATTTGTCTAGTATTTTCTTCTCCCCTTAGCCCCCTACTCGTCAGATTTTTCTGCTATTTTCTTTTATATTTCTTTTCTTCAGTTTGGCTTCTGTTTGTGATGTGTAAAGAGGTTAATGTTTCCTCGTTTCCTTCTCGGACTAGCTTACAATTCTACACCATTCTGTACCTCCTGAAAACAATGTTCATCGATTCCTGTGGCCATTGCTGCCTGTTGCTCCTTCTTTACACTTGTTAGAAACGTGGAATACTAGAAAAATAGCATGAAAAGCTCATTAAAATGATTTACGAAATTTTTTAAAAAAATGACGGGTCGTCATTCTGTCCGACCACTAACTTCGTCAACTTACCAGAAACGGCAAAGGCGTAGGATACCATTAGCAGAGCCTGTTATGTTTATGTTGCGAATGGAGCGATCTACTGCCTGTCTAATCTCTGGAACAGTTCTGATGCGAATGCCACGAAATGTTATCTTCATCTTACGAGCTAACACACGGAACTTCCAAAAACAAACTAGAAAAAAAAAAAAACTATTCTGTTTTTCATGGGGCTTCGTCACGTGCTACTGCGTCGAGTATAGGGGTCAGCCACACCTGCTGCAATGTCCACAAAATGTTTAGCTTTAAATGAATGCAAGCAGGAACAACAAAAAGAAAAATGCACAAACGACACATTCACTTTTAACTAAGGTGATGTTTATTCCACCTAATATCCCTCAGTGAATATTTGTTAGACCTGACTACAGAACAATGCCACACTAAAAATGTCTAGCAACAATCCTGAGAAACTCTAAGTTCCACTGTCACAGAATATAGCTAGTCCATGAAGCACCACTGAAGACTTTTTAAAGTCCCACAGACGCAGAATAAAATCAAAGTTCTCGAAGCACCACAAACAAATATTTCTACGTGCCACACTAGAACACTTTGCTGAAATTTTACAGGTCCTAAAGAGACTCCACAGTCGCCCATAAGTAACGACACGTCTTGTCTGTTAAACCGACACAAACAGACTGCCTCTAAGAAGCTTACTCTGAAGTCAAATCAGTATAATATATTGGCAACATTATCTCTTTTACATAATATACGAATGAAATAAATACATGTGATGATAGTATTTAATGGAAATTTTCCGCTGAAACAGAATATATCATCAAAAACATTGTTCATATCGTAGTTTTTGCAATATCAAAAAATGAAACTTTCCTACCTCTGCTTTTTCAGTATTTAAACAGAGATAATTCACTGTGCTATTAATCCTGTGGTTTCATTAACTATTGACTCAAGTCTAGTTTACCGTATTTCTGCTAATACTACAGCTATTATTGTTTACTTATTAAAAATCCAGCTTTTATACCTGGAATCTATGTTACTGGCCTCTAATTCAAATTTAATTACTTTGCACAAAAAACTAAATATACATCTTAATAGTACTTACTTAGATCTATCGTTTAACACATATTTGGTTAAGCCGTTTTAAAGATATATCCTTTTCAAAATGGTTATTTTATGATGATTTTTGATTTACTATAACTCAAAACCTATTAAAGTAACAGGAAGCGCGTTTGTATCTTTATCTTTAAAATGAGACTACGTCCTCATTTGTGCCATATATGGATCAATAGTTATTAATTTTCAAGTAGTTTTTTTGCATATTTCACCAAGGCCAAAGGGGCGCTCTCCCGCTTTCCTCCATTCGGTCTGTAACCGCTCGGGTTTTCCCAGCTACTTGCTCATAGACTCGCGCCAGCCACATGTGCGTCTGACAGATGATCGGTCCCGTCATCTCCTGAGCATCCCCTGAACTAATACGAATCAGTAGCTGTCAAAATATGTCACTGAAAAGCCAGGAAGTTACTTTTCACAGAATTGCAGACTTCAGGTATCTCCACAAAGTTGACCTCTTACAATCTTGGGAATCAAAGTCACAAATACCTAAGTCCAGGGAATATGGGTGGATGGTACAGTACTGCCCAGCCATAGCTTGCGCTGTATGCGCCCGCTCATTGTCGTGCAAAATGATGGGTGGGTTACGCAGAAACTGTTGCCGCTTCTTTTGCAAATCTGGTCGCAGGTCATGCTCCAAAAACGAACAGTAACACTGGGCATTGACGGTATGTCGTCCAGGAACGTAATGCGTTCGGATAAAACTATCACAGTCTTACACGAGAGTAACCATAACTTTCACCATACTGGGGCTCTGATGAAATTTAGATTTTCGCGGCGACCCATAACGACACCATTCGTTGGATTGGCGTTTCAACTTTGGCTCGTACGATGTGGCCCATCCATGTGTCTCATCCATGTGACACCGTTACGTTACACTGCTCGCTCACAAGTGACTGTTACCCTCGACTGTGCGCATGCCGGTGACATTTGACAGGCGAGCTAAAGTAGGTATGTCAGCAACGTGTGCTGTCAGCGACAATAGGAGATTCCATTGCATAGTGTCTCCAGAGCAGTGTTGCCGCTATTTACGTTCCACACCTTGCATTACAACCAACATTGTAAACTTAAATGATTGCGACTCAGTGGTAATATGATGGCGTTTGGATTTTGTACGCCGCGGCGGAGCACGTCGAGGCGCTACGTTGCGATGCGCGAGGCCATTCCCCGTCGGGGGTCCGCATCCGCCCTCGGGCATGGATGTTTGTGCCGTCTTTAGTATAAGGTAGTTCATAAGTAGTTTGTAAGTTTAGGGACTGATGACCCCGCAGTTAAGTCCCTTAAGCTTTACAAACATTTGAATATTTTCTGGCTTTAGTACATATCGTAGCACTGGTAGAGTGCTAATTGCTGGTGAGGCAAGACCTTCAGTTGCTGTTCTCTCTCTCTCTCTCTCTCTCTCTCTCTCTCTCTCTCTCTCTCTCTCTCTCTCTCGATAATCGGATTAAATTAATGTTTCGTCGTCTTAGACTGCTCGTCATCTTACTCTACCTTCCCCTAGATTCCATAGGGGAAAGGAGGGTAAGATGACGACAGTAAGCTTCCGATTTTTTCTATCTCCTAATTTTAGACCTGACGCCGAGATGAATACTCAGAGGAAGTATTAAAGTTCTGTTTCTAACTACAGATTTCCTAATTTTTCTAAATGTAACATTTATAGTGATTAGTTTCACTTTTTTCGTATGATATCAAACTCGTCATCTTATCCTCGCTTGTGGGTAAGATGACGAATATAGGCGGGTATTTGCCAAAGAAAAACACAAGTGGATATAACATAAAAAATCATTATATTTTAAGCACAGAAGTGTTATACATTCAGTTTGCGGTTCGTATCTGCCACAGTGAGTTCGGTACAAGCAGTATGGACCCATTTATGGCATGAACAGCCATACAAATTCTCTAATTTGCCACATTCATTGTTACTTTGACAAAGTTCTTTTCTAACGAAATCATGATCGTCGTCGTCGTCTTCAGTGTAGTTGACTGATATCGAGGACTGAGTGCCTCATCACATTTGCTTTGTTTTTAAACTCTCTCGGTACCCTTTTATCATTCAATTTTTCCGCTTTTTTTCATTTTTTCCAGTTTGGCTTCTGTTTGTGGTGTGTAATGGGGGCAACTTTTTCCTCTGCTTCCTCTTCGAGGTTGCATACAACACTGCACCACTCTGTACCTCCTGCACAATGGTAATCGATTCCTGTGACGATTACTGCCTGGTCGCCCTTCATTTATACTTGTTACACACGCTCAGTACTGCAAGTTAGTATGAAAAGTTCATTAATTGTTTGGGAATGGTGACGAGTCGTTATCTTGTCCGCTTAGTAAATTCGTCATCTTACCCGAAAAGGTCATTCATAACTTAAATCTAAGAACAACACTTCATTAAATACTCTTCGGAGTTTAATATTACATTAAAGAAACAGCCTGGTTTATAGTTTCCGAAGAAACTGAAAGCCGCTTGGAAAAGTTTACCGCACGTGTTTCAAATGCTATTTAGGTGCACTGAAATATTACAACCAACATGTGCGTAAACATAAATGATAGTGTGTCAGAGCTAAATGATAAAGGTG
The DNA here is from genome assembly GCA_026315105.1 of Locusta migratoria. Lineage (NCBI taxonomy): Eukaryota > Metazoa > Arthropoda > Insecta > Orthoptera > Acrididae > Locusta > Locusta migratoria. The sequence goes on along the minus strand of CM048750.1, from coordinate 131,295,059 downwards.
GGCTTTGGTACATATTGCAGCACACGTGCGCTAATCGCTAGCAAGGCAAGACCTTCATTTGCTGTCTCGACAATCTCATTCAATTAATTATTCGTCATCTTAGACTCCTCGTCATCTTACCCAGCCTTGCCCTAGATCAGCGGTCGACAACTAGCGGACCGCGGATCAGGTTTGAACCGCGGGAGGCCAAAAACTGGACCGACAAAAGTATTTCAAACTATAAGTTACATACTCAAATTATTTTAAAAAACTGTGGATAACAATTCGTATGAGAGCCACGCTTATAATTTTTCTAGAATTTTACACTTATCTGCTGAATGATTAGAATCCTTAATGATTACTGTAGGTAGATGAAATAAATTGTTGTCATGATGTTCGATGCTGGAGAGTACGCTGACAAGCGGCGGCAAAAGGCAGCAAGCTGGCCGGTGATATGCATAAAAGTTCTGTACACACGAGTGCAGCAACAAACAAGGAAATTCCATATATAGACCATATATTGACAGTTTATGAATCCTCTATTTCAGCGTTCGGGGCATGTCCATTTAAACACCATTTTTGTGCTCCTAAAATCACCTTTTGAGGTTTCTCCAGCAGCAGAATGAACGGATGTGGCTGCGAAGTTGTTCCAACTTACAAAGCGTTTACTCCAAATGGAGATAACGACCTTGCAGGACGATATTTCCTTGCAAACATATAAAAATGAATCCGCTGACGAATTGTGGAATGAACATGTCCCAGAAAAATACGGAAATTGCAAAACATTAGGCATCTACCTGGCTACTATGTTTGGCTCCACATATATTTGTCAAATTTCATTAAAAAATTGTTGAATAATAAGTATCGCTCAAGATTAACGGCAGCCCACTTTGGAAACACTATTCGCATAAGCTACTCCGCACGTGAACCTAAATTTAACAAACTGGCTGAAAACTGCAAATGTAATTTCTTGCACTGATTTTCTTTAACATAAGCCAGACCGCCGTTATTAAACTCGAAGGGCATGAAAGGTAAGCATCAGTTGGGAAGGGAGTAAGACAGGGTTTTAGCCTTTCTCCGATGTTATTCACTTTGTACATCGACAAGGCGGTGAAGGAAAGCAAAGAAAAATTTGGAATAGGGATTAAAGTACAGGGGAAAGAAATAAAAACATTGCATTTTGCTGATGACATTGTAATTCTGTCAGAGACAACAAAGGACCTGGAAGATCAGTTGAATGGAATGGACAGTGTGTTGAAGAGAGCGTATAAAATGAACATTAACAAGAGCAAAACAAAAATAATGGAATGCGGTCTTAGAAAATCAGGCGATGCTGAAGGAATTAGATTAGGTAACGAAACAATGAAGGTGGTAGATGAGTTTTGTTACTTGGGTAGTATAATAACATGTGATGGTCGCAGTACAGAGGATATAAAATGCAGAATGGCAATGGGAAGAAAAGCATTTTTGAAAAAGAGAAATTTGCTAACATCGAATACTAATTTAAGTGTAAGGAAGTCTTTTCCGAAGGCATTTGTGTGGATCGTTGCCTTGTATGGGAGTGAAACATGGACGATAAGCAGTGCGTACAGGAAGAGAATAGAGGCTTTTGAAATGTGGTGTTACAGAAGAATGCTGAAGATTAGGTGGGTAGATCGCATAACTAATGAAGAAGTAAAAAAGGTAAAGCAGTCAACAATCCGAAGATTGGTTTGAACACCACGGTGCTTTACTAGGCATGGTCCTGTTTGGAGGTGGTATGCCATTGCCTTCCTCCGACCTTCGAACTGACTTACCCAGCCAGTTATGGGGGGACCTACAGTTTAACGTGGGTTCCGAACCACGGTGCTACTCGGTATTTTTCACATGAGCAATACTGCCAGAGGTGAAAGAAGTGGAAAGTGACAGATAAAAATCCTAGGACCTGGCGGGGATCGAACCCGCGACCTTTGGATTTGTAGTCTGGCACTCTACCACTGTGCAACCGAGGCAACCAATGAAGAAGTACTGAATAGAATTGGTGAGAAAAGGAATTTTTTGCATACCCTGGCTAAAAGAAGGGATCGCTTGGTAGGACACATTGTTAGACATCGGGGAATCGTAAATTTAGCATTGGAGGGAAGTGTGTGGGGTAAAAATCGCAGAGGGAGACCAAGAGACGCTTATAGTAAGCAGATTCAAGTGGATGTGGTTTGCCGTTCTTATGAGGAGAAGAAAAGGCTTGCTCAGGATAGAGTAGGGTGGAGAGCTGCATCAAACCAGCCTCCGGACTGAAGACCATAACAACAACAACCTACAGTTCATTGTATTTCGTAATTTTTAGTGAAAATTAAGCAAAAAATAGTATGTTTAATGTATGACCTGTTACTGGATTTTTCATTAGAAATTTGACTACACATTTTATTTAGTACTATTTGTGAGTGAGAATAAAAAATTAATAAACAGCTAATAACATAACTTTTACTGGATTATTATACATTTTTATTTCACATCTTTTGTATTTCATATTACTCCGCTACTGAAAATTAAAATAAAAAATTGATAAAGGAAATGTAGTTTTACTTCTGGACCCCGATAAAAATCTTCAAAAGTATCGGGACCCCATCGAAGATTACTTGCCGACCTCTGCCCTAGATGAAACCCAACTTTCCAAAATCACGACTGTGTCGCATATTGTCTATTTTATTTGAAGTTTTCAATTGTGAGCAGCTGCTAATTAGGCGCATGTTCTACTCGCCAGTGGTCAAGGAGCCCTGCGGGAGGTGGCGGCGCCCTCAGCAGTACACGTCCGCCACAAAGCGAGGCGGGTCAGCGGCGTTGGCCGGCTATCTGGGCTTTGTGCGGCCGCCGGCAAGACAATGCACAATGGGCCCGCAGGCGGCGATAGCGCGGGGAGGGGCGGGGCGGGGGCGCCTTGCCAGGTGTCGCCCCCAGGCCACTGCCGCTGCGTGCCTCCCACAACCCCTTTGAGCCGAGTCCAGCGCCGCCTCTGTATCCGACAGACACGCCAATTGGCCCCATCACACACTGGCCCCTAGACACACCAAAGCTGCGGGAAGGAAGAGCGTGTTACCGCTCACATGTGTCGTGGCCACCAGCTTGTCACTATATTGGAACATCCCAGCGATTTCTTCGGGATAGCACTTACAAGGGAAGTACTTCGGCTCGAACAAACACATATACACCAAAATCATATGAGAGATAATCTGAAGATCCCTTTGCACTAGTCATACTACCGCATCTGCAAAACTCTGCAGTCGTCCGTTAGAGGCCTCTGCGTGTGCCGTGCCGCGTTGTACTTTGACCTGTCGGTTCGCCAGTAGGGACGGTGCGTTGTGCCTCCGAAGTTGCGTTTTGTTCAAATGTTCAAATGTTTGTTAAGCTTATGGGACTTAACTACGGGGTCATCAGTCCCTAAACTTACAAACTACTTATGAACTACTTACGAACTAGGATGGCACAAATATCCATGCCCGAAAGGGAATTCGAACCTCGACCGAAGTGGCGGTGCTGACCGTGACTGGAGCGCCTCAGTCACCTCGGCCACCGCAGCCGGTGTTGCGTTTTGTGATGTTATTTGTGTGGTGAAGCGTCAGATGGGGCGGCGGTTGCTAATCAATCCTGCTAATGTATTACATTAGTTGAATTTAAAAAAATAGTTCAAATGTTTGTATAGCTTATGGGACTTAAGTAAACTTACAAACTTACTTATGATCTAAAACTTCCTGGCAGATTAAAATTTGTACCGGAACCGGGACTCGAACTTGGGAGCTTTGCCTTTCGCGGGCAAGCGCACTACCGACTGTGCTACCCGACACGACTCACGATGCCGCCGCACAACTTTACTTCCGCCAGTACCTCGCTTCCTACTTTCCAAACTTCACAGAAGCTCTCCGCTGCAGTGTGAAAGTTTCATTCTGGAAACATCCTTTAGGCTGTGGCTAAGCCATGTCTCCACCGTATCCTTTCTTCCAGGAGTGCTAGTCTTGCATGGTTCGCAGGAGAGCTTCTGTGAAATTTGGAAAGTAGGAGGCGAGGTACTGGCGGAAGTAAAGTTGTGAGGCAGCATCGTGAGCCGTGTCCGTATAGCACAGTCGGTAGTGCGCTTGCCCGCGAAAGGCAGAGATCCCAGGTTCGAGTCCCGGTTCCGGCACACAATTTTAATCTGCCAGGAAGTTTCATATCAGCGCACACTCCGCTACAGAGTGAAAGTTTCATTCTTCTTATGATATAGCTTACTCTAAGGACGGCACAAACATCCACGCCAGAGGGGGGATTCGAACCCTCGACCGTATTGCCCGTGCAGACCGTGAATGACGCGCCGCAGTCCTCTCGGCCACCACGGTCGGCACGATTAGTTGAGATGAAGTTACGAAGAACCCTTCTTCGTGAAGATGGTATTAGTGTAGAAGATGAATCATTTGCATGCTTTCTCGTATCTGTTATGGTACAGAAATTAAGTTAGATACTGTTGTTACAAACTCATATAGGGATGATAATGACGAAAAACTCATTGCAAGCGGTAGTGCTACGGTAAGTGCGGGAAGAGGCGATGGAAGCAGTGGCAGTGAATAACAACAGTCTTTCGGGAAGAAGGTTGCAACTATCATCACGGCTTTTGATGACAATTCGCTAGATAACATGTACGATGATTATTACATAAGTTATAGTTAAGATAGCCGGCCGCGGTGGCCGAGGAGACTGAGGCGCTTCAGTCACGGTCTGCACGGCCACTACGGTCGGGGGTTCGAATCCCCCCTCGGGCATGGATATTTGTGACGTCTTAGTTCGTAAGTAGTTCATAAGTAGTTTGTATGTTTTGGGACTGATGACTCCATAGTTAAGTCCCATAAGCTTTACAAGCATTTGAACATTTTTTTATAGTTAAGATATCTGCATTACGTATGGCGTCTACAAATACATCTACTGTGCTATCTAGAGCATGGTTGCAGAACTTCGCCGAAAAAAGATACCCACCAGCACATTGAGGTGTACGTAGAGATCCTGTACAGATATGTTTGTTCGAGCCCATGTACTTTCCTTGTTAGTTATTTATTGCTGCCAAAAGCCTTGTTTGGTAATGAAAGCAAAGTGTCTTTCAAGCAACAGTTGCTTGTTAATCAATTCTTTTAATGATCTCAAATCGAATGGACAACCAATTTCGAAGCACTACGCCGTCATTCTCAAGTGCTCTGTATTGCTAAAATTAACCATAATGCGGTCGATTTATAAAAATACAAGGTTAAGACAGAAAAAGGACACATTACAATTATCAAAATTGTCAGAAGAACGTTATAAAATATGATTCTGTAGGTATCATTGTGTCCAACAACTTGGTCGAAAAACAACTTTCTTTAAATGAGGGTATATTATTATTCCCGCCATTACCCCTTTTTAATGCCGAGTGTTTTACGTTCCCTAGGTTTTGTCAAGTCTTTTGACGGGACATGACGCGAACCAATTGGTACAACCCTTTTTACTTCACATTCAGGGGAGATAGAACACATTCCCAGCGTACAATTTAATAAAACTTCATAGGAAGTAAACTTGGCGAGTAGCACCCCTCTTGATACGATTTCTTTACTGATTACGCCCTCAAAATTCTAGCTCACGATAATTTTCCTACGCGCTAGGTTTCACCAACTGTTGTCTCCAATCTTATAGACGTTTACTTAATGGTGTCACGTATAAACCTATCGAAGAACTTTGAGGAAAGCCCCCATAAAACCCAGCACCCAAAATGAATATTGGGACGTCGGAATAAGTCATTACACCTCATGTAAATTAAGGATGGTGTATAACAGGATTTTCTAATTTTGTGAATATTAGTAGTTATGAACCCTGTGTATAAAAAGTTGTTATTATTAATACAGATACCTGAAGATGCCCCTTTAATGGTGCGAAACCGGTTGTAACCTAATAAAGGCATAAAGGAGAGCTAAGGATAATTACGATAGGAAAGGAATCCTGGCTTAACTCTATGTATTACCTTCTAGAATTTCTTAACGAAAAACAATTGTTTCAAACTTCTTAAGGTTCATAAGGAAAATTTGCCTCTGTGTCCCATAGTCAGCAATATTGGTGCTCTCACGTATGATTTAACCAAACATCTTGCTTCCCTACTGAGACCAATGGTGGGCAAATGCTCGCACCATATACGAAATTCTGCAGATCTCATTTATAGACTGATGGCTCTTCGTCAAGGTAGCTCTGATCTTTTAATCAGCTTCGATGCGGTATCTCTTTATAGAGAGGTTCCACTCACAGACACTTTGAAATTAATTGGTAAAATTTTTCATGCAGATGTCACCGCTCTCTATCAGCATGTCCTCAACTTATTTTATTTTCGACAATGAATACTTCGAGTAGACTGACGGTGTCGCCATGGATAGCCCTTCTTTCTCCCTTGGTGGCTAACCTTTTTATGGAGGACTGAGAAACGAGCCTTTGAGTCAGCACCCCTTAAGCCTACAGTGTTTTGGAGGTACGTAGATGATACGTTCATTGTGTGGCCTCATGGGGAAGATAATCTAAAGAATTTTTTACATAATCTCAACTCCCTCCATAATAACATCTGGTTCACTGTGGAAGTAGAGCAAAATGGATGTTTACCATTTTTGGATGTTTTAGTTATACGGAAGAATGATAGTTCTTTGGGAGCGTCAGTTTATCGGACGTAAACTCATACTGATTTATATTTCCAGGTTTCAAGTTGTCACCATCCGTCGCTAACCAGTTGTGTCCTTGTTCACAGAGCTCAACCAATCTCAGATGCGGATAGTCTGCTACAGGAGGTGGCTCACCCCCAGCAACTATTTCGAGAAAACAGATATTCCAGCCAGCAAATAAAAAACGCACTCTCAGTTAAATAGAAGAACAAGAAAGTAGAGAAAGAAGAGGATACACCGGCAAAATCTCTTGCTTTTCTTCCGTTGTAGGTAATATTTCTTTTAAAATATTAAGAAATCTCCATAATTTTCAGATGAAAGTGATTTTCCGCGAACCATCTAAAATTCTTGACTTGCCTGGTTCGGTTAAGTATGACTTGTTGTTACGAAAGGCTGGCGTCAAAAAAGTTCTCTGACAATGTGGTATGGCTTATATAGGCCAGACTACGCGCACCGTTGAAGGACGTTGCAGTGAACACAAACGCAACACACGCCTTTTACAGCCAAGCAAGTCTGCTATTGCTTGACATTGTATTTTCACCGCACACTCTATGGAGTATGATAAAACGGTAATTTTAACAAGAGCAACATCTTTTTCGGACTCTGTTATTAAAGAATCTGTGGAAGAACGTGTCGCGGAACGCCTGATGAACCAGGACAGTGGCTACCAACTTGATAAAGCATGGGCTCCCGTTACCTCTAAAGTTTGCTCAGATGAAAGACGACAGAGAGCGCCGGCGTCGGCTGTGAGCGGCGGTGCAGGGGACAGCTGAATGCCGCGGCTCCACCAGCGAGGGCGCCGTGGCCTGTCTGCTTGTAATGTTGTGACGCATGCGCTGTAATCGTCAATTTACCTATATTTAGTAGAACGCTGGACGCTCTCAACAGTCTTCCACGACTCATCTGAAGATGCCTAACAAAATGTTCAAATGTTTGTAAAGCTTATACGACTTTGAAACGAGACTGTCATTTCCTTTCATTGCTCTGGTGTCTCATTATGTCAACTTAATGAATGAAATTGGAATTGATTCAGTTGGGAATGGCTTGCAACACTTTGTGGCAGGTATTGAAAACTGAAAGAGCAATTGTAGAAACAGAGATGGCGAAGGTGTACATTTTATATCTTTCCTGTTATAAGTCACTCTCCTCTTTTCCCTATCCTTGTGTACTATGGGGTGCGAGTGGAATGTATTAATATTTCTTTCGGTGTTGGTAACATGGGCAATATTGCAATCTTTGGTTGTGGCTATGTAGTTGTGGCAAGGACTGCCTTGCAGCAAAGGTTTTGTTTGAGGGTTAAAGTAGAGGGACGATCTGGTCAAGCCAGGGATTGCGAAGGCGGTGGAGTAACGGATCCTCGGTGTCCAGCCAATCGGGGCGCTCCGCCCTCGCGAATTTGAGGAGGGGGCGGTTGGCCCGGGGGGAGCGTGCGGAGTGCGGCCGTGAGGAATGCTGCTCGCTGGTGTCGCGGAGGTTTTGGTAACGATTTGGTGAGAATATTCAGCAATGTTGCTCATGGTGACGCTTTCACCACCGGTTGTTAGGGGACGCAATCAATAGGTGTAAATTTTAACATTTTTTGGTGAATTCAAGTGATAGAATCAGACCGAGATGGTGTGTGCTTTGTCTTGGGTCAAAGTTGCTGCTAAGTCGGTTATTGGTTACATTATCATGGGGAGTATCAGTTCGTTGAACGTGTTTTTGTATTTGTTTCCGGTAAATATTCATTTTGAGGGTCAATATTCAAATTTACAGTGATTTTCCTTCTAACTAGGACTTTGCACGCGAAATGGATAAATCGTAGTTTGTGAGTGCAGTAGTCTTTTATTAGTCGTAATTTGTTTCCCGTGTGTTTTAGATTTGTTTAATGCATAAATGTGTAGGATTAATCTCTGAATAATGAAGGTTTCCTTTGTGCAATGTGATCACGGTGTACGTTGTGCTACGTGGTGGTCAGTACATAGTACGTCTGGTAACAGAGGGTCTGTTGTAATTGCTTACTCTGCTCATGCAGCAGTGTTATAGTAATTATTCAGCCTGGTGGTAATAATTTTAAATTAAATTTCAGTAACTTGGTTTTTGTGTGGGGGCCACACTGATCACGTATGTTCACCACTTAGACGGGCATTGTAATGTTTTGTGATCCCCTGTCATGTTCTAGCAATGATCAGAAGGTCGGTAATGCAAATCCCATTCACGGGTAATATTTTGTGTCCGTTCACACCACTTTGCTGCCCCTGGTGCGCAACGGCCGGGCGGATTCAAATTTGATGGCTCACACAGTAATTCTTCTTTGCATGCCTCGTGTGAATGTGGTAAATCATAGCTGGTAATCAGAGGAAACTCCTTGCTTCCATATCCTTGCGAGTGACGAAATTAACCTGTCCTTTTTGGAAATTTGCTAGGAGGCCCCATTCAGATGATAGCAACAAAAGGTTGCACTTAAATTCTCTTTCATACTAAAAATTAGCATTTAAATTAATGTCACATAGTGTTTATCTTATAGAATTAGTGGTTAAATAAATAACGATTTTATCCCACATGCGTGTCGAAGCAATTTCTAAATGTTCATATGACCCTATTCAGCACTAATATTTCCATTCTTAACGCATTTCCTGTGGCCTGCAATGTTGCACTGAAGCATAAATAACAAAGTAACGTATCCGTTCCATTTGAGTACGTATATTGGTTCCGATTAATTAGATCAGATGCGTTTGTAATGTTATCCGTTGCGCGGGTCAATCTTATGACTCTTCAATTTCATTAAAAATGTTGGGCGTACTTATTTCGCACTTGGCGGGAACCCATATATGTACTCAAACTGAATAAAGCCTGCGTAGACAAGTCATTCCACATACAAACGTGTGGGAGCCATATTGCATCGCAATAGCTTGCAGTAGGCACCTTCAGTGTATAAGTTATCGGGCACAGTGTCAGACAGAATGGTACACTGTCCAAACACGAGGATATATAAAATAAAATTAAAAACGGCGGCTGGTACGTTACAACTTATCTGCGGGGCCATCAGTCCCTAGAAGATGGGTAGCATGCGTCTGGCCGAAATATCGTGTGACCGGCTGCGTACCCGAAACTTTTATGAACAGTGTATCCGCCGGGAGAATTTTAAGTTCACATAGAACAAACATATTGCGGCAGTTTTCCACGCTTGTCAATGTTTATAACGTTGTATCTCCTGAACTATAAGTCGTACGATGAAATAATTCGGTTTATAAAACTGAAAAACTCTGTGACTGCGTATGAGATGGTTACACGGCTACCGATTTATTATAATGTCAACCGTATTGAATACATCGTGCTTATGGACAACATACACTATGAGATCTAAAGTATCCGGACGCCCCCAAAAACATACGGTATTCATATTAGGTGCACTGTGCTGCCACCTACAGCCACGTACTCCATCCAACGTCTTCAGCAGTCAGATCGTGAGAGAGCAGAATGGGGCCCTCCGTGGAACTCATGGACTTCGAACGTGGTCAGGAGATTGGGTGTCACTTGTGTCAGAATGCGAGATTTCCACACTCCTAAACATCCCTAGGTCCACTGTCTCCGATGTGATAGTAATGTGGAAGCGTGAAGGGAAACGTACAGCACGAAAGCTTACAGGCCGACCTCGTCTGTTGACTGATAGCGGACCGCCGAGAGTTGAAAATGCTGTACAGTGGAATAGGCAGGCATCTATTCAGACCATCACACAGAAATAACAAACTGCATCAGGATCCACTCCAAGTACACTGACATTTTAGCGGAAGGGGGAAAAAACTTGGATTTTATGGTCGAGCGGCTGTCAATAAGCAGCAAATCACTCAGGGCAACGACGTACGACGCCTCGCTTGGTGTAAGAAGCGTAAACATTGGACGATTGAACAGTGTAAAAACGTTGTGTGGCGTGACGAATCACGGTGCACAATGTGGCGATCCTATGGCAGGGTGTAGGTATGGCAAATGTCCGGTAAACGTCATCTACCAGCGTGTGTAGTGCCAACAGTAAAATTCGCAGATGGTGGTGTTATTGTGTGGTCTTGTTTTTCATGGAAGGGGCTTGCACCCCTTGTTGAATTGCACTATCATAGCACAGGTCTACATTGATGTTTCAAGCCCCTTCTTGATTCTCTGTGCTGAAGAGCAACTCGGTGATGTCGATTGCATCTTCACACTACCAGAAGCATAGTTTGTTTGCAGATGATACAAGTATTGCAATAAAACGTACGTCAAGCATAGTTATAGAAAGGTCTGCTAATGATATTTTCATGAACATTGGTTTAAATCCAACTCATTGTCATTAAACTTTGAAAAGACTCACTACATGCAGTTCAGAACAAGTAAGAGATATTCCTGCCAGCATATGCATTAAGTATGATGAAGAGCAGATAGAAGAGTTCGTCAGTATTAAATTCCTGGGGTAACTCTTCAAGTCAGTCAAAAGTCTTCACAGTCCAAAAGCGTGTAATACGTATTATTTGTGGAGTAAATTCACGGACGTCATGTAGAAGCCTCTTCAAAGAACTGGGTATATTAACTACTGCCTCTCAATATATTTATGCCTTAATTAAATTTGTCATAAATAATATATCCCTTTTCCCAACAAACAGCTCAGTTCATTCATACAATACTAGGAATAAAAATGATCTACACAAGGACTTAAAAATACTTACTTTAATTCAAAAAGGAGTCCACTACACAGGAACACACATTTTCAATAATTTACCATCAAGTATAAAAATGTAGCTACAAATAAAGATCAGTTTAAGAGGAACCTAAAAGACTTTCTAGTGGCCAACTCCTTCTACTCCATTAGTGAATTTCTAAATGGTATGTATCTGTATTTATATTATTAGTATTATCTATTATTCATATATTATTCAGCTTGTAAATTTGGTTTCTTGACAAGTTCCACATCCACGAGGATCTCCTCAACATGTATCTACGGAACGAAAAACTAATCTAATCTCAACACGATCGAGCATCCGTTCATACTGCACGGCCTGTGGTGGAGTGGTTACACTACAATAACATACCTGTAATGGACTGGCCTGCATAAAGTCCTGACTTGAATGCTACAGAACAGATTTGGGATGTTTTCAAACGCCGCTTTAGTGGCAGGCCTCGCCGACCTACATCGATACCTCTTCCTCAGTGCATCAATCCGTGAAGAATGGGGTGCCATTTCCCAAGAAACCATCCAGCACCTGATTGAACGTATGCCAGCGAGATGGAAGCTATGATAAAGGATAAGGGTTGGCCACGCTATACTGAATTCCTGCGTTACCGCGCCACGAACTTGTAAATCAGGGCAGGCGGCGGTGGCCGAGGGGACTGCGGCGCGTCAGTCACGGTCTGCACGGCCGCTACGGTCGGGGGTTCGAATCCCACCTCGGGCATGGAGATTTGTGCCGTCCTTAGTGTTAGCTAGTTCATAAGTAGTTTGTGAGTTTAGGGATTGATGACCCCGTAATTAAGTCCCATAAGCTCTACAAACATTTGAATATCTGTCAGCCAGGTGACCTAATAATTTTGATTACATAGTGTATTTGATGTAAATTGTTATCAGTTACATAAAATTACCTGTTTTCCTATGAAAAATTTTTGACTACGATTTCTAATCTTGCAGAAATGGGGAAAACTCAGGTCTTGAATTTGAGTTAATCATTTAGCTTTTAGTGCTGGACTACGTGCAGGGCTGCGTATATGTGCTCTTCGGGTTTTTAATAGATGTAAAAAGCACATTGTTTCACGTATACATGTGGCCGGGAGGAAGGGGCGGTACAATTTCCGTATATGTGAGTTTTTATTTAGTTCTGACACACAGCTTAATAAATTCGCACTTGCCATTTCTCTTACGTCGTCTTCTCCTAGTCCAAGATTTTCTGAATTCGTGTACCACTGTGTTTGACAATGTATCTTGTGAATCGTGACTTTGATATCCTAACATTAAAGAGACACATACCCCACACAAAGTGGGCGTTGATTGGATGTTTTTCAGCGACATGCAGTGAACGGTACAACGAGACTCGCATTGCCTCCTGTCTGGGGCTAACAACAGTTACGTTCCATTTAACTTTTTAATGGAGTAACGACGTCAGAGACTCGTTTTAACTACAATTAAATGCTTTTAATTAAAATGCAATTTGTAGTGTTTGGAAGCTTTTAACCAGTGAAGTTTTTGGAAAACGTTCCCATTATTTTCACTGTTGTTAGCGAAATATGAATAATTGACAATCTGGAATCCAGACGTACGTGCGTTGGGTAACTGTGTTATCATATATTGAGTTAAGTAGAGGGACGTAAACCAGTGACACACATGTCAACATAACCGAATATTGACGCATTATCTTTTCATGCTAGTCCTAGCAAATCAAGGCCTGATTAGTTAAACCAACCGAAATAAATTAATAATTTCACTCGCTGTGCCCCAAAGATTCGATAAATACATGCCATGTCAGAATTATATTTTTATTCCACCTGGGATCACTAGAACTGAAAAAATTAATGGTCGTTAATGGAGAATAATTTTTATTAGTTATTTGATGTGGGTATATGGCAGACCCACTAGTCACACATCACCTACGATGATCCGATGAACAGCGAAACACTATACTATTAAAACCTGTAACAGTCTGTTCGCCTGCAAGAAACACCTATTAAGAAAATTAGATCCAAATGATTCAACAGTCACATTTGGAGTACAGTCTTAATAATAATAATAATAATAATAATAATAATATGGTTTTCTGTTCCGCAGGACCTAATTGAAGACTAAGACTCATTGGTCAAGGAACAAGTCAATATATGAAGTTTAACATAAGAATGGCAATAGAAGAATTTTAAGTAGTTCTATGCACACGACAATCTTAAGACTAAGTGAAAAAGAAACAGTAACGAAAAAAAGAAATTAGATTAATTGTTTAACTTTTCTAGCAGCTCCTAAACAGAAAAAAAGGAATGAGCCATGAGGTAACTCTTCAATTTAGATTTGAAAGCGCGTGGGTTAGTACTAAGATTCTTGAGTTCTTGTGGCAGCATATTGAAAATTGATGCTGCAGAATACTGTACACCTTTGTACACAAGTATCAAGGTGGTTGGATGAAAATGTAGATTCGACTTCTGTCTAGTATTCACCGAGTGAAGGCAGCTAACTCCTCGGAACAAGCTGATATTATTAATAACAAACGACATTAAAGAAAATACAAATTGTGACGCCAGTGGCAGAATTCCCAGACTACTGAAAAGGGATCGACGTGACGTTCGTCACGTTTAGTTTTGGAACAAGATCCTGAACATGGGATTTCCAGGACAGCTTACTGTCTATCTGAACACCTAGAAATTTGAACTTTTCAGTTTCACTTATCATATGCCCATTATGCGTAATCAAAATGTCAAATTTCGTCAAATTATTGGTTATAAATTGCAAAAACTGAGTTTTACTGTGATTTAACATCAATTTGTTTTCTACATGAACTAATCACTTGAACTACATTATTTGACACCGTATCAATATTACCAACAACATCCTTCACTACCACGCTGGTATCATTAGCAAACAAAAATATTTTACAATAACCTGTTATACTCAAATGCATCTTATTTATATAAGTAAGAAACAGCAGTGGTACCAAAACAGACCCCTGGGGCACCCCACACTTACCTGTGCCCCATTGTGATTGTACGTTACTGACATTTTGAAAACTGTGCAATATTACCTTCTGCTGTCTGATGTTCTCATTTGTTGTTGGGAAACATGAGTGAAATATTAAAAAATGTGTCCATAAATAGTGACATACATCGTTAAAACAAAAATCCGTAATATCGGGGCCAACATAATGAGACTACAGTTTGCAGATTAGTTTTTGATTGATTATAGGTGAACTTTATGTAAAATAGATACAAGATGTTGAGATGATTAATATTTTCGGCTGATCAACTTAATCGATCAAATCAGGTGGTATTCCTATTGGAAAGGTTGGCACTTTAACCCTAATCCCCATTTAGAGTTGCCACTTTTTTCAGTCATTTAAAATTTTCTTTGGGGGAGCAGAAGATTGATTACTCTCCAGATATTTCCTTTATGGAGCTTTTACTTTCATCCATAATGCCCACATAGATTAGGTACTTTCAACTCAAATATATTTTCTCTCTATTTTCTTTTCCACTTGCATTAGTAAATAGAGAAGTTATCAACCATTTAATAATGCAGTGACTGTAAGGTGGAGAATTTTGGAATAAAGAAAATCTATTGAGTCTTTGATTGCAATAGTTTTAATTGGAATATTACACTCAACGAGAGCTCGTGATACATAACTTTAGTCTCCGTTATTGTAAGGCACTGTGATATCACTGTATCACTTCATTTCAAATCAATAATTAGACACTGTCACTGTACACTCTAAATTAATTCATTCAATTATCTGTCACTTCAATCACGATTTGGCCGTATTTATTACTTACATCAGGAATGTTCCATTTCCCACCTTGCAAAGCATCGATACAGGATGAGCTGAAAATACGGTGTAAAATCTCGTGTGTGCAGTGATAGTGATTCCGTACTATATGCTTGCATCGTTGTTAGTCATCTTTGCAAACAACTGCCACGCGATCGGTAATGTAGTGCGGTTCAATCACTATGGCTGATAAACTGTCTCAAAATGCAATAAATTCTGTAAATGTTTTTCGATTTTAAATTTCTGAAGTATATAGCTACTGAAAAAAAAGTGTTTTGCAGGAGACTGTTATTGTCGCACCAAGATCATTGACATTGCTTTCATAACGAGGTTAACAACAAATCTCTATTGTGACATTTGTCAGGTCTTTCTTTTTTTTTTTTTTTTTTTTTTTTAATTTAAGCTGTTCGTTATACTGTGCTTTTGAAAAGAGTTATCAATGTCACCTTACGAAAAACCTTACTGTTCATTTAGCTAGTAATCTCTAATTGTATGTTTGAGTCCAAATCTGTTGATCGCCTCATATGTCTTTAACACTATCTGAGGTTTTTTTTAAATTTTATTGGCACTGTGCAAAGTTAATTAATTGATCATAATAATTATCGTCTCCTAACAGTTAATTACTGTTCAAAATGTTATACTATTCTTTGAATAATCAGTAAATCGTTAGTAAAATTTTGTTTATCTGCCACAGATCTATCTACCATAGAAATTGCTTTTTATCCATAAAAATTTATTTTAAAACTGTCACTCAAATTAATTTTGTCATTCAAGGCTAATTTCAATGAATTTGGTTATCAAGAAATATCACAGATGAATTAGTTCCACTTTATATTTTAAAGGAAAGAAGTAGTGTCACGACGTTACAATGAACACTATTACAAATATAATTCTTTACTCATCTTTATGATGAAGCAGTTCCTCGGCGGTTTTAGAAAGCAGGACATTCCAGAATAAGAGAGAAAAATGTCGCACAATCATACAGTTCTTTTAGATGATTCCTTGATCAATATGTGCTAACAAATGCTTTCAGACATTAACTTCACATAAATTGACACTTTTTTTAAAAATTGACACAGTCTTTAAATTTAATTTTCTGTAGGTGGACTGATTTCGCGTACCGCGATTGTTTCATGACAGACGTGTAAAGATTCCTTATTGTTTCCGCACGACACGATGGTTGGGGGCCGACCCGAAGACTCGAATCTGCACTTGCAGATAATTTAGCGAAATGGCATTTCCGCACTTTCAAGAAAAAAAAACATTTCACTATCAAATGCATGTGGTACCGCGACTGTGACTGTACCATACCGACTGAAGAGCTACATTCGGTCACGGCGAGGTCCACTCACAGACTGCTGGCGCAGCGATGCGAATTGTTTAGCCGCGCAGAATTCTGCGCTCTCTACAGTCATTTGTTTTGTTCAGAGATATCTTTTACTCACAGTCCATTCTCAATCAGATGTGAGTTACAAAATAATAAATTACAATTAATACATTGTATTTCAAGTTACACGTACAAAATACTTACAATAAAAACACTTGACAAGACTTATAAAATGCAAGTCCCCGTAATAAATAGCATTGATATGAAATGTCAGTGTGAAGTCACTAGCATTGACAATTTCTGAAGAGGCAGAAGAAATTGAGTGTACTACAAAACGTTTAAAAAGCAACTTCATAATTGGTCACTCGGATAACACTGACGAAAATAAAAGAACACCCTCATATAGTTTTCAGATTCACTTATGATATTTCGTTGCAACAGTGCATATTGGGTAAATGGTATGATAACATTACATACAGATCAATAGCTCAAACATTACTGAGGTACCAGTTATTGAACAATGCTGAAACACATCAATACATACACCATGGAATTCTTCTAGATAAAGCGTTGTGGTACGAATGGGAGAGTGTAGAAATGGTTTAAATCATACCTAACAGGAAGAGTGTAGAAAATTGACGTAAGTAGTTCACATTATATGCAAAAGCAGCTTATTCCTCAAACTGGGGAACAATCAGAAATGGGGTTCCACTAGGTTCGGTCTTGCGCCCTTTGCTGTTCTTAATATATATTAATGACTTGCCATTCTATATTCATATGTTGATGAGAGGTTGAACTGGAGAAACTCATTAAATATCTGCTGAAACGTTTGAGTTTACCTACTTATGCTATTAGGGCAATTGCAAATTTTGGTGATAGACATCTCATTAAATTACCTTACTATGCCTATTTTCATTCTCTGCTTTCGTTTGGCATAATTTTCTGGGGTAATTCATGATTGAGTAAAAAGGTATTCATTGCACAGAAGCGTGTAATCAGAATAATTACTGGAGCCCATCCAAGATCATCCTGCAGGCATTTATTTGAAGAGCTAGGGATCTTCACAGTAGCATCACAGTATATATATATATATATATATATATATATATATATATATATATATATATATATATATATATATATATATATATATATATATATTTCACTTACGAAATTCGTTATTACCATTCCCACCGAATTCAAAAGCAATAACAGTGTACATGACTACAACACTGGGAGAAAGAATGATCTTCACTATTCAAGGTTAAATCTAGCTTTGGCACAGAAAGGGGTGAGTTATGATGCCACAAAAGTCTGTGGTCACCTACCAAACAGCATCAAAAGCCTGACAGATAGCCTACTAGTATTTAAAAATAAAATAATTTCTGAATGGCAACTTCTTCTACATTATAGATGAATTTTTTAGATATAAATTAGTAAATCGGAAAATAAATAAATAAAAAATAAAATAAATAAATAAAATTAAAAATAAATTGTGTCATTTAGTACAAAGTAATAATTTGTAAAGACCCCTTTCATTAACCTGACACGTTCCACATCATTACGAATTGTCGTATTCATGATCTATGGAACAAGTACTAATCTAATCTAAACTTCATAAGTACTTTGCTGAACCAATTTTTTAAAATAGCCGTCAAAACACGAAAATTTAAAAGAAATTAAATTAGGAATTTGACTGATGTATATAAGAACGATACTGAATGTGTTCACTATTAACAGAAATAGAATAGTCAAATCATCAAGACAGCATATAAGACAACGACGTTTCAAGGAAGTAAAGGTTAATGTACGTATACTTATTGTACCTATGTCTTTAGTCTATATTATCACGTGAAAAAATGCAATATTAATTATTCCTATGTCATCTATATTACCTTCAGAGAACCTGAAGATGGCAATTATGCTGAAACAGGGATGTCGTAATTAATAAATAATTTCTTCATATAGCAGCATCTTTGATACAACAAAGTTTCTTACAGTGTCGTTATATGACACATATGACGCAGCGGGCTCAGATGTGTACAAAAATTTGTGTGGCGTAGCCTTCATGGGTGGCAATGTGAGAGCTGACTCTCGCATATATTTTGTGAATACTTCCTTGGGATACATTATTCCACGCCTTCTGGACTCGTTCACGGAGTTCTGTAAGAGCCTTGAATTGACGATTCGCACGTGTCAACTGTCATACCCCTCACATGCTCGATTGGAGACAAGTGCAGAGGTCGTACTGGCCAGGGAAGCCGCTGCAGCACGCCTTATAGAGCACCCTGAGTTTGACGTGCGGGGAGTAGCCGATCATTATGCTGCTGGAACAACACATTGTCTCTCTTCTGCGTGAACGAGAATTGTAGTGTATCTTCAGGTATAAGGGGGTACTCACAAACGCCCATCACTGACGGGCAGGCAGAATATGATTTCTTTGCTGAAGACTATGGCCCTTCTTGTACAATGACCAACTTTTGATCACGGATTTAATGGAGATGACCAAAATCTCAACATAATTATACGTGAGAATAAGGGAGAGTCAGTCACAGTGAACTTCATCTGCTCAACTATACAAATTTCCTTGGAATGGATGACAATGGGGATGTAAACATAAAAAAAAAACAGACATACTATGTTTACATTTACTCATATGTCACATTTTGGGGCAGATCTACAAACAATGGGATTAATAAGTTCATTTGTGGAGCGAAAGAACAGTATGCCAAAAACTACTGGATTTGCATTTCATATATGGATGTTTTTCTTACATAGGTATGTAAGCAATGGTATAAGTTAAAATCATCTGTGACGCAATTTTCTGCGGATGGACTTGAAGCTGTTCAATAGTTTTTACAACAACAAACAAACAACTTATTCTTTTCATTCTCCACTCCGAGGAGTGGAGCGGGCTGTTTGAGATCCTGCCCATAAAGAGTCGCGGTTCTATTCAGCCAATTATCAGACAAGCTGATAGTGGGGCAAAGGGGAATCCCAATTGGGAATAAGTGGGAGGGGCTTACCAGTTCCGGCATACGCCTTACAACCAAGGAAAACCTCCCGAAAACCTTGGTCGGAACCGGGGGATTGGGACCAATTTAATTTATCTCCGGGACTTGCCCCGGACTAAAAATGGATTATCGAGAGATTTCAGTAGGAGCTCGAAAAGAAAGAAACTATCTTCTTTTTGACTGCGAGAGCACATAATGAAAAATGATTCACTTTAAACGAAATGAAAATACACTTTAACATTTCACACTAGGCATTACACAAGAACTAAGAAAATAGTCCAAACTGAAACATTTGGTGCAAACTTTCCTGTGTTTTTGATAGGACAAAATTCAAATGTTTGTAAATCTATGGGACTCAACAGCTTGGTTATTAGTCCCTAGCTTACAAACTACTTAACCTAAGGTAAACTAAACTAAGGACAACACAAACACCCATGCCAGAGGGGGGAATCAAACCCCCGACGGCGGACGGCCGCGCGCACCGCAACACGGCGCTCCACTACGCGCGGCTAATCCGCCGCGGCTTTGATCGGTCACAAAAGCTCCATAAGTACTGGTTCATTTGAAGCATTGCGAATTGTGTGGGTAAAATCTGGAACAAATAATGATAGGCTTCTGTTTAAACTCTATAATCCACTTTCGCGAGCCATTACATCCGTGCGGTTTTGTAGTATAAAACCGTTAACTGCTGATCGCATACTTGAGTTGGCAGTATTGATCGCCACACGGAAAGGCCGTGTGCTCCGAGGCTTCATGCTACGGCCTGGGTGGCCGTTCCCGTCGACGTTCTAGTCCTCCGTTGAGCATGGCTGTGTGTGTTGGCATTAGTGTTAGTTTAAGTAGTTTGTAATTCTAGGTACTAATAACCATAGTAGTTTCGTCCAATAGGCTTACAAACATTTGCAGTGTTTACCAAGTAATCTATGAGAATTTCCTCACAGCCCCAAGGATTCCAAAGGACACAGAAGCATGAACCGCAATCGGGAATAGTATCGATTATTATAAGAACAGTTATTCGACATTTCTCCCTCAGGTAGTACTTCACGGGTTTCAGGTATAACAGCGATCACTGACGAAATATACGGGAGAAACAGGCAGACAATAAGGGAGACGGGAGAATTTAAAAAAGCGCTAAAATACTGAACCCGCATAATACGGGAGAGTTGGTCTCCCTACCTCCATGTCATCTCCCAAGCGATTTTCTGATGTACCAATCAGTGCAGGGCCGTGATTGTAAGACTGGCTAGAGGTGTGCATTCCCATGGTGCAAGCGACAGTGACCGGTTTGCAACAATTGGTGTTGACACGTCTAGGCTCTCAAATCCTCTCGTCTGTACTTTGGTAGTTGTCCGGTCCGTCCCTAGTGCCCTTACAATACGATGGTCTTGGTGGACGTTGAGAACCTGGCCTATGGGTGTATGGAAAGTTCTGCGCAACTGAAGCAGCACGTGAAAAACTGTGGCAGTTCTCCGAATTGGACCACTCCGCCACTCGGAAGGCCACGATTTGTTCCTTTTACACCTCAGTTGACTGCAGAAACCTCCAGTGCGTCTTTGTGGCATCGCGCCTGTTTTTTCATAAGTTTGGCATCAAATAAGAACACCGGCTATAAACATTTCCTATTAATGGGTACATGCAGAAGGCGCTCTCGCAACTGTGTAAGAACGCTTTTGGCGGACGACGTCGAAGCCATTTTCAACACATCTACCATCCCCCAGGTGGCATCTTCCGTCATCAGATCAAAATGACATCGTGTTTCCAGGTATACTAATTTTTTCGGTAGTGTATTACTACTAAGGCATTGATAAATATTTTATCATTCCTCTTCATATTCATTGCTCAACTTCAGCGAAAATGGCAATAAAAAACTACTGTATATTCACATTCGATACGTCAGATGAGTAGAAAACGAGATTTTTTTTTAAAAATGAGCTACACTCTTTTAAATACGGTGTGTGTGGAGGTAGAAGGCGTGTGACTCAACTTGGGGCCAGTAACTGCTCTACCTGAAGATAGCTATACACTTAGCTGACAAATCCAATACAATGTGTATCAGAATTTTTGTTGAGAAACTTGAACATTTCCTACGTAAAATTTTAAATATAGCTGCTATTATCAGCGACCCTTACAACGCCAAAGGATAAAATAGAAGCCCTCGGTCGCCAATTAAAAATTATTTGACCTGGCTTCGGCCTTATAAAATAAAACAAGCCACATAATAAAATATACAATTCTGCTGTAAAGGTTACGTCACAAAATTTAAAATAAATTATTAGCAAAAGCTAGCCACTATGGGCTGCACGCCTGCACGGAGGCATCAGACTCTGTGAAATTTCGTGCGAGTGCATGCTGAATTGTGATTCGCAGGTAAAAAGAACGGCGTTTCAATCCCGATTCCGCTGCACCACACGCTGGCTGGAGTGGTGTCTGGAGATTCGATTACAGACAATGGCGGCAACATGCAGTACTAATTCCTCTTCCTCCAGATGGGGGTGAATTTTCATTCATGTCATCTTTGTACAGTGTGTTATACCCCAAATAACTTTGGCTGCGAAATCTTCGGTCTTTCTTGCTGTTGCATTTTTGAGACCAGGCAGAATATATCTGAGGATGAAAAGGTGGGAAACATCTTAACCACCAAAGCGATTCAAATCTGAATATGCCGCTTTGGGATAACGTAGTGCGACATGTAGTGACGCGAAGCGTTCATCGTCACCTCCTCCTAAAATATTCAAGGCTGTGCCCTCAGCAGGCAAGGTGAAGCTCACCGTCTTTTTCGACGTCCGAAGTCCTGTACTCATCGAATTCCTCGAGCACGGAAATAAAGAAAAATGTTTGTAATTCTATGGGACTAAACTACGTAAACTAGGTTAAACTAACCTAAGGACAACACGCACATTCATGCCAGAAGGAGGATTCGAACCTCCGACGCGTGAGGCCTCGTGATCTATAACGTGACGCTCCAGACCACTCGGCTACTCCCGCGCGGCGAAAAATCATTAACAGTGACGAGTAACGTGAGACATTGCGTAGCCTGCGCACGTCCATGAAGAGATGACTGGCTATTGTCACAACCACAGGAATTCAGGGAACAGGGAATCCTTCGGCTCGTTAAACAGCTCGTTTTACAGCTCGTTTTACATCTCGTTTTACAGTTCCCGATAACAAATTCGATGGTTACACATTTTTGATTGCCATCTTATGTAGAACGACACTAGAAGCCAATAAATAAAATATTTTCAATTACGATGAAATTACCGGTCTACATGTAGGATAAAGAAGTGTTACGGATTGATGGCAATTCTCAGACACTGCAGAACTGCATAGGGCGATATGAGCATTACTGCAAATGTTGTCTGAATAGCCAAAAGGATATTATGTGATGTAAGGTTGAACGTTCATCGGGTGACACAGTCACCTAAGAGCTTGAGTTACTCGCAAAAATTGATGTAATAAGTATTCACATCTTGATGAAGGGACGGACTCGTGGAACACCGAATTGCTTCTTATGAGAAATCGTCAGTACCATACTTCGTCCATGAATTTAAACTGGATTCTCAAAAACATATATTTGCTAGACACCTACCAAAGAGACGGTGCTATTCTTTCTAAACTAAGTAGGCAATCGTCAAATACGTGTGGTTCAAATTCAGACAGGGTCGAAGGTAAATGAAAATTTCATATCAAATATATTGATAAGAGACATCAAACATACTTTGCAACGCAAAACAGGTAATAGCAACGAAAAAAATAATAAAAAAAATGTTACTGTTGTGGTGGTCTTCAGACTGGTTTGATTCAGCCACCCAGGCTGCCCAGCCCTGTGCAAGACACTAAATGTCTGAATAAAAACGGCAACCACATGCTTTTGAATCTGATTACCGCATTCGTCTCTCTGTCTCCCTCTACCATTTCTACCCCAGTGTATTCCCTCCAATGGTAAATTCACGATTCCATGATGACTAACAATGTTGTATAGTTTTCAAAATGACAAGCCAAGATCGCACACTAACAATTTATTAAATGACGACTGGTTTCGGTGCACTGTGTCACCATCATCTGGTCACATATATGTTATAATCTGGTCATCTGTTAAAAAAATTGGGTATAAAATAACAAGTGCAACATTGCACTTAGTCACTATGTAAAAAAATACTTAAAATCATGACACCTTACAAAATACTCGATTTTGTAAGGCGCCAGTAAGTGTAAGTGACGGCGCCACTCACGGGAACAGGTTGAACTAAGTTTGAAAACAGATTTGCTACCATTAAATACTTTTAGTAAGATTGGCTTCAAGAATTATTCGCAGGAGCTCAATGTTGGCGCCACGTATGGCAAAGTCAATATAGAAGATGTTCTTCCGCACCCTACCACTGTATCGCGGCATATTAAAGAAAAGGCCTACAAAATACGGGGACAATGGTGTCCAAGCTAATATGTGCTTTAAAGAACAAAATGTGCTCTTTAAATGCTGATCTGACGTCTGATAACTACAAGGAGATACGCTGCACATAATGCACGATTAGACTAATGTATTACCGTTTGTCTACCAAAAGGAACGAAATACTATATACAGAAATTACAGTTTTTAACGTTGCAGTTACTGAAAGACATGATCACCTCAATGGACGAAACTCCAGAAGTTTCCAAAATATTTAAGAACTTTCTTCTCGAGACAGGTTTTGTTGAATTTTATACTTTCTGTGAGTTTTACCATTTTTATTTTAAGTCATATGTATTCCAGAAAATTCCCAGTGTCACATACAATAACCGGGAATTTTCTGGAATACATACGACTTAAAATAAAAATGGTAAAACTCAAAGAAAGTATATTTAAAAATGTTTAATGATTGTAAAGTTCATGGGACTTAACTGCGGGATCATCATTCACCAACACCAAACACCAAATGTGACATATACAGTTGTAGTATTTGGGTTATAGAACTGATTGTAAACAACGAAAGACATTTGTAAAAGAAATAAGTAAGTTGTTAATATGAAGCGGTGGTCTCTCATCTCTGATATACATTAATGACTTGCCATTCTACATTGATGAAGATTAGTTCTTTTTGCTGATGATACAAGTATAGTAATCACATCCATAAAACGAGAACTAACTGCTAACTGTAAATAACGTCTTTCACAAAATTATTAAGTGGTGCTAAGCAAACGGACTCTCATTAACTTTTGATAAAACACAGCATATACATTTCCGTACAGTAAATGGCACAGCTCCAGTAATGAATATAGAGTTTGAACAGAAGTCTGTAGCTAAGGTTCTTCTAAATTATCGTTCGTTTTGAAGGGAAACGAGAGTTTTTCAAAATTTTTAGATGTGTGAATTAATGAGAGATTAAACTTTAAGCAACACATTAATTGTCTGCTAAAATGTTTGGATTCAGCTACGTATGCTGTTAGGGTTTTAGCAAATTTTGGCGATAAGAATCTCAGTAAAACAGTTTACTACGCCTATTTTCATTTACTGCTTGCATATGGCATCATATTCTGAAGTAATTCACTATTGAGTAAAAAAGTATTCATTGCACAAAATCGTGTAATCAGAATAATTACTGGAGCGCGCCCAAGATCGTTCTGGAGACATCTATTTAAGGATTTACGTATCCTCACAGCTACTTCAGAGTATATATATTCACTTATGAAATTTGTTGTCAATTATCCAAACCAGTTCACACACATGTTCACATGTTTGTAAATCTATCCGACTATACTGCTTGGTTATTAGTCCGTAGCTTGCAAACAATTTAAACTAAGGTAAACTAACCTAAGGATAACACAGACACCCATGCCTGAGAGGGGACCCGAACCCCAGATGGCGAACGGCCTTGCGCATCCGGCATGGCTAATCCCCCGCGGCAAACCCAGTTCAAAAGTAATAGCAGTGAGCGTAGGTATAACACCAGGAGAAAGGATGATTTTACTATTCAGGGTTAAATCTCACTTTGGCACAGAAAGGGGTGAATTATGCTGCCACAAAAGTTTTCTGTCACCTACCAAACAGCATCAAAACCTGGCAGATAGCTAACTAGCATTTACAAATTTATTAAAATAACTGAATGACAACTTCTACTCAATGGATGAATTTTTAGATATAAATTAGGAAAAATAAAAATAAAAAATAATAATAAAAAGAAAAATAATACATAATACATTTGTGTCATATAACATTTTGTTTAATGTAATATCTTGTACAGACACCTTTTATTACACTCACAAGTTACACATTACTACGAAGGGTCGTATTCATGATCTGTGGAACAAGTATTAATCTAAGCAGTCTGACCAAGCGCAGCCTGCTGGCGCTGAGTGCGCCGGTCACTGGCGACTAGAGGTCTGCAAATCGCCGTTTTCGCTCGCTCGTACTCGGTCGAGTGCGCAACGCTCGGCGGTGGCGCGCCGAGTGTGTTACGCTCGCAGCGAGCGTGTTGACACTCGAACGAGGCTGCGTGGGGCGGGTCGGGCAGAGGCCGCACAGCGTAGTGCTGCCGCTGTACTCGCAAGAAAATCTACCCAAGTGTCACTCTCCGATTTTACGAAATTTGCATATTTAAGTGGTGAACTGTCCCTCCAAAATTGGGGCTAAAATATAAAAATCGCGATAACTTAGAGATTAGTGAAGCGATGTTAATAATTTTTGGTATGAAAGTATCTTTTGATAAAAGAAATTTCATAGATTCAACCTCGATTAAATTAAAACGATTTTTTGAGTACAAAAAAATTGGACGCTTTAGCGGTAGCTGCCCCCCTAATTGTCGCTCCCTCTGATACTTTCATACCAAAAATTATTAAAATCGTCTTACTAATCTATAAGTTATTGCGATTTTTCTATTTTAGCCCCAATTTTGGTGGGACCGTGTACCCTCTTAAATAAGTTTTTCCTTCGCTAAAAAAATACGTGTCTCATAGATTTTAATGTTTTATAAAATATCCAAATTTCATAAAAAGCGGAGAGTGACTCTTTGGTAGGTTTCCTTCTCAGTCGCTAAGGCAGCGGCTCTGTGGCTCTGAGGTGTGGGCTTCTTTTGCGTCTGACTCACCCTCACTGACTAAAGGAACTAAAATCAGTTATGCTGTAGACGTGTATTCCTGCATAGTAGCATGTAACCACAATATCATTATACCGCAAACGAGACAAAAAGGCTGTTTTCACCAACTACAACATTTGGAAGTAATGTAAGGGATCCAAAGAGAAACTATGGAACGAACCACCTTTTTTTTGCAATGTACAAAAGTGAATGTTACCGTACAATAAAGTATAGATCGAAAGTAACAACATTATCCCAAACTATACGTTGGTGGCATTGTAATAGCAATGTAGTGTTAAAGTATCATTGAAACGTTGTAGACCGATTCGAGTTCTTGTATCAGAAATCAGTTTCACTAGGTGCATTTGTAGCGGGCACACAATATATTCTGTTTGCCAATACAGCTACCTGAAGAAAGAGAGTAATGTTGCGTTTCTACCATTCAAACAGATCGTCGTAATCACCATCAATTCTTGCTAAATAAACGTCCATCTCAATGGGGGATTGCGCCTCGCGCATTTCACAGTCCAGCCATTCCGAAAAAATGCACTTCACTCTTTTGGCTGGTGCACCCGGGTGACATTCTTCAGACGGCCCTAAATAAATATAACACATATATCACTGAAACAGCGGGAGCACCATAAATTCTTACAACTGTGTAAACAATTGGAACAAGAGGATTTAAAACAGGTACAAGATATATGAACATTAGACGACAATAAGATCATGACGACGGAAGAAAGTGCAGATCCTGTATATTGCACACAAGTCTGCACGCGTTCTTTATTATGTATATAAGAAAGAAGACAGTGGCAGTGGGGGTTATATGAATGTTGCAATTGGAAAAATTCCCGTTAAGGACTCACTCGGAAAAGGTAGAGGCGCAGCAACCACGCACAGTGCCAAAATGCTACGGGAATATATATTAACGGGGTCCAACAGAGAGAGAGAGAGAGATGCACAAAACTAACCTAACGGGTGTACATCAATATCGTGTATTTAACATCAATATAAAAGACGGACAAAGTATTTCAGCACTTGAGAGTGATAAGAGGAATGGATATAAAAGACAATCATTTTCTCGTTAAGACGGCAAGAAACACCTACCACTAAATAGGCACTAACAGTCCACAAAATGGGAACAAGAAAGAAATAAAGATCATGGAAATCGCATTTATTAAATGATCTTAGCACAGAAACTTTAATCACGTATAATAACCTGTATTGTAAAGTACAAAATGCGAAACTGAATGGCTAGTTCAACTGGATCGAGAGAACAGCGTTCGAAGAACCCGGGAAAGGAAACAATTCCAAATTTTGCAGTCAGGATTTATTCTGTAGCGTCTACTTTGCTCCCGACACTCGCCTTGGACTCGAGTGTCGCTGCGGTGGGCGACCGATTGGCGAGCGGGCAGTGTGGACGGTCGGACCAGTCGAGCGTCCGCCGCTCGAACGAGCGTGCAGGAAGTCGAGCGCAGCCACAGGCCTTGCCGCAAGCTGCAGTACCGACACCTGTCGGACTGTCAGAAACGACATGTATCACGCGATTCGAGCGAGCAACCGAGCGAGGTGCAGACCTCTACTGGCGACCGACGGAGCGTTCGGCGCGCTCGGCCGAGCGCTGGCGATCGGTTGCCCACAACCGGTTAAAGAGGACGCTCGGCCGCGTACTCCCGAGAGCCAGAGGGCGAGCGGGACTCGCCGGTAAAAATCGGACGTAATGCAGACCTCTAGTATCTACACACTGTAAAACTTTCAAACATGCATAATGAAAACTGTATTTTAAAAAATCATTTCTTTTGGAGTGACCCTCGTACATCCAAAAAGAACTCACTATGGATCACTTGGAACGAAACGAAAACGTAATCTAATCTAAAGATAGGGAAGCTTCATAGGTCACGCTCACGCCATAGCACAGGTACTAAGATGCACGCAGCAGAATGGAAGAAAAGTCACATTATATATACCACCAAGACGCTTCGTAGTCTTATTCTATTCTGAGATTTTATATATATATATATATATCAGCGCGATCACACTACCGTTTGACTCGAACCAGACAGGGCCTATAAAAGGCGACAGTCAATCGAAACTTTCAACATCAGTGATGGTCTACATCTACATACATTCTCAGCAATCTATCCAAAAGTCCGGAGCGGAGGATACTCATTACAACTAGTACTAGCCCCTCGCGAAAGAAAAAGGGCGGTAGCACGCATATATTTGGGAGACACGTTAGAACAAACAAAAGTAGTAATAAGAAAGTTTGAATACCTAGTAGCAAGTTGAAACTACACTTACCGCAAAAATACTAAATCCATAATGGAATCTTAGGTAAACTGGCTAAAAGAAGTTACACGAAGTACACATTCAATATTATTAACAATTAAAGTAACAAAAGCATAAGCTTAATTCACGCGAACAAAAAGGAGAAGTAAAACGTTGTCTGGTCTTATTTTCCTTAACATCCAGTCCATTATTTTTTCCCACGTTTTCCATATGGTATCTTCTTCGCAGATTTTGCGAAAAACCTTATCCCTTATTAGTCCACCTGATTTCCAATAGTCCTCCGTACTACCACATCTCAAGCATTTCGGTTCTGTTCAGGGTTCTACTTTTTATGATTCAACTTCGTTCACCCCTGTGCTTCAATAATCTTCCTCAAATTACCTTAACCACGAATGCCCACCTGAACTGTGCATACCAGCTTTTCATGTTCACATGGCTCCCTCACTTCTAAGGTAGCAAAACCACTTAGCATACATCGTGATACCAATTTAAATATTAAGATACTGTCTGTTTACATTACTTCTCATTACCTATTTTGGTTTATTCTGAATTCAAGTCCTTAATTCAATAGACTATTCATTTAATTAAATAGTTCCGGTAATTATCTTTCAGTTTAACTGAGGATAGCAATGTCATCAGTGAATCCTATCAATGATATCATTTACCTTTACAACTATAGTTGTCAGTGTTGGTTTGCTGACGAATCTGATGAGGAAAAACGTATCACCTGTTTACAACAACTTTTTCTCTTTATTACTTCCCTAAGCACAAGTAATCGTCCTCCAGTTACACCAGATAGTGTTGATACTAATGTGACCATATATTCCTCAAACCTCACATCCGTACCTTATTTCCCCAACAAACTTAGACTGCGCATTTGCATTTCCAGTTTCAGAGTTTCTAGTTCCGCTATTATGTTCAGACATGAAATTCCACACTACCAAACGTAGGAAGTAGGATATTTTTCTAATTGGCAACTTCCCCTTGGTAATCCCCTACTTGAGATTCCAACGGACCAGAATGTTTATCCAGTGGACATTGGTAGGGGAGGGGGCGGTGAGGAAAAAAAATTGAAAAGGAATTTTTTTTATTTCAGCAAATGAAATAATTTTAGCAACACTCGTCACTCTAACCTCTACCGCACGAACACATGTGCGTCACAACAGCCTAATTAAACCAACAGTGGGAAAGGAAAAATACAGGAAGTGGAATGGTGGGCGGGGTTACCTTAATAGTCAATGCTTGTTTTACAAGTGGCTAGTGCACATTTATTAAATTCATGTATATATTTGAAATACGTACACGGACTGAGTTAAACACAGGCCTTCCTGAATATGAGCACGAATGCGTCGACAAATCGGCTTTTAAACCACAGTGGTTAAGAAAGGCAATTTTGAAATTGTGGCAAACAAATTTAAACTTTGGTTAGAATTACAGTCACAAAGCCTGGAATACACAGGTTCAGAAGGAACCGTAGCAAGTAAGAAACTTTAAACATTAACTGAAGTTTAAGACTAAGTTGGCACCACAGATAGTTAAACTGCACAGTCCATAGTTATTTCAGTAAACAGATTCATAACGGAACGAACTTCAGCCTTTACAGTAGTACAGGCTCATAGAACAAACTGCACATTGATCTAACAGGTACAGCTCAGAATAGCAAAAATCCGATCTAACCTTGGCTGAGCTTGATCAGGTTTTACACAGTATCTAATGAGAAACAATACAAGACTCAAAGAACAGACTGTAAATGAGCAAGAAATCAGGTCTAACTTTGGATGAAATGACCAGGTTTTACACAGTATCTAATGAGAAACAATACAAGACTCAAAGAACAGACTGTAAATGAGCAAGAAATCAGGTCTAACTTTGGATGAAATGACCAGGTTTTACACAGTAGCTAACGTGATTAAAGGGCGACGGAGGCAGCCGCTAACAAAGGATAAGGAAAAGGACTAGGCAGGCTCACTTTATTAATAAAGATCAACCACACGGGACTAGCCGGTGTCCTGGTGGACCTTCAGATGCAAACAGTCAAAACTACGACCTAGGAACGGGCCAGGCTCGCAGGAAGGAAACGGCACTGCCTAACACAACACTGATCTCCGGGCAGGCAACGGTCAACCAGCGGGCACACCGCCAAATAAATACCTCAGTGGACTTTAGTCCCCAAAAAACTTAATTGAGGCAATTCACAATGCAATATCAAGACACTCCTTTAACTATCGCCAGCCACATCAATACACTAAAGACGAAGACACGAGGTATGCCAACGCTGAGGCGCCATCGGCACACCCACATAACATACACAAGACAACGCCGCTCAAGCGAGAGGGAACACAGTCACCGGTTTCCTGCTCTACCTAGCAAAAGACAATAGAACCTAACTGTCGCACTGTAGATTTCGATGAGAAGAAACAGCAGGACTAGAAATTCCACCCGGCAGAGTATGGCGCCGCGAAGTTTCAGGCCATCGAAGGACGGGTGAAGCGACCACGCCCCTGCCTCAGCTAGGCGAACAGCGAATCACCTCTCCCGAGCAGCGACAGCATCAAGCTTCCTCCTAGCAACACGACGGGCAAGCCGCCATGTACCTCCCTCTGGTAGCCGAGAGAGAAGCTGGAACTGACCACTCTTCCACCCTGCGCACTCCTATTTATCGCGCCAAGACGGCAACGACTTTAGACGAAAGAGACAGCAGAAAAACGAGCAGAGGATCGTTGGCCGTACCAACCTAAACACGACGGACTCTAACTGGCGCCAGTCCAGAAGAAAGGAAGCAAGGGATGAAAGATGACAAAAGACTAGGCGAGCCGAGATGACACGGTTCAGACATCATCATGACAATTCTATTCCAGAACACATGTTCTGTGGATATCATTTATGCGTCTTCAATGCAGTGGTTTCCATTACCTATTGCATTCACAAGTCTTTCAGTACTGATGACTCCTCCGCATTTTAAAGAAGTGCACTGAACCTCTAACGGCGAGTCCACCATCTTTGACGAGAGCTTCTGGTAGAACTCGGGTGACTTCGTATAAAATAACACTTGGGCCACCAGAGACAGACAGGGCTCGAAATTTAGCTGATTCAGAAACGGATGATAATGCGACAGCTTTTCTCAAATAAAATATAACAAAATCCGGTTTTTATCTGTCCGAACTGAAACAAAAGTTTCATAGAAAATTTACTAAATACTGGGTCTCCACGTCCGAGCATTAAAAATAATTGT
Organism: Locusta migratoria; assembly: GCA_026315105.1. Lineage (NCBI taxonomy): Eukaryota > Metazoa > Arthropoda > Insecta > Orthoptera > Acrididae > Locusta > Locusta migratoria. The sequence goes on along the minus strand of CM048750.1, from coordinate 131,263,045 downwards.
CTCATTACATCAGACAAATTCTGATAGTGGTATAATATTATGAGCGGTTTATTCGCGTATTTCTGTAATAGCCATGAATCCCATGCTTTCGGACCTAAATCGGAATAACGATTAATGAAGTACCGAGCGCAGTAAGGCGCTATACTACGATGCGCGAGGCCGTATCCCGTCGTGGGTTCGAATACCCCCTCGGGCATGCATGTTTGTGTCGGCTTTAGTATAAGGTAGTTCATAAGTAGTTTGTAAGTTCAGGGACTGATGACCCCGGAGTTAAGTCCCTTAAGCTTAAGAAACATTTGAACATTTGAATTTGAACTTGCTGGGGTAGTAACAGTACAACAATATTCAGTACACTTGTAACGAAGCATATTAGGATTTATTCCCATCTGCTTGTATTACTGAACCTCCCGATACCAATGTACATAATACTAGATATGAATGTAATTAGTCTGTTATTTTCTTTTCCAAGAATTTGTTATTCTTTTTTATAGGTTAACAAGATGACATCATTTTCTATTATTTCACACTCTAGAAGTTTGTTTAATTAGCAAATATTAATTAATTCGAGCCATAAGTATATTGTCAGATAGTGTGCTAATTAGTATTTCTGTTGAAACTAGGTAAATTCTTTTCTCGTAATATTAAATTAGGTACAACCATGTTTCACAAATAATTTTATATATGAAGAACAGTCTAGAGTGCAAAAAAAAAAATTACTACTTTCGGTCTTATTTAAGACCATCTTCAGGAAATTAGGCTCTGAAATATATCATAGTTGCATTTGGAGGAATTTTGAGCAATATACATTAGTGTCAAACTTAAACTAAATTAATAAAGAGAAACAAAACGATGTTATACCCATTGATATTGTGGAGCTGGCAGGAAACTTGGAGCCTTCTAGTGCGTCACTACTCGCTGGAGCAAGGTTTACTGCTCTTAAATAGCTGAGGCTGCGCTCCTTTGCCACCTCCACCCATCTTTGATAGCCAATGAAAAGAATACATAGATGAATTTAGCCAAAAAATATAAAATTATAATTAGCCACACATTTCTTTGTCACTGCCTAAGATAAAATAATTATAGTCATCTTTCTGATATTAAAATTAAAACTGACAATAAATAGTATCAGGTTCTTATTAATATTTTCAAACATATTCTATGAGTGGTACTGCAGCACTGTATGTAATTTTACTGGTATTAAAAAATTAACTATAAAATTTATTTAAGATACATGGAAGAACCATTTGGTTCATTTGTCGTTGAAATTAGTGTAAAGCTATTGTTTTATCGATAACGTACAAAGGAAGGTAGATTTTACTTTTTACAATGCTATTGTGATAAAGTAAGGCAAAGGGCATGTATTTTATATACATATGAAAGGTCCCTGATCTATTGTATAAAGCTTTAGGTTGCTATTAAAATATATGCTATGTTGTAACATTGTAAAATATTAGCAATGAGATGCCAAAAACAGAACAAGTTACAATTCAAATGGCGTCATGGAATAAAACACACAACTGTTTTTTAATAGTATAAAGGATAAAATAAGAAATTCACTCAAGTTCAATGATCTTAAATTTGTTTGTATAGTGCCCTGGATGGTCACTTTTGTTTAAAAATCATGTTATATGGTAATATTAAGATAAAACTGATGTGTCAAAAACGTAGAAACTTACCATTCAAATGTCGTTTGACAATGATAATAAAATATAAAAGAAGTTCATAGTTGTCAGTTAACAATAAAAAAGATAAAATTAAGGCATATAATGTGTCTAATAATAAAATTTATATGAGTGTACATTACATTTGTGCATGATGTACATGGCTATCGACTGTAAAGATCGTCAAAGAGTACAGTTTTGCCCTCTTTAGTTTCTGTATAATTACCGTTAATTCAGTAAATATTGTTCATGAATCTATTTTGTTAGATATGTTAAGGAAATACTATTCATTTAACGGAGATATGTATATGAATTTAATCAGAATTATTTACGACATATTTTACTATAGCCAGTTGCACATAACTGATTGCTTTTCCATTATAGTTAATTTAATGCACATAATCAAGAATACGCAATTTTCAGTGACATTGTTTGAAACATATAAATGGGATGCGCTCGCATCGCATATCAGAGTATTGTTTAATCAGTTGCCAAAGCCACAATCTATGCTAGTTCAGAGTAGTGTTTCGGCCGCGGTCTGAGGCACAAGCCACGCCAGTTTGAACTTTAATGTAGAACAATTATGTAAAAATTCGTCAGTGTTGTTAGTGTGGAGAGTGTATCTGCAGTGATCAATTGATATTTGTGCCACTTTACGATGTACACCTCGAACTTTTGTATTCCGCACACGGACAGTGTCAACTCGTATTATTGACGTGTGGAATGTGCATTCCTGGTCACATTAAACGTAATTAAAGAGACTTGTAAGCTGGCCATAAATGGGTACAATTGGGCGTTTATAGACCTTTAAAAGTGTCAAAGAACTGCAATTCTGTGTGATGCATTAGTCATTTGTAGTGAATTGATTTTCACCTCATAGAGGCTGTCAGGACCAGATCTTTAACTTACGCCAGGTAATGGAAAAGTGATATGAGTGGAACAGAGAATTGTATCTGTGTTTCATAGATCTAGAAAAGGCTTATGACCGTGTTCCTAGGAGGAAACTACTGTCAGTTCTACAAGATTATGGTGTAGGAGGCAAACTTCTGCAGGCAATTAAAGGGCTTTACGTAGACTGTCAGGCAGCAGTTAGAGTATATGGCAAATTAAGCTCATGATTCAGGGTAGTTTCAGGGGTAAGACAAGGCTGAAGCCTGTCACCACTATTGCTCATACCATTCTTGGATCATATGTTGAAAACAGTAGACTGGCAGGGCGGGATTAAAATAAGTGAAAACAAAATAAGCAATCTTGCATATGCGGATGACTTAGTTGTAATGGCCGATTCGATTGAAAGGTTGCACACTAATATTTCATAGCTCGGTCAGAGGTGCAAGGATTATGATATGAAAATCAGCATCTCCAAAACGAAAGTAATGTCTGTGGGAAAGAGATTTAAATGGATTGAGTGCCAAATAGGAGGAACAAAGAACAGTTAGACAGTTTCAAGTACCTGGGATGTATTTTCTCACAGGTTGGCAACATAGTGAAAGAACTGGAATCGAGGTGCAGCAAAACTAATGCAGTGAGTGCTCAGCTAAGATCTACTCTCTTCTGCAAGAAGGAAGTAAGTACGAAGACTAAGTTAGCAGTGCACCGCTCTATCTTTCGACCAACTTTGTTGTATGGCAGTGAAAGTTGGGTGGATACAGGTTACATTATTCATAAAGTAGAGGTAAGAGATATGAAAGTAGCAAGAATGATTGCAGGTACTAATAGATGGTAACAATGGCAGGAGGGTGTCCATAATGAGGAAATCAAAGAAAAACTGTGAATGAACACCATAGATAAAGCAGTTAGAGCGAACAGAGATGGTGGGGTCATGTTACACGCATGGGAGAAGCAAGGTTACCTAAGAGACTCATGAGTTCGGCAGCGGAGGGTAAGAGGAGTCGAGGTAGACCAAGAAGAAAGTACTTAGATTCGGTACAGAATGATTTTGAAGTAAAAAGCATAACATCAGACGAGGCATCAATGTTAGCATTGAATAGAGGATCATGGAGGAATTTTATTAGAGGTACTATGCTCCAGACTGAACGCTGGAAGGCATAATCAGTCTCTAATGATGATGATGATGATATTTCAGCCAACCGCTACCGACAGCAACGATCATAAAGAACTTCGAGAATCATCGATCTACGGCCAGGTACCGCACACACTCACCTTCAGTTAGTAAATTTATTCTGCGTTCTCTTTTTTTTCAGACACTCGTGGGTGTAATGTGCCACTGCTCTCCACTAAAGTTCTGCTCAAACTTCGCTCCTCAATGGAGATACCACTGCTATTGCTGCACTAGTCAGAGGCATTCAACTTCCTGAACCAAGACACACACACTTCGCTACAAACTTGACTTGCCGCAAACTGGAATGCACTCGCTGCAAGTGGTCGTGCATAATGAATGAACTGCTGTGAACGAGACCGCGCTCGCCAGTGAATAACTCCCACACAGCGGTGAGCAACTTCTCGCAGGCGTGTCCGCTGTCCTTGTTGCTGTGTGCGCCAGCGATACTCTTGACATTGTGGCATCCTCTGTCTAACGCAAGAGTCTGCAAACTCCCAGGCAATTTATTCAACTCCGTTACTGCAGCGCTGCCAAGCGGCTGGTTTCTATAAACATACCGCGGAACGTTACTCCGAAGTTCGTTGGTCTGGTGTAGTAACAGTGAATCCATATTTGAATTGAAAAGAAGTCTCTGTTGCAAATTATAATACTTATTACTTTTTAACACGTTTCGCGCTTTTGGCGCATTATAAGAACACTGTAACAGGGAAAATATACAAAATATATCAGTTTCATCCTGCGGACCTATCCACTACAATAACAGGAAACAATGTTCCCGCCCCTAATTCATTGTTTCCTGTTATTGTAGTGGATAGGTGCGCGGCATGAAACTGACGTATTTTGTATACTTTCCCTGTTACAGTGTTCTGATAATACGCAAAAAGCGCGAAACGTGTTAAAAAGTAATAAATATTATGATTTGCAACAGAGACTACTTTTCAAATAAAATACCGCGTAACTACTATGTGTTGAAAGTGTATTTAGAGTGAAGCAGCACATTCAAAGTGCCATCGTGTTTACCTTTTATGGTGCTATACATTGAAGCAGCAATCAAAAATAAAATCCAGAAAGACCTCATTTCAGTTTGCGAAACATGCTGATAAGTATGAGAACAGTTTTACAAATAACAACTGTTCATTTCGCATTAACGTGCCAAGTTGTACTTTTAGGTTTGGAAGAAAATCTTTAATTTCATTCACTTTGAAACTTGGACTCTTGGCCTTCATAATATTAAATGCTGCATAAAAGTTTCCGATTTCAGTTAATCCAATAATTCAATAAATATTGCTTAGATTCGTACTTCATTTTTATAAACCTTATTGGCGTATATATCGACATGTTTTGGCGGGTAGTTACCGTAATATTTTCGTGTTTAAGCTATTGAGGAACTGTTAATACGTCACTTTCTGGAAGGAATACAGTTTTATACCTGACAAGTATCTATAAAATCATCAAAGGTACCCGCAAGGAATAGAAGGAATCACAAGATGAACAGAGTTTCTAGTCTCCAAAAATGTAATAATAATGTCCAGTTTTGAATATATTAAAATGCCCCAAACACGAAAAATGTGCAACCTGAAAGTACACACCGAGCATGCGAATATAATCACAGCCAGTTCTTTTTTAATTGAGTTCATTAAGTTGCAATTAATTTCTGCTCTTAAAACGTTTTCGCTCGCTGCAATTACAACTCTCCTTTTGTCAGTCGTCTCTATTACACTGATATGAAACTTTGGTACTATGAACTGTAATTAACAGCAGAAGTTAATATTATTTGATGACGTTTTCATGTTAGAAAATTCACCACTTCGTTTCTTGACTAGGAAATATAAAAGTAGAGCATCTTAAATATGAGTTTCTACATCTACATGCATACTCCGTAGTCCACCTAAAGGTGCGTGGTGGAGGGTACTCGTAGTTACTTTTACTACTTCGTGTCCGGAAATTTGTTTCAAAGTCTTTCAGCCCAGTGTCGGGCCAAGTCCAACGCTTCTCTCTTCTCAAGCCAAAGTTCGTCAAGGGTACACCTCGTGGGGCAGATTGAGCACTGTAGAAGATGTTCCATATCTTGAACTTCACCCCAGTCGCATTTGTTGTCTCCTTGTTTGAAACCCCATTTGACTAGATTTGTTTTGACTGATGCTAGGCCTGTTCTGATATGATTCAATGTCCTCCACACCTTCCAGCATGTTGTGGTGCCGCTGGGCATTTCTCGTGAAGCAGGGTAGTCCTTCGAGGGTTCATTCAGCTCACTGGCGAGGCATCTCTTACGGGATTTTAAGTCTGCCATGTCCGCATGAGGAACCATGCAGCAAGTGGCGCTCTTCGAAGGTCTGTTTGAATGTTTCTATGTATTCATGAGCAGTTCTTCTGCATTCACGAGATGAGAATCCGGCTGTTTTATACGTTTTCACGAGTGGTGCGGACTTCATGCATCCTGCTGTTAGCCTGCATGTTTCATTTAGGGCTGTGGTGACGTTTTGGTATGTGTGGATCGGAACCATAGAGAGCATACATATTCTGCCGTGGAAAAGCAGAGTGCTTGAGCAGTTGTTCGTATAATACAGTCGGACTGGCTCCCCATTTACTGTTCGTCAGTTTACTTAAGATATTTTTCCTGGCAGCAACCTTTTGCAGGTTTTTTCGCAGTGATATTTGTACGTCAATGATCTATCCAGCACGACACCCAGGTGACATTCAGCTTCCTGTTTGCCTGTTTTGAACGAAGGTGGAATGCGCTAACTTGAGACTTCAAAGAGTTTGGTTTGAGGGCGTTCTCTTTATAGTATTCGGACATTATGTTTAGCGAACATTCTAGTTTCTCTTTCACTTGCTCGAAGCTATTTCCTTGTGCTGTAATGGCCAAGTTACAGTTACTAGTTACTTGATTTCCTTTTCCACTCCCTTACAGAAAAAAGGAAAAACGAATACTTGTATGCATCCGTATGAGCACTAAAATCTAGTCTTTTACTTGTGGTCTATACGCGAAATGTAGATTGACGGCACTAGTATCGTTCCGCAGTCCACATAAATTCCGACCCTCTACATTTCTTCAAAAGTGCTTCTCAAAGAGAACGTCGCTTCCCCTCCAGCGACTCCAAGTTGAGTTCCCGAAGCATTTCGATAACACTCGCGCACTACGGTCGGGGGTTCGAATCCCCCCTCGGGTATGGATATTTGTGCCGTCCTAGTTCGTAAGTAGTTCATAAGTAGTTTGTAAGTTTAGGGACTGATGACCCCGTAGTTAAGTCCCATAAGCTTAACAAACATTTGAACATTTTTAACACTCGCGCACAGATCGTATCTACCAGTGATAAACCTCGCTGCCCGCCCGTGAACGATCTTTATGTCGTCCTTTAAACCGATCTGGTGGGGATCCAAAACACCTGAGAAATATTCGGTGCAGTGGCCGAGCGTTCCAAGGCGCCTAGCTGCGGAGCGCGTCACCGCTCGCCGTCCTCCCTCGGGCATGTCTGTGTTTGTTGTCCTTAGTACAAGTTAGTTAAGTAGTTTGAAAGCATAGGGACTGATGACCGGAGTAGTTACGTCCCATAGATTTAGAAACATTTGAGTATTTTGAATATTCAAGATGGAATCGAACATGCGCTTTATATGCGGTCTACCTTATGGACGAATCACACCTTCCCAAAATTCTCCCATCGACCATTTGCCTTCCCCACGACTGTCTTTAAATGATCGTTCCATTTCACATCGCTGTGCAGCGTTACGCCTAGGTACTTAATGGACGCGACTGTCTAGCAGCTCGCTACTAATGCTGTATTCCAACATTACGGGATTGTTTCCCTGCGTCACCTTACATTTTTCTACATTTAGCGCTAGTTGCCATTCCTCACACCGCCTAGAAATTGGACCCAAGTCATCCTGTAACCTACTACAGTCATTCAATGACGACACCCTCTTTTACACCACAGCATCATCAGCAAACAGCCGCAGAATGCAATTCACTCTGTCTGTCAGATCATTTATACACATAGAATATAATAGCGCTCCTATCACACTTCCCTGGGGCAATCCTGACGATACCCTAGTCTCTGATGAACACTCACCTTCGAGGACAACGTACTAGGTTCTATTACTTAAGTAATCTTCGAGCCACTCACATATTTGTGTACCTATTCCGTAAGCTCGTACTTTCTTTAGCAGTTTGTAGTGCGGTACCGTGTCAAATGCCTTCCGAAAAGAGAGAAATATGCAGTCTGCCTGATGCACTTAAAAAAAAAAAAAATCTATCGGACCAAACTGCGTGGTCATCAGTCCGTAGCTTACAAAATACTTAAACCTAGGTAAACTAATCTACGGACAACACACACATCCATGCCCGAGGGAGGACTCGAACCTCCACGGCGAGCAACCGTGCGATCCGCAGCGAGACGCTTTAGACCGCTCGGCTACTCCACCGCGGCTGTTGCACTTCATCCATAGCACGCAAGAAGTCATGAAAGAAAAGGGCAAGCTGGGTTTCGCACCATCGATGCTTCCTAAAGCCGTGCTGCTGTATGGGCAGAAGGTTTTCCGTATCAAGGAAAGTTACTTAATTAGAACTCACAATCTGTTTCAGAATTCTACAGCAAACTGATGTTAATGATATAAGTCTGTAACTCCGTGGGCCCGCTCTATTGTCTTTTTTATACACTGGAGATACCAGTGTCTTTCTCCAGTCTCAGTTGGTATTCAAATGTTTGTATAGCTTATTGGACGTAACTACTGGGTCATCAGTCCCTAAACTTACAAACTACTTATGAACTAACTAAGACTAAGGACGGCACATATATCCATGCCCGAGAGGGGATTCGAACCCCCGACCGTAGTGGCCGTGCAGACCGTGACTGGAGCGCCTCAGTCCCCTCGGCCACCGCGGCCGGCTCAGTTGGTATTCTGCCATGCTTCAGTTACTACCTACTAGCCGCCTGGAGCGCTAGCAGAGATTCAGCTGCTATTTTTTCCCCTATGAAATTTCGCGACTTTGTTTTAGGCTTTGGTTCTGCCGCCGTCAGGTGCCACATTATAACAGGACTTAAAAACAGAAGTATGGTGGTATTCCATGAGGATATCAGTATAATCAGGACGAAATAGTACTCTAGTAAAGGATATATTTTATTCTTTTACCACAATAAAGAACTACAATAAATTATTGAAGTTAGAGATTTAAAAACAAAATTTTGTGTTTAGGAATGGACACTGCACTTAAGAGATCGGTCGTTTCCTTCCGAGCGAGTTGCGGCGAAAGTTATCACACGGGATTGGATAAGGGTGTGAGGTTTGTAATATGGCCCCAGTCATACAAATGTAAGTTTTCTGTGACGCCAACAAATGCAGGGATCGTTCCTTTCAATGGGCAAGGCCGATTTAGTTCCCCACCCTTAAAGCAATCTGGGAGTTTATATCAGTTAAATGACAACTTTGTCGACGGTACATTAACCCTAAATTTCCCTTCTTTTCTGTCTTTAGTTTTCGATGTTTCGAAGCAATATGTACTACATAAGACTGAGGCACTGTTGTTAGAAATAGCTCGCTTCAGCCTCCGGCTCTCTTGATACGCTTATCGCTTTGAATACAAGAATCAACATTTGTCACTTTAGTTGGCGGCACCCGGCAGAATGTACCGGAACGAACATTTAGTGTGGACTGCATATACTGGCGTGATGATTTAGGTTTCCTTAAGTCTGCGGCACTCTATATATCACTTAAAGATGTAATGTAATAAAATTTCCAAATGATGCTCTAAATATTACTACTCTATTTTTACTATAGAGCCTATTTCGGCATAACTGGCATCTTCAAGTAATGTCAGATGGTCGTGACATCCATATATATCGTTGGTTTTCGTGCTATCAATCTATCTGGTATTTCGTCGCCGCGGTGGAGTAGCCTAGCAGTCTGCGGAGCGCGCTGTTGCTCGCCGTGGAGGTTCGAGTCCTCCCTGGGGCGTGTGTGTGTGTGTGTGTGTTTGTCCTTAGGTTAGTTCACCTAAGCTACGGACTGATGACCACGCAGTTTGGTCCGATAGATCTACAAATATTTGAACATTTTCGGTTTTTCGCCAGTTTTATGAGAGCAATATTTGTTCTCAGAAAGTTTTAAGATTTTCTTACTTATATCTGACAACTCCTCGCTTACCGGCGATATAATGTTGACAGCACGAAAACCAACAATATATATTTTTGTCATGACCATCTGACATTACTTGAAGATGGAAGTTATACCGAAATAGATCCTAGAGTAATAAATAATAATTTTATTTAAAGAAGCATTTTGAAATTTCATACGTAATGTCTTTAAATGACATGTTGATGTTGACGCGCAGAAACGCGTCCGATAAGTTATCCGCTGAAATGGTAGGTTTGTCATCTTCCGTCGGCCGAGATCAAACCCTCACCTACGGGAAAGAGTGTTCAGTTGTTGTTGTGACGGAGATACCGACCACCTTCGATAAATTGTGTTCGGCTAGTAACCGCTCCAACCGAGGTAAAATATATTACGAGCTACCGGATACGTGTTCACATTCACGAGATCGTTGTGAGTGCTTCGCTTATGAACATTAACAGCCTTCGAGACGCTGTGAACAAGTATTTTTTAAGCCTTTAATATGCTGTCTAAATGAGAAAGTTTACCCGGTGTATCACGTGCTCAAAATCTCCTTTAGTTTCCCCCGCACTGATATGCTGTGCGTGTATTAAGTTTCTACAGAACATCTTGCAAGTAATGGGGAATATAAGCAACCTAATATGTAAAAGCTTCTCCGAAGCATCTAATACGTAGATACTATAGGAAAGAAACCTTATAACTTTATATTCGATACTTCTGTTAGTTGATTGGGATAAACTCTTTCAAATTCTGGAGTATATGGAACTGAGGGTCATTTACAGCTTGTACAAGAATCAGACACAACAGTTATCAGAGAAAGGGATGCAGAGGTAGGGAAGGGAGTAAGACAGTTGTAATCATTCTCCAATTTCTCCATAAAGGTGGTAGATGAATTTTGCTACCTGGGCAGTAAAATAACAAATGATGGTCGCAGCACAGAGGATATAAAATGCAGAACGGCAATGGGAAGAAAAGTGTCAATGAAAAATTGTTAACATCGAATATTAATATAAGTGTAATGAAGTCCTTTCTGAAGGCATTTGTGTGGAGTGTTGCCTTGTATGGAAGTGAAACATGAACGATAAACACTGCGGACAGAAAGAGGGTGAGGCTTTTGAAATATGGTGATACAGAAGTATGCTGAGGATTAGGTGGGTGGATCGCATAACTAATGAGGAGGTACTGAACAGAAATGGGAAAAAAAGGAATTTCTGATATAGGCCTACTTCGCTAAAATAATGGGTCAATTGGTAGGACAAATTCTTAGACATCAAGGAATTGTGAGTTTAGCATTGGAGGGAAGTGTGTGGGGTAAAAATCGTAGAGGGAGACCAAGAGATGAATACAGTAATCAGATTCAGATGGATGTAGGGTGTCGTTCTTATGAGGAGATGAAGAGATTTCCTTAGGATAGAGTAGGGTGGTGTGTTGTATCAAACCAGTCTCCGGACTGAAGAAAACAAAACTTATGCGGTCCCCTGTTACGAGATGAGTTCCATCGACGAATGACCGTAAAATTGCTGCATATGATAATTCAAATCTCTCTTTTCCTTGATAACGATATTACAAACAAAGACAGCAAAAATTGTGTTACTACCGGTCACGGCGGCCGAGAGGACTGAGGCGCTCCAGTCACGGTCTGCACGGCCAATACGGTCGGGGGTTCGAATCCCTTCTCGGGCATGGATATTTGTGCCGTCCTTAGTATTAGCTAGTTCATAAGTAGTTTGTTAAACTTAATTGTTATGGGAGACTGGAAATCGGTAGTAGGACAAGGAATGGAAGGGAAGATAGTAGGTGAATATGGTCTGGGCAAAAGGAATAAAAGAGGAAGCCGCCTGGTGGAATTTTGCACGGAACATAATTTAGTTATAACAAACACCTGGTTCAAGAATCACAAAAGAAGGTTGTATACATGGAAGAGACCAGGAGACACCGGGAGATACCAGATAGATTTTATAATGGTAAGACATAGATTTCGGAACCAGGTTTTAAACTGCAAAACATACCCAGGGGCAGATATAGACTCTGACCATAACTTGTTGGTTATGAACTGTAAGCTGAAACTGAAGAAACTACTAAAAGGTAGGAAAATAAGGAGATGGGACCTGGAAAATTGAAGGAACCTGAGGTTCTTAAGAATTTCAGAGGGAGCTTTAGGCAACAATTGGCAGAAACAGGGGAAAATAAAACAGTCGAGGAGGAATGGGTAAAATTGAGAGATGAAATAGTGATGGTAGCAGAGGACAAAATAGGTAGGAAGGCAAGACCTACAAAAAATCCTTGGATATTACAGGAGATACTAAATTTAATCGATGAAAGGAGAAAATATAAAAGTGCAGTAAATGAAACAGGCAAAATGGAGTACAGACGACTAAGAAATGAGATTGACAGGAAGTGCAAAATGGCTAAGCAGGAGTGGCTAGAAGGCAAATGCAAGGATGTAGAAGAATGTATAAATAGGGGGAAAATAGTACAGCCTACAGGAAAATAAAAGAAACATTTGGAGATAAGAAAAACAGCTCTATGAATATCAAGGACACTGATGGAAAACCAGTTCTCAGCAAAGAAGGGAAAGCTGAAAGGTGGAAAGAGTATATACAGGGGCTCTACAAAGGAAATGAACTTCGAGACAATATTGTAGGAAGGGAAGAGGATGTAGATGAAGATGAAATAGGAGATACTGTACTGAGAGAAGAATTTGACAGAGCCCTGAAAGGCCTAAGTCGAAACAAGGCCCCTGGATATTCCCTCAGAGCTACTGAAGTCTCTGGGAGAACCAGCCATGACATACCTGTTTCACCTGGTGTGTAAGATGTATGAGACAGGCGAAGTTCCCTCAGACTTTAAGAAAAATATTATAATATCCATTCCAAAGAAATCAGGTGCAGACAGGTGTGAAAACTACAGAACCATCAGTTTAATAAGTCATGGCTGCAAAATATTAACACGAATTATATATCGAAGGATGGAAAAGCTGGTAGAACCCGACCTCGGGAAAGATCAGTTTGGGTTCTGGAGAAATGTAGGAACTCGGGAGGCAATACTCACTTTACGGCTTATCCTAGAAGATAGATTAAGAAAAGGCAAACATACATTTCTAGCTTTTGTAGATTTGGAGAAAGCTTTTGACGATGTTGATTGGAATAAACTCTTTCAAGCTCTGAAGCAAGCGGGAGTAAAATATAAGGAGCGTAAGGTTATTTACAACTTGTACAAAAACCAGACAGCGGTTGTCAGAGTTGAAGGGCATGAAAGGGATGCAGTGGTTGGAAAGGGAGTAAGACAGGGTTGTAGTCTTTCTCCATTGTTATTCAATCTGTACATTGAGCAAGCTATAAAGGAAAGCAAGGAGAAATTTGGAGAAGGAATTAATGTTCAGGGGGAAGAATTAAAAACATTGCGTTTTGCCGATGACATAGAAATTCTGTCAGAGACAGCAAAGGACCTGGAAGAGCAATTGAACGGAATGGACAGTGTGCTGAAAGGTGCATATAAGATGAACATTAACAAGAGCAAAACTAGGGTAATGGAGTGCAGTGTAAGAAAATCAGGTGATGCTGAAGGAATTAGATTGGGAAACGAAGCAATAAAGGAGGTAGATGAGTTTTGTTACTTGGGCAGTAAAATAACAAATGATGGTCGCAGTACAGAGGATATAAAATGCAGAATGGCAATGGGTAGAAAAGCGTTCTTCAAAATGAGAAATTTGTTAACATCGAATATTGATTTAAGCCTAAGGAAGTCCTTTCTGAAGGCATTTGTATGGAGTGTTGCCTTGTATGGGAGTGAGACATGGACGATGAATAGTGCGGACAGGAAGAGGATAGAGGCTTTTGAAATATGGTGCTACAGAAGAATGCTGAAGATTAGGTGGGTGGATCGCGTAACTAATGAGGAGGTACTGAACAGAATTGGGGAGAAAAAAAATTTCTGGCATACTTTGACTAAAAGAAGGGATAGATTGGTAGGACACATTCTTAGACATCAAGGGATTGTGAATTTAGCGTTGGAGGGAAGTGTGTGGGATAAAAATCGCAGAGGAAGACCAAGAGATGGATACAGTAAGCAGATTCAGACAGACGTAGGTTGCCGTTCTTATGTGGAGGTGAAGAGGCTTGCTCAGGATAGGGTATTGTGGAGAGCTGCATCAAGCCAGTCTCCGGACTGAAGACCACAACAACAACAAGTAGTTTGTAAGTTTAGGGACTGATGACCCCTTAGTTAAGTCCCATAAGCTATACAAACATTTTTTTGAACTGTGTTATTGCATGAACATACTTATTAGAGTATGTAAGTATCGAGAATACAAGAGCTACTGAAGTTCATTTCACGAATTAAACTTCCTAAAATATTATAATCTCAGACACCAGTCGTTTCGACGACGTAGCATATCGGTACAAGAGAATGTGATAAGGTATCTGCTTGACAACGTGAGTGGTGGACGATTAAAAACTTGCCTTTTTGTCTATTGTCCAAATTCAAATGTCTATATATTCATTATTTTTCTTCTTAATTTAGTTAGTTATAGCTTCTGGTTTAAATTTTTATTTTACGCTATAACATGATTTTTTTGTTTTGTTAGATGACAATAATAAGTAATTCATTATTATAATACAAAATCGTTTCAATAATGATTATATGTAAAGAAGTGCTTAAGTTATGCACATAGACTAAACGATATTTCTTCAAACAATACGTTCGATGGACAACACAATAGCAATCCTCTGGCAAATTATCTATAGCTATAAAAGGAACTAACGGAGCGTAAGGTTTGTCAGAAATGATGAGAATCTATTATTGAAGCTCCAAATGTTCTTGTAACAGTTTCTAAATCAGATAAAAATATCTGACTACGTGGAAAGGTAATCGACAGGTTTTCTTTCTTTCCAAAATCTGTATTATTACTGGTTTCTTGGACTGGTGGAACTATGAATTTTGGGATTAATTCCCATCTTCTTGAATTACTGAAACTCCCAATACCACTGTTGCTTAATAATAAATATGAATGTAATTAGTCTATTATCATTTTCTTTTCCAAAACTCTTGTTATTCTTTTTTCTAACTTGATTAGTTGAAGTTATTTTCTATTATTTGACGTCGGAGAAGTTTGTTTAATTATCAGATATTAATTAGTTACTGCCAGAGATATATTGCTAAAGTTCAGATAGTACGCTAATTAGTATTTCTGAAATAACGAAGTAAATTGTTTTCTCACAATAGTAAAGCAGGTAATACTATGTTTCACAAGTAATGTTAGGAAAACTTTGTCTTCTTCAGTTTCTGTATAATTACCGTTATTTACGAAAGACTTGTTGATGAAACTATTTTGTTAAATACGTAAATGAGATCTATTAATTGAACCGAGATTTGTATATTGATTTATTCATTATTATTTACACTATATTTTATTATAGCAAGTTGAATGTGTTTACTTTTCCTTTATAATTAACGTAATAAACTCAATTAGCAATCTGTAATTTTCAGTGACATTGTTTGAAGGTTATAAATGGGATGCGTTCGCGGCAAGTATTTCGGCCGCGATCTGCGGCACAGGCTACGCCAGATAGAACTTTGAATAATTAGGTCGAAGTTCGTCAATGTTATACGAGTGGAAAGTGCTTAAACAGGTATTACGAATGAACAATTAATACTTGTGCCACATTAAGATGTACATCTCGAACTTTTGTATTCCAAACACGAACTGTGTTGTAAAGTAGTATTATTGATGATTGTATTGTGCTTACCTGGTCAAATGAAGTGTAATTAACGAGTCTTGTAAGCTGGCCATAAATGGGGACAACTGGGCATTTATAGATCATTAAAAATGTCAAGGAACTGCAATTCTGTGTGTTGCCTTCGTCATTTGAAGTAAATTAGTTTTCGCCCCATGAGATTTCAGCCAGCCGCTACCGAGAGCAACGACCGACGACAACATCAAGAACAATTAGAATTCCATAACAAATGCTATATAATAGTAACTATTTACCGAGCACCTGCAGGAAATTATAATCTATTCCTAAATCATCTAGAAGCTCTATTGGGTTATTTAACAGGAAGAAATAAAGAAATCCTGGTTGCTGGTGACTTTAATACAAATTTTCTTATGAAGTCCTCCAGTAAAAATTTATTGCAGTCAGTAACTTTGTCTTTCGACCTAACACATACCGTAAACTTTCCAACTAGGATAACAAAAACCTCTAGGACAGCAATTCATAATATTTTTATAGACAAATCAAAGTAACAAAATCATATCATAAAACCAATAATAAATGGACTGTCAGATCACGATATGCAGCTCCTTGTTTCAGGTGTAGATTCTAAACAGATTATGAAGACTGCAAAATGTACATACAGGAGAGTAGTCAACCCAACAAAAATTAAAAAAATGTTAGACAACTCCTCAAAGACATGAACTGGAAGGATGTATATAGTGCTAATGGCATGAATGAAAATTATAACGTATTCATTAATAATGTTAGTATCATATTTGAAAAATGTTTTCCTCTAAAAGTAACGCGAATTAAACAGAAGTCTATAATAAAACCTTGGGTTACACAAGGAATAAAGATTTCATGTAAGACAAAAAGGAAAATGTATCTATCAGCCAAGAGTAGTTGCAATGGTGATGATTTAACTAAATATAATGAATACTGTAAAATATTTAAAAAAGTTATTCAGGTATCTAAACAAATGGACTATGAAAAGAAGATAGCAACATCAGGAAACCAAATAAAAACAATATGGGATATAGTGAAAGAGGAGACTGGTAGAACCAGAAAGGAACAAGAACAGGTAGCATTAAGAGTAGCTGAGACATTAGTAACTGATGGGCATAGTGTGGCAAATCTATTTAACAAGTACTTTATATCCGTTACTGATAGTATGGGATTGTCTGGGTCAGTAAATAATGCCCTTGAATATTTGAAACTAGCATTTACAAATAACTTCACACACATGAATATGTCAGTCACTTCACCACAAGAAATAACTTCCATAATAAAATATTTAAAAACAAAGAATTCCAGTGGGTACGATGAAATATAAACAAAGTTAATTAAAGCGTGTTCTTGTGAACTTAGCACAATCTTCAAGTTATTTGTGTAACCAGTCTATTATAAGGGGAACAATTCCTGATTGGTTAAAATATGCAGATATTAAACCTCTCTTCAAGAAGGGGGATAAAGAGATATTATTAAGCTACAGACCCATTTCACTTTTTCCAGCATTCTCAAAAATTATAGAAAAGGTAATGTACAAGCAGCTTCTCAACCACTTAACCACAAATGGCATATTGTCTAGAACACAGTTTGCATTTCTGAAAGGTTCTGATATCGAGAAGGCTACTTACACTTACAGTGAGAATGTACTTAATTCATTAGATAATTAATTGCAAGCAGCAGGTATTTTCTGTGATTTGTCAAAGGCATTTGATTGTGTGAACCATAACATCCTTTTAAGTAAATTAGAATTCTATGGTGTCACGGGAAATGCTGCAAAATGGTTCAAGTCTTACCTCACTAACAGGAAACAAAGGGTGTCAGTGCAAGTGTCTAGTGAATTAAGCCAACAGTCATCATCGGATTGGGAAGAAATTACATGTGGTGTCCCACAAGGATCCATGTTAGGGCCATTGCTTTTTCTTGTGTACATTAATGATCTCTCATCAGTTACACTACCAGAAGCAGAGTTCGTTTTGTTTGCAGATGATACAAGTATTGCAATAAAAAGTACGTCAAACACAGTGATAGAAAGGTCTGCTAATGATATTTTCATGAACATTAATAAATGGTTTAAAGCCAACTCATTGTCATTAAACTTTGAAAAGACTCACTACATGCAGTTCAGAACATGTAAGAGATTTCCTGACAGCATATGCATTAAGTATGAAGAAGATCAGATAGAAGAGAATGACAGTATTAAATTCCTGGGATTACAGCTTGATAATAAATTTAGTTGGGAGGAGCACACCACAGCACTGCAGAAACGACTCAACAAATCTGTATTTTCAATACGAGTGTTATCAGCCATAGGAGACATAAAAAATACAAAGCTTGCATACTTTGCTTACTTTCATTTCCTAATATCATATGGTATAATATTTTGGGGTAACTCTTCAAGTCAGTCAAAAGTCTTCAGAGTCCAAAAACGTGTAATACGTATTATTTGTGGAGTAAATTCACGGACGTCTTGTAGAAGCCTCTTCAAAGAACTGGGTATATTAACTACTGCCTCTCAGTATATTTATTCCTTAATGAAATTTGTCATAAATAATATATCCCTTTTTCCCAACAAACAGCTCAGTTCATACATACAATACTAGGAATAAAAATGATCTACACAAGGACTTAAAAGCACTTACTTTAGTTCAAAAAGGGGTCCACTACTCAGGAACACACCTTTTCAATAATTTACCATCAAGTATAAAAAAATTAGCTACAAATAAAGATCAGTTTAAGAGGAACCCAAAAGACTTTCTAGTGGCCAACTACTTCTACTCCATTAGTGAATTTCTAAATTGTACCAAATGATGCATGAACTCATACTATATTAGTATTATCATATTATCAGCAAATAAAATAAAATAAAATAAAATAAAAAATAAAATAAAATAATAATAAAAACCCCTTAAAATTTATGTATCTGTATTTATATTATAAGTGTATGTATTTGTATTTATATTATTAGTATTATCTATAATTCAACTTGTAAATTTGGTTTCTTGACATGTTCCACATCCACGAGGATCCGCTCAACATGGATCTACAGAACGAATAACTAATCTAATCTAAAATCTAATCGGTCAGTGTACAGGTTAAGGCTCATGGTCAGCGTCAAAAATCCCACTTGAGTGTCATACGCGATAATAAGGAACTTGTTCAGGTACTTTTTTCAGAAGAGTCGGGGGACAGGTAGAGGCGTTGGATGTATTTTGCGTTCTAGGAAGAACTTGCTGACCAGACTTTCAGATCTGGTTTTGCTGAATGATTATGTTGTCCATTTGAGGCAAAATCAAGCTGCAGTCACCAATGCATAATCAGTTTTCTGCTCTAAGTTATTCCAGTATATCATGACGTCTGTGGTATAAATAACGACATTTAATTCATTGGCCGGCACAATTTGAGAATTTGTGTTGTCCGCCGCATGCGTTATGTGAAGATATGATTTACTTAGTAATATTTCGGACAGGGACGCTTTTGTTCAGTGACTTTGTTGAGGGAGACATTCGCGCACGCCACGGCGCCTCCAGCATGGAGCGTCGCGCCAGCCCGGGTGGTGGGTAGGGAGCCAGCAGCGACCACCACAACTTTCACCTTCGTCACGGCCGCCGCACCGCATTCTCTCGCTTCACGGGGGCAAGACTGGCGAATTGCCGTGGCTTTCTTGTAAGAATGTACACCGCGAAACCAGCCTCACTTTAGGGGCGTCCAGATAAATGGCGACAACGGACGCCTACCTGCAGATACAAGAGGAGTCGTTTCCGAAAAACAGTGACGGCATCGCAGATAAACTGTGGACCCCTGTAGACGGGAAGAATTCTTTTTTTAAGAGTGGAGCCCCTCCACGCTCGCAATAGCATGGTGACCAACTCAATAGATCTACTGTCACCTCTGCATGTGTTAGTATGTTAATGTAGGCGTCACAGGAGCGGATACTGTGATGTGTTTCGTACGTGTGGGTAAGATTACTCATTAATACGGTCCATATCGGGAGATAGTATTGGTCGAAAACTTAGAAAGAAGAGCGGTTTTAAGGGCACAGGGAAAAAAGTGCCAAGGCAAGCGCCAAGGGAACAAAACCTCTGCGACAGTCAGGAGCGGGTAGTAAGGGCAGTAGCGGATTCCTTGCTAACTGCGATAGTTCATGCAAGGGTAGGTTATGTTAGTAGCGGGTATCGTGCATCGATTACCGTGTCAGAGCTAAGGTCGTCATAAAGACATCAATCCGTTAGTGCTGCAGCAGAACCTGCTGCGTTGGGCAGCACTGCTACACTCGACCGGCTGGCCAAGTGCGGCAGCGTGCCGCGATGTTTCTTGTGTCCTCTCTTCGGCGGTGGCGTCCTTCGTCGCGGTACCTCTACGCGCAAATGACTGCGGTCGTCGGGGCCGCAACTTCACTGGGTGGCGCACGAGTCCTTCAGCGCCTTCTCCAATGATTGCCCATCCAGTTTGGCCTTCAGTTCTTCAATCGCCCGTTTGGCCTTCAGTTCTTCAATCGCCCGCTCCTGGGCAGGCCGGTCGTCATAGCAGTGGTCGCCCCAGAGCTCTGTGCCGCAGGGGCGGGCTCTGTAGCGTCCTCAGCGTCGTCTTCGTAGAGGTCGCGCGCCAGTTCGGCGTGCAGTTGCCGGATCTGTCGGCAGACCTCATCCTTCTCTGCAGCAAGTTGGGCCTGGAAGGCCACCCTCTCTGCTGCCATGGCGGCTTTGAATGCCGCTGTTGCCTCTTCCGCGGCAACGCGCAGGTCGTCCCCGGGCCGCGTCGTCATCTTTGGGGCGGATGGCGCCGACCCCCTTTCCGCTCTCGGCCGGTCCGCGCCGCCGTTGGCGGGGTTTCCCGGCCGGTCGCGGGCAGGAGGTGCGGCTGCCGCGCCGTCCCCTCGTCGTCGTCGTCGTCGTCGTCGTCGTCACCGCCGTCTCCGCCGACGCTGCGGCGCCGCCGCAGCGGCCGCCACGCAACCTTCGGTTTGGCTTCGGCTTGAAAAAGCCGGGCAGCCTCGCCAGTTGGCAACGTGAGGACCGCCACAATGGGCGCAAGTCGGCGTCTCTTCTCTGCCGCGCACGCAGTCTCGTGAGTCATGCTCGCCAGAGCATTTGACGCACCGCGCTGCGTTGCGGCAGTACTTGGCCACATGGCCCACCCCCTGGCACTTGAAGCACTGGGGGAGAGGGTTCATGTCGGCGAGGAGAGCTTCCACCGTCACTGGAAAGCCCAAGAGCTTCCGCAGGGCGAAGCCGTCGCCCCCATCATCGACCGTTTGCGCGGCGACAACGTAGAGCGGCTGCCTCGTCCTGTTGGTCCGGTTGTGCAACTTAGCAGTTGCATCACCGAACCCTGCTCGTCGCAGCCCTTCCCGGACTGCTGTCTCGTCGCAGCACCATGGCAGGCCCTTCAGGAGCGCCCTGGTATAAGCGCTTCCCTTCGGACGTCGTCGTCAAGGGAGGAGCGTCGACAATGAAGGCGGCCACAGCGCTCTTGAGTGCCCTGTGGTCCGACTTCGTTGCTGCCTGTAGCGAAACGGTGGTCTTCGAGTCGACCGCCTCGATGCCGACCTCTTTCTTGCAGCAGCCGACTATGATATCGTACAGCTCCGCCCACGCGCCATTGCACGAGATGTACAAGGGCGGGGGAGGTGTACGATCTTCTTCCGTCTTCTTGCCGTGATGAGCAGACTCGATGAGTTGCGTGATCGACGGCCCCTTCACTGCAGGTTTCTTCTGCTGCGCCGATTTCTTCACCATGCTGTGGTGGGGGAGGACACGACAATTCGCATCGTTGTTAAAACAACGCAACGACAATTTGCTTCGATCCCGCCACAGCACGGACATCCTCTCAGCTCTCCGGCAACTGGAACAGAGCGCGCTGCACCGACGATGCGCACGCCTCCGCTGCTCAGCTGCAACTACCCCGCCGGGAAGAAGACAAGCAAACCCCTGTAGTGCACATGTGCGTGAGTGAGAGAGAGTCTAGCCTGCAGTATAGGTAAAGTGGTTCGACCAAAATAATGTTTCTGGCCAGGGGAAAAGACCCTGATAAATGACATACTAGACAGGCCTAATACAGACAGCTACCACAAAGAATTGTTTTCTCGAACCCATGCTTGAAACGTAGGGAAGACACGAGTTTGAGAGTCTCATATGATCTCACAGAAAATTTCCACCGGCAACTGAGAAGCTTGGTCGCGAAAACGGCTATCATATATTGGATAGCATCGCAAAACCAACCCAAAGAGGCGCAAAATTCGAGAAGCTGTAGCTGGAGAGAAGGGGGCCTTGTTGAGAAACCACTGAAGAAGACACTTGGTCCGACGTCGGAGAAGTAAGAAGATAGGCAACTGCCGCCTTGGCAGACGCTGCACTTTGACGCCTTCGCTCGGGGGTCGCGCCGCGCCGCGCCGCACATCTGCATAGCTGGCAAGCGGACAACAGCCGTCTGTTAATGCTGCCGCGACCGCCGGCACCGCCGACGCGCAGAAACACCGCAGCACGCCCATCTATCGCCTGCCGCCCACGTAAAGTCAATGTTGGTGAGGCAGGAAATTACCTTCCCCTTCCCTGTCCATGCCCAGTCAAATCGACCCTGAGAGATTATTGTTATCAAATATTTCAATAAATAAAACTAAATTACATGTGGTAGACCTCTCTGTAAACACAAATCAATCCCTTGAATCAAATGTTCCTACCAGTCTAGTTCCATAATTAATCATCATATTTATATTTAATTTTACTGCAGTGTAGGAGTTATTCAGGGAGAGGTTTCATTTACCACAACTTTCATCACGTAAAAATGTTTTAAGCGTTTAGTTACTAATAACCATTATTGTAATGATTTTGCATTATAAAAATGAGTTAAAAGACGTATTAAAGGAATTAAAAAAGAAAAAAAAGATGGACATAATGGTAAAATGTAAACAACAATAGAAAATTGCAATAACAGGGCCTTAACTGCAGTTCTGTCATACGTGAATAGCCAGTCAAAAATATAGCTGTTCGCCGTCGGAGGTTCAAGTCCTCGAACGGGCATGGATGTGTGTGTGTGTGTGTGTGTGTGTGTGTGTGTGTGTGTGTGTGTGTGTGTGTGTGTGTGTGTGGTCTCTGGAATACGTTTTATTAGTTTGTAAGCCTAGGGACTGACAACCACAGCAAATAAGTCAGTTAGATTTACGAACATTTGAAAAATATAGTTTTTTTTCGTGTTTCACTGCAGTCAAACAAGCATTTTAAGATACAATAGTTGAATGATAGACAATGTCTTGAAAGGAGTGTATAAGATGAACATTAGCAAATGCAAAAAAGGGTAATGGAAAGCAGCCTAAGAAAATCAGTTGGTGCTGAAAGAATTAGATTAGGTAAGGAAACAATAAATGTGGTAAATGGCCAGTAAAATAACATACGATGGTCGCAGTACAGAGGATATAAACTGCAGAATGACAGTGGGAACAAAAGCATTTCTGAGAAAGAGAAATTAACATCGGTTATTAACTGAAACGTTAGGAAGTCTTTTCTGAAAGCGTTTGTATGGGGTGTTGCTTTGTATAGTTATGAAACATGGACGCTAAATAGTTCAGACAGGAAGAGGATAATCAAAATATCCACGGGTGTACTGCCGGTTTATAGTGTCCGTTGGACACTATAAACCGGCAGTACACCCGTGGATATTTTGATTATCAAATACGCCGGGAGAAACTAAAGAATCACAGGAAGGGGATAGATTTTGAAACGTGGTGCTACAGAATAATGTTGAAGATTAGGTGGGTAGATCGCATATCTAATGATGAGGTATTGAACAGAATTGGGGAGAAGAGGAATTTCTGGCATATCTTGACTAAAAGAAGGGCTCTATTGGCACGACATATACTTAGATATCAAGAAATCACAATTTAGCGTTGGAGGGAAGTGTGTGGGGTAAAATCATGGAGGGCGACGGAAAGACGAAATAGTAAGTCCAGGACCTTTATGCAAAAAAGGGGCCTGAATAGGAAAATATTAGGGGAGAGATGAAACCTCTTGCAATAGTCTCAGTTTGATGGCCCAGTTAACATACTAAAAGTCCCCTAAGCTCCGGGCTGTGGAATTGCGGCTATGACGTTATCAACATGGCGGCCTAAGAAACTGTAGAGTAATCTTTGAACGGCTATAAATTCTCACAGGATTGATACATAGTTCACGAGATATTATGTCAGAAACAATAAGATGCGCGAAAAACTGCTGCATTTAGCGACAATGCTGATCATTTTCTTCTACACCACTGGAGCGATTTCAACCACATTTGGTACATACATTCCTTACCGTGAGGTAACAATTGCTGCTGGGTTAAGAATCACATAGAACATATAGTTCAGAAAATATGACGTCATAAACAATAGGAATCGCAAAAAATTGCCACATATTGGGGCGAGACTTTAAAAATACGCTATTTGAAAATGAAAGTACTTATCGACTTGCAACAAACTTTAAACATAATTTCAAAGCTTTATTAAACATTTTCACGCAGCCATCCATAGCAAAATGATGAAAGGAAAAAAAGTTTCTCGCTTACTACTTTACCGCTGTTTGTGGAGTAAAACTACGGCATTCGGTATGACATTACAATTTATAATTTGTGCACTACAAATTGTAGCCGTAGGAAATTTTAGACAGTATATACGCATGTAGTTGAGTGTGACTTCTAAATTGTGTGACAGTACGATAGATAGTTCATGAGAAATGAACACACAAACAGTAACGTTTATGGAAAACCGCCCCATCACGCACAAAAAATGTATTTTTTTTTAATGTTTGTAGACCTTAAGATACTTAACTACGGGTCATCAGCCCCTAAACTTACGAACAACTTATGAACTAATATAATTTCGTAGGCTTCCATGGGCGGTGTCATTTTAAATAATACAATTCTGGGTGTTAGGCCGCCATTTTTTTTAAACACTTAGCAAATGAATTGGCGACGTTTCGACCACACTGCAGTGGTTCTCTAGAGAGCGGTTAATTGTTGTGTACATTCAGCAGCATCCAACAGTTAACCGCCCTGAAGAGGACCACTGCAGAGCGGTCGAAAAGTCGGCCATTCATTTTCTATTTATGTACTACCTTATACTAAAGACGACACAAATATGCATGCCCGAGGGGGGATTCGAACCCCCGACGGCGGACGGCCGCTCTAGCACGCGCGGCTAATCCGCCACATCTCAATCACCAAGTTTTAATCTATTTAACGCCGGGTTTTCAACTAGTTGACAATAGAATTCAATACGGCGTCACTGAATATAAATGTCTTTTCTCCAGGGGCGGTACGTGATGTGAGAGAATAAAAGTGTGAAGTAACGGAAGCCTTAGCGCCTGCTCGCGGCCACAGCCTGGGCAGCAGTGCGGTGCTCTGGCCACTGCAGGTTGCGCGCGCCTGACGACCATAAATCGCGGCCGTGTCCAGGGCAGGCGGCGGAGCTCGGCGCCCGCTACCAACACCACCAGAACACCAGCACCAGCACCAGCACTGCCGGCCCTAACGAGGTTTGTTCTGCAAACGGCCGCTCAGATGGCCGTGGCGCGGCGCAAAGCCCGCTAACGAGCGCCCGCCAGCTGATCCGCGTTTTTATGTTTCCACCGCCAGGCGGCGCCGGCAAACCCCACACTTAACACCTCTCGCCCTTGCTGACATCTCACTCCCCGAGCGCTGGCTGATTTCCACTACCTTCCCTCGATCTTACAATCGCTATAGCGCAAGTTCAGTTAGAGATGTACAGCCTATTTCAGGAGGAATAGCTAATGGTTCAGGTGGTGCTTCAGATGAATGGCATCCGTCCATCCTCGAAGGATGCCATACATGGCTCAGAGCCTACAATGTCTGTTATGGCTGAAAAGTCCCACTCGAAAATGGCAGTCCCTGCTGCAATTTGGGCATTTGCATTTGGGCATTTGAAATCTGAAGAGACGAGCTTATGGAATAGGTTCACGGATTTGTGACTGGCTGGAAGACTTCCTATGTAATAGAAGGCAGTACGTTGTTCTCGACGCGAGTGTTCATCAGAGAGCCGGCCGCGGTGGCCGAGGGGACTGAGGCGCTCCAGTCACGGTCTGCACGGCCACTACGGTCGGAGGTTCGAATCCCCCCTCCGGCATGGCAATTTGTGCCGTCCTTAGTGTCAGCTTGTTCGTACTTAGATTGTAAGTTTAGGGACTGATGACCCCGTAGTTAAGTACCCCCCTCCGGCATGGCTATTTGTGCCGTCCTTAGTGTCAGCTTGTTCGTACTTAGATTGTAAGTTTAGGGACTGATGACCCCGTAGTTAAGTACCATAAGCTAAACAAACATTTGAACATTTTTTGTTCATCAGAGACGAGTGTATCGTCAGGCGTGCCCTAGGGGAGTGTGATAGGACCGCTATTATTTTCTATCTATATAAATGATCTGATGGACAGAGTAAGTAGTAATTTACGGCTGTTTGCTGATGATGCTGTGGTGTATGGGAGGGTGTCGTCTTTAACCGACTGTAACAGCATACAGGATGACTTAGACAAAATTTCTAGTTGATGCGAAGAATGGCAGCTAGCTCTCAATGTAGAAACATGTAAGGTGATGCGCATGAGTAGGAAAAACAATCCCATAATGTTCAAATACAGCATTAGTAGTGAGCTTCTTGATGCTGTCGCGTCGTTCAAATATCTAGGCGTAACATTGCAGAGCGATATGAAATGGAACGAACATGTAAGGACAGTTGTGAGTAAGGCAGACAGCCGACTTCGGTTTATGGGGAGAATTTTGGGAAGTTGTACATCACGTGTAAAGGAGACCGCATATAAAACGCTTGTACGACCACGTCTTGAGTATTGCTCAAGTGTTTGGGACCCGCAACAGATCAGTTTAAAGAAAGGCATAGAGGCAGTTCAGAAGTGAGCAGCTTGATTTTTTTTTTTTTTTTTTTTTTTTTTATGGGACTTAACTACGGGGTCATCAGTCCCCAAACTTACAAACTACTTATGAACTACTTACGAACTATGACGGCACAAATATCCATGCCCGAGGGGGGATTCGAACCCCCGACCGTAGTGGCCGTGCTGACCGTGACTGGAGCGCCTCAGTCACCTCGGCCACCGCGGCCGGCTCTTGATTTGTTACTGGTAGGTTCGAGCAATGCGCGAGTATCACGGAAATGCTACGGCAACTCCATTGGGGATCGCTGGAGGAAAGACAACGTTCTCTTCGTGAATTTCTGTTGAGGAAATTTAGAGGGCCGCAATTTGAAGCTGAGTGTAGTACGATCGTGCTGCCACCTACTTACATTTCGCGTGGTGACCATAAAGACAAGATAAGAGAATTTAGGGCTCGTACGGAGGCATATAAGCATTCTTTTTTTCCTCGTTCTATTTGGGAGTGGAATAGGAAAGGAAATGCTTAGTAGTGGTAAAGTCTACCCTCCGCCACGCACCTTACGGTGAATTGCGGAGTATGTATGTAGATGTAGATGTAGAAGTTCTTTGAGCAGAACCCACTGTCTCTTGTCCTCTACATTGTTTCTGGTTGTAGTCGTTCGTCCTCTGCCAGCATAACCCCTTGTGTACAGCTAGTCGCCACTTGACACGCTCATCAGCAGAAAGTTCCCATTGAGATGAGTTGATGCGGGTCTTAGTCAGCTCTCTCCTACAGACATCCTTGAAGCGAAGGTGCGGTCTTCCCACTGGCCTCACGCCTTCCTGCAGTTCTCCGTACACATGACAGCTCTGCTACAGCAGAATTGCTCAACACAGCTATCCGAAATTTATCACAGCAGATTAAAAAGGAGAAAAAAGATGGTGGTAATTGTCTTTAAAGTTCAAGAAAGTTTATTATTTGAAAGTGACTACGAAGTTTCCAACTTTTTCCCTTCTTTCACCCTCGGTCCTGTTACCAGGGCACGTCGTGCCAATTTTCCTATTTGTGATAGAAAAATGTACTGCACTAGTGGGGCCGTATTGTTTCCTACCTCGTCAGGGTATGAAGACGACAGTTTCTGTCCACTAACCTGGTTTCTTCTTTCGCTGCTGTTGTCCTCTGCGTAGAAGCAGCACTCACGTCGCGGATCCGTTGATGAGGCTGAAATAGTAGTATAATGTGGCTAGGCTTTATTCTTAAATAAAGTATGTCACACGAAATTTCGGAATACCAGCGGCTCTTATTATTTTATTTATGCTTCACTGTTCCGTTGCAGTAAGCCACAACTGTGTATTTAAGATTCTGATAGTTTTACCATTATAAAACATTTTTACGCGAAACCCGTACGCGATTTACATCGACTCTTAGATGTTAACCGTCTGAGGGCTTTCGCTCGACTCCAAGATGTTAACGGTGCGGGGAGCTATGCCCGACAGACCTGGTTGTTAACTGCCTGAGGCCTCTCATTTGACTGACAGCGGTAGGAGTAACACTACGCGCCTAAGGCTACATTTTAACGCCAACGGAACATTCTAGAGTGATACGTCTCTCATCTTTCTATTAAAGTAATACTTGTTTAACTTTTTAAATTACAGAAACATAGCTTAATACTAAATAACTACATTGAATAGAGAGACATATTTAAATTAATCATAGTAAATATTAATAAAAATGCTGGAGGGTTCTGGTGGAACCAATCAGATTTTAGAGAGAAATATGGGCGGAGGTTTCCCACGAGATACTTCTTCACCAGACCATACGCTCTACGTTTTACGCACACTACATATTACGCATTGCTCTTCCAACACAGTAAAGAGATGTTACAGAATAAAAATATGGGAGAGCAAGTAAATGGATTCATATCAACCTCTTCATATCGTTCACCAAAGCAGAAAATCAAATACTCCAGAATTCGAATCAAGAACAACCGCCAGCATTTTTAATAGATATCCCTGGAGTATTGATGTAACTTAAATCATTTAACAAAAGCAAGTCCCCTTGTCCAGATTCTATACCAATTAGGTTCTTTTCAGAGAATGCCGATGCAGTACCTAGCTATCAATACAACCACTCGCTCAGCGCAAGATTCGTCCCCAAAGATTGCAAAGTTGTATAGGTTACTCCAATATTTAAGAATGTAAATAGGAGTGATTCTCAAAATTACAGGCCTGTGGCGTCACTTTCCTCAAACCTTATGAAATATCTAGAAGAGAACGGACTATTGACGAACACCATTTCAAGAAGTATCTTTCTTGTGAAACACAGGTAGCTATTTACTCACATGAAGTGATGAATGCTATAGTAAACGATCTCAAGTCCATTCCGTATTCCCGATCTCTCGAATGCTTTTCACACTGTACCTCACAAGCGTCTTCTATTCAAAATGCGTCCTAATGGAATATCGTCACAGTTGTGCAATTGAACTCGCGATTTCCTTTCAGAGAGAACACAATAACTGACGGAAAGTAACCCAGTGAAACAGAAGTGATATCTGGAGTTCTCCAGGGAAGTGTTATAGGGCCCCTGCTGTTCCTTATCTTTATAAACGAATTAGGGGCAATGCGAGCAACTTAGACTATTTGCGTATGATGCTGTAGTTTATCGGTCAATGAAGTCACCAGAGATCAAACGCAGTTGCATAAGACATCTGAATGGCGCAAAAATTGGCAATTGACCCTAAACATTGAAAACCGTGGTGACATCTATGTAAGCACCAAAATAAATCTGTCAAACTTCATTTACACGATAAATCTGTCAAATCTAAATGCCTCAAATTCATCTAAATACCGAGGAAGTAGAATAACGAACAATTTAAATTGAAAAGAACGCATACAAAATATTGTATTAGAGACGAACCAAAGGCTACGTTTGACTGGCAGAACGCTTAGATCGTGTTATCAGCTGTGGATTAGAATGTTCAAATGTTTGTTAAGCTTAAGGGACTTAACTGCGGGGTCATCGGTCCCTAAACTTACAAACTACTTATGAACTACCTTATACTAAAGATGACACAAACATCCATGCCCGAGGCGAGGGGGGGGGGAGGTTCGAACCCCCGACCGTAGCGGCCGTGCAGACTGTGACTGGCTCGCCGCAGACCGCTCGGCCACTGCGGCCGGCCTAGATTCAGGAACATGACTTATACACTATGTATAGTTTAAAATGTTAGTGATTATTTTGTGTACAATATGGATCCATGATATTCAAAAAGTCGATCACATACTAAGTTTCTTTTATATCACTTTGTATTCGCAAAGATATTGTTTTGAATACAATTATTTGTTGTATAAAAACAAATGTAAGAAGCTAATTAGGAGAATTGCCACACTCACTTGGACGGAAAAGCACGTAGTTCGCGTGTTGCTCCCGTATGTGACTATCTTGGTCTATCTTTCTTATTACATTTCTTTGTACATGAGTGGTACTGAGAGGGAAAGATGAATTTTATATTTTGTGAACGATATACTTTATGGCTTAGTTCAATAAATGTGTGAGAATTTTAATGTGAGCTCATATTAACAACTTTGGGAAGATTCGTCATACCACTGAAGATAACAATGCCATCAACTGATCAGAGAATTCAAGATAAGTGAAAACAATCCGAGAATTCAAGATAAATGAAAACAATGGAATTTTGACATCGGAAATTGAAACAATTTACCTTCGAAATATTTACACATGCAAAAGATGAACGATGGGTCAATTACAAGGTGGTTACCGATTTTTACCGTTAAATTAATAGAAGCAGTACAGACGTAAAGATAGACCAATGTGGAATTAGGATTGTCTGGGTTGGGTTACCTCACATTCAGTATTTCAAGCACGCCATGTATATTAAAAACAAACGGGATACACAAATGACAATTTAAACACTAGCTTGCCCAACGTAATCTTAAGATCATAAGAAATTAAGAAAAGGCTTCAACTTGCCTGAAGGTACTAAATGAAATTTACAATTCAAATAACAGCAGAGGAGAAGCAACATCAATGGTAAACACTAATCAATTCCCATTGCAGCAAACTCGAAGCTGCAATATCTTTCCCAGCAAGAGAACGTCGAGTGGGCACAGAGAAAAAGGAAAGAGAAGAGCTACAATTTAAGGAGTGTCGGAACGAATTAAGGATCTTCAGCCTTAATCCGATAGGAAGCTCTGAAGTCCTACAACATTGCCCAAAAATACGACTATGGGTTGGCATAATTTGCCCGTAGAAGGAAAACACCCCGCCTACGATTACGGCTGTCCCCGGACGGGCCACGAGATAACAGTCGGGAAAATGTTACCAGAAAAATACTCCAGAGCCACTTAAGTATGTTGCAACCAGCATATGAGCATTTAAAAACAAATGTCATGGGCGAATAGCCGCTCAAACTGCCCTAGTTGCTATCAAGCATTTCAACCAGTATCGTTCATCGAAGTACATGTATTAACAAGGACATAGGCGTGGAAAAGCGCTGAGTTTCAGCTATCCTATCTAAACTAAGACGTGGACACAGGGACGGGCAAGAACATGGCTAGCCAGGAGGAAAAGACGCCAAATAACGCAAATAATTAGACATGGCTTAGCGAAGCAACTAATTAACTCCAATGTCCAATAATAGTTGTACACGACGTGCCAGGGTGCCTGGAAAGAGTACTTGGAGATGGAAGCGAATCTGGTTTAAGTTGAACAAGCTAGGTGGCGCAGTGGTAACACAATGGACTCGTATTCGGAAGGACGGTAGTTCAAATCCACCTCCAGATTTAGGTTTTCCGTGACTTCCCTAAATCACTTCAGGCAAATGCCGGGATGGTTCCTTTGAAAGGGCACGGCCGATTTCCTTCCATATCCTTACCCAAACACTCCAAGCGTAAGCTCTATCTCTAATGACCACGCTGTCGACGCACGTTAAAGTCCAAACTTTCTTCCTTAATTAAAGTTGAAGACTCCGGAGAAGCAGGTAGATTCCAGGCTCAAGTGTACGTGAAGCCACCGTCGTCAAATGGAACACACTAGGTGACAACGCTCGCCCGGCAAGTGGCACACCACTCGGTAAACATTTTCAGCACGTCACACTGAATGGCCTCGTAGCGGACAACCAGTAAGCTGGCGGCCGCGGCCTGGTCAGTATGACGTAGCACGTCCTGTTGTGAGGCCTTGTCTCCAGGTGGTGTTGCCCATTCCCGTTCTGAGCACCGCCTCCGAACACACACCACTTTTTGGCTGGAGACCGACACCGACGGACTCTTCCTCGCATTTCCTCACTCACAAGGCCCTCTCGCGGGCAATGAAGATAGCCGCTGATAGACAAGCGAGAAGCGCAATTGGGTGCGCCACCGACGGGATACATCAAAAATAAGATCGAATGGATTGCGCCCTGCGATACGACGCCAGTACAGCTCATTGTACTCAAGTTCATAAAGTGTGTTTGAAACAAAGTAAAACGTTTGTGGACATTTAATTATAGGGACAGATGTCATTTCTAATGAAATAAATCGCAATTTGCTATGGGTTATGGCTTCACTGAACTAGGTTTAGATGTAATTCCAATATGCGACTAATGAAAATCTGTGCTCTGTCGTAATTCGAACCCGGGACCTCCTGCTTGCTAGGCAGACGCGTTGACCACTCTGCCACCGAAGACACAGTGCCCTACCCTACTGCAGAGGACTCTTCCCTGCACGTCTCCTACCACACCCAAATCTCCATTTGCCACACTGTGTCTTTCCTATTACCACAGTCTCTTAATTCTGTAATACTCGCAGCCACAATACTGTATTCCCGCATCAGTGAGAACAGACTATGAGGTTTCGAGACACAATTGTCGACAAGAGCCCAGCCTCGGCTTGTAATTTGACGACGTTACAGCTTTCATTTTAATGAAATAAATCGCAATTTGCGATCAGTTATGGCCTCACTGTACTAGGTTTAGATGTAATACCAATGTGCGGCGAATGAAAATTTGAGCCCGGCCAGGATTCGAACCCGGGATCTCCTGCTTATTAGGCAGACGCGTTGGGTGTGGCGGGAGACGTGCAGAGAAGAGTCCTCTGAAGTGGTGTTGGTCACTGTGTCCTTGGTGGCGGAGTAGTCAACGCGTCTGCCTAGTAAGCCGGAGATCCCGGGTTCGAATCCCGGCCGGGCACAAATTTTCATTCGGCGCACATTGACATTACATCTAGTACAGTGAAGCCATAAGTGATCGCAAATTGCGATTTATTTCATTAAAAATGAACGCTGTAACGTCGTCAAATATTTATATCTATAAATGTGAATGTCTGTTCGGTGTACGTTTATTACATCTGAACCACAAGACATAAAGAGCTAAAAATTTGTACAGTTACTAATGTAAGGCTTTAGGCACGGTTTTATGGCGATTGGATAGCTATTTATCTATATATATTAATGTGAATGTGTGTTCGGTGTGCGCTTATCACGTCCGAACGACAAGACGCAGAGACTTAAATATTTGTACAGTTACTAATTTATACCTGAGGAAGGTTTTAGGCACGGTTTTATAGCGATCTGATATTTAGTAATTTGAAGAATATAACGTGAAATGCGGAACAATAATTATTCTTTGAAAATTATATTTACTCTTTAAAAATAGTTTTATTGGTTGCATTCTTGCTTGAGGGCTGATAACGATAAAAGGGTGGAGTATATTAGGATGGAAAGTTATCGGTTTATATATAATTCTACGTGTGTGTGTGTGTTAATATTTCGCTCTGCAGCGAAAACAACATTACGCAAACGAATGGTCTGTGTGTTATTGTTGTCCGAAGTCTCCCGTTGTACACCATAGCAGTTCCATAAGGGGGTGGAAGATAGCAAGGAGGTTACATACAGCGAAACGTGATGCCACAGACCATATCTTTGGTCATCTCTTTCTCTGTAAGGATAAGCATACGAATAAGGAAATATAAGAATAAATAAATAAAGCAGTAAAAAAGAAATTTCTTTTAATAAATGTCTTTAAAAATAGATTTGACTTATCGCGCATTACATGAAGTGATCGATCTGTGATATTATTACAATCATTATTGTTGAATTTCGCGATTGGATTCTTCGAAACGGGTGCATATTTACGTGTGATTTGATCTACAATTCTTCCTTTCCTGATAAACGGTAAATGCATACACTTCTACAATCTGATAGGAATGTTTTTCAGTTCCTTCAAAACCAGTCTCATAGCATGCTACTGAAAGATAGCTTAACTATCATAATCAACCAACACGCGAGCGGAGCCGCGGGCTGAAGCTAGTATATATATCATTTCATTAAAGCTTCCCCTACCCTCCCTCGTAGGTTATGCCATTCATTTTCTGAATGTTGGTGTTGTGTGTTTTTAAGTTGCTGATGTGCTGTCTGGATTTTAAATTTTATTTTTTATGAAACACATTGCGGTCAACTGTAATGATAAGGTACCTGGGGAACTTGTTGTGGTGGAGGGTATCGCCTCCAGCTTGTCGCGCTGTTTCACGGAATGCGACACGCCCCCCATGTCCGCGCCACAGGGCCGCTCGTGTCCGATACTGCCGACACGACACGCCCGTGCCCGGCACAGCACCTGCCGCGCGCTCTGCATTAAGCGCCTCCATTCAGCAGGAGTGATTGCGCGTAGCGGCTGCGGAACCAGCCAGTGACGCATTGCGTCCAACACCTGGTCTGCGTCTGGGGAGCCAATAGCGCAGCCTGGCGTAACGGTATAGCATTAGGCGAAGCTGCCAATAGGAAGATAACCGAAGTTCCTTCACATTGCAAAACGAAAGTTTGTTCCAGGGCACACATGATGAAATTAAAAACTTCTATATACATTCAATAACAAAAATAAAAAACCATCAAATTCAGAATTGAACATGAACAGCACTTTTTAAACATGGATATATCCAAAAGCAACTTGCAGTGTTCGCAGAAAACCTACTTGTTCAGATACCAATATATGAGGATTGGAACTTTGGTAACAATGCTGTGGAGACACTAAAAAGGTAAAGCAATCAACAATCCGAAGATTGGTTTGAACACCACAGTGCTTTACTAGGCATGGTCCTGTTTTTTGAGGTGGTATGCCGCTGCCTTCCTCCGACCTTCGAACTGACTTACCCGGTCAGTTATAGGGGGACCTACAGTTTAACGTGGGTTCCGAACCACGGTGCTACTTGGTATTTTTCACATGAGCAATACTGTCAGAGGTGAAAGAAGTGGAAAATCCTAGTACCTGACGGGGATCGAAACCGCGACCTTTGGATTTTTAGCCTGGCACTCTACCACTGTGCAACCGAGGCGCACATGGAGACACTATAGAATCTAAATCTAAATCTACACATACACTGCAAATCACATTTAAGTGACTGCCAGAGGGTTCATTAACCACTTTCATAACATTTCTCTACCTTTCCATTCTTTAATACGCGCGGGAAGAAAGAACATCTAAATCGTCCCTTTTTCGATCTGATTTCTCTTATTATTATGAAAGATTATTAATATACACAAGTAAAAAGTCCTAAAATGGGATCCTAGGGGCACCAAGATATTTTTCATTTCTACGATGCCAGATGGCTTAATACATATCACTTTCCTATTGACACACTTTGTTTTCACTCAGACAAATAGGATTGCATCTATTTTACAGCATTTCCTCTTATACCGCAATATTCTTTCTACTTGGACATTTCGGCGTTGGCGCTTGCGGCTCTTACTTATTCAAATGTCTGTAAATCTATCGGACCAAACTGCATGGTCATCACTCCGTAGCTTACAAACTACTTAAACCTAGGTAAACTAACCTACGGACAAATACACACACCAATTCCCCAAGGAGTACTCGAACCTCCACGGCGAGCAACGGCGCGCTCTGCAGCGAGGTGATTTAGACAGCTTTTTATTTATTTATTTATTTTTTTATATTTTTTTTCGGGCCTCCCATCTCCCCTTCTAGCCCGTCCTTTCACTCTCCAGATATGCCTTCTTCGGCTAGGCTTCATTTCCTTTCTGTGAAATCGAAGTCTTTTCTTTCTTCCTTTTTGTTAACAGAAATATTTTTCCCATGGTATATACAAGAACTCTGTGTTGCACTTTCTTTTGCATATGATAAAAGAGGAATGAAAGCTGTACTTCTTTCCAATGAGCTTCTTTGTTGAATAGTACATGTTATAAATAAATTATTTCAGATTTTCTGCACCGAAAATTCAAGGAATACTTAAAAACACAAAACGTTCCCTTGTAATTTTTTTTTAAAAATCCTAAAGTAATTAAATAAAATTGTGTAGATATTTACTTCAATGTTTACGTCAATGTTTTCTTTAGAAAATTGGCATATAGTATTCGATAATCTTTTATCTGTTCTAACTGTTGGTGTAGTATTGTCAAATACATTAAATAGTCTTCTTTGCTTTTTTCTTCATTTCTAAGAATGTAGAATACCGCATGTCCCATGATCCAGTTCACAGCATTCCTTTTGGCATTTGGGTATGGCACTTCTTCGGGGTGTAATAGTTTCGTTGGTGTTATAGAGTTATCTGATGTTCGTAGTATAAGCGAGAGTACATGCCGAACATAACCCCAAATATCCTTGATTTTGTCACATGTAAATTTGTGCTCATCTGTGTCTATCAAGTTGCACGTGCTGCAGTTTGGTGATTCCGCTAAGTGTATGGTATGTAGCCGTGAAGTCGTCGGGATCTTCCTGTTGACTGCTAAATACCAAGTAGATATTACGTTTGTGGTTAAATTGCGGTCGTGAATATTCTCCCATATCTTCTTCCAGTTAAAATGATTATATTTCTGGCTATCACGTTTCTCGGTTTTCTGTGTATCAAGCTTTTGTAGACTTCTCGTACTCGTTGCATGTTTTTCTGGGGAACTGCCCTGCGAATGTAGCTGTATTCAATGAGAAAATGTTTGAGTTGATACAGCCCGTTCGGGATGTGGCGCACATCTACTGGCGGGTCCATGCTGATTGGTGCTATCTCATCCAGAAGATGAGCTATCAAGTTGTTGGCCGAAACTTTCCATTGTCGGTAGGTCTTGCAAATGTAAAGCGCCTGTGCCTACTGTAAACATCTCTGAGATTAAGGCCGCCATCTTTGTGCATTACTGTAAGGGTTTCATATTTCACTTTGAAAGTCTGACCTTTACTAACGAAGTGGCCGAGCGCTGCGAGCATTGTCTTTCCCATCTCTTTGGGTAATGGCAGAACTTGAGCTACAAAGTTCACTTTGGCAGTGATGTATGTATTAACAAGCCGAACTTTTTGTATTTCATCGAGGTTTGCGGCTCTCATACTCGTCAATATTCTTTTGTACTTGAGGGCAGCCGTTTGTCGTATATTCCGTGTGTAAACTATACCTAGACATTTCAATCTGTCCGTTTCCGTCAGTTGTCCTTCCGCTCTGATGTTATTGCCACTTCCAATGGTCATAATTCTTGACTTTACGTTACTGAGTTTGGAAGCAGATGCAAGTTCGTACTTCTTAATAATGTCAAGAGCGGTTTGGAGCTCCTGTTCACTTCTTATTACAAGTCCTACGTCGTCAGTATATGATTTTCAAACAATATTTTGTCCATGTATCTGTAATCCCTGCAATCCTTGGGTTAGTGTACGTAGGAGAGGCTCGATGGCTATAGCAAATAATAACACGGATAAGGGGCAGCCTTGCCTAACAGAGCTACTGATCTTTATTGGACTGCTTAATTGTCCATTTATATTAATTTTTGATGTGCCATTCTTTAATAAGTGCCTGACCATCTCGATGAATTGTGGAGGAAAATTCATCGCTCTCATGGTTTTGTAAAGATAATCGTGATTGACTCTGTCGAAAGCTTGTTCAAAATCAAGGGATACTATTGCACATCTAATTTTACATGTCTCAGCTATCGCTATTATGTCCCTGTAATCAATTAACGCATGAAAAATTCTTCTGTCTTTGCCTACACTTGTTTGGTACGGTCCTGTGACAGTGTTTATAACTGCACGGAGACGTTGCATCAGAATCCGCGTGAAGATCTTGTAGTCGCTGTTCAAAAGCGTTATAGGCCTGAGATTGCTGATGGACTTGCCTGCTGTGGTTTTGGGAACGAGAACTACGGTCCCCTTGGGGATGTGTGTACTGTGGTTCGTAAGTTCATTACATATGCTCGTTAGCTTACTGATCAGTTTTCGTCTGAACGTTTGATACAATTCTGCCGGGATACCGTCAGGTCCGGGTGATCTATTTTTTGGACTTCTGAGTATCGCGTCTTCTACTTCCTCTTCCGTGATTTCGGCAGTGAGGCTGTTTGCTTCTTCCGGACTGAGTCTTCCTGGTACCCGTGTCGTGAAGTCCTTTTGTGCCGTCTCGTCTGTAGGTTTCGTGGCTAGGAGCTCTGAAAAATGCTTCTGTATCTCTTCCTTTATGTTGCGTTGATTGGTCAATAATCGTCCATCATTGGCCCTCAGCTCGGTAAGAATTTTTCTGCTTTTCCTTTTATGTTCCTGTATGAAGTGGTATACGGAAGTTGTTTCGTCTTGGACTGTATTGTGCTGCCGTGACCGTATTTTGCATCCTTCTAGTTGTTTCCTCTTTAAATTGATTATTTTAGCTTGAATTCTATTAATCTGTACGTAATTATTAATTATTGCTGCATCCCGTTTATACAATTCTCGCAGACACTGAAAATAAAATTCTACTGTTTTCTTCTGCCACTCATTCTTCTCCCGTGAGTAATTTTTCATGGTTCTCGTTATTGCAGGTTTAACGCATTTAATCCACCAACTGATC
Source organism: Locusta migratoria (assembly GCA_026315105.1). Taxonomy (NCBI): domain Eukaryota; kingdom Metazoa; phylum Arthropoda; class Insecta; order Orthoptera; family Acrididae; genus Locusta; species Locusta migratoria. The sequence goes on along the minus strand of CM048750.1, from coordinate 131,224,857 downwards.
GGTGAGCTGAACTGAGTGAACCGTTTTTCGCATGCTTCCCACGTAGTGTCAAAAGCTGCACGACATCCTGGATCCGACAAGTGGCTTACGTTAAGTTTCCACTGACCTCGGGCCTTATAGGTCCCTTGTTTCTCCAAGTTAATGGTACACATAAAAGCTGCGTGATCTAAGAAGACGGTGGGTCATATTTCTGAATGTAGGATACATTCCTTAAGATCAGCTGATGCGTACATCCGATCTAAACGACTTGCCGAGTTATTCGTGACGTGCGTGAAGCCAGGAATGTCACCATGCGTATACTCCCAGGTGTCAACAAGTCCTAACTGATTTACAATGCTTTCAAGCTCAACTGATTTATTATAATTTGGCGTCTGATCCTTTGGGTGTATGACACAATTAAAGTCCCCGGCAAATATTACATGATCATGTCCGGTCCCAAAGAATGGTACTATTCCGTCTTTGAAAAATTCTTCTCGTTGCCGTCTTTTTCCAGTTCCTGAAGGCGCGCAGACATTGACTATTCTGGTGTTGTTTATTGTACATGCTATTTCTCTGTTGTTAGGCAGTTTCTCTATTTGTCTGTCTATAATACCTTCTTTTGTTAAAATGGCTGTTACGAGTTCAGTAGTATATCCAGAGTTAGCTATAACGTTATATCCTGTTATTTGATCCATATCAATTGCATCTGTCACTTCTTGTAACATAACGATGTCTATATCTGCGGCATAAATCACGTCCTTGAGAAGTAGCAGTTTGAGTGCGCTCCTTATCTTGTTGATGTTGATTGTGGCTAACCGATATGCTTGTAGTTCGTTCATATTTTATCGGTAATGATCTATTTTTGTTTTAAATTCTAAAATTTCTGTAATTCTATCATTCTTTCAATCTGTCTTTCTTATTACTAACAAATTTCAGTTTACGAGAAGTCTGGATCATCAGTTACTGCTGTGTCTTTCGCCGGTGAAGGTCTATTGTCGTTGGTTCCATGTTCGTCAGTCTTTTGTGACATTTCATCATTCGCCTCCATCAATTCTTGGTCTTGGTTGGCATCTTCATGGTCGTCAGCCCAATTTTGAGGAAGGTTACCTTTCCGTTTTTCCTTTTTCCAATCGGTGAGGTCATGAGGTTGTTCTTCACAGTCCGCTTCAGTTTTTGTCGTCGTTTTCATCTTCACAGAGTTTCCTGACGTTTCCGTGACGCCACCGTAAGAGTCTTCCGTCCGTGACTTTTTGATGGTTTTCTGGCTGCTGTCACGCGTTTTCCCTGTGGTGTCGTTCGACTTCTGTCGCAACTGTTTAGCTTTCTCTCGCAGTGCAGGTGCAGTTTTTTTCAGCTCCCTTGTGGGCAATCCGACGTTTTTTTATTGTCCGTAGATTGTTTATCCGTCGATGTCTCACCGGACGTAACTGTTTGGAAGTTCTGCTCCGTCTCCTGCTCATTGGTTAATCCCTCATTTGGGACTTCTGTATTTGAAGTGCCGTGCTCAAGAGCTGCAGACTGCCGTTCTTCGTTTCGTGCTGGCAGTTCTACAGCCATTTGCCCGTCATTATATTCTGGGACGTCGGTTTCCATTCCGATTTCCTCAATTTGTTCTTCGACATTAGGTACCTCCAGTTCTGCGGTCGTAGCCTCAGGTGCGGACGCACGAGCAGCCGCTACGTAAGTCAGCGGTAGCTGCGACATCGTGTTCTGAAACACAGCTTCTCCTGTTGGCAGCTGCGCCACTCTCCTTTGCATACATTCAGCACGAACGTGTACTGTACCAACATATCCTGCACACGTTCTAGGTTGTCCTTCATATATCACAATAGTTCTATGGCCACGGACACTAATATAAGAAGGTATGTGTTTGATAATATCGATTTTCACCTGCCTCACACCATTAAGAACCTTAAATTTGTGAGCACCTGTCCATCTCTCTGCGACATTACTGAGAACGGTTCCATAGGATTTCAGAACAGCATTTATATCGTCAGCGGTAATTTCGAATGGCAGTTCGAAAATGCGTAGTGTTCTGGCGAATAGTCTTTCGTGTTAAGTTGGCAGTTTCCAAGGGCTACAAATTTTTTAACCGGCGTAAGATAGGTGTAACATCCAACACTCTGTTCATGATAATCCAATAGTAAGAACAGTGAAGATCGCAAGATAATTCATTTATTAAAATGTCCGGCGACGACAGTGAGGAACTGCCGTATGACCAGACGCAGGCGAGTCTTGCAAACTCTACTATTGTCGTCTATAGCTCACGTTGTTGACATAACTATCTTACCACCGAGCAAATGGACTCAACCGTTCCACGTCACCGACGTGCGCACATTCGAGGGAAACACAGTCACTTGCGAGCAAGCGGTCTAACGTAACGGTGTCACGTAGTTTTCGAAACAGGAACGACATAGTTGGGTAAACATTGAACCTGCCAGAGGTCGTAGAGTACGATTGTGTCATCAAGGTCTTCAAGAGGCGTGCGGGGAATCGGCATTGCCGTAAAGAACAGTGGCGCGTTGGGTAAAAGCGTTCAACGAAGGTTGGCAAACTGTAGCAGACATGCAGCGGGCAGGTCGTCCTTGCGTCTCTGAAGACGCATACTGTTGCCGCGTTAGTGGACAGTGATCGACGCCAAATGATTCGTGAGTTCGCTCACGAATCCGGATAAGCGCATACGGCTGTGCTTCGCATACTGAAGAAACGCCTGGGCATGCGAAAAATTGCTTCACGATGATGGGTTCCACATGAATTTACGGAAATGCAGAAATGGATGTGAAAGAAGCGGCAACACTTTCTGCGCAACACACCCAGCATTTTGCACGACAATGTGCGGGCACATACAGCGCAAGCTGTGACTGATGTGTTAAGTCGATAGGACTGGGAAGTTCTGTACCATCCAACACACTCCCCGGGCTTAGGTCCTTGTGACTTGAGTGCAAAGACGAAGGAACCACTTGGTGGCATTCGCTTCAAAACTGATCCAGAGATTCGAGAGGCAGTAGACCGCTCCATTCGCACCATTTACAGAACAGGCTCTGATAACCATATACTACGCCTTTCATATCGCTGGCGACTAGTTTGAAGGATAGTAACAGGTGCAAAAATGTAACGCTTTTTTATCGGTTGTGAACAAATTGTTGCCATTATTTAAGTTCCAAACATTCTTACTATACAGACATCCGACAGCCCACAAAAAGAGCAGTGTATACGAGGGGTGTTCAAATGAAAAGGCACGAAACGTCCTAACAACAAAAAACTGTTTGAAATTTGTATATGCCGCTTTGGGATAACGTACTGCAACATATAGAGATGCGAAGCTTGCGTCGTCCTCTCTCTCTCTCTCTCTCTCTCCGTGTGTGTGTGTGTGTGTGTGTGTGCCCTGTGTGTGTGGTACAACAAAATTCAGTGAAGCATCAAATAGCACCAGTGTAACAACATGCTACAGCTTCACCAGTTTTACACAGATACAGTAGAATTATGTAACGCGAAAATCCTAAGTGATCAACCAACATCTAATATATGTACATCCAAAGATGATTACATCATAATATCTGGTGCAAACCGGTATGCATTCTACACAAGTGGTGATACAAATCACAACAAACATCAATATCAGCAAAAGACCTCACTGTCTAAAACTCCACCTGTGTAAACCCTATGTGTGGATGAGATGTTTAAGCGTGAAATGTGCGCATCGGAATTTAAGTTTGTTATCTGACTGCTATCCTGATGATGAAATCTTCTTGGATTGACACTCGAATCGGTGCTTTGTTCGCCGGCAACATTTCAGCATTTCTTGCCATCTTCACCTGAAGATACTTCCTGTACCAATGCCGGAGAACGAAGCACTGACTCGTCTGTCAATCGATTTCACCATCGAGATTCGCCAAGACATCCTGAATTCTCATATGACTGCTACCCTGCACAATGAAACATCTTCGTGGGATCTCAATAATCTGTGAATGGCATCTAGTGTTTACATATTCAACTATTTACAAAATATTTGTAAATATATCGGACTCAACTGCTGGGTTATTAGTCCGTAGCTTACAAACTAAGTAAGTTAAACTAACCTAAGGACTACACAAACACCCATGCCCGAGGAGGACTGGAACCCCCGACGGCTAACGGCCGCGCGCACCGCAGCACGGCTCCTCAGTCCGCACGGCTAATCCGCCGAGGCATTCAACGATTTATTATTAATTGAAAATACATTTAAGGCCAACAAAATTTTTTTAAATGTTTACTAGGCATGAAATGCATCCTATTAAGTTTTGCCTACTCAGCAGTCATTAAGAAAACAGAAATAAAGCGACGTGCCACCCAGGTACTTCCTTGACTAATTCCCCCTTTAATGAAATAAGGCGATCTGAGTAACTAGAAGAAAGCGAAGAAGCAAGAACAAGTAAGAATGAATGGACAGAACTCTGTGAAACGCACGCAAACATTCCACAATTTACTGTGACGTGAGAGACTACAGGATCAGGCGCACATCTCCGTAATGAAAATTTAGAGCAGAACACTGCGTCAGTGCGGCCGTTGATTCTCCAAGTCTCTGTAATACATGGTGCGCAACGTCCGTAAACTTGAGCTCATGCCAGGACGCGCTCAGTGTCTGACGTTCCTAATACAGAACACCGACTGCAATATTTTTCAGTCCTGGGCTACCTCCTCGCAAGTTTGTGTTTCTCCCCTCTCACAAAATAGGAGAACGAATGAAACACAAGCGGCCCGAAACAGCCAATTGCCAGTGTGTCTCTTTTTGTACTACTTTCTCGTCTAGGGAACTCTGGGGACCGACTTGGCGTTCTCACTGGAACACGGCCGCGATCAGAGACGTGCGTCGCCCTCCTAGCCCGTGCTAGCCCGCCTCAGACGGTCTGGCCCACGTAGTATCGCAAACACAAATAAAATACAGGAAACATTTTTCTGCCATGCTTGAACAGTGTTCTTGTTGTAAATGCTTTTTGCTGTTATAACAGATATGTAACTATAAGCGTAGGATGCATTATGTATAAGTTCAAAAAAGTAACTAAATTAGGAACTAATAACTGACATATATTGAATATAACATGATTTCTAACGTTATTTTACAGCCGTTTGACATTTTGATATACCTTTGAAGCATAAATGTGTAACGAATTTCACTTTCTTAGTATGGCAGTTGCAATATGGTACCCGTCGGATTTAAAGCGAAGAACTCCACTTGATGTAAAAATAATTTGGGGGTTGACAACTATTGACGACGGAACGAAATTACCATCACAATTTGGTTGAGCAGCGTATAAGCAGAGTACAACACTCCCCTTGAGTTAGCAGGACGTTCTCCAGCCTCTGGTTGTTACAGAGCAACTGTATACGTGGGGTCGTCATTAGAAATGTGCTAGAAAAGACTGCGGAGGAAGCTGAATTTGAGGAAGTGGTCGAAGATGTGAATTATGCAGAATAAGACTGAAACTGCAGATGTGGAACATAAATGTATAAATACATATACTGATTCGAATAAATGCTGTAACATTTACATTTTTCTCCCTCCCCCCTCTCTCTCTTCATCTCCCCTATATATTGAGTCTTCTCCCCTCTTCCCTCTTTTTGTCCAACTCCTCCTATGCCTGTCTCTGTCTATCTCCAACTTCCCCTTTCTCTGCCAATCACCTCTCTGTCGAACATACGGTCGGGGGTTCGAATCCCCCCTCGGGCATGGTTATTTGTGCCGTCCTTAGGATAAGCTAGTTCATAAGTGAATTTTATCCATTATGGATGTTGAACTCTGTGACTGTTCCTTATAGGTTGTAGAAATAAAATCCGCTAACAGTCACAGTCACCATCTTCAGGTGTTTACATTCAGTGTTGTTGAATATAAGTAAAGTATCCAGTTCGTGTTCGTACATTTCTCATGGATATTAGTTGAGAACATTGTAGTAACCGCAACATGATGATAATTTGCACTCCCATGTTTCAGGTCTTGCACAGTACCCAGTACACTTTATAACTGTCATTCCAAACATCGCCACAGTACACTTTATAACTGTTACTCCAAACATCGCAATGTTTACATTCAGATGTATAAAGTTATCTGCTCTTTTAAAGTTGTACCCTTCTAACTGTAGATCATCTGTGTTTCTTCTATACCTCTCAGTTACCATATACTTAGATTTTGTCTCACTGAGCCGGCCGCGGTGACCGAGGGGACTGAGGCGCTCCAGTCACGGTCTGCACGGCCACTGCGGTCGGGGGTTTGAATCCCCCCTCGGGCATGGATATTTGTGCCGTCCTTAGTCTTAGCTAGTTCATAAGTAGTTTGTAAGCTTAGGGACTGATGACCCCGTAGTTAAGTCCCATAAGTTCTACAAACATTTGAACATTGTCTCACTGATGTCTAAACCAAGGTTATTGCCAGCGACTTCAAACACTTTGTAGTCTGATGTGAGTGCCTCATACTTCTAGCACTCATTAGTACATCATCTGCATAGGCTAAGGTTTGCAGAATTCAATTGTAAATAATGCCTATTCGTTCGTGGTTATTGGATCGTACTGCTTTCTCTAATACCAGGATCAATAGTACTGGGGATAATGGTTCTCCCTATCTAAAACATTCTTCCGTTGGGAACGATTTCGACTGCCGTCCCTAAGTTTAACCTACCTTTTGCTGCTTTCCAGGGTCGTCTTACAACGGAACCTCCCCATGCCCCCCCCCCCCCTAAGATTTAATTGTAAGTTGGCGCAGCGCATAGTGTGTGAAAACCTGAACACGAATCAATCGAGAAAATTGGAAGATGTTGTGTGGAAATATGAAAAAATAAGCAAAATATAAAAACTGAACAGTCTATGCGAAAGATAGGCAACGTCGAGCACATATCCAGCACATGAGTGCTGTGGGTAGCTGTGAAGTGAGAGGTTCTTGGTTCAAGCCTTTCCTCAAACAAAAAATTTAATTTATTTAGTTTTGCAAAAATTATGATCTGTCTGTCCGTTTATTGACATCTATGTTCACTGTAATCAGTTTAGTGTCTGTGTTTTGTGATCGCACCGCAAAACCGTGCGATTAGCAGATGAAAGGAAGTGGCTCTCCATCGGGAACCCAGAACATTTCACAAGGTGATAGGTCAACCGTTTCCTCCACAGGAAAACACGTCTGATGTATTCTATACGACACTGATGATGGTATGTGCGTCATATGACAGGAATCTCTTGTCGACCCCCCCCCCCCCCTATATTGTACACTTGGAAAATAGTTGGAGGGATTATACGTTGCCCGATTTAGGTCTTCTTGTGCATGTGATAATCACTCCCAAAAAGTAATGAAACTGTCCCATAAACTGCAACAAACGAATGCAAAAGTTTCACAGTCTGAAAATGCAATAAAATAAAATAAAATTAAAAAAAAATTAAAAAGTATTCACCTGTGGGAAGGCTTGAACCAAAGTCCTTTCGCTCTGCAGTTCCTGACGCTGTACCAGACCATGGCGATCCTATGCTCACTGTCAGCTTTACGTTACTTATCTTTCCCATGGGCTGTCAGTTTTTATACTTTGCTTCTTTTTTTCATAGTTCCACGCATCTTCTTCCTGTTTTCTCGATTGATCTGTGTTCAGTTTTTTAAGGCATATCCACTGCGCCAACTTATAACTAAATCTGAGTGGGGTGCGAGCCGGCCGCGGTGGCTGAGCGGTCTGCGGCGAGCCAGTCACGGTCTGCACGGCTGCTGTTGTCGGGGGTTCGAATACCCCCTCGGGGGAACTTACAAACTACTTACGAACTAGCTAATACGAAGGACGGCACAAATATCCATGCCCGAGGGGGGGATTCGAACTTCCGAGCGCAGTGGCCGTGCAGACCGTGACTGACGCGCCGCAGTCCCCTAGGCCACCGCGCCCGGCAGATGTTGGTTAACCAGATCTTACTTTGCTGCCCTCTGGTGATTTTTTTTCTTTTTTTGTATCCTGATTACGCACCTGGAACATGTCTGAAAAATTTATGAGTAATGCACCTAATATTTATTTTTATATTTTTGTAAGGCCAAGACAAGTGAATAACAAGAGCATAATAGTGCTGCCGTCGGGTGGATTTCTGCTTTCCTTCCGGCTTACGTACTTTTTGCATATGTGAACAGTGTGTCAAGCTGAACACATCACTTTGTGTTTCATGATTAGTCAAAACCTGTTATACATGAGCTATAACGCCTTATTTTTGTACTTTATGTGCGACCTGAGGTATTGAGAATTTTGTTTTACCCAATTTCACTCTTATATATTAAACAACTACATTCAGCTTTGTAATTTTTTGTTTATATTCTATATTTTTTGACTCCATAATGATGGGCATCGCCCGAAACGCGCTAGAAAAGTAATTAATCCATCACCACCTGGATCTTCGTCGTTATTGCAGCCCAACAGTCTTTTTAAACAATTTGCATATGTTGCTGGGTGCTGCATTTGGTGAGCAGTTACGAGAAAACAAACATAGAATTCAAGATATTCGACAAAATATGAAGAGTCTATATAACGCGGCCAAAGGAAAGAAATTAAACACCCTAGAGAATGTAGGGATTTATAAATATTTAAACATCATAAAGAAAATGGTCTCAACGATCAGCTGGAGATGGTGAGTAATAACTTTTTAAAATATTTTTGATAAAGTGCTATAAGGTTAGGAGTACCCCCACGACAGTTAGATACTATTGCCGTAGATAAGGTGCCAGTGATGTCACTAACCATGGACGCCACCTAGCGTTTTGTATGGTAACTGCTTTCCGTAAGTTTGTAGGTTTGACGTGAGACCTTGCAGTTGGGTTTAATGTGGTGTGAAAATCGAGTCGACGGCTGTTTATGTTATGGGGGACGTGTTTGGTTTTCATTATGTGACTATACATTTTTGTGTACTTGACAACCCCACGGAACGCCATATAGACGAAGCTACACATTTTCTGGTACGATTAGATACATCATAGTTCCTTAGGTATGTATATAGCAAAAATAAAATGTATAAGCTGTGATTTCTAGCGCTCATGGGTATTAAGTGGCAGGTACGTTGATTGATCTTCTACTTTTATAGATCTGATGATGACAGCGAGATCAGTTGAAACCAATCATTGTGGTAAATAAATAAGCTATCTTGAAAAACAATAAGAAAGGTTCCATTGCATTTTGAAAAGTCATTATGTGTAATACTTTTTTTGTTGTAGCTTCTATTCTTTAAGAATGTCAAAACATTTTGGGAATCATAGCATTCAGCAGTGCGGCGTCATACCCCACGGGCTGGCTAGCTTTTAACAGGGAACTGGAGTGTTTGACGGCAGACGGGACGCCTCGGCAGAGGCTTGTGTGCTCGGCACAGGTGCTCCTGGTGGCCAGCGCGGCTGCTGGTGGCGAGCACTCGCTGGCGCTGTAATCACTGGCCGGCCAGTAATCCCGGCCCCTCAGCCGCTCAGCTAGAGCGTGGCCGACGCCCGCATAATCACTGCCAGCTGACCCCGCGGCCTGATGGGGTGCGCTGCACCAGCTCTGCTTCTCGCCATACCAACACAGCTCATAACTGTCTATGTTCCCATCCACTTTTCCTGAGTGATGATGTATCGTAATGAAGGCCGTTGGGAAGGAAACCTTGATAAATTTAGAAAACATTGTCGCGGGAGGTCAGCGTCCGGTTATAACAAGATAAATTTTATTTTAAAAATGTCCGGTTTCGGCAAATATCTTTTGCCATCTTCGGATATAATCAACTGTCAATAAATACAGAAGATAGATCGTTACGTACATATGTCAGCCCGCGGTGGAGTAGTCGAGCGGTCTAAAGCGTCTCGCTGCGGAGCGCGCGGTTGCTCGCCGTGGAGGTTCGAGTCCTCCCTGGGGCATGGGTGTGTGTGTTGTCCTTAGGTTAGTTTACCTAGGTTTAAGTAGTTTGCAAGCTACTGACTGATGACCACGCAGTTTGGTCCGATAGATGTACAAACATTTGAACATATGTCAGATCTACTTATTACTGTTTAAAAATGAAGAATGAAAAGCGTTCCATTACCATTTGGCTGTTGCTGGTGGTTTTGAGCAGCGACGTTCAGTCACGGTCAATAAACTGCTGTTGACTGAAAAGCTATCTGGAACACCAATAAACTTTACTTTGTTTCAGGGGAGTATAAATTGACATGGTCAGTCTGTGACAAGGTGTACACTGGACAGACAGGGCGCAACTTCGTGACCAGTTTTTGGACAACACCTCATAAACGATAAGCATTCTGAAGGTGAAATTACATGTCTGAAGGTTCTTCACACTGCTCCTAAAGGCTTCCTATCGAACATATTGAAGAATTAGAAATATTTATTTGCTATAAAAATAATCCTTTTTTACCCCTCAATGAACAGTTGGATTTTCGCGAGAAAATTTTATTCGATCTTTTCGAAGGTGACATTTAACACGTTGGCTGCCGTGTGATCGCCGGTGGCCACAGCAGGTGGCTCTGGCACGCCTTTAACGTCATTGCGACAGTTAACGTGTTAAGGGATGAGTGCCTTCACTGCTAATTCACTTATTCTTCTATTTGAAGGCCCTTTAAGTCATAATTCTTATAATGAACTTATATAAAAAAATCACATTAGATACATAAGTTCGCATATTTCATCATTCCATATTAATATAATAACACAATTTTTACGATTCTGTTGCTAAAGATATAACTGCGTCAATATAGTCTGCTGTGTTGCCTCTACGATTTCTGTGAACATCGATGGTTGAAAGCAATTGCCATAAACTATGGTGACTACCACCAACATCTCCATGGAAACGGCGTCCCCGACGGCATCAACCGACGCCATAAAATAACGACCGCAGACAGCCATCATACACCAATGTCTTTATGGAAACGACATCCCTGGCGATACCAACCGACGTCAGCAGATGACGACGCAAATACTGCCAGCTGTGTTACTTGTGGACATCAGTAATCGAATGCAATCGGGATGACAACGTGTCTCTACCTAAATACAACATATTTGGCTGTAAGCACAGATGTTACCTTGGAAACGGCGTCCCTGACATCTTCAACCGACAACAGCAGACGGCAATAACATTGGTGCTTGTCTTAAATTATTTTAATTGTTTTGAGCACTGTTTGTAATATTTTACAACATCCCTTTTTACATTATTCATGTAAAAATTATTTATGTATTTATTTTTATTCGTTAATTTTAGCTTAGTGTGACTGTCATTTCCCATTGGCTGGCGCTGACGTCATGAAGCTACTTGAATGCTATTTTTAGCTATTTAACCAATGGCAGCTCAGCCATCAGCACCAGTTTATTTACCGTAATTGAACGTCGCTGCTCATGACCACCAGTCACCAGCAACAGCCGAATGGGTAATGATTCGTTTTTTAGTCTTCATTTGCAAACAGTAGTAAGTAGGTATGACATCTATATGTAAGCTGTATCTTCTGTATTTATTTACAGTGGATTATATCTGAAGACGAAAAATTTTTTTGCCGATTCGGTCTATTAAAAAATAAAAATAAATAAATAAATAAATAAAAACATTGCGATCTTAGACTGCTTAATTAATTTAAAACGAAACCTTGATTAATCCATGCGCTCAGCAAAAACTCTGTCATTTTGATGTCAGTAGCTATTTAACACACAGTGATTTGAATTGTTTTGCTATTGGAGAATTACTCTGAAATATTACTTTATTTATCAGATATTTTCTCTCTCTGCCATCAGCGTCCTCTTTTTTTCACACCTCACTCTATTTACATAAGGAAAAGAGATCGACCGAAGTCTTTTTTTCTTTCCACCTTGTCCTGGATAAGACGTGATAGAACATTCTCCACAACAATTCTCCATTTCTAACTGAGTGTCTGCTATATTTTAATTAATAAACATCAATATGAAAGTCAAGTTACCCGTCTGTTATTAGTCCTAGGCGTACAAAGTAATGAAACCAACTTACTCACATAGGGAAAACTCGAACCTCCGACGGGAAGCAACCGTGGGATCCGTTTAAAGGCGCCTTAGAGCCCTCGGCCATTCAGCCGCGGCGAAGTCCGGTTAATGTGTGTAAATTATAGCAATTACTGTTTCACAAAATACGATTTTAGTTCTCCACGGTCGGCTGTACAAAATAATTCATTACGTCTTATCGTCTCCAAATACGTTATTAAGGCGACATTGTACTTCATTATTATTTCAGGAAATAGGAGCAAAGTCAATGAGAACATAAGATTATTAACAAAAGTAGTTACTTTCTTGTCGACTTATGTACTGTCACCCGCCATTACCGAAATTGTAAAAGATTTTTCATCTCGTTTATACAGCATTTATGTTAACCATCTCAATACTTGTCCTACTCAAATTTTTCTTTGCCTATGTTTCAATGTAAAACCAATCTTTCTGTAGGTTCCGATATTTAGCGATTTATGACGCTTTACTCAGCATTTGATTATCGGTGAAATTTATTTCACAACGTGTCTGACTTTGGCCGCGACGGAGTTTCAAATGTTCAAATGTTTGTACAAATTATGGGACTTAACTACGGGGTCATCAGTCCCTAAGCTTACAAACTACTTATGAACTAGCTAAGACTAAAGACGGCACAAATATCCATGCCCGAGGGGGGATTCGAACCCCCGACCGTAGTGGCCGTGCTGACCGTGACTGAAACGCCTCAGTCACCTCGGCCACCGCGGCCGGCGCGACGGACTGGCCGAGCGCATTGAGGCGCTATGCTACGATATGCGAGGCCGTTCCTCGTCGGGGGTTTGAATCCCCCCTCCGCCATTCATGTTGGTGCTGTCTTTAGTATAAGTCAGTGTATAAGTAGTTTGTAAGCTTAGGGACTGATGAACCCACGGTTAAGTCCCATAAGCTTCACAAACATGTAAACATTTTCGTGTCTGACTTAGTATAGGGCAAAAACAAGTTGTAAAAATGACTTTAAAGAAGTGTAAATGTTAGAAGCAGTACAAAAAAAACCTGGAAAGTATAATGGCAAGATGAGTAATGGACATGCAATATAGGTGCAACGTATTTTATCATAGACTCAAAAAAATGTTGAATTTCGACTTACCCATATCCAAAAACAGCTTAAATGTGACGAAATGTTTCCATGTAATATTGAAATGTTAATAGAATTAATATGGCAACATATAAAGGAGAAAGTAATGATCTATGCTTATGTAGATTCCTCTCACAGGAAAGAAAACGGATAATAGCAAAAATTTGCGGGATTACACAACCTACCCTATCAACAGTTAGCATGCATCTAGCATGATATTACTGTATGAGAACAATATATGTCACGAACAGATATTGCACTTCTTTATAATTATACATGGAATTCAATCGATGTTCATCTTTTTAACATTACTATTGTTTAATATCAGCATACATGTGCTATTGTTTGTGTATTAACCAAATAATACGTATACATAGCTTTCACGTTGACGCAATGGTAACATAGCAAACAACAATCTTCGACAGGGCTCCATCAAACATTGTGTATGTTCAATGTTCAATTGTTTGTTAAGCTTAAGGGATTTAACTGCGGGTCATCAGTCCCTAAACTTACAAACTACTTATGAACTACCTTATACTAACGACGACACAAACATCCATACTCGAGGGTGAATTGGAACCCCCGACCGTAGCTGTCGTGCAGATTGTGACTGGCGTGTCGCAGACCATTCGGCCACCGCGGCCGGCCATTGTGTATGTATCTTGTTGTGTTAAATTCTTAACATTTTTCTTGATATTAAAATTGCAATAATCTTTGCACTGTCAACACAACGTTGGTAATGTGGACTATTATTTAATCAGTTAGGAGATCTTGGTTAGAGTTTTGCATTGTGTTGAGCTGATTTGCCTGTGAATAAAGAATTTACTGACTTAAGTTTTCTGCACTTCCTTGGCATATTCCAACTGAAGCAGTATGACTCGTATCCGCGTTGGATTGCCGAAAACCGCGGCGGAGTCGCCAAACGTATTGAGGTGCTATGCTCTGACGCGCGAGGCCGCTTCCCGTCGGGGGTTCGAATACCCCCCCTCCCCCTCGGGAATTGATGTTTGTGTCGTCTTTAGTATAAGGTTCTTGCAAAAAAGTTTCCAACAGCTGTTCACGTTATATTTTTATTTGGGCGATTAGTTTATAATTGTTTAAAATTGTTCTATAAGAGGGACATATCTTAAGTAAAAAAAGATAAATCATATAAAACAGACAATAGCATTGTACAATGGTCTCACTGTAATAGAATGTGTCCACTGGTAATGAAAATAAAGTCCTGTACATTAATATCGAAATGAGGATTTAATATTAATTCACTCTAAAAAATGGGAACTTCTGTGATCTTCAAATACATGAAATACTCGACCTCCGTAGAGCAGTAAGGGCATTCAATGTATAGCATGAAACTACCAGAACCTAAGCATACTGGACCCTTTAGCTGTGAGATACTCACATGTAATAAAAATTGGAAGATTGGTCAGTTCAAAACCAAGTACTGCCTTTTAGTTAAATTAAAACACTATCCTTCAGTATAGTAAAAGACATTCATTGTAACCATTGACTGAAACAAAACTCCCAGTCTACAAATATTTTGGAACTAAGCAAAACTCATGTCCTGATATATATTGAAGCGCAGGGCTGGAGTAGGCAGAGGTTGCATCTAAATTAGGAACAACAATAGCATCAACACCTAACTTCTTACATATCGCAATCTGTATGTCGCAGATGTTAATGCAATTTCATATGGAATCTATCTACACATGGAAGCATCAAAAATAATGTAGTAGAAGCTCATCATAATATACGTTAAGGAATTTTTCCCCCCAAAAATTAACCATCCATAATTACATTCGAATGAAAAGCTTCAAGTTCTATTTTATGGTAAAATTCGAAGGGTGGGGTGGACGAGTGTGTGTCATAATGGAAATTAAACCATCTCACCATAAATTAAAATCAAATCGATGTAACTCTAGTTTTGATAAACACTAATGGAAAATAAACTACGGATCTAACAATAAACATCTAGGAACCAAGTAATGTTAAAGTCCTGTTGAACATCAAAGAGATAGGGGTAGATAGGGTTAAGGACCTGGCGGGGAACAAACATAACCATGCAAATCCAACTCTCCATGTTTTAAAGGCTGGATGTTATGAATATTAATAAAAAAAATCGAACTCTATACCATCACATTAGAACCAAGTAATCTCTGTTGCAAATAAAATTATAACGTGAACAACTGTTGGAAAATTTTTTGAAAGAACTGAACTGACCAGCCGATGTCCCACTTCTATACTCAACAATGGATGCACATAAACTTAGTATAAGGTAGTTCATAAGTAGTTTGTAAGTTAGGGACTGATGACCCGCAGTTAAGTCCCTTAAGCTTAACAAATATTTGAACATTTGATTGGCGAAATTTATCAGGAGATAATTTATAGAGGAGAAGGTGGTATTATGGGCTACCACTTTATTTTTGAACCATAAATTCCAAAATTGTCAGTGAAATTTTCGGAAAACCTCAAAAAATAATCTTTATGATGTTACAAAAAAGCCAAACACATATGTTTTAGTTTAAATTATTATGCAACTTTAATATGGAAACATGTTTACAAAATTGAGATATTGTGAAAAAATGTAAAAGTGGTGGTAATATGGGCTACTTTATAAACACACAAAAAAGTCAATATTATTTCCTGTAGATTTTTAGAGTAATTGGAAAATACCAAACGCTTTATACTGGGACATATTTGTCATAAGTTGTTCATTTAGGGTTGGCAGAAATCACGAATATAATGTTCCGTTTCACAACCAGCACACTCGTTGTGCGCCCACATCTCGTACATTAGGCACTGGATCCATAGCTCTCCTTTAGTGTCTCGGGAATATAACTCCTCAGAAAAAGGTATCTCCAGGCCTTTCAACACCACCACTGGGCTCTAGAACTGACTGCCCAGAATCTATCGATCCCTCCTCTGAACTCTCGGATGATGATTGTAGGTCGATGGTCAATTTTCGTTCACTGATGGAGTTTTGCTTTTTATTCCTTGTTTCTTTCTTTTGTCAACACCTGGCTCACATCTCACATTCTTCGTATTCCCTGTTACATCGTCACTTTCGATCTTCCTTTTTTTGTCCACTTCTTTTTCCCCCTTTCTTTTTATTTTCCTTTTTTTAACAGCTTCCTTTTCTTCGTGCGTTTTTGAGCTTCTTCCAAATATATTTTGTAGGGTGATGCTGTAATTACAGCTGCCTTTCCTGGCTTAGGTCTTTTGTTTGTTGTCTTTTTCTTATTTTTTGGCACAGGCATAATGTCCTTTGGTGAAGTCTTAACGTTTCCTATTGCAACGTGGGACGCACTGCTTGGGCCAGCTTCTGCTAGGTCTTTGGCACATAGTGTGGACCAGTAGAGGACTGGGGCAAGCCTTCTGTGTTATTAGTCTGAAACAGAAAACCACACAGAATTTGTAGGGGTTGTAATATTGGCTACTGTAGTGGGTAGCCCATATAACTACCACAGCGATTGTCCATATTACCACACTAGCCCACTTGGAAAGTAAAAAGTCGCTATCCGTTATAAACAAACTTTAATAAACCAACTTCATGAGCATTAGAGAGCTAAATATTTATATAATATGTAGTTAAGAAGTTAACAGCTAAGAACGCATTGGCAGTACGTCTAATATAACTAATTTCTTACCTTTCAAAGTTTTGAAAGGAGAATCACGAAACAGCTCACCACTAACATTCCACGTAACTGACTGCGGCAGCGCATTCTGTGGCGTTTGTACGAACTAGCTACTACTATTTACTAAGGTTGCCGCTAGTATTCGCGGGCTTATTAGTCAGATATTAACCCTTTCCTGTCCAAACTATCAAATATTCGAACACGTGACTTCATATTTGGTTATTTTGCTACCAAAGTAAATAAATGCACATTAGTGTATTCACACATTTTTGTTTTCCTTATTTTACGCAAAAAATATTAAATTAAAAAATTAAAAAATGGGCTTCAAAGTCCAAGAGGATGTAATGCATTTGGGAGACATTATGCAATGCTTATCTCTGTTAACATAAAGATTAACCAGCAACAAACCGATAGCAAAATTTTTATATCGAAATGCCATTTTAGATGTTGATCTAAACGGGGCAATAAAAGCCAACTGTAGTTATCCCTGAACCGTATTCATATTTCGAAATTCATAAACAAAAGAAAACCAAACAACAACAATTTGTTACTGACATCTAGAAACAAAAAGACTACACAAATAAATTACACAAAATGCCTTTGACACACTGCCAGTACTAAAAACTTCCAGTCACGCTCTAGTCCTCGAATAATATCAGTTTCCATTAGCTAAAACAATACAAAACCAAATTACCAACGTGAGAACACAAACAGCGTCTTTTTGTGACAGCAAAAATTGCCTGACGAAATCGTACACAAAGACATAAAACAATCCGTTTTTTACTACTATTTGTGAGCAGAGTTTTGTGTCCCGGCTTCGCCGCCACTTTTGTGTCTCGTTTCCGTCGTAGGTGTCGGTGACCGAGTAGAATTTAATCGACAAAGGAATAAAGGATGCACGCTTCTGCGGTGTGGAGGTGACCAGCCAGTGGGACAGCAGAAACTAGACACTAGAGTAAATTAGAACGAGATATATATTTCATAGAGACTTAGTAATACTTAACTTCTACATAGCTCAGTACTGCAGAATGCTGATACATAGTTGAGCTAGAGGCCTGCCTAGTGACTATCCGATAGCAAAGTCTTCACTGGTGACTATCTGATTCGGAAGTGTTAACTGGTTCCTATCTCAGTCCCAAGTGAACGATGTCGTTCAGTGGTGGCCACGAGCGGAGTTGCAGCAGAGGGCGCTCGTGGCTGACGTCGTAAGAACGCCGCACCGTGCGTGCATGGCGGCGCGCAGCGAAAGTAGGTGGCGCGCACTTTAGACTTGTGCGACACCACTCAGAGAGATTGAGAAATCTCGGCCAGCGAGTGTTTCATGTGACACATCAGAGAGATACTAACGTCCCGTGAGGAACTTAAGTCAGATATCATTTTCGACTTTGTTTTATAACGCTAGAAATGGACCGGGACTTTTAAGTCACGTCGGGCAGGAAAGGGTTTAAGCTAGCCCATATTGCAACCACTAGCCCATAATACCACCTTGGCCTCTATTTAATTCTAGCAGTTTAAAGATTCGGGGCACTATTAGTGCAGTTTGCAACTCATGGAATGTACGTTGAGAGTGTGTGTCTCGTTTACCCTCCAGTAGAGCGCTGATGTGGGATACGTGATGCGCGGCGTTCACACTGCGTTAGCTACAGCGGCGCTGGCGTGGCTGCAGCGCTCTAGTGCTGCAGGCGGCGGCTGGTGGTGTCGCGTCGCAGCTGTGTCTGCGGCGAGAGCCGCGAAAAATGCGCCTCGCCGTGCCGTGCCGTGTAGTGGCGGCTGCTGCAGCAGCTGCTGGCAGGCGGGCGATATTGCGGGCAGCCGCCGCGGCCGGCGACGGAGCGTGCGTGCGGCCGCCGCGTCGCCACAAAAACTGACGCCTCTCATCTAGCGACACACGGCCAGGACGTGGTCCCGCTGAGCGGCTGACACCCACACCTTCAGACACTTAGATCGCTACCAGACGTTGCTTATCGATAGCGCATCAACCGAAACTTCTATATAATTCGTACTATGTGTTGCCGTCCGGGAAAACGTGCGTAAGAGGGGAAATAATATGTAACACCTGTCCTGCGGAGCACAGGAAAAGCGGGGGTCTGCCCCGCTGTAGGTGATAGAGCAAATATTTGACGTTAAAAAGGTCCTCGATTAAAACCCTTGTGGCGCGATTTTTTTCAGTATGCGGTTGAAAATTGTTATACGTTGACAAACGTGTACCGAGTGTTACACGGGATAACATGTTCCTGAAATGTAAAAGGACTGTTCAAATTTCATAGCACTGTGTAATCGGCAGTTTCCTTCTCCTTTATTTGAAAGTAGCAAAGCTATAGAGTACAGGCTGTTCAGAAAAGGCCTCCCTGATTTCAAAATTAAGTATCTCGAAAACAAAGATCGATAGAGGAATGGAGTAAACGGTATGTTTATTGTGAAAGCTGTAAGAAGTTTATATAGCAGTTTGAAATAATAGTTACAAAAGCTGCTAACAGATGGCGCTGTACGCTGTACGGCTTATATCAGCATACATAACTGAAATAATAGTATGAAAACACTCTTTGCAAACAATCACATCACAATATCTTCAAAATGTTCACATTGGCACTACAGAGGTGGCGCAAACGAAGAATGAAATTTGCCATCACATTTCGTAGTGTCTCAACCGAAATGGATTCACATGCCACAGAGATCACCGATTCAAGCTCGTCCAGCGTGGCGGGATGCTTCGGGTAGACCATGTCTTTCACTGTACCTCACAAAAAAAGTCACTGGGAGTCAAATCCGGCGAATATGGAGGCAAATCCATGCCTGCACCAGTAAATTTTGGATATTCCAAAGCAATGACTCGATTACCGAAGTATTCCTCAAGAAAGCGAAACACTTGTTCGGTCCGATGTGGTCGGGCTTCATCTTCCATAAACCATTCAGTACCTGGTCGATCCTCTAACGATTGCTGTGTGGCGACAAATTGTTCCAAAATTGCAACGTAACGTGCACCAGTGACCGTTTCTCGAATAAAAAAGGGCCAATAATGTCTCTGCTGCATACTGCAGCCCACACAGCCACTTTGGGAGAATACAGGTGTTTCGCTTCACACCAATATGGCTTTTCGGAACCCCAAAATCGCGTTCTGATTATTCACGTATCCATTCAGGTGAAAGTGTGCTTCATCTGTAAACCAGATGCAGCAAAGATCAAATCCTTCTCTATCAATTATTGTGAGCATCTGATTAGCAAAGGAAACCCTTTGTTGCACAGCTCGTACGGGTATGGCCTGGTGCGTTTAAATTTTGAATGGAAACATGTGTAGGCTCTTTCTCAGTATTTTCTGCGTGCTGGAACGCTTCAAACCAGTCTCAGATGCAATTCTATGGACGGACGACATTGGATTTCGATGAATAATTCCAGAAACTGTGGCGATATTTTCAGGCGTAACTGCGGTTTGCTTGCATCCAACATGCCCCACTAGATCATCAGTTACGCTGCCTGTTCGTTGAAATTTTGCGAAGAGCGTACGAATGGTTTTCGCATTGGATCCTTTTGGAACATTAAATCGTGCTTGAGAACTTCGCCTTGTTGCCGTAGGACTCTATTCTAACTTGTGGTACTCTAGCACCAGAAAAAAAAAACGCGTTGTTCAATGGAGTACATGGTTTTAATCTCTTCCTTCGGTACGCTAACCACCTTTCACGTTTCAATAATGGAACTGGTCGCTCTGGGCTTCGGATCACTATTTGTACTAGACATTACGTGTGGCGATTACAGCGCCATCTGTTAGCAGCTTTTGTAACTATTATTTCAAACTGCTGCATAAGCTTCTTACAGCTTTCACAATAAACATACCGTTTACTGCATTCCTTTATCGATCTTCGTTTTCGAGATATTTAATTTTGAAATCAGGGAGTCCTTTTCTGGACACCCTGTATATTCGTAGAAGAAAGGAACAATTGCACCATACGTGCGGAAGTATTAAAGTAAAAATAATAATAATAATAAATGACTGATAGATACCCCATCAGGCATGCATATATATGTTGTTATTAGGATGGGTAAGCTAAAGTTACACATAGATTTTGTGGTGTGTAAGTCTAGACACCGATGAACACAAGTGTTCGCTCCTTTAACTGACAAACTTTGAGGAAGGAAGGAAGGAAGGAAGGAAGGAACTTTAGGGTTTAACGTCCGTCTACAGCTTAGACATTAGAGACGGAGCTAACGCTCGGAGTTTTGAGTAACGATGAGGAAGGAAATCGGCCGTGCCCTTTTGAAAGGAACTATCCCGGCATTTGCTTGGAGTGACTTAGATAAATCACAGAAAACCTAAATCTGGATGGCCGGAGGTGGATTTGTACCACCATCCTCCCGAATGCGAGTCCGGTGTGTTACCACTGCACCACCTCGCTCGGTGACAAACTTTGAACCCAGAACCACATTTTCTCAATGTACTCCCCACCACAACTCTTTGTTCCTCTTCTCGATCGGCACCATCCACATACATCGCATCTCCTCCACTTCTTCCTTCTCCATCTATACTTCCGCCATCGCTATCCATTTTACCCTCTTCCCCTTCTTTCTGTCATCCCTTTTTTCGCAATGTCTATTCCGAATCAAGAAATTAAAAATCATTAACTTTTTTGGTAACGGAGGAACAATAAACTAAATAACGACACCAATAAATACCGTTAGTTACGATATTTTGATTTCCACTTCTGAAAACATCATGGACCAGGAACGTAAGGCACTGTATCTATCCAGTATACGTGTGCATTTTTAACTGAATCTATTAAACATGAATGTACTTACAATGCGATTTCATGGAACGTTACTTGCGTGGAGCACATCTACCACAGCACATTATTAGTTGGCAGCCCAGAAGTTGGTAGAACTTCAGTGTTAGATTTTTCACTTATTGTTATATATTTTAATGCGAGGTAGACAGTGATCTCAGGTGACATCAAAGGTTAAGGAGTCATAGATACGAGGGCCTAATAAGTCACGTGGGAGTAGCTGAGAGCTTTAAGTATCTAGCTGGGGGGTGAGCGTCTTCTTCCCATGAGAAGTTCGAGTCTCCTCCTTGGACATGAGCGGTTTGTTAAGTCTAGGCATTGATGACCGCAGAAGATAGGTCCCATAACTTTATAAACATCTCAACATTTTTGAGAACATGCACTTCCTTTTGCATGAGCAATGTTTCGTGCATATCTATGACAAAGTACCTTTCGAATTAAATAACTTTCTTTGGCCTCCTTGTGTAAATAATATTATATATCAGAACTTCAATTTTCGTATTCACGTATAAGAATGTTAATTCGCTTGGTGGTTCGCTGGCTGCGACATTTATTAATTATCGTATATCAATTATCATTTCAAAAATAAATGAAAGGATTGACAGCGCCAGAAGCAAAACGGGATTATATTTTGACAAACATTTATTTCGGCTAAGTGACTTTGTAGCAATCAATTTCTCTAAAGGTTACTTGATCTAGTTTCCATTTCTAACAATAAAATAGAATCATGGCATGCCCTTTGAAATGTTCCGACGAACTTTAAAGGCTGGAGATGTAACTCGTTGGTTGGAAATACTTAAATAAAATAAAACGAGCTTCAATCACTAAAAGCGTGATTTATTAGTGCACACTTCGAGACCTGAGGGCTCATCTTCAGGTGATTCTTTGATCATTTACATATTTTTAAAGAACCCTGGGCCTGTCAATATCAAATATGGATGGTAGCAACATGACACATTTTAAATACTATGTACTATGGATGGGTTCTTTGGGAAAGTTTAGAAAACTGTAATAAAAGACGATAGCGAAATTGACGAGCAAAGTGTTTTTAGACCACGATCGTGCACCGAGCGTATATTCACTATGAAAATTATAGCAAAAAAATGTTGTCAAAGGGAACAGCCTAAATCTATGAAAGGCATTTGACTCGGTCCCACGCCAGAAACTGTGGCCCACTTTAGAGATATCGTGAATGAGTAGAAAAT
This sequence comes from Locusta migratoria, assembly GCA_026315105.1. Taxonomy (NCBI): domain Eukaryota; kingdom Metazoa; phylum Arthropoda; class Insecta; order Orthoptera; family Acrididae; genus Locusta; species Locusta migratoria. Next base: position 131,202,222 of record CM048750.1, on the reverse strand, counting down.
ACACATATTCAATAAAAAGCATCCGGCTGTCGTACAGATCGGAAATTGCACTTCTGACCCATTTTTAACAACAAAGAGGGTGAAGAAAAAATGCTTTCACCCACTTTATGGAAAATATACTTAAATGTATAGCTTTGAACAGCTGTCGCGGCGGAGCGGACGAGCACATTGAGGCGCTATGCTACGATGCGCGAGTCCGTTCCCCGTCGGGGGTTCGAATGCCCCCTCAGGCATGGACGTTTGTGTCGTCTTTAGCATAAGGTAGTTCATAAGTAGTTAGTAAGTTTAGGGACAGATGGCTCCACAGTTAATTCCCTTAAACTTAACAAACTTTTGAACATTTTTTGAACATCTGATTAGAAAATGTAAATCCATTGGAATGCAAATCGGAAAATAGGTAGATAACCAAATAGAAACAGTAGAAGATCAGCAGGATATGACTTACATTCTTGAGAAGTTGAAATACGGTGAATGGGATTTGGAAGTTAATACCGAAAAAACAAAGTAAACGGAAACGGTAGGTAATCTACAAGATATTTAAGTGGAGAGAGGGAAATAAAGAATGTGAGTGAATATGAATAATTAGGAGTTTGTTTTTCCTGAGTAATGTATTCATAATAGGGACTGTGACTGCTGTGTTCGGATGCAAACTGAGTTGGTGACAATTCGTTTCCTGCTTCAGGCTGATCCGTACCCAAAGACTGGAAAGTTGCACTGGTCATTACAATATTTAAGAAAGGTAATAGGAGTGATCCGTAAAATTACAGGCCTATAACATTGCCGTCGGCTAGCAGCATGATGCTAGAACATATTCTTTCCTGAAGCTTTATGAACTAAATTGAAGAGAACGATTATTGACCCATTGTGGACACAAATTTAGAAAGTATCGCTCTTGTGAAACACAGCTAGTTCTTTACTCAGAAGTAGTGGTGAGTGCCACTAACAAGGGGTCTCAAATGGATTCCATGTATCAAGATTTCCGGAAGACTTTTGACAATGTACCTCACAAGCTTTTTCGAATGAAATTTCGTGCTTATGGAATATCGCCACAGTTCTGCGATTGGATTTATTTCCTGTCGGAAAGGAAACATTACGTTGTAATTGACGAAAAGTCATCGAGTAAAACATAAGAAATATCTGGCGTTCCCTAGGGAAGTGTTATGGGGTCTATACTGTTCCTTACTTTTATAAACGATTTAGGAGACAATCTCAGTCGCTATTATTAAGATAAGACATCTGCATGGCGCAAAACTATGTAATTGACCCTGAATAATGAAAAGCGTGAAGTAATCCATATGTGCACTAGAAGAAATCCGCTAAACTTAATTTACACCATAAATCAGTCAAATCTAATGGCTGTAAAATCATCTAAATACCTAGGAACAACAATTACAAACAACATAAATTGGAAAGAACACCCAGAAAATATTGTAGGGAAGGAGATCGAAATGTTGCGTTTCATTGGCAGAACACTTGGTGTAAGAGCTGGTCGATTGGAGGAGATCAAAAAATGTCAAAAATCAGAATGCATAATGATATGCTGTAGTAATAATAATTTCGTTATTGAATGTTGCAGCAAATCACAACTAATGGGTCGCAACAACACTTTCGCAGTGAAAGTTAAAATTTTGAATAAATAAAAAAACTGATATTAATTAACTTGAAACAGTCACAGTGGTAATTAATTTTGTCCCTATCTGACTTAGCATTGACTACGGCCTCCAACCAGCACCTCTTACGATTCACGAATAGCACAACTTAGCACAACTTCACTAATAAATGTGTCAGAATTCATGTAGTGGTGATGGTGTGTTCGTGTTATAATCAAAATCGTAATAGCTGATAGACTCTGATTACAATGATAATAGCTCAGTACTGTGAAACTGCGTGGTGCAATGAGCTTCACAAATACTACATCAAAGTTCCCAATAATTTTGATAATATTATTTGAAGCATTCAAGTTCCTTATAAAACTTTACGTGAACCTTTATTTTATTTTATTTTATTTTTTTTAAATTTTTTTTGTTATTAATTGGTTCCAGGGCCTGGGTAGCGTACGCGTGTAGCTGGCTGAGCAGAGTCTGGCATTTAACGTATTTCATAAAAATTACTTTCGTCAAGTCTGGTTAATCAACTATAATACTTTTACTACTGTTAGCCTGGTAACTTTCTATATAAATGAAACCAACTTTACCTGCAAACTCTCTTGCAAGTTAAATGCTTTGGCATAATAATTGATTGCAAAACTTAGAACAGCACTGCACTTTAATTACTAGTCTCTGTGGTTGTAAGACGTTTAGCAATTCTTTAACTCGTCTAGCAATTTCTTTAAAACTGATCGTTATTACTCTGAAAAATGATTGAACTTGTTGGTCAATGTACAGGCTTGCATAATCAACATAATCTAATAATGGTGATAATGGGGTGACTACAACTACTTACAAAATTAAGACTGGTTTCAAAATAAGTCATATATAATTGAACCAAAATTCTGATTGGGTTGACACTACAATTACATGCATACAAAAGTACTCATCTGTTTTCGTCGTCTTCGTCGTGAAGTCCATACAAAACAGATATGATTACAATAGGTACTCTTACTGCTGGTTCAAAAATATTTTTATCGACAACTCTTTGTTCAGCTCATCTGGCTGAAATCTCCTCGATACACCTTCTAATCTCCGTAATTACAGCAACGATCACTCTCGGTGAAAATAGACTTGATAACCAAACAATTACTTTTCTTGCACACATGAAAAAACATTACACTGATCACTTTCGAGTATAAATAAACTTGTTTCGCACTTCCTTCAATACATTAAACAGTACGCCTCTCAGGCTTATTGCAACTTTGCTAAATCATTAAACTCGCGCCACACTGCGCCTACGGTGCCTCTGCACCATCAACAAAACATTTATGTGTTTACTTTGGCGAGTCCGCTCCGCGACTGCTTCAGCAACGCGACACTCACAGCTACTACGTCTGTACCAAAGACAGTCTTTATAACAGGTTCAACATTTTCTCTGGCGCATTACCAATTTACAGCTTAGGAATGTCCGTGCATTCATGCGGGTTTACACATACAGTACATGTTTACACTAAATGATTCAATATAGGAAATGACGTTACATAAGAAATATATCTAGCATACAAGAAATGAAAATACGTGAAATGAACAAATTTAAGACAATATATACATTACGTTAAATCAAACTGTAAGATACAGCGACATGTGTACTCTTACATTGGAAGATACAACAGTTTTATTAAAGAAACAGCCTACACAACACTTCTGCGTACAATTTTGTAGTTTATTGCTGTCCATTGTGGGATTGACGGACGGTTTAGAGAAATTTAAGAGAAGGCAGGTCGTTTTTGTATTATTGCGGTATAGGGGTGAGAGTATCACGGGAATGATGCTCGAGTTGGGGTGGGGGAGGAATCATTAAAAGAAAGGCTTTATTCGTTGCGGCGATATTTATTTGATAAATTTCTTTCACTAGCTTTCTCTTCCGAATACGAACACAGTTTGTTAGCACCCAACTATATAAGAAGACATGATCATCACAATAAAATAAGAGAAATCAGATCGAAAACATTTAGGTGTTCCTTTTTCCAGCGCTCTATAAGAGAGTGAAACAGTAGATAAATAGCAGAAAATCGATTCGATGAACCGTCTTCAATGTGAATGCAGAGTATTTATGTAGATGTGGATGAAATATATTTAAGACAATAAAATAACCAGTGATGACGGATGGTCCAGACGTTTGGGTCACAGATAAAAATAGAGAACGAGAGCTGCTTGCTGCAGAGATGTGATACTGGAGAAGATATTGCAGTTTAACATTATTTGACCACGTGATAAATAACAACGGGAAGGATGACAGCGAAAATCACCATTATACATGCAATTAATAATAAGACATGATAATGGTATCATATTTTCAACATATGGAACTGGGACGGTACTGTTACAAACATGGAGTTGAATTACACCACAAAGAAATTAGCGAGTGAGATCACGTAAGAAGTGGATTAATAATATTCAAGAGGAGATAGAGAAATGAGGGTTGACTAGACAAGGACCGATGGTATTTAGGATGCGAAAAGCGGCAATAGTATTACAAAGACACACACAGTTATTTCCCGTTGCACGGAAAGGCCTTAGGGTATGACATAAAGACGTCAATGAAACCACCCTTTCTGTAAGTTGTTTATTCCCGCACATTTCACAGTTGTCTTCAGGACAAACAGAACAGGATGACATTCATGACAATGTTTAACAGTGCAACGCCTCCTGCGCAATTGTAACCTTTTCTGAGAACAATGTGGGATTTACACCAGTGAATGTGATGTGACTCCTTTGGAGTGTAGTCCAACTGTATTTTTTGCTCTTGTATGGGGTGGATAATTAGAGATATCCTTTCAACGATTTTTGAACCTAATCTAAGTTACCAAAGCTGTTTATTCGTTTTCAGCTCTCCTGTTCTTCTTTAAAAAGTATTGTGGAATATCTTTCTAAGTTTTCGCACATCCACGAAGAAAGTATTTCTAGAAAGCATTTATATCCTTGACAAGTTGTGGGGTTTCGGTGAAGTGTTGACGTCCCGTTACGTTGGATGTGTTCATTGATAATCACTGCCTCGAAGAGCACCTTTACGTCTAAAAATTTGGTCCAAAATCGGTCCAATAACTGTTGGGACATACAGCAGTATCTGAGTAAACGTTAAATGTCGTAAGTCTTATTGAAACGTCTATCTTTCATTTTAAGATGTGAATCAGGCTACCTGCAATTATCTAGGTACAATCCCCCCAATAAGATCTCAGTAACAGGAATTTGATAGTATTAGCTTGAAATAATCAAGTTTGCCATCTGTTTCCTGGTATTCCACACACACATATATCTGTACGATGCTGGTAAGAAAGGGCTTGCCTGCAGAAAGAGCAAGTAATGTCTTTCACTACTAGAGAAATGGAATTTCAGGTGATTTGTTAGCAAGTTACACCCATGAACTTGCTTAATAAGCCTGATTTGTAGAAGGAATGTAACACCACATCGCGACCATAGCATTAGAATCACCATATTCCAACATTGTTCATCGTTTAGTAATTTTAATTATTTGTGAAGAGGCAGAAATTTCTCATTTTTCAAAATTGTTATTAAAATTATATCAGCGTAATTCAGAATAATAGTATCCAGGGAATAAGTAGGTCAAAACACCTCGTATATCAGAGATAATTTGACAGATTGCCATTATAAATAGTGCCCGCAGTTGAGTTACTCGCTCTCTGTGTGATTAACACTCTATGTGATGAGCCCCTCCCACTTATTCTCAATTGGGATTCCCCTTTGCCCCACTATCAGCTTGCCTGATAATTGGCTGAATAGAACCGCGACTCTTTATGGGCCGGATCTCAAACAGCCCGCTCCACTCCTCGGAGTGGAGAATGAAAAGAATAAGGTTGTTTGTTTTTGTTTTTAGCTCTCAGTAGTGCTTAACTTCAAAATATTATACGCTGTTTATTTACTACATAGAAAGGAACCCGATAAATTATTTATTTCATAACATAAACTTTCATATCGTGATCATACGCTAATGCGTGCAATATCTTTGGACTTTGATCGGGATAGGCTAGGAAGGAAGAATTAGAAACTTCTGCCTCCCGTTAATAAACTGATTAATATTCGTGATATTGGAACTTATTTGCTAGTTTTAAGGAAAGAACTTATCTGGAAGAATTAAAGTTCATAGTCGGTGTAATAGGATCCAGAGACTTTAATGTAAATGAGACTTTTACGAAAATAGTCACGAATTATGAACTTACGAATTGTTTTCTGTGAAACTGATTTGGTTGTAACTATTAATTTCAAAATAGAGGATCTGTGAAACTTAAAGTCTTACATAGTTATTCAAGTATCTAAAGGTGAACGTATAATAATATCTGTTAAGTTCATAAGAAATCAGTTAATGTGTGAAAGAAAAATAACTAACAGCTTTGGTTAGGAGAGGCTTTTAATATATATATATATATATATATATATATATATATATATATATATATATATATATATATAATTAAAGAATAATTCGATAGAAAAAGGAACCAGACACAAATAATATCTTTTGTGACTAGCTTCAAACGATCTGAACTACCGGGACTCAATGATTCAAGTTTTCTTTTTGGTTTATTAAATATCAGCTCCTGAAAAACGGAATGTCATGCTCAAACATTACAAAATGTCTTTAGGTTTAAATTATGCACAGAACCAATATTTACACTGTGAAAAATTCAAGAAAGATATAAATTTTATTAATTACGAAGAAGTACCAGGTCTACCAACTTAAATTTCATACTGGGATGACATATAAAACTTAGAACCTATAAATCCATTACAAACTGTGAAAGTCAAGCCGTAATCTACAGCATACAAGTCACAAACCGAAGCCAAATACAAGTCAACCGACGCCGAGTCACAGAAAGCAGAAAATGGACGTGGGCAGTACAGTTGGGTTTCGTTAATGCTGATTGATTCGTCTCAGGAGAGAATGGTGCATTGATCCATAAACCTGTGGCATTTATAACTTGCATAACTGAACTGATATAGAGCAGCCCCTGTTTAGTGGGGACACTGAAACAGGATACAAATCACTTCCGGCGTCTTTGGCAATGTTTTTCTGTGAGCACTCTTAGGAGATCGTTATGTTAAATTTTGTCAGAACATTAAAACTTGCCGGCCGCGGTGGCCGAAGGGACTGAGGCGCTTCAGTCACGGTCTGCACGGCCACTACGGTCGGGGGTTCGAATCCCCCCTCGGGCATGGATATTTGTGCCGTCCTTAGGATTAGCTAGTTCATAAGTAGTTTGTAAGTTTAGGGACTGATGACCCCGTAGTTAAGTCCCATAAGCTATACAAACATTTGAACACTTGATGTTTGAAATGGGATTATAATGCCACGTTGCTGCCTCATAGGCTGCCAGAATAATGCCATTCAGGCATTCTCATGAAGCGTAGCCTCGCGAAAACAGAGTTCCAATGTGACATCAGAAAATAATGTGGCTGTCTGAGGAAAGAATAAGATTGGTCGAATAATCATTCCCAGTCTTCTATATAGAGACTGCGTTAGCTTGTGGGAGGAATATAGCTGGTGAGGAAAAGTGAAGCAGAATAAATTTTTTATCTCTATTTGTTTTCTTTTTATGCACTGCCATCGTTCAGAGCTCTAAGCAGCGTAATTTAATTTTCCTGCACTTCCATTACCGGTCACTTTCTTAAATTCCATTAGTGCCTCCTTTTTTTTTAAGAGCTTTTTTCGCGTGAATCTGGCAGATTTCGATGAAGCTTCTGTTTCAAGAGTTTTGAGCAGTGAGGGATCATTTATCGAATCTCATTCAGCTACGAGCCGCCATTAGTGAAATATTAATAAGTAGCGAATTGAAGTATTCAGCAGCTTTATTTGGTTCTACTCTTTAGATATTTCACTACCAGCGGTAGGATGGATAGGGTGTGTGCGGACGCAGGAGCAGTTGGCTGCTGTTTGTGAACTGCTGAACGTGGTTTAACGCGGTCAGCCGTCTTCAGGCTGCAGCCTCAGGGTGTGGCGGCGGTGGAGAGTCTGGAGTGTCCCTTGGGGCACCTCAGGTGTAGTAGCGTGGGTCGCCCCCGGTCTCTGCTACCGCGGCACCTTCACGTGTACCGGACGCGGTTGATCCGCCCTCACCGTAGGGTAAGTAGCGGGTAGCGCGTTCGCGTCACTCGAGGCGGAGGGCCACTGTGGAGGCTGGCCGTGTTGCATCGCCCGTTCATCCTGTGAGGATCAGGTGACCGGTCATTTAGCAGTTCCGAACAGGCACACGGGCAAAGCTCCAGTGTTATGGGCGTTATGAGCCCCTTGGACAGATAGGGTCCAGGGATGGAAAGAATTCCGATGTACACTCGGGTATGTCTGCTGGGATGGGTAGGAAGGGGGCTCATCGGAGTTGTGGATGTGGACTTACCGGTAGCTATTGAGCATACGGCGAGCAGTCGTATACAAGTTGTTGCTCCTGTCGGCACTAATGTCTCCTGTCGCTTTGGTTCTGAGGACATCCTTAGATCGTGAAGACTGCTTCCATCGCGGGGTGCAAGCAGAGCTTTAAGTTTGCACAATTATTCCCAGAGTGGGTCGGGATCCTTTGGTTTGGAACCGAGTGAAGTGTCTCAAGCAATGGCTTCGTTCACTCTGTGACAGTCATGGCTGTAAATTTCTGGACCTTAGTTGTCGAGTGGGAAATTGTAGGGATTCCGTTTATAGTCGCACTACACAAAGGAAGCAGCTACTAGGGCCGCGGTGGAGTAGCCGAGCGGTCTAAGGCGCCTCGCTGTGGAGCGCGCAGTTGCTCGCCGGCGGAGGTTCGAGTCCTCCCTGGGGCATGGGTGTGTGTGTTGTCTTTCTGTTAGTTTACCTTAGTTTAAGTAGTTTGTAAGCTACGGACTGATGACCACGCAGTTTGGTCCGATAGATTTACAAACATTTGAACATTTTAGCAGCTACTCGGGTCGCAGAGTAGTGTAGAGTGCACATGAGCTTTTATTAGGCTAGGCGATTCTTCTTATGAACACTCGTCTACCGTTAAACAGACAGTGAAATCATCTCGCATTCAGACGGTCTTTTCAACTCTTCAACATATTAGCAGTAAATTTTCAAGGTATTAGAAACAATGTTTCCGAATTTACTGCAGTACAGGAAAGTAGCCGCGCTTGAATAACACACGGGACTGAGAGTAGGCTGAATCCCGACGCTGGAAGCTCCGAAATATTTGACGAAGAATGGGATGCATGTGAGCAAAGGTAGGTCAGGTACGATCGGAGGGGATATGGTCATTGCAGTCCACAAAACTATTCCTTCTACTGAGCCCGATGTCGAGGGTGACTATGAAGTTATCTGGACACGTCTCACAGGAGGGCAAAGTAAATTAATAGTTCGGTGTTTTTACCGGCCAACACTCAGTACTACAGTCATTCAGTGCTTCATTAGTTGGGTGCGACTTCAACCTGCCGAGTATATACTGGGACAACTGCTATTTCAATGTTACTAAAATTTTCTGGGTTATTATGCCGTGATCTAATGGATTTATTACTCAAACCCAACGTTTCGTCCTCAACAGCGGAGGACATTTTAAATGGGGATCGTGGCAGTTTTGTATGTCCGATACACACTCTGGCTCGCTACTGAGTGCAGCCAAACACAGATTACTAGGGCTCGCGCGCAGAGATGTGACGTCAGATGTTTTGTGTATGCGCGCGCAATTAGTCATTGCCGATTGCCGTCTCCGTTGTTAATATCGTCCCATCGTGGAAGACAGTTACATTTCTTCTTTAACGCCGGAATCCAGATTTAATTTAGTTTCACGCCCTCCTCCATCCTATTGAAATTATTGGGGTGTTTTACAGTTTCTATAGCCTCTCTGTACAGTCTTTCGTGGTATCCATTTGTGACTGCTAAAACCTGGGTCTTATTAACTTCCTGCTTTTTCCAGCGGTTTGCGAGAATCGTTCGCCGATTTCAGGTGATCCTGTATCTTCCGAGTAGGTTTGTAAATAACGGCAGCATTCCCTTTCGTCAAACTTTTACCGATTCGGTCGGTGACGTCCTTAATAAAAGGCAGGAAGACTTTAGATTTCACAGGAACCTCTGCATCGTATTCAACTCTACGTGACGGTCTCAAAGCTCTCTTTATCTCTGTGGACGAATAGCCATTCTTAAGTAGAGCATTACTCAGGTGTTTCAATTCCGCGTCAAGTAATTCCGGTTCGGAGATTTTCCTTGCTCTGTCCGCCAACGTCTTTATAATGCCCCGCCCATGTGGTGCTTTCAATCCCGGTCTATGTGTGTGGGCTTCCGATAAACTGTATGGCCCAGTCTGCCATTACCCTTTTTGAAAACTGACACGCCAAGAAAATTTATTTCCGTTTGCCTCCTTCTCCATGGCAAAGTGAATTCTAGAATTAATCCCGTTGAGGTGTTGAAGAAAACGATCTAGTTCCTTCCTACCATGCCTCCACACAACAAACATATCGTCTACATAGCGGAACTAAGTGGCAGATTTTTTTGTTTGCCGTTTTCAGTGTCTGTCATCGTATTTTTCCATATAGAAATTTGCTATAAGCGGGCTTAAAGGGCTCATAGATATCATCGTTCCATTTGAAATAATTAGTCGTAAGGCAATATTTGAACAGATCTGCAATGTCGGGAGGAAATATGAGATTCAGCTGTTGCAGTAATTCATTGACTGGAACCATAGTAAGTAGGGATAGTACGTCAAAGCCTAAGAGAGCGTTTTGGCTAGTAAGAGCAGATAAGCATTTGTTAGCGTCCCATTTAAGGCTTGAATGGACATCGTTTATTTCCGGTGCGGTGGACGTAGAGGAATTATGGGCAAAATTTAAATCCTTTGTAAATGTAAGGAGAATTCTTCATTACAAAAAATGAGTGCATTATAAGTGAGACAGATCAGTTGAAATTTTTAGGCGTTCAGATAGATAGTACGCTGTCGTCGGGAGTACATGTTCAAGATAATGCTCAAAATATTAATGCTACGTGACTCACCAGCAGAACAGTATCTGAAATAATAGTTAGGTCATCGCTGACAGTAGTAAACGTTATTATTTTCCGCTGCTAATAATGTATGTTGTTTTTTGCGGGTAACTCTTCTGAATCAAAAGGGATATTTGTGGCACAGAAGCGGTCGGTTCGAGCAGTCGTGTGTAAAGTCGTGAACCTCTTGGTGACCCCCGTTCACTAATCTGGGAATCTGACATCATCCTCTTAAAACATGTTTCTTTATTGTCGTTTGTTGTTAACAATATCGTTTTGTTCCCTAAAGTTAGCAACTCTCATCTGTTAATACTAAGCAGAAATCGAATCTACATTTGGATCTCACATCTTTGACTCTTGTAAAAAAAAAAAAAAAAAAAAAAAAAAAAAAAAAAAAAAAAAAAAAAAAAAAAAGGCGTGATGTAAGCTACTGCATCGATTTTCAATCGGAGCGAGGTGGCGCAGTGTTAAGACGCTGGACTCGCATTCAGGAGGACGGTGGTTCAAATCCACATCCGGCCATTCATATTTAGGTTTTCAGATATTTCTCTAAATCATTCCAGAAGAATGCTGGGATGGTTCCTTTGAAAGGGCAC